>JAPQWV010000116.1:1200000-1802000 GCA_027422505.1 Craterostigma plantagineum
ATGCATTCCCTGAAAAGCACACGAATTAGCCTCCAGGAAAATGTAAGTTAATGTTGTTTGTGAAAATCACATACACCAAATTATGAAGAACCACAACATCGTGATAGCATTAGAGACTTGAAGACATTCCATGAAATATCATGTTAGATTTTGGAAGTTTGCCAATCAAGCAAGTGATATTACAAACAAAAGACTACATGTAAAGTTTCTTGTATCTGCTATGTAAGTACCCTCTAGAACGCAAAACACAACAAGTAAAGCATTAGGCCAGCATAGCATCAATAGTGTAAACCCAAACAAGTGACATATGTACCCTCTTGAAATAGTATGTCACGTTGCATGCTCTCATCAACTTAGAGTTGATTGCAGTAGAGTCTAAACTAGCCACAGCTAAGCAAAGACTGTGACAGTAACATGGAGTTATGAAAGGCATGCTACAAAGGGTCAAAATAAACAAAATAGCATGTTAAACAGAACAAGCAAGCACAACAAATGATTACCTCAACACCTCCAATGCAGAAGAGTACGATTAGCAGCCAAACGAACCATGATGACATAAAAAAGTATAGCAGCACCAAAAATGTTGACGCGGAGATAACAAAAAAGACAGCACTTTTTACGCTAATGCTAAGGACTTCCTGCTCTTCCTCAGCTTTGGATGCTGCAACATCAGATCCCTGACATGTAGAAGGGATAACAATAATTGTGCACATGAAAAACTTTAAAAAAGAGAAACCAAAATAACAATCTCCCCCAGTCCTAACTCTTTCAGCTATAAATTTCAGCACATATCAGGATCAGATGCATATCGAGACTTATCGCCTTTTTTTTTCAGTTCAGTTGCCAATATCAAAAGGATTGCTAGGTCCATCGAACCTTTGGAGATAGTTCATTATAGCGCTCTTCCTTTGATTCTGCTCCCGTGATTTCTGACCAAAGTGATGCGGAAACTACAGTTCCAACAGACATCATCCACAAGAATATAACTGAGTAGTCTACAATTGGGCGAGTTGGAGAATATAACAGCAGCTCCACTGCAATAACCTCTATAAAATTAGCACTCTGAGCAAAATAAGTAAAGTATGTTAAATGATATTCAAAAGGTGATGATACGTTTCAGACACTTGAAGAAAAGAATTAAACATGCAATGCAGCTGTGAAATGTATCTTTTCCAACTGAAGATCCACATACAATCAGCAATGGTCACCCTATTTAAATAAGAATAGCACCATATGCAAGCTCAACCGTTTCCATTTATTAAGAAAAGGATAGAGAAAACAAAATTTTTCTAGAATAAAAACTAAACATGCTATCCTTTAATAAATTCTGGATGACAGAGCATATATACTCATCTTCTGGGACTTTAAAGGAGATTTAAAGCAATTCTAGTGTATAAACAAATATACAGACAAGTGATTTTACCTTTCGCACCATCATCTATGGATTTCTTTAGCTCATCGCCTCCTGACTTAGAAATTGTAACAATGGGAATTGTGATGTTCAAACTGGTGTCATTGCCACAACCCATATCTATAAGACCTGCAAAAGTTGAAGATAGAAGCCAACAATTAGATAAGTACCAACTGAGTTGTACCAAGCCATATTAGGAAGTTCTTCAAGGTGGTGAAAAAAATGGAAACCCGTAAACCATGCTATCCTCAGCTACCTTCATCATCATTAATAAGAACTAGTCCTACAGCTCCAGCAGCTTGAGAAACATTAGCCTTCATTGCAAATACACAATCACCGCGCAGAACCAATGCTATTGAGCCTGATAGCAGCTACAAGAGAGTACATGTATTAAAAAAACCCTTCATTATCTAGACAGCAGAGTAAAAGCATATAGTTGTCCCGACAAAGTTCAGTGACATTCTGGCATTTCATGATATATTGCACAAGGTGAACGGTGAAAAGGAAAGCACCTTATCATTTGAAATACAATATAACATAATGGACAAATTAAGAACACTATGACCAAGTCTCTGCAAAATGTCTAGAGCTATAGTAGCAACGTTTTCAGACGCAATTTCAATTTGAATTCAAAACTACAGTTACTAATGTGAACATAGAAAAGTCTAAGATGTAATTCTATGACAAGAAACAACAACAATATTGAGAGCCAGAACTAAGGTCTCGTCTCGGAACTGATCATAACTTGAATCAATGGTGAAGAAAATGTATATGAGACTACTAACACAACCCAAACGAAATTTGAGAAGGCTTCTTCATCAGATTTACATATTGTATGATGAAACTTAGATTTAATACTCCTTGTGATAGGGTATCAACCATTAATTTTATGACAAATTGTCATCACACCCCACATAACAACAACATGTACAATACTATCAACTAGAATAAATAAATACCTTCGAAGGTGGAGGTGAACAACCATTCAATGGATTTGAAAAAGTGGCAGGAAAAATATTGCGTTTTTCAGCATCAGCAGGCAATATAGAGCCAAAACCTGCACCTAATGCACCTAGTGCCTCCTTTTCAACGCCATTTACCCACCTCTTCACCTTAGCCTGCATATCCACATTCAAGAAAAACAGTGAACACAAAGAAGAGAAACAAGAAAGATCGATCTCATCCTTCAGTACACTCATCTAGTTTGCTTGTTAACGTACATATAAAGAATTTTGTCACATGTAATAGGTTATCAATCTAACAATCGCTACTTGCAGCTAATACGAATCAATCATAGGCGAGCCAATAGTGCTTGTACAATCATTATAGAAAAGCTTTACCTTGTCTATTTCAACTTTTCTTCAGTTGTTCAACTAAAAAACATAACACGTAAGTGAAGCCTTAATAATCGATCCAAGCACGAATGAGAACATTCAAATGAAGCCAAAGCAACAGAAAACACACACACACACACAGAGAGATAGAGAGAGAAGCAATTTAATTCTCGGTTGTTCGATAAATAACATACCAATGGGTATTCAGTTCTGCAGGCATTAAAGGTCTTAGGCGATGCGTCATCAGCGGCGGCAATCGAAGATACAAACAGGAAGAAAATTCCCAGTCTCATCAACGTAACCATTCCCAAATACGTTGAAGCAGCCATTAAAATCAATCCAAATTCACAAGTTAACCCGTGTATCAAGCATCAATTGTACAATGCCTATCATCCCGCCATTTGACAGCATTCGATCAGAAACCAAAAGTTGATCGTTAAGAAAATTGTTTTCGAGAATAGAATTGTTGGAAATTGTAGGAGAGAGCTAAATATGCGTCGCGCTCGACACGTGAGAGAGAGAGAGAGAGAGAGATACTTGTCTGAAATTAAATTCTTTTCGTCGTATAAACGGTAAGTATTCAAAATATAATGTAGTGTGTGAATTTTTTCAATTTAATATATTATTTTTAATTCATTTTAATCACAGATAAAACTTAGATTTATATCATCCCCTGACAATTAATAGATAGATAATTATGCACAAACTACTAGTTATAATTATGTCTTGGAACGACTACGTAACATTTGTAAAGAGAGAATTACAAAAATAGTGTTATTTTGATATTGAAATTACAAAACTAGTTGAGTTTTTTACACTATTACAAAACTAATCAACTTTTTTAATTCAAATTATTTTTATTTTCATTTTAACCACAACACTACTTAAACTTACAGATTTTTACCATCGTAAATTTCAAATAACACAACACTTGTTAATAATTACATTTTTACCCCAAATTATTTTAACTCAAATATATTAAAAGTATGTTAATTAAAGAAATAGATCAAAAGAATAATATTGACCTTATAGACTCCCACGTTTCGCTTCGCCAATAGAAGAGATCACACTATAAGAAGAGATAACACAGTAAAAGAGATTACAGTAACAGGTTTGATCGATTTCCTTTATGAAGAAAGATTGTAAATTAGTTTGTTTCCCAACTCATCACACGTTCGATTTCCTTTATACTGAAAGTTCACTCTTTTGATTTGATTGATCGGTTCATCATGTCGTTGTGTGGTACACAATCCTTATTTACGTCCAGAGAGAAAATTGGACGAAAGCGAGCACGGCGATATCCATGTGAAATGGACCATCACAAGAAACACTCAAGAAAAAACAATGATGACTTTCCATGACAACTTATCTAGAAATTGTTTTTTATCAAATACTGCTTATTTGAATGTTTTATGAATTTTTATAAATGTTGATAGTTTGAGTTCAATGTCTAGTTATTTATTTTTCTTCTAAATAATTGTTTAATTAATATATTGGTTTAATCAATATTTTAGCTTAATATAGTTGTGGAAGAATTTTATTGTGTTTCTATGAGCCAAGGCAAGGAATAAGTTGATCGATCATATTCATAGATATCGAACTCATGTCGGATGGGTAGGTCATGCCAAGTTTTTAATTTTTTTTTTGATTTATTTCTTTAAGTAACATATTTTTAATATATTCGAGTTAAAATAAGTTGGGATAAAAATTTAATTATTAACAAATGTTGTGCTATTTGGAATTTACGATAGTAAAAATCTGTAATTTTATGTATTTTTATGGTTAAAATGAAAATAAAAATAGTTGGAATTAAAAAGGTTGATTAGTTTTGTAACAGGTTTAAAAACTCAACTAGTTATGTAATTCTAATCTCAAAATAACATTATTTCTGTAATTCTCTCCATTTGTAAATTGAATATTTATATGTACCAATGTAACCCCTCAAATCACCAAGCCACGTAAATAGACTCGTGGAATCAACCATGCAATTTAAATTGGATGAGGATGAGATTTCATCAAAACCAGAAAATATACAAACATACAAAACAAGATTTCAATGCATTTGATGGGCTATTTTTCATTAGCATTTAAATAAGATAAGGATATAAAAGTTAGAAAATACTATTTACTCAAAACCATTGAAATATCATACGCTTATATTTACACAAGTACTGGCTTAATCGGCCCCTTTTAAAAGAGAAAGCCTTACAAAATTGAAATGATATCTCAAGACTGCATTGAAGATTTACCCATAAAATTGTATTTCGACCAATCTTGTAATATCATCTCATGATGGTGACAATGAGTCAAGTGATTTTCACTTACCTGAAAAATTCTCCTGTAACACATATCTATAAGATGTTCCTTCTCTCTATAATGCCCCTCTGTGTTCTCTATGATCTCAATGTCAGAGCAATGGTGGAAGTAGCAAACATTGTAAAATAACTACCATCAGAAAAGTTAAGATGGCGTCGGCGTACAACTTGAAACCATGAGACAAAGAGTGAGCTCCCACTAAATGAACAGAACCAGTAATCTCATCCTTCAATGCAATGCTCGATGAGCCTGATAATAGTGTGTGTGTGTGTGTGTGTTTATATATATATATATATATATATATATATATAGTATGTAAAACTTAAGATCATGTGCATCAAGCACTTGGAAGAAATATACATGCTTGAACTATTGATACTTACAGTTATATTCGGTCCATCCAATGGTTTGATTTTCGAGATCATAGAGAACCAGCTTATTCGATAAAACCAAGTCTGCAAAGACATGGCACAAAGAAAACTTTCATCATTCCATGATACAATTCAATGAGGGCGACTTTACCAAGTCCACAACCAAAATTTATGAAATCAGAATGATTCTATCAAAGAGGCAAAGCAATGACAAGAATTTAGATGCTACACTACATCAGATTAGTAGCTTCTGTCATCAGTGTTGTAAAGATGATATGGAAAATGACGAGGTTCAAGCATAGGAGAAACGGGGACAATCCTGGATATTTTACTCAAGGCACTAAACATAGAGTAATCAGTGACTCAATTCTGAATATAATGCGAAATGCTAAGTAATCTGAGCAATCCTCAACCAAATATAACTTACAGACTTTGTAAGTTACTGAGTTAAACTTCAGACTCATAACTAGGTAAAAAGAATGTGTTAATAATTATTCTAATAATACCATGTCAAAAGTTACTAAAACTTGGTTGATCAAAATATTGTTCCGCAGACATAACAATATGGCACATGCAGCTGTACAAAGAATTTGAGTAGCAGAGTAATGACAGCATACCTCCAAGCAAGGTTATATTATTTTTGCCACTGTTTTGCCAACCAATACATAACAAGTCCTCCTGCAGAAATCAATACATTTAAGTAAATGGACCTTAAAGAATTGCAAAAAAAAAAAAAAAAAACCAGCACAGAAGCGTAAGCACGGTCATAACTACCACCATACCATGCCATACAAACAACAAACTCAATCACCATCACCGGAAATTTGACAATCAACGAGCATGTCATTTAGAAATAAAAAAATATGGAAGATTACATTCCAAGTTGATCTAGACAATCAAGAATCTCTTTTGATAAGTATTGAATATTTGGTACAGAATAAACGAGTTTTGGATATACTTCTGGTATATTCCATTTTAAAGAGCGGAAAGTAAACTTTAGAAAACACAAATCATATAAAGCATATTATAGATAGAAAAAGATGGTAAAGTTACAAAATTCGAATATACTTACGAATGGGAATAGATACTCGTGAGGATAAACCTTTAGAGACAGTGAATTCTCAAAATGAAGATAAACAGGCAGAAATGCATCATCAACACTGTAACAAAATGCACAACGCATATCAATAACAAAATAAGTTGGAAGTTACTACTTGGAAACCTAAAAAAAGAAGCATCAGAAGATTTTACTTTAAAATAATTAAAAGGCCAATACAAGACGGTACCTTCCCGGAAAATCAAAGCAAGTATATAGATCGTGAAGTGTTTGCAGTTTCAAATCCAACTGCGAGGAGAGTATCTGATGCCATAACATATAGTGGTTAGTTTCCCTCTAACAGTCCATTTGAAATAGAGTTTATTCTTTCAATAAAAATGACTTACCGTTTGCACTAGGGGCTCATAAATAGCATCTGGAAGATATGCTAATGTGGTGCCACTATCAATTACAACTCCTCTATTGACTCCAGCTGCAAAGACATCTGACGTAAGATTCAGAAATTCAGCACCAACTTGAACAGCAGTCATGTTGACATTGTAATGGGGCCTGCAATGTCATAGCAAAACTACTTATACCTTGAGCCAAAGATAGAGAACTGCGCAAGAATCTAAAACTGAAAATGAAGTAGTGCGAAACTGATCAACGTAAAAGACAGATACAAAACCAAGAAAAAGAGCATATGAAGGAGTGAACAATGCAGTAGATCAGTGACGATATATCATCCTATACGGATTTAAAATTATTCGATTTAGTTGGCACGATCAAATAATCAACTGGCACCTTCCTAAATATCTAACTTAAGGGTATGGGGAGCTTGCTAAATACAACCTATATCTAATGGACTGATGGTCGCATAATCTGCTGGAGTACTGCAAATATGTTAGATGACACCTCCAAGTTCTATTTAGAATGATAGCAATTAAGTCATATACCTATTGGCCTAATGAATGTTCGCTACCTGGGAATTTAAACCATCAACCGTTTTATGGAGATATACCTATAAAATGTGCATATGCAACTATACGTGAAATAATATCGCTAAGTTATATTTATAAACAACAATCATAGACCTGCATGCTCTCTACCTGGAAAGTCAAACCATCAAGGTTTATGAAATTCCAATAGGTCAACAATTTCAAGATAACCAAATCATCAGTTTACTACCTGAAAATAAATTCATTATTAATGTTGCAAAATAAAAGTGACTTAATTAGCATAGAAAATCTGACATACTGGCCAGCCACCAGTGGTGTTGTGTTGACCTGTGGTTGAACAACATGCCCAATAGCGAAAATACCTCCACCATTCTCACCATCTAAACAATGGGCAAACATTCTTCTTACTTTTCCAGAAGAAGCGAGCTGTGAAAGCATTGATGAATTCGATGTTCCAAACCCTAATATTCCATCAAGGGCATCGTCAGATGATCCTAGGTCCCCAGATTGTCTCACACCACATCTGCAAATATAGATTACATCATTGACAATATCAGTGCTTACATCATAACAGGCGAACGACACCTGAAATTTGTCCCATCCAACAGAACAAATTGTTTACATCTCATCAACTTTTTACGTGAAATGTGAATGATAAAAAACAGCTTTTTATGCAACAACTTGTGAAAATAAGATGAACCAAGGCGATTTGAATCATTAAATATGATCTTACATGAAAAAATAACGATAAGTTAGTCCTTGGCTCATTCTATTCCGCATAACAATCAAATGCCTTATATAGCAGGCAATACAATCATGAGACGTACACACACTTTTAACATGAGACATACACACATACTTTTAATATCTTTGAGTTCTATGTGGGTGTAACCTGCATGTCTGTGTGTGGGAGGGGGGAGGGGATCAACGTAAAACCGTACCCCAAAATAACAGTTCCATTGGCTGATTTAGTTTCCAGATCACCAGACACTCGATCATATTGGACAACATCCTCAACGAAGTACCCCATGGTATAACTCCCATCTCCATACATCTCCGTGTACATACATGACGTGTTCGCTGTACAACCAGAGAAGCTTACACCGATCGCTTTGCAGAAAGGGTCCCCGCAAGATACTAGTTTACCAGTAAGAGAGTCCTTTGGATTGTAAAGGGTAAGTTCTATCTGCCAATATACAGCCACAACAAGCTTTTAAACCATAATTAAGAAAAGGGATATGTAATGTGCTACGCCAACGAGTAGTGAGTAGAAAAGGCCCTCAACCCAAGAGCTGAAATAATTAGCCATATAAATTAAGAAACATACACCGCGGTAGCCTCTTCGAGGGCATTCGTCGCATTGAATGCAATTAACCCATGTTATGTCTGTTCCAGTATCAACTTGCACGTAGTAATCTTTAGAAGGAGTTCCGATACCTATTTTGGCATAGTAGAGTCTGCAACATCAATTAACACACGCACATTATAGCATATCACTAATCACATATATAAACCTAAAACCTTCTGTAAATTCCTTTTTCTCAGTTACTGGAATAGCAAAAGACAATATTCTAGGTATTACGCAATTACTAATGAGAAGCGCATACATCAAAGGAAAAGTAAAGATGATCCCATCATAAAACAAATAATTATTTTAACTAGAAACTCAACAAACAACATCGTCCACCTAATGCAGGTATGCCTCATGGTGACAAGTGGAGCAAAACAACAAGGCAGAGTAGCGAGTGACAATTGTTCAATGAATCAAGAAGCTTCCAACAAGTTACTTATCAATCGACACCATCACTTCCATGAATACGACAAACAGCATACATCAAATCACACCGAAACTCGCCGCCATTGACGACCCAGATACAAGGAATAGGGATCACCAACTTACCCAACAGCATCGGGACGACCTGTGCCGCCTAGCGGAAGGTCAACGCCGGCGAAAATCGCAAGGTGCCGAATGTCATCGTGTGCTCTCAGGGCACTAAGACTCGCGTCCGAGCCCGCGAATTTGTAGTTCACTTTGATCACTCCTAAACCTCCATCGTAGGACGCTCGATTCCCTCCAATCAAATTCACGAGCAGTAACAACGATGATGCAAACACCGCTTGAAACCGCGTAAGCATATTCGTCCTCCCTTTTTTTTTTCCAATTTTTTGTTTGCTTTTCCTGGGATTTGGTGTATATTATTACGAGAAATTTGTTTTGTGGACCCGCAACAATTTTGACTCGGTCCGGATAAGAGTTGACCTAGACTTGCAAAAATTAGAGAATCTATTAACATTTGATTAATACTGAAATCTTTGAGATAACCATCAATTTGTATTGTTAGACCATCTCCGGTCGAAAAACTCATTCTCAAAGTCAAACGTATTCTTAAACTCAAACTGCAGTACTTCTTCCCAACCGATAGACAAATTCTCAAACTCAAAAGACCATTATCGTAACTAGTACATATGCACATTCTATGCATCTGCACTTAAATATAAATATAATATTTTATATTTTAAGTTATGTTTATATTAAATTGTAAGTGTAATTTTATTGCTTTTATTATGTATAAGAAAATTGATTTGAGGATATAATTATAGGGGGTGTTTTGTTTCAGGTGATCCAACATTACGGTGATACGCACATCACGGTGATGTGGGTATCACCAGAATGTGGATCAAGGTGATATGTCATCAGTGTGTTTGTTTTAAGGTGATATTTCATTTTGCAGATCAACGTGATATTGGAGTATTCTGTTTGTTTAATCATTGTGATGTGTAGGGTGACGTTATATAAATGTCATATTTGACCCTATACATATTATTTAAATAATGTGTTAAGGTTTTTCAGGTGATATTATATGTGATAATCATTAATATATTAAAATATACATTTAATTATAAGCAGTATTTATATTTATACTTTTTTTAAATATAAGTTTTAATATTTCCAAATAACTGGAATATTTTTATGATTTAATTGTGTTAATCATGTAATTATGTTAAAATATCAAGGATATTTCGTCCATTAAAAAGTTAGATAGATCACCTCATCACCGTGATGTTGGATCACCTAGGGTTTTTGGGGAGATCTGAAATATGAAATATCACCTAGGTGATCCGTCATTCCGGTGATGGCTCATCACCTAAACTAAACAAACACAGCGATAAATGGTAAACGAGAGGATCACGGTGATGTTTTGGAAGATCACCCCAAAACAAACACCCCCATAATGTATATCAATATGATGGATAAATTTGTTTGAGTGACACACAAAATTAATTAGAAAGTAGTTACAAGCCTCTCCCACTTAATAAAATAGAAAGATATTCTATTTAATTTACAACTTTACAAATTAAACCATATTGTTATTTTAAGTCGATTCGCAAAAAATAATTTCACAAAATTAATCGTAAACTCAATATTTTTTCATATAAAAAAACATAGGAAAAAATAATTAATAAATAACAGGAGTCATTTTATATACTTCTATTCATTTTTTATTTTTTATATGGATACTTTAATAATTAAAATAAAACACAGGATATATATTTTACTTTTCAAAACACCAAATATATCTTTTGAAATATATCATTCTCAAACGCCTATAGCATTTTAAAGCAGGAGAGAGAAAACGGAAATGCATTTTGAGTTTGCATTTGGTGTAGTTTTAGAGAACTTTTAGTATACGGTTGGGTGGGTTTTTGAGTATCGATTGGAGATGCTTCGAACGGAAATTTATAGTACTCTAACTCAATTAAAATCCAAAGCTTGTTAATATATATTTTAAACAAAGCTTTCTAAGGAAAGGAGACAATTTTAAGAGAGAGGGCTTGCTCGAACCATTTACTTTATAACTAGTATATATTTCTAGCATATATTTGGAACACATGTACCTGCAAATATATCAAATGTTATATTTGAACATTTTAGATAAATAAAATTGTAATTAAGCATAGATTATAGATATATACTCGTAGCAAAAAATTTCTCATATCTTCTTAAATATCATATCTTTCTCAGAATCTAAACAATGCTACATTACAACACTACACATGATATTCAGACCACTCCATAAGATTAAACAAACGTTCATACAAATCAAAGACCTTGAAGATGGAAGACATACCTTAAACTTGCAACCACTCGAAAGCAAAAATAGACACGATCGAACCGAATCGCCAGCACACAATTCTTCGATAGTTAAACCTTCAGACGAAAGCTTTCAACGAATTCTTCACATCTTCGAGACAAAATTCAAGGTCCCTAAATTCTTCGGTATCGGAAAAGTTCGCATTAGCCTGTTTAATCGTACTCTTCAAATGCCTCTCGGCAGCAAACAGTTCTTTACCACTTTTGCCCCTCGAAGCCAAATGCTGATATACCTTACACAGCTCTAACGAAGCTCGTGCAAACCTGACGAACCTTTCCTTATCCTTCCACACATCAGATCCACCGTAAGACCTAACCTGCTTAAGCAATGCCTCGGAGCACATCGCAAAATCTCCCCTCAACTTGTGCCACCTTGCGTATAAACCCCATAATTCACCATTACCACCGCTTTGAACGGTCTGTTTCAGTATTCTCCCCATCGTTTCAACCAAGTGAGTCGTTTCGCGGTTTCTTCCACAGTTTTCTTCAGAAGCATTCCATTCGTCGGTGGTGTTACTATCTATATCCCGACCCTCGATCTCAAGCATGATTCTTTCCAGCAATTCTAAGCTGACTTTCTTCTTTTGGGAAGCGTCGAGCACTTTCTGCACGGCTTCCACTGCCTGGCTGAAGTTGCCTACATCAGCAGCAACGTGTCCGTAATTCTCCCACATTTGCCAGCTGTCCCTCTTCAGTTTCAGCGCTTCCTTGAACGCAACGAAGGCTTCTTTGCTTCTCTTCTTAGTAAGATGTATGCAAGCGATATTGTTCCATGCCTCTCCGTGTTCGGGGTCAAGCTGAACAGTACGAGTGAAAGCATCGATTGCTTTGTCGAGGTCTTTAGACTTTAGGGCAGCACATCCCAGGCCAAACCAGCCGTTTGGGTACAAGGAGTTGAGGGCCATGGCTGAGGCCCATAAATCTTTCGACTTGTTGTAGTCCCCTCGGGCGTAGGCTGAGCGGGCTAGAGATCTTAGAGCTCGAACGGAGCGATTTTGGGAAACTTCGAGGGCTTTTTCGTAGTAAGAGTCGTTATTGGTAACTTCGGCCAGGGAACACCATAGCCTTGCATCGGCTGGCTTCTCAAGTAGGCGTTTATTGATTAGTTCGGCGGCTGCTGCTTTTTTACCCTCGAACTTGTAGCAGAATATCAGATTATCCCACAGCTCGAGGTCCTCGTAGATTTTCATGGCTTCTCCGAGCAAGCCGCAACTTACCAGCAGGTCAGCATATTCCCTGGGTAATGAGATTGATGCCAATTTATTTGTAACAATATACTTGAACTAATACAAACGCAGGGATTGATTGGGGGAAAACCAAGTAACATACTTTCGCAGTGCAGGAACTGAAGGCATGTTAACTCCAAAGCAGAAATGCAGTCTTTCAGAAACTTTGGGGGAAGTGTTGAGTAGTGCCTCTACCTATGATAGAACAAAATTTCAAAGTTAAGCATTGAATAAAGCATTGAGGGCCTTATTTTCCCAAGAAGGTCAAATAAATCATGACGTCTGAAGCGGATTTCCCCAAAAGAAAAGCACTATACGATTTGCCTACTTTCTTGGGCAGTGAAACGTAAAGAAATATTTTCTTTTTATTATCGGCAATGATTACGAAGTTCTGGACTAACTTAAACTATCTAATTTCTACAAGAAAACCATCCACTTTGTCTTTTATCAACACGGAAATGACCCAGTGGTAGATAATTTCCAGCAATAGTGACAAAAATCTACCAGATTATCCATCAACAACAATGCACGCTGCTTGGTTCTGCTACGGTTTGACTCCCATCGGACACGTAACAAACTGCAGAAACACCATAGCTGGAAAGTAAAATGGTTTAAGGTCAGCATCAATACTGAATGACACAAAATGCACAGAATAGAATCGGGAAAAACGTAGAATAAATTGAAATAACTGACAGCTGAAACTTTGCCTACCATGAATGGCGTTGAAGTCTGGGAATCAATAGCTTCTATATAAGGTGCCATTTCCCAACCTGAAATAAAGTCATCATGAAAAATAGTTGAGATATCATATAACCATAGAGCATGACTGATGAGATGAGCGCATGGAAAGTCCATCATTTCATGAGCCTGACTGATGAGATGCGTGTTTGATGAAAAGCATCACAAAAGTGAAGAAAATCAAGCTGGGTAGTTGACGAAAAAATTCCACCTTGCAATTCATCATTACGCCCTTTTTTTTCAACCGAAATGCATTGAGCCAGAATTACAGCTTGGTGTACTGCAGTTAACTGAGAGGACGTTACAGCATTGTGTTGTGAATCACCGTTGGAATGTCTTTCGTCAGATATAAATCTGGGGGTAATATATACATCAGATGCATCAGTTGTTGCAGAAGGTTGCTGAATAGAGGGATTCTCAGTGCTCGAGTCATGCCCATTTGGCATAATAGTATCTATATGTTTTTCTCCAACAAGACGAAGCAGGGCTTTTGGTTCTACCTGCCCCAAGCAGTGATCATTGAGAAAAATGGCAGGAAAGTTATGCGAAAAATATAAAGTTGTACAAAGTATACCTGGTGCACAGTCCGGAAACCAAGAGCTCCACTCACAGAAAGATCATACATGGATATGTCTGCAGCTGATTTAAAATGCAGCCTGCAATCTAACATCGTTATTTGATTACATGTTCTCAACGGCATATTCAAAACAATTCAGATTAATATAGTGCGGGAATGTGGAAAGAAGTCTGCATATTATGCAATAACAATACATATATAGCAGTGAGAGGATTGTTTTCACTTGAAGAATGGATCATTGTTTTTTAGATAGGTTCTATATGCTTTGCGATGCATATCATAATCCTGGTCTAAGCTACTATAATTCCCAATACACCAGTTGCATCCCATGAAAGGCCTCGCACGGTGCAAAAGCAAGATATTACAACCAACAGCAATGATGTCGAACAATAAGCAATGATTGACTGATCACACTGAAGGCTTGATATAACATGGCCATACCTCGAAGCATCTTGTCGACCATAGTGAAGTTCAAAAATCCCCAGTTCTATATGAAGCATCGACTGAATTGTTGAATAATCTTCAACTGCAGGCCAATAACCTTTTATCTTCCCCTCATTTCCCAATTCAACCAAGAGTTCATGTGCAAAAACTTGCAACAGATCAAAAATCAAGGATGAGCGCTCAACCAACAGCCTTTGATGCATAAATAGAATTCTGAATAACCACCATGGCATGCTTCTTACTCCATCTACATTAGTGGATTCTCCTTCAAATAACAAATCTTTAGCCTTCATCAGCAAACTCTTGGCAAAAATTAAGTACTGCAAAAAAAAACAGAAATGAAACAAAATACATGTCGACAAATAAGTTATACAGCAGTCACATAAAGAATGCAGAAATGGTCGTTGGTTAGGTGAAAAACATGTGAAAAAAACATAATTTACCTGTAAACTAGAGAACTTTGAGCACAAATCAGAACCAACAGACATTAACTCCTCACACGCCCAATCTTCCCACTCCGCCTCACTTCGTAAATCATCTTTATCATCCGCTAATTCCATCAGTGGAATCAATGGGATATTATCTGGTGGACTGTTGTTATGCAAGCATATGCCAAGATATTATTAGTTATGCTCATCATATCCAAATCCAAACCTTCACATTTCCTCCAAATGCAACGCAACAAGTAAATATTTGTAGAAACCAAGCAGCGATAGGCGAAAATACTAACAAGAAATTATGCCCCCTTTAAAGCCCTAAATGCTCATTTATAATATCCATTACCTATTTGGAATTTAAACCCTCACAGAAAATATAACAAAGAAAGTTTAGATCTTTTCCCGTTCAAAGAACAAAAGGTACAAGTTTTCCTATAATTAGCAAGTTGCTAACCCGGTGAAGTTGCACTGTGTGAAAAGAAGTAATGCCGCAATTCCAAGGGACATCACAATCAGCACTTTGCATCCAACCAATTCGCCAGACTCATGTTCCGTGCCGCTCAGGAAAGACGCGACACAGTCGGGGACAGTACCATTGAAGAATCTCTCGGGAGAGTCGAATCTGAGGTTGGGAAAGAGGATTCCCGAAGCAGGAGAATTGAGGGCTTCGATGTATCGGCCTGACTCGATGAGCGCGACGACGTCGTTTAGGAGGTCGTAAAGATCGGAATACGACGTCGATGGAACGGAGTGTAATGCTTGCTCGTGGCTTCTGTGGTCGGAAGGTATGGTACAACGGAGGAGACGGAGCTCGACAGACCGGAGGACTGAGACGGCGTCGTTTCGGGCCATGAGGGGTAGAGAGAGAGAGTGTGTAAGTTTTGTATTAGGGTTTTAAGAAAAGGTTGACGCGGGCCAAACAAGTAACAAAATTTTTGTCGGCTAATAGCAAATTATTACAAATTGGCCCCTATAATGTAGCAACTTAGCATATAAAGCACACTACAATGTGTGCTCCAATACGAAAATTTTTATGCAGTATTAAATTATATTTCTAAAGTTATTCAATTTAATACGTTAATATGATATTTTCTATTTTAATTAAGAAATCTTTTGAATTATATCAAGAGATTTACGGTGATATGATTATAATAAATTTAAAAGTTAAAAGATAGAAATGCAATTAAGCACGGTGAGATTGACATACCAAATTGAATTGTATAGTTACTCCAATGCCTTCTCCAATACTATAATAGAAAGATTAATCGTTCTAAAAGTGGGGTTTACAAACCTCATTTGGTCGTGGTTTCAAATTCAGTGACTTAGGGCGTCTCATAGCCTACAATGAGGCTTAGATTCTTTTCAAACTGATCAAACTCGTAGTGCAGAACCACGATTACATTGCGTAAGGTATCTTCTTGATTGCCAAAAAAAAAAGAATTACAAAGACATGTCAGAAAAGATTATTAATTGAAATTTCAAATGATGGCAAAGTGAAGACGAAGAAAGTGATGAGTACTCTAGATCTTAGTTCAATAGCCATTGAGTAAAGCTGGATTTATAGTAGGTTCTTTAGTTCTTTTTGTTGTATTTCTTTGAAAACCAGTTTTATTTCGACTTTTTCTTAAGCTTTGTCTCATTTCTATAGGAGTATGAGATATTTTTCCTACCGGCGATTGATGTAACCATAGGGCTCCGTAGGCTATTTAGCCCATCTGTATTGTCCTTTGTGTAATGGCAATCTATGGTTTGAAAAAAAAGGACGGCAAAGTGGAATATCACTATGATATTCCTAACCAATTTTGAGCTTCAAATTTGCTTCAAAATGAACTGAACTTGCTTTGATTAATTAAACAAGAATAGAATAGAATAGAATACATAAAAATAATACTAAAAAAACTAAGAAAGGTGTGGAAGACACACGGCGCCACAAACTTTTGGGTACACCCAACGCAACTCATTGCCTCACATTTCCAAAGCACACGCACTACAGTACTGCCTTATCATCTCACCTCTTTTCTTTCCTTAAAGATTCAGCTTCCCTTGCCTTCTTTTCTTTTATTTTGGGGTGGCATTCTATAAATCAAAAAAGAAAATAATGGCCTTGGCGTCCACTACACTCCACGGAGGAGCCAAGAGCAGCATTGTGCCTCCGCCGCTCGTCGCCGGAAATCCCTCTGACCGTTTTGCCCTCAGGTCGTCGTTCCTTTCCCCGCCTCTGTTGACGGCGAGAAAAAGCGGCACTAAAGCGCCGGCGGCTGTTACGTCGCCGAGATTCTCCATGCGCGTCGCTTCAAAGCAAGCCTACATCTGCCGTGATTGCGGGTATTTTTGTCTTTCTCCATGTATATAGAAGAATAGAATTAAATATTGTAGACACATTCTTTGCTCTATTTTTCTTTTGCGTATGTAAGAAAAATTGGCGGTGCAGGTACATCTATGATGAGAGAACCCCTTTTGAGAAGTTACCAGACAACTACCTTTGCCGGGGTTAGAACGCTTGTAGTATATATATATTCCCAAAAAAAAGTTGATATTTTTAGCTTTTGAATGATAGTATAATGGAATTGGGATACGTATGATAAAATTGCAGTATGTGGTGCTCCAAAGAGAAGGTTCAGGCAATACCAGCCTGCAGTAACAAAGGATGCTAATGACACGAACATTAGAAAAGCCAGAAAAGAACAGCTTAAGAGAGAGGAGTCCATAGGGTACGTATGTAATTATTATTAATACATTTTCGATTCATTAATGTTCTTTCGTACACTAATTTACTAATTACGTTTCAACAATTTGAAAAAAAAAAGAACCTTTTTGTTTCTACCTTTTTTCATTCAGGCAGATATTGCCATTCGCAGCTGCACTTGGCGTCGCGGCGCTCATCGGCCTATACCTTTACATCAACGGCACTCCTTGAATCATTTTCAGAGTATTGATTGAATTTCCATGCTTGTGTATTTTGTTGTTAAGGTAAAAAGTGGAGCATAAAAATTTAATCTTGCACGATCGTACATAATATGTATAATTCATTCATTGTCTTGTCTTGAAGGACAAACGAGCCATCTATCCTTTTTATCCATGCATGAACTGAGCAGCAAAGTTTATGAGGGATATTATCGAAATTTATTATCGAAATTCGAACGACGATAAATGGTTTTTTCAAATTTCGGTTTGCGACGTCCGATGCTGCTGCTGCGGTTTTGGAAGGTGGGCCTTGGCTCATGCAAGGGCAGCCCCTCTTTCTTGAAGCTTGGAGGATTGGCATGTCGTTCGAGAAAAAGCAGCACTTGGCTGTGCCACTATGGGTCAAGTTGCGTAATGTGCCAACGGAATTATGGACCCAAGAGGGGCTTGGAATTATTGGGAGCGTTCTTGGCAAACCATTATTTGCAGACGCCATGACGGCTAAGGTTGAAAGACTTGAATATGCGACGATATGCGTCGAGAAATCACTGGAGGAGCCTTTCATCGAACGCTTCAATGTTAGAATCCCAGCTAAAGATGGAGGACTTTCGACTGTAGTGCCTATAAGGGTTGAATATGAACGGCGACCCAGGAAATGCGCTACGTGTAACTCTTGGAACCATGGCGAGGGGGGCTGCCCCAAGAACACGGCCAATCAGCCAGGAAATGACTTGCCAAAACCGCCTAGTAAGAACATGAGGCAAGCTAACGCCCCAGCACCAAAACACACTTGTGCGACAGCCCCGCGACATCCAAGGCGACGTGCGCAGGAGAAAGGGAAGGCGAAGATGCATGATGAGCCTAATACTACTACACCTGTTGTGGTGCATCGGCAGGGGGGACAACACGAGAGTATTACCCACTCGGGGAGGATAAATCGATCATCTAATGATGGTTGTTCGACTAGCAACGACAATCATCAAAGTGCGGACACAACGTTACATAATACATTTGGTGTTCTCGCTGATATTGAGGAAGCGGACATTCTTACCAAGGGTCCTACAGCAGCCCTTTTAATGGGTGATTTATGATGCCTATTGTATTTCAGATCTGTGCACTTAGGCGTGTATGGCGTATTGCTTGGTAGTTATCTGTCTTGAGCAGTTTGCTGATTTTTTATTGATTGTTCACTGGTAGTCTGTTACCAGTTAGTGTTGCCGGACACGGTTTTTTGTACTCTTTTCCATTTTATTTAGTGACCCTTTCCCAAAAAAAAGAAAAAAAAAAAAAGTTTATGAGTTTCAGATTATTACAAATAGGACCACCAACTATCAGTTATTTCCCCCATTCGCCTACAACTTTCTCAAAACGACGAATTCAAGTCCTCGCCTGAACAAAGAACGGTGCTAACAGAACAAATCAACACAGTTTGCTCCAATAACAGAACCCAAACAGATCAGACAAACCATCGAATCTCTTATCTGAAGCTCTCAGTGAAGATCCATGGCTGGCTCGAAAACCGTGTAATAATAATTGCCCTTCTTCTTCTTCTTCAAGCTTTTCGCTCGCCTGGTCGAAGCAATACGCAGGCGCCTGCCAATTTGGGTCGTCAAGAACTGCTCCAACCTCAAAGGTCATCACATGCGCCACCATTCCTACATATAAACACCATACACTCATCGATTCAGCGCAGAAGAAGCTTTTCATTACATGGACTTACAATCAGTTCTAATTCGTCACCTGTATAAAACGCCCAATACACGGGCCTCTTCGTCTCAACGTCTTCATAGTACCAAATAAAGTCCACCTTCTCCCACGCGTTGCAGAGGAACCCATCCTTCACCGCCTGGCCGAGGTAATCGGCGCCGTCGAGCCAGTCGGGCCTAAGCACGCCGACGGGGAAATGCCTGACCGTACACTCCTTGGCCTCGTCTAGGGTGTAGTAGTACGAAGTCCCATTGTCCCATTCTAGGTCGTAGAGCTTCTTACCTAACTGGTCTTGGATTATGTTGAAGTTTCGGCCGTTTGTGTAGTCGTAGTAGAGGTCGGTGACCTGCAATCGGCCCTTGGTGTTGTTCATGAAGAGGATTGAGTGGAATTGCGCCGGCCACGGCGTCGGCGATGGGTGGTCCGGCGAAGGAGGTGGGGATGGGGATGAAGGGAATATGAGCGATGCTAGGAGGAGGGCGACGGCGGTGCTGTATCTGAGTAGTGCTGACATGGCGGCGACGGCGGCGACGAGGAGGAGGAGGTGTAAGAGAATGTCTCTCCTATTCCTAGCGAGTGTTTATATGAATGGATAGAATGTACTCATTTTATGGTCGAAACTGATATGTCAATCTTAATGTTTTTCAGAAAATGAATAGGGCGAATCTATAGAAAAATACTCAGTTTGAATAAAATATTTGCAAATCACTACCCATGCGCCATGTCAGAAAATTTTTTATATGAATACTCGTTCGACTGTGCGTACCATTTTCCAGTCTTGACGTACCTTTTTATATGTATTGCGTACCACATCACGCATTTAAATGGTACTTATATACATTCCATACGGTACCTTGCGGCTTACTATATGATGGCCTTTTCTAGTTGTATTACGTACCACAATACGTTTTTCTATGGTGTCTAAATGTGTGTATGATGTACCTTGCGGCGTGCAGGTATCAACGTGCAAAAAATTTATTCTGACAGGTATCTGCATATAAAAAATACTGACAAAGTGCTGACTTGCTAATATTTTATGTATTTTTTATGTAAAATCCCATAAAATTAATAAATAAAAAGAAAACAAAACAAAACAAAACCACCCACTTCAATTTGAACTCACATTTTCAATTCGCATGTAATTAAAATACTATTACATTTAAAATTACTAGCTCGAGATTTTGTAGTAGTGTGTGAGGACAGGGACTTGAAATTTTTCATGGAGTGGAGTTTAATGGATTGGAACATGTTTGAGGTTAATTATTGTAGAAATAATTAATATTTTTTTATGGTTATGCATTACAAAAATTTATGTTGTAGAATAGTTAATGTTTTTTTCTGTTATGATAATCGGTGGATGTTGATTGTGTTGACATTTTAAGGGTTTTCCTTGGTAGTGGCTATTGAAATCATGTAATTCTGTTTCTAATAAGAACTAGCTAATGATGTTATGAATTATTATTTTTTTAAATAAGTGATAATAATATGATGGAGATCTATAATTATTTAATGTATGGTGTTTGTAAGCTATTCCTCGATAAACATCCTTCGGTCAAACTCATACAATTTATTGTTTAAAGCTTGAGAATTTTCCCCTACGTATTGTTCAATAATTCTTTATTATTTGACGTTTTAAACTTTTTCCATAATAATATTTGTCGGTCAAAACCACGTTAAATGGTATAAATGATAACTTTTCGAAACCTTAATAAGAAATGAATATAATAACATGGGGTAAAATAGTTTTAATTTAATTCGTTCCAATTTTATCTCCAACCAAACCTTTAACAAACTATAGCGATATAAAAGATAGGAAAAATAAAAACAATGTAATAACACTCCAACAAATATTATATATTTTAAACCTTGAGCTCTTACACAGCAAACACTTTCCACATATCGAAATAAAGAAAAGCAAATAACACCAACTAAATATTCATAATAGCAAACATAACAAAGAGCTCAAAGCAAAAGACACTCGTAAAACAACTTTCAGAAGAAACGACGGCCAAAGCCATCGTCCAAACGATCACCACCACCGTTCACCACCGCAGCGGCCACAACGCCGCCGCGGCGGCCAACCTCAGCCTCGTCCTCCTCATAAGGAATCACCTCATCACCTGCCGGAGCCGCCGCCGCCGCACCACCGCCGGCCGCCGCCTTCTGCATCATAACATGAGCTTCAAGATCAGCCTTAAACTTGAGAAAACCGTCCCTAAGCTTCAAAAGGCTCTCATAGTCCATCTTCTCAATGACGGCGCGTGAGAAAAACGCCCTCGCCTTCTCCATCTCCTCCCTCGCCATGGTCAGCTGTTTCTTCTGCTCCTGCTCCGCCTTGAGCAGCCCCTCTAGCCTAGCCAGCTCGTCGAGGTCCGCCTGCACCTTTGGGTCCACCGCCCTGTTCCGACCTACGCCGGCGGCGATGGGCTCGCCGAGGTACCTGCGCGGGCGGCGTTGCTGTAAGATTTGGGTTATTCCTATTTTAGACGGAAGGTAATATTAAATAAATAAACCTGTCGACGACGGCGCCGACGTTGGGGTGGCCGAAGGAGTAAGCTTTGTTGCCGGGGGAAAAGACGACGACCGCCGCGTCGGAGCCGGTGAGTGTGCAGAGCTCGCTGGCCTTCTTGAAAAGGCCGCCGCGGCGCTTGGAGAAGGTGACCTGGCGGTTGCTTTCGTTTTCCATCTTCTTCATGGGGAGCTTGCGGCGGCCCAAGTTCTTCCTCGTCGGCGGCGTCGGCGGCGGTGGCTGGGATTGATCGCCGGCGGAACTCATCGTGTGTTGTTGGGAAAGAAGAGAGTGATTCAGTAATGAAGGGTGAAATGGCGTGTGTTTGTCTGTAGGGCATTGGAAAGCGTGGTATTTATAGGGGTTTTCATCTTTGGTGGGTTTTTGACTTTGGGGAAATCATAAATGGAAATTGTGAAAATATTTTGAGGTAGATAATATGATAATATTCAGTAATTTAATATTTTTAGCTTTGTAATATGATAAGGATATAGAGTAATTTTAGTTCATGTATTGCTGGGATTTTATGTCATGGAAAAATTAATTTTTAGCCTTTTTTCGACCATCGTTCGTACGCGATATATTGGATAAATTCACTAATCAATAGCTGTTGATTGTTTGACGTTTTTTAAGATTATTCATCGCTAACATTCGTACCCGTGAATTATTATTTTTCCAAATGGGCGAGGGGGTATTACAACGCTACGTAAAATGGTTTTGATTTCTATTAGTGTTCCGTCATTTATATTCTCGTATTTATCTATGTCAAAATCCTGTAATTTTAAATTTTATAGGAAAAATATTTGGTTAACGAATACCGATACTCCCTCTGTACCATTTCTTTTAGGACATTTGGGATTTGGCACGCAAATTAAGAAACTGAATATTTTAATAATATAGTACAATTAAAAGGTAAATAAGTATATATTTTGAGACGTCTTTTAAGAATGTTCAATATTATTATATTGATTGTTTGTGATAGTATTTTGCTAAAAATGGAAATTACAAAAGTTAGCGGGACGCCCGATATAGTAAAATATACAAAAACTATTGGGACGGATGGAGTATTACTTTATTATAATTTGCGACAAAATAATCATGTACAGAGTTTGTCTTGCCTATGTATAATTTCAGCGGACTTAAACTAATACATGCCACATTTATATAGGTATGAGATAATGTGTAAGGCCAATGGGGACTTGGTCTAATGGTCAAGGAGGAGGCCTTAAGAATTTATGGGCTAGATCATGGGTTGAATCCCACCTCCCACAGTTTCTTGAGTTGTCCCATGGGTCTTATCACATGACTATTATGTTGGGTAAATTTGGGACGTATTTACGTAGCACATGAAGATCTAATCTCATCCTCGGAATGTGGGCATTAGCCCATAGCTGGTTGGGTGGGGGGATACTAGGGTTATAAAAAAAAAAGATAATCCGTAAGATGCAACATGTTAAGCCCACTTGTGTCTAATTCTAATCCAAGTGGCTAAGTAAAACAGAACATTTGAAAAATCCCCTCTTCTTCCAACATTTTTGGCATATCATCCGTAATGACTTATGTTTTGCTGTGAGGAATTTTTTTAGACACAACAAAATGCTTAGGAACCTCAATCACACACTCGTTACTCTTATTCCTAAAATTAAAAATCCCTCACTTATTTCACACTATAGACCTATTAGTCTTTGTAATGTTGCATATAAAGTCATTTCTAAGATTATTGCGGAGAGATTGAGACCTTGCCTTCAAAACTGCATTCACTCTAGCCAAGCTGAATTCATTCAAGGAAGACAAATTCTTGACAACGTGGTTGTTGCCAATGAATGTCTTCATTATCTTAACAGCCTTAGGAGTAGAGGAAAATGTTTTATGGCTCTCAAACTTGACATGGCTAAGGTATATGATAGAGTAGAGTGGGGGTTTCTTGAAAAAGTTCTTCACCAAATGGGTTTTGAGAGAAGATTTGTTGAGTGGATTACACATGTATTAGCTCTACATCATTTTCTTTTAATATCAATGGAACACCCCGTGGCTTCGTTAGACCAACTCGAGGAATAAGGCAGGGTGATCCTTTATCGCCTTTTCTATTCCTTGTCATTTCAGAGGCTTTCTCAAATATCATTTCACAAGCGGCTTGCTCTGGGTCCTGCAAAGGACTTAGAATTTGTAGAGGGGGTCCTCTTGTCACCAATCTTTCATTTGCTGATGACTCCCTTTTGTTATGTGAAGCGTCGGCCCAACAGGCTAACACGATCAAAGAACTACTTCAACTCTATGAATCTGCCTCTGGGCAGATGGTAAACCTTGAAACATCTTCGGTCTACTTCAGCAAGAATACATCACCGGAAACTAGAGAGTTGATTGGCCAGGTCCTTTCAGGTATCAAGGAGCAATCTAGAACAAAGTACCTTGGCTTACCGCTGGGCATTGGGAGATCGAAGATTGATACATTCAATTACATCTTGGAGGCAGTTAAAGGTAGACTTAATAGCTGGAAGAACATTTTCCTTAACAGCGCATTAATGCTCTTCCTACTTTTGTAATGTCCTGCTTTAAAATTCCAGCCGGTGTTTGTAAGAAGATTGTTTCTGCTTCGGCCAACTTTTGGTGGGGAACCAACAAAGTTGAAACTCCCAAACCCCATTGGAGAGCACGGGCCAAACTAACTCTCGATAAAACTGACGGAGGGTTAGGGATTCATGATCTCCAAAAATTTAATGATGCATTGACTGGGAAGCAGCTTTGGAGACTCATCTCTCACCCCAATATCTTGATGTCTAGAGTTCTTAAAGCTAAATATTTTCCATCATTGAGTCTTCTTTAAGCAAACTGTCCTGCGTCTGCGTCTTGGCTGTGGAAGTCATGGTTTCATGCCTGTTATGTGCTCAAATGCGGGGTTAGATTTCAGATTGGGGATGGCAAAAATACTAAAGTCTGGAGTTCTCCTTGGCTGCAAAAGTTACCTAGATTCATCCCTGTTCCAACTTGTCAAAATGCAAAGGAGGTCACATGGGTTAGTGAACTTATCAATGACGATGGCATCACCTGGAATTCAAACCTTATCAGATCCATTGTGTCGAGTGAGGTAGCCAAGATTATCGAAGAGATCCCACTCAAGCTGCCCCCAACTAAAGACTTGATGGTTTGGGGACCTGAGAAGAATGGGCAGTTTAGCGTTTGTTCGGCTTACAAGACTATTAGGCATTATCAAAGATTGAAGGATGGTATTATTGAGAGCAGTGATAGATGGGAGTCACAGGGCAGAATCTGGACTCGGACAGGGAAGCTAAAGATTAAGAATAAACTCAAGCATTTCTGTGGAAAGCATTACACAATATCCTTCCCACAAGAGTGAATCTGCAGAAGAAAGGAATTCAAGTCGACCCAAGGTGCTGTTGGTGTGGTGAGGCGTTTGAGGATTTGGAACATATTTTCATTAGGTGTGAAAGAGCCCAAAAGGTATGGAAATTATCCCCCATTGAATGGAATGACTTTCAGGGAAAAAATATCTCCTTTAAAGATTGGTGGCATAGGATCTGCACTGAACCGAACCAAAAAAGCTTTATTGATCGTATGCAACTCTCGGTGTACATCCATGGATGTTTGTGGAAAACAAGGAACTTACGGATTTTCAATGGAGAGGAACTCAGAACATGATGTGGTCAGGCAAGCTACTGCAGAGTGGACTGAGTTTTTGGATGTTTGTTGATCGATTTTTGTCATTGGTCTTTTGGTTTTTCTCTTGGTGTTTGCGGTAGCAGGTTGTGTAGGGTCTTCCGTGGAGGATCAGTTCATAATCTGCTGGAGTTCTCAGTCTACGTCAAGCATTTTTTGGGTTTCAACGGCGTGGCGAAGGATGACAACAACCAGATTACTAGGGATTCTAATCCAGTGGCTATCTGGTGGTGTCTTGGACTTGGTGTCTTCAACAACTATTGGCTTTGAATTGTGTTTTGATCCTTGAGGCTGTTGCTTTTTGTTTTGTCATGACAATTTCTTTCTTCTGGTTGTTAAATTGGTAGTTTTTCTTCTGTGCTCGTATGTGAGCATTCGTCTCTATTGGTCTTTACATGTTACCAATGAGACCTCTCATGGCTGTTTAGCCGTTGTAAAAAACCGTTCGGTGAAATGAGATAGCAAGCTTTCGTTGGAAAAAAAAAAGTAAAACAGAACATTTATAAAACTCACTATCATCTAGAAAATAGTCAAATAATTTTCATATGTATTTAACTAATTATTTAAATGCAGTTCTACATATAGCTAATTTATTTATGAGATACAATAAATTTTACGATTTTTGTAAATATATGCGATTTTTATTGTTATTTTTATTGATATTGAATCTTAATAAAACTATATGTTGAAACTTTCTTTTCTCATTATTCAGCAATTCAATGGGTTCTGCACCGAAGCTTATCTAGATAGATTTGCGCAACAAGACGTGGGATGATTTTCTCACAAATTGATTAATTGTATATTGAAAAAAAAAGATATTTGTAACGAACCAAATGGAACCCATTTTGCAAGAATTTCGAAAAACGATGTATGCTAGGATGCAAATATCATTCAATGTATTTGTGGTGTTGACTTGAGATTTGAATTTTTATATAGTATGTTTACTGCTCAACAAAAAATAAATATATCTTCAATAGTTTCTAATACTATAATCATCCATTAAATAATTTTGAATACTGTCAATAATTCAAAGAATAAATTAAAAAGATAAAAATTACAAATATGATAATCACATGTCAAAGGGTCTAACCATTTAGTTTCCATCAATACGTCAAAAGTCAAAACTAAAAATAAGTGACATCTATAGAAAAATGCCCAATTGAATAAAAAATTTACAAATCAGTACTATGTCAGAAATTTTTACAGATAGGTATCCGTTTTGCTGTTTGTACCAATTTTCTCAGTCTTGCCGTACCTTTTATGTGTGTATTGTGTACCACGTCACGCGTTTATACGGTACTCTATATGGTTTCTAAATGATACCTTAGTGTGTTATATATGACGTACCGTTTTCTCAATGTATTACATACTAAAATATAGTGCTATATGATACCTAAATGTGTTATATGTCGTACATGCGGTGGATCGGGTACCTATGTGCAAAAATTTATTCTATTAGGTACCTACATATAAAAAAATACTGACATGGTACTGAATTATAAGTTTTTTATGCAATGGGTATTTATGTGTAAAGACCCCAAATAATAATAATAATAATAATAATAATAATAATAATAATAATAATAATGGGTCTTTACACATAAATACCCCCTCTGCAAAAAAACTTGTAATTTAGTACCCTGTCAGCATTTTTTTTTATATGTAGATACCTAACAGAATAAATATTTTACACATAGGCACCCGATCCCGCCGCAGGTACGCCGTATTAGCACATTTAGGTACCATATAGCAACGTATTGTGGTATGTAATACGTTTAGAAAATAGTACGCCGTATTAGCACATTTAGGTACCATATAGAAATCGTATAGGATACCGTATAAGGTAGAGATGGCAATGGGGCGGGTCCGGACCCGGACCCGCCTTGGACCCGCCCCGAAATAACCCGGTTTTACCCGATAATCCGGGTCTCGGGGCGGGTCCCGGGTCTCAAAAGAAGAAACCCGGCCGGGTCCGGGGCGGGTCCCGGCTCTGGCAAATCCCGCCCCGAGACCGGGCCGAAAACCCGCCCGGAAATATATATTATACTTCAATTCGTAATTACGTATTATATAGAATTATTGCTAATATTGTGAACAGAAAATCTGTTGGTGTTTATGGTAGAGGTTTGGTATTATAAATGTAAGGTCGCGGGTTCGAGTCTCAAGCACTACATTTATCCATTTTATTTTTTAAAAAATAAAAAGAAAAGAAAAAAAATAAAAAAAATCAATATAACCGGATATGGCGGGTTGGACCCGCCCCGCTCGGGTCTGACCTAGTGCGGGGCGGGTTTAGACCCGAAGCGGGGCGAGGCGGGTCCCGGGTCCGGGGAAAAGTAACGGGGGCGGGTCTCGGGTCCGACAAAACTCGCCCCATACCCGCCCCATTGCCATGCCTAGTATAAGGCGGACATGGTACGCTATGCACATAGCAATGTACGATCTTTACACATAAACTGGTACAAATAGTAAGTCGGGTACTTATATGTAAAAATTTCTGACATAGGTACTGATTTGTAAATTTTTATTGTAAGTAGGTATTTATGTGTAGATTAGGCTAATAAGAACAATAAAATAATTAACATCAAACTACTCAAGCCAATAGGAGTTCTGCAACCTAAAAACACAACCATCGCATGATTCACACTTGAAAGCACCTGTTTTAATAGCCAATAAACACACATATATATATAACCAACCAAAAGGCAACTGTGAAAACTCTATACTGAAAAGCCATACTTTGGACAAACAACTTCAAATCTCTTCACTTCATCCTTCCTATCTCCAGCTATTCTCTTGATAGAAGTGAACCCAAGATCATGTGCAGTAACCATGGTCCAAGGTGCCACTGACCTAATTTCTCGAAAAGTTTTCTTACTTGGGCTAAAAGAAACAAGAAAATCCGACCCAGATAAGAACAAAAGCTCGCCGTTGCCCAAGAATTTGATGGGCCGTTGAAGATCTATAACCTGCAAACTGCAGTAGAACTTGAAGTTGATGCTGAATTCTTTCGTCCAAGATTCTTGAACTCCGTATTCTCTCATCGACCACACCTCAAACTCGACGTCGTCGTATATGTAGCAGATGCATAGGCAATTCCTTAACACCCCAGTATTAATCCAAGTGATTTTGTCCAAGTAGTTTTGGGTAAAATGAGATGGTTGGCGAGTAAAAACGAACTCCTCCTTCTCCAAGTCGAGCGTGCTTATAAGCTCTGAAGGTTTTCTGCTGCTGTTTATCCAGTGAAAGGCACCGTTTAGGTGAGGATCGAACGATGCCCACTCTAGGATTGGGACACCTTCGATTCTCCTCCATGAATGTGATCCAACGGTGTGAATCTCCATGGCCATTGAGCTAGGGTTCGTTGAGGTTTGTTGGTTTCTTGGAAACATGAATCGAACAACCTTGTACTGCTTGCTCCTCGGGCAATAACCGAACCCAGAATAAGTATACATCATAGAAGAAGAGACAGTTAAGTGATGAAGCTCCATGCCTTCGCCAAGTACAGGGTTGTATATGCCATAGAAGGGCTTCGGCGATGCGTTGAAGTACAAGCACAGAAGCCCATTGCAGGAACCGATGAGGTGACCTATTTGAAGCCTTAAAGTGAAGTCAACGGTTAATTTTCTCAACCCACTGAGCCCGCGAAAGAAGAAGCGTTCGCTTCTGTGCTCGTCGCTGGCAGGGGAAAGCAAAGCAGATGCATTGAGGTCGAACTTGAGGAAATGCAGGGCTCCTCCTTCCGCAAAATTTTCGTGAAGGATTAGGTTGGTCGCTGAGTCAGGCGCTGTAGCAAGATGCAGGCCAACAAAGTAAGGATCTTCGATTGCTTTGAGAAACGTCTTGCAAACGCTTTTGCAGCGTAGTACGTCCTTAAGAGGCAGCTTTGAGAGGATATTGCATATTAATTGGACGGGCAATTCGAGCATAGGAAAGTGTGGGATAGCATTTGATGGTTCAGAAGTAATCTGTTGCTGCTCACAGGAAAAGGTGTCCCTTTTTCCTTTATTGTCATCCAAGGGCCACAAAAGCTGTCTTTTGCAGCCATAGAGCTCCATTCCCTACAAACCAAAGCACGAACATATATAGTATCAGCATCTTCTAATTGTGTCAATTTGATTGAAGTTATTCCCAGCATAAGATAAACAAAACGTGTTTCAAATAATGCTTAGTAAGATAGGATAAGCACACTGAATAGAATTAGGAAGTGAAAAACAATGTTTTTGCATATATCACTCGAAAAAATGCAGAGAAGAACAGCTAAAAAGAGGATGAAGCAAGCTGTTGTTCATGTTTCTCTTTCAATTTGCGGATACAAGGTTCTCTAACTAATGGTGCATCTAAAATTGATCGGAGCCCATTGCATCTGTTATTTTAGCTAGTAGTATAAGATGTCTTTAGACCTAATAATGAATCGGCGAAAAGCAGGCCAATGCACAAAGCTACATACTGAAATATCATTTTCACAAGTGCTTCACATATGTTATATAAGTATATATAAAGGTATATGCAGCAAATTCTTGTTGAGAAAACTAGGACGAACGAAGTCAGCCGATTGAATTTTCTGAAACTAAAGAGTTGTTGAAAGACTACACATGCTGCAATTCTCCGACACGAAGTTAACACCCTCAATTCAACTTTGCTGAACATCCACACAATCATCTAAAATTCATGATTTTCAACTACATCCAATTAAACCGAAGTTAAATAAAGAAAATCGAAACAGGCGACTTGAATCGCAGTAGAAAGAAAAAGGCACACTATACTTCTCAAATCCGCCAGCATAGCTAATTAGTATGAGACGCTGGCTATTCCATAAATCGAGCCAAAGAAAACATCAATTTTTCTGAAGGTTCTAAAAATGCCAATTTCACGCGGTGCTAAAATCGGGTGTATTAATCCGATCACGAAAACTGCCCGATTCAAATAGCTCTTCACATATCAATTGAAACCCCTCATCTGGGCAGATTGAGAATCCTCAAAATCCACACAAATTAGAAAGAACTACCGCACGTGATCCAAGAACATATAAAATTTACCAACCAATCAAAATCGCCTGGGTCGATACCACGTGCTGAGGAATTCGGCCTCTCCTGTTCTCTGTTCTTTGCCCAACAGCTTATTTCTTCGTCGTAGGAAAAATCTAGAGAGAGAAAAAGTTTCAATACAAGTTTGTTGAATAGTGAAGAAATAAATGCCTGACAATGTGCTAGCTATCAGCCTTAATACGATGATTCGTAAGAAATTCTTCTCAATTTGTTAAAATAAAATTTGTTGAACAAACATATTCAACAAAATATTCAAAAAACACGAAATATTATTTTTTTAACTATAGATAACTTACCATGAAATAATCATAATAAATAAGTGGATAGAAATAAAATATTTAAATTTAAATTATTAATGAAGTTTGAGAAATAGAAGCTGATTATTTTGTATGGCACTGCAAATATCTCAATTTATTTTATATTCTGATCGATTTCCGAACCCATTATATTTTAGTAAGTTATTTAACAAATGTGAATCTATAGAAAAATATCCAATTGGATAAATTTTTTACATATAGGTACCCATGTCAGAAAATTTTACAGATAGGTAGGTACCCGATTTAATTTTTACCAGTTTCTTTAGTCGTGTCGTAACTTCTTGTGTGTATATTACGTATCATAACACGTTGATATATGGTACCTACATATAGTATGCGTCGAACCTACGGCATACATATGTGTTACATAGGGTGTACCTAAATATAGCATACGTCGTACCATTTTCTGTTATATAGGGTACCAAAATGTGTAGGGTACCCAAATGTGTTGTATGGTGTACTTTTGGGGATCCAGTACCTATGTGTAAAAAAATTATTCTATTAGGTACCTACATATAAAAAATCCTAACAGTGTACTAAATTACAAGTTTTTATCCAAATATGTACTTATGTGTAAAGACCCCTTTTAACAAATTAGAATAAATTTTGTAAATAACAATAAAGCTGTTTCTAAGAAACTGAAATAATATAGTACAATTAAAAAAGGTAAAAAAATGTATATTCTGACATGTCTTTTAAGAGTATTTAATTTTGTTGTATTATTTTTTTATGGTAGTTTTTTGCTAAAATAGGAAATGTAAAAAAGACAGCGGGACGCTCGATATAGTAAAATGTACAAAAATGTTGGGACGGAGGGAGTAACACTAGATATCAGATAACGAGAATGATAGATGTAATATAATATTTATTTTATGGTTTCTAATCTGATACATTTATAAAAAAATATGCTGATAAAGATTACATTTTTCGTGTGTCCGCAAAAGCTCGTATCCAATTAACAAATACTCCGTCCCGCTAATTTTATCACACTTTTCTATTCCGGAGATCCCAATAATTTTATCACCTTTCCTTATTTAGCAAAAAACTATCACATAAATAATCAATATAATAATATTAAATATTATGAAAAGATGAGGTTAAAATATACACTTCTTTACCTTTTTATTATACTATATTATTATAATAATGCCACTTTAATTTGCATACCCAGAATTAAGTTGTTGGGACGGAGGGACCACGTAACATGAACAAATTCCAAATTCTGAAAATGGAAAATCCCTTTTTAGCCAATTTGATGCAATCTTCCGAGATTCCCCACCGCCGCCGCGACACTCAAATCTCATGACAAACCCTTCGACACCTTCGACGAACACCACCATGATTCCGAAGATTCCTCTTCAGACCGTGCTCATAACCGGCTTGAGCCGTGGGCTTGGGCGATCCTTAGCGTTAGAACTAGCCAGGCTCGGCCACACCGTCATCGGCTGCTGTCGTTCGCAGGACGCAATTCAACCTCTCCTAGCGGAGCTCGCCGCAGCTTCCGGCGAACAGAGTAATCGCGACATGCACATTATCGTGCACACTGACGTGGTAAAGATTTATGGAAATTACGATTTTTTTGTTTAACTTTTAGCTATTTTTAAATGTGTAGCTTTGTGATTTTGTTTTCTTCTAATTTTTGTTCGAGGGAAATAGAGATCAGACAGCAGTGTGAAGGCTTTCGCTGAATCTTTGGTGGGAAAAAGAGTTGTTCCTAATATCGTAGGTGGGTGAATTATAGAAGGAATGGCGTGCAGTCGACAACTGTGGAGATATTACTTTTGAGTTTTTTGAGTAATTATGCCTCAGTGTACATCGTGTGCTTTTGTGTTAGTTTAGTTTTGGGGCAATTTGAGTAGTAGCTATATCGTGTGCTTTTGGGGCATAAAAACTAGTCATTATCTGCTATGAGTAACATTTCTGCACATAGTTTCTTACTGTCAAGTGTGATCTCCCATCGACTGAGAATGACTAGTTTTTACTTGTGAGTATAGCTACTGTCCTGATTTTAGTTGGCATCTTTTGACCTATTGGTGGTGACATTGCAGTTGTATTCATTCATATATGAGCGCTACAAATGCTTCCACCTTTCTGAGTGCATATCTTTAACTTCAATGGATTCTGTTCTAACTCATTGATCTTTTTTCCAGTAAACAATGCTGGCACAATAAACCGGAACAATAAGCTATGGGAGGTGCCCGCAGAAGAGTTCGACAATGTTATTGATACTAACATAAAAGGAATGGTGAATGTGATGCGTCATTTTATGCCGCTTATGATCGAGAAAAAGCACGGGATTGTTGTCAACATGTCATCTGGATGGGGAAGATCTGTTGCTGCACTGGTAAACCTCGAACTATGATAGATAAGTTTATCATGCTGACCACTTTTTTGGGGTGAATCTTTATAACCGTAAGAAATTATTTTTGCTCATAGCTACCACTAAACCATTTTGTTTACAAGCCACAGGCAAGGCAGAGATTATGTTGGTTGGGCTCTTTATTTTCTTGATATCATTTTCGCAAGATATTACTTTTCCTCGCCTTTTCCTCGATTTAGGCTGTCATTTTGATTGATGTACTGTATGATGTATCCTGAACCCCCCTTGTCTTCTTCCAGCATTTTATGTGATTGGGTTAATAACATTTCGTTAAATATCAATTAGGTGGCCCCTTATTGTGCTTCAAAGTGGGCTGTGGAGGGTTTATCCAGGTCAGTGGCGAAGGAGGTTCCTCCCACCGTAGCAGTTGTTGCTCTCAGTCCTGGCGTGATCAACACTGAGATGCTTCAATCGTGTTTTGGAAGTACAGCTTCTCTATATCCCACACCCGAATCATGGTATACTCTCTAGTATAGTATCTATGCGCATAATCAGTTTCAAGTAGCGTCACATCACCATCAGTGGCATAATCATGATTTTCTTTGTAGCTTTGTGCTGATAACATAACAATTTGGTAGCCAATACTTTTTTAGTTTAGTTATAGTTACTACTGCAATGTGGTTTAAGGATTCCGTTTGGTACCCCTTATAATTTGTTATAGATAAGTTAGCAACTCAAAGTATACTAAGCTTATTTCTTGCTGCTACAGACAGCATACTAACAGTTATCGTAACTTCGCAAATCTAGGTTTATTGATACGGTTTGATATCCATTTACGCAGCAAGTTCGATAGTTCAGTTATCTATTATTCCATTCGTCGTAGTGCTAGTCTATGGAAACCGTTGTGTTTTTTTTTCTGATAAGGACCGTTCATATCTCGACAGGGCTCCAAAGGCGGCGAATTTGATACTCCATCTCACCTCATCTGATAACGGTGCATCTCTTACTGTGTGATCGATTAGCTCTGTAGTTTTTCAAGTATCTCTTAGGACCCAGCAGTTGCCCTCCTAACATATTTTTCGCAGTATCTGCTGTCGTTCTAAGACACAAAAATAACTTTCTCATTTTTTGTCCATATGATACTAGTTAGTGCGATGTTTGTTGTACTGATGTGCTTATATCTTGCTACGTTGATATGTATTTGCATCGAAGATGTCGAAACTCAGTGGTCGACCGCTACCTTCGTAGAAAGGAAGGGATATTGTAAGAAAACTTGAGAGAACTAACAACATATGTAATATGTGCATCATGCATAGGCTCGAAGATCTCAATGGGAGAAGTTTGAAATCAATACACAGAGCCATAATTTTATGTTCTTGGCGTAGGTACTTTTGCAACAAAAATGGTTGGAGAGAATGCCATTTATTAAAAACAAAAATGGATGGCAAAAATTGTGCCTAATCTATATCAAGGTCTGTACTGTCGTGCTATTTGATTTCTGAATTTTGCGAAATCTTTCATTTTTTGTTTCTTTGCCTTCAATAACAAGTAAAAGAACAAAAGATGAACAATTTTGTAAAGTTCCGTAACAAAAAACGGCACATTGATGATTGGTGCTCAAAGCCTCAAACTTACATGATATGATATCTTGTATATATAAAAATTAGTTATTGATCATCAAATTTTTAAACGTGCCATTTGGTTCCTAAACTATGAAAAATTGTTAACTCACGGCTCTTTACCAATTCTCTTGGTCAAAAGAACAAAAAATGACGATTTTACAAATTTGAATAACCAAAATAACACATTTGAAAACTTGAGCACCAACTACGAGACATTGGTACAGCTTAAACGCCATTTTTCCATTTACTCATTATTAAAACATTAGTCACACTTACATTACTTCATTTAGACATTTAATATGTCGTGAAAAACAAACATCTTCCACGCCCACGACGTTGAAGTACTTCCTCCGTCCCGGCTATTTCTTCCAAAAGATTAGTGGGCACGGAGATTAAGAAACCACATTATTTTAATATTATAGCACACCTTTTGAGTTATGGAGAGAGAAAAGTTATTAGTAGACACGCAAATCAAGCAGACTTTTTTAATATTAATGGTGTAATTAGTTTAATTAGTGGGATAATTTTTTACCAAAATGGAAATGGGAAGAATTATGTTGGACGCCCGAAATAGAAAGATGGGAAGAAATAAATGGGACGGAGGTAGTACTATTTTTCAGTCACTAAATTAGTTGTCATGGGTCATTAACTAGCTAAACAACAAAGGGGCATCTACGTTTCAGGCCCCCATTTAAGTTTAGTTAGAGCTCAGATCTCTTCAGAAATTTATAGATTCAAGGACCCAATTTTTCCAGGAACGCCTCATAGTTCTCCAATATCATTTCATGGGTATTTGGTATTAGGAAAGTAGGGAAAAAAAATAATTTAATCAAATAATAAAAATGCACGGGCGCAGTATAGCAGCGTGCGCCCCACTGTAACACTTTCTGATACAGACCTGCGTAATTTAGGGTTTTTTTTTCGTCTTCACTCCGTGGGTGGATGGTACGTGCTATTTAATCGTTAATATGCTCGTTTTTATAGTATGAAGGCGTTGTATCACGTTAGTTTCGCTTGGTGTTGCGATTAATTGGGCAATAGGTACCTATTCCTTTTCTGGTGATATATGTTGGTAAACAGTCGAAATTACTCGTGAATCTGTCCTAGTTTGTGTATGGTTTTTCTCACGCTGTTCGAATTGTGAATGTTGAGTGATAGTTCGAGTTGTGTTGCCGTTTTGTAGATTTGTCGTTTTATAGCAGTTTATTTACTTTATAATAGTGAGGCCCAAGTATAAGAGAAAATGTTATGCCTCGGAGGATTATTAGCTCTTTTTTTCGTCGTGATGTTTCTTTCTATTGTTCTTGAGCAGCCGAAATGCGATTGCAGCTGATTTTTAAAGCTTGTCATCTGTAACATTTCTCTGTCAGGATAGTATTCCCAGATTATTGCGGTTGGCACGCCTTCAAATTAGGTGCTTATTTTTCGGTTTGATTTTGTCCATTGTCTTGTACTGCTTGTTATTCATATCCAGTTGGTGATGCGTTTTAGGTCTTTATTTGACTAAGCAAAAGCTCGAACTGAAAGGGTACGATGTTGTCTGAAGAGGTCGGAAATATGATGCTAATGTGCGACGAAACCTCAGACCAGAGATCCTTTTCTTTGGATGATTCGAGCAGCGGCGATGATTCGCCTGAAAAGACGCGCCTTTCTTTAGAGACAATGAACGATCCCATCCCATATCTCGGGCAACGATTTGCAACCCACGACTCTGCCTACGAATTCTACAGCGAATTCGCAAGAAGCTGTGGGTTCTCAATCAGACGTCACAGAACGGAAGGCAAAGACGGCGTTGGCAAAGGACTAACAAGGCGTTACTTTGTCTGCCACCGCGCAGGGACCACTCCTTTTAAGAAAAAGGCAAACGAAAATAAACCTCAGAGGAATAGAAAATCGTCGCGCTGTGGATGCCTTGCTTATATGCGCATAAGCAAGTCGAATGAATTGGGAGTGGCCGAGTGGAGGGTGACTGGATTTGCCAATCAGCACAATCACGATCTATTGGAGCCCAATCAAGTTCGTTTTCTCCCAGCTTATCGCACGATATCAGATTCTGACAGGAATAGGATTCTCATGTTTGCCAAGTCAGGGATTTCGGTGCAACAAATGATAAGGTTGTTGGAGCTCGAGAAGAGCGTGGAACCTGGCTTTTTGCCGTTTACAGAGAAAGACGTGAGGAATTTGCTTCAGTCTTTCAGAAAGCTGGGGCCTGAGGACGAGGGCATTGATTTGCTTAGAATGTGCAGAAATATGAAGGATAAAGATCCTAATTTTAAGTTCGTGTTCGCTCTTGATTCTGGTGGTAGGTTGGAGAACATAGCTTGGTCGTATGCATCGTCGATCGAATCGTATGAGCTCTTCGGTGATGCTGTGCTCTTTGATACGACGCATCGGTTGACCGCTTTTGACATGGCTCTTGGGATATGGGTGGGAATCAACAACTATGGAATGCCCTGCTTCTTTGGCTGTGTGCTCCTTCGTGAGGAAAATTTGAGGTCATTTTCCTGGGCTTTGAAGGTAACAAAAAACGGTTGACTTTTTTGAATACTATTGTGCTACGTTTTCAGCATTTTATTTCGTCAGCAACTTGGCGCATGGTGCTTCTTATTATTAGCAACCTATAGAAATATTGCAAACCTTTAGCAGCAGTGAAGGAAGAGGATATTGAGAAAGCGATAGTGATATTACCATAAAATAGTTTTGCACTTGTGCATTTGGCTTTTATAGTAGACCTACATAGTAATATACATGCTGAGAAGTTCATCTGCATATTTGTAATATTGTTCTCCACATGATAGGCTTTCACCGAGTTCATGGATGGAAAACCTCCCCAAACCATTTTGACCGACCAAAATACGTCCCTCAACGAAGCAATAGCGATGGACATGCCAAAGACCAAGCACGCACTGTGCATATGGCTTATCACGGCGAAATTCCCATCTTGGTTCAACCCCGTGTTAGGAGAACGCTACAACGAATGGAAATCCGAGTTCTACAGGCTGTACAACCTCGAAACGGTCGAAGACTTCGAATTGAGTTGGAGAGAGATGGCGCATTCGTTTGGCCTGCATACAAACAGGCACATCGCCAGCTTGTATGCATTACGAACTCTGTGGGCCCTTCCTTACTTGAGAAGCCATTTCTTCGCGGGAATGACCAGTCCCACCCTCTCTAAGGCCATCAACGCTTTTATTCAGAGATTCTTGAGCGCCCAGACCCGTCTCTCCCACTTCGTGGAACAAGTAAGCTCTCAGTCTCCCTTAATTCCTGTCTTCAATTAGAACGCATTTGTAATCGTAGTAAGCAGATGATTTCTAGGCGTTGTTTTTCGATCCTGTAATCTCGGGGGGTTGACATTATATCGACAAGAAATTTTGCGAGTGCCATCATACGGATAATAACTTTTAGAATTTAACGCTTTAGGAACATTATAAGTCGGAACCCTATATTTTGTCCCAAAGTTGCTTAATTTTGAAAGTTATTGTGATCGTCCGTATAATGTCATCCATTAAATTCGCCAGAACCCTAGACTTTGGGGCGAATCTAGAATTGTTAAATTGCTTAGTTTTGAAATTTATTGCCCGTAAATGTCACCTTCGAAAGCGCTACCGAGTACTCCTACGAGGGGCATTACCGTAATTTTCTCCACCTCCACCCAGGTAGCAGTCGCCATAGAACAAGAAGCCGGGCAACAGAACGTCCAAAACACGAACCTAAAAACGGGCTCGCCCATGGAATCCCACGCCGCGTCGATCCTCACTCCGTTCGCATTCACCAAGCTCCAAGAACAGCTCCTCCTCTCAACTCACTACGCCTCCTACTGCCCAACCGTCGACGGCGACTACCACCTCGTGAGGCACCACACGAAGCCCGAGGGGTGCTGCGGGCGTAGGGTGCGCTGGGCCCCGCTGGAGGGAACGATCAGCTGCAGCTGCGGGCAGTTTGAGTTCTCGGGAATTCTGTGCAGGCACGCCCTCCGCGTGCTCTCGACGGGGAACTGCTTTCGGATTCCCGAGAGGTATTTGCCTGTGAGGTGGCGTAGGAACGCCGTCGGTTGCAGGCAGGCGGGGGCTCGGATTATTGCGCGTGGGGAGAGTGTTGTTGTTGGGCATTTGCAGGGAATGGTTTCGAGCCTCGTGGGGGAGTCTTCGAAGTCGGACGAGAGGCTGGAGTTTGTTACCGAGCAGGTTTCGATTCTCTTGTCGAGGGTTAGGGAGATGCCTACTACTGTCTCCATGGTTGGTCTTGGTGGTGGTGTAAGAGAAAGAAACGCATAAGAATTAGATTTATGTACATAACATGCGTGCATTTGAAAGAACATATATACAAACCTCATTTAGCAGGTGAAAGGATGGATAGGAGATAGTATCTGCGTTCTGTATGTGTCATATGTATTTTCAAATTGTCTTTTATTTATTTTATTTTGATCAATGTTCTTTTTTACTCTTTACTTTTGATATATTATAAATTGTATCCTAATTAATTTTTCCTTTTTATTTACATAAAAACATGTATTAAATATTTTTAATTAGGAATATATACTATCTATACTCTTTTATTAACGTCAGGGGCACTTAAAAACTGCTTTTCTATTCTAACTTGGTGTATCAATTGCACCAAAATTCCTAGCCAATTTGACAGTTATTTAATAGAGAATAAGACCCTATCGAGAAAAACTACCCCACTACCTCTGTAGCGAATTTGATTATTTTATTTGATGTGTGAAAAAAAAAAAACTGTTCTACAGTTTTTGAAAAATAACTGTGCACAGGTGTAGACCATGCCGAACTATCTAGTATCTATACTCTTATATTAATTGTCAGAGCCTCTTAAAAACTGCTATTTTTATATAATTTGGGGTATCGATGACACCAGAAATTGTAGCCAATTAGTTAGTTACCACACTACTCCGTTTAAGAATAAATAAACAAACCACCAACTACTCAAATATTTTTATATTTCCAAATATGTCCTTCTATAAGTATTATTATTTCAGAATTAAACATTATTATATAGCACACACGTATGAGTGTGCAAAAATACTAGTATATTATATAAAGGCTCGGCCTCTTAAAAACTGACATAAATTGAATTGGCTTGGTCTGTCGATTAGTAATCATATTTTTCTACAAAAATAACAATTATTAATGTATAAAAAAATCAACCCATGTTCTCTAAAATGGTCTCTAGTTTTTAAGCTTTATTTAAAAAAATAACTAATTAAAGTTAAAGAAACCCATCCACTATCTTTAATTTTTTTAAACTTTAACTTATAATATCTACGAAACATTTTCAATTAAAATAAATTTAATATGATGGTCTTTCCACATAAATACTACGGGTGTCATCGGTTGGTTCGGTTCGTTTTTTTTCAAATTTTGGTTCGGTTTTCGATTTTCGCTCTTACGTATGCTTAATCTGATATCCCAACCGTATTAATTTGGTTCGGTTCGGTTTTTTATAATTCGGTTCGGTTTTTTTCGGTCCGGTTTTCCGGTTAGGAATTTAAAAATATTATGAGCTGAAAATACAAAAAACAATTTATGGTTATTAAAAAACAAAAAAGATTTATGAAATGTGACACGTATCAAAATAATTCAAAGGTCCGAAAAACAACATCAAAATGGAACAAAATCTAACCAATATATAAAAACATTCATCTGAAGATACTATAAATTGTTTGGGAGAAAAATAGTATTTGATTGGTCAGGAAAACATTCACCTAAAATGGATAAAAGTATACCAATGAAATTATATTTACTCTCTAGTTTACGTTATGGGAGAAAAACAAATGATTTTTCTATTTTTAATGTAGTGATATTTCAGTTCGGTTTTTTCGGTTTTACATATTCTAATCCGATATCCAAACCATTTTAATTTGGTTCGGTTCGGTTTTTTACAATTTGTTTCGGTTTTTTTGGTTCCGGTCTTTTTACAATTTGGCCGACTTCATATCAGTCTTAGTTAGGTTTTCTTGATCGGGTAACAGTAAGCAAGGAGAAACATGCATCCTCCTCTGACAATTCACAGGCATCCAATGTGTGCTGAAGTAAGTATGTTGAGGCATAATGTTTTCCCACCGTAAGTCAGTGCAAGTATTCTGAATGTGAAACAACAAACATTGTATTTGTATTTTATCATGAAACTTATCGGAACCCAACACGCTACACGTATTGCAGATAATTGAAGAGTTCCAAAAGTGTCATATCGAACATCCGATTGGGAAATTTTTTGGAGAATGCACGGATTTGAAGATTAAACTTGATAGGTGTTTTTGTCAAGAGGTATGCTTGAGCCAGTTCAAACTATGCATCTCCTTATCTTATTAAGGTGGTCTTTGCTGATCATATATAATATATACGCTGAGGCTGCTTCCTCTGCAGAAAGCTGTGAAGAGAAAGGCAAATTTCGAAGAGAGCAAAAAGTTGAAAGAGAGATTGAGAGAATACAGGAAGGAAAACGACAATGACAAGAATTTTGCCCAAGCTTGATGCAGTTGATGTCTTTTACAAAGATATGCATTCCTAAGCTCTCCCCTGCCTGAGAAAAATATAGAGTAAACGCGTCGTTCTGTTCTTCACGTTTCTATTCTGTTTTGCCCTCTCTTCAGAATCCTTAATGTCAAAACACTCTTAGGAATTCGTTTATTGGAAATATTGGAAGAGTCAGGTGACATAGCTTAAAGCAAAACTCTTCAATGTGCTTTTTAATGACTTTAGAGAAAGCTTTTTCCCCTAAGGAGCATGCCATGGGTATTGTATTACTAACTCCGTCCCATTTAATTGTTCCCGAAGATTAGTGGGCACGGAGATTAAGAAATCACATTATTTAATATTATAGTACACCTTTTGAGGTATGGAGAGAGAAAAGTTATTAGTGGACACGCAAATCAAGAAGACTTTTTTAATATTAATGGTGTAATTAGTGGGATAATTTTTTACCAAAAATGGAAATGGGAAGAATTATGTGGGACGCCCGAAATAGAAAGATGGGAAGAAATAAGTGGGACGGAGGTAGTATCATTATCGTACTTTTTCACCATCTCTATCTAGCAGCAGGGCTATTCAGGTTCCATGACGATGTTCAAATCATACCAATAACAAACCTGAACCAACGTTGATGATCATGTTTCATAAAGACACGCAGAACTTGAACAGTTGATTCCCCCAAATCCCTTCTAAATTCAAATGATAGAGTTCGTACGCCAAACCACACTTTTGTGTCTCATCTTTCAGTTCAGCATCTTCTGCAGGTATAATCGAATATAACCTGGAAAAGGCTCCTCGCTTGGGGTTCATCATGGAGCTTTAGGAAATTAGCAACCTTGGAAAAACCAGCATGTTCTCTTGCTACAGCCTCACTGCAAACCTCAGGCTTCATCTCTTGCGAAGGAATCTTATCCTTCTTTTGCGTGAGAGCCCATTGCATCGCCCATATAGCCAAAGGGCGCATGTAAGTGATCGATCTGTACCTCCCTTCAAAATCCCAAGCTTCGGGCGTCTGAAAAGCATACCTAGGGAGGAAGAGGGCCAGAAGATTAATCGCAGAAGCGAAAACCGACTGGAGAAAATAGCAGCAAAACTTACCCTCGGCCATTCTCAGACCAAGCTACTTCATACACGCCAGCCGCAGTCTTAAATGCTGTCTCCACCATGCCTTCATGGATCATCTCAGCCGCAACAGCGTAAGTCACACCACTCCATATCTCCCTCGACTGCATCGTACACAAGTCGGGTTTTCCACTTGGCAGCATCCCATTCGCCGCACCTATCTTCCCGCCCTTCACCTTCAACACATTGAAATTGTAGACCGTCTCGAGCGCCTTTCTTGCCTTCTCTTCATCAACTATGGGCGAAAGCCCACAAGCTCGAGCATACCTAAAGGATCCATAGACTCAGAGAGAGAGAGAGAGAGAGAGAGAGAGAGAGAGAGAGAGAGAGATCGAGAGAGAGAGAGAGAGAGAGAGAGAGACAGAGGGAGAGAGAGAGAGAGAAATATTAAGGAAGCTAAGTGATACCACTGTCCAGCCAACTGATCAGCCTGAATGGAAGAGCTGCTGCTGCTCCCACTATCATCATAGTCAAAGTAAGACCCATTCCAAAGCTTCTCATAAACTCCTTTCGCCTTCAAGAACCTGAACCAAAAGTAACCCTCCGAGCCCTTATCCCCAACCACCCCAGCCAGCGCAGAAGCAGCTTGCAAGGCCGCAACCCAAAGCCCACCACAGTAGGCACTCACCCCCGACACAGCCCAAGTGTCGTAAGTCTGGTCGGGAAACCCTTCGTTCTCCACCATCCCATCGCCGTCCCTATCGAACTGCTCCATGTAAGCCATGGCAAGGTAGACCGAAGGCCACACAGCTTTAGCGAAGCCCTCGTCGCCCGTGACGACCACGTCTCTGTAGACTTGGAGGACGAACTTTGGGTTCAAATCCTTCCACCTATTCGTGTCGTGGAGGTTGTAGAAGTTTGTTTCGAACCACGGATCTCTCATCCCTATATCATGGGGGACGGCGCCGAGCGCCTTTCTCTGTACGTGGGCCCCATCCATTAGAAGCGCATGCCTCGTGGGGTCGTGGGTCATTACGGCGGCGGCAAAGTCGCGCTGTACGCTCAGTTCGATCTCGGGGAAGAGAATGGCGAGGGCGAATGAGGCGTAGAAGTGGACGTCGTAGGTGTTGCACATGTGGTATTCGGTCCCCTCGAGGTAGAGGAATTGCCCGAAGTTTTCGTCTCCTTGTCGGAGGAGGTTTGTGCCCAGGGCCGCGGCGGTCGTCGCCGGGGCGTGGATTTCTTGGAGGAATGAGGTCATTCTCTCGAGTATGTCCAACGATGTGTTGTTGTTGTGGTTGTTTTCGGGTTTTGTGTTGAAATCTGAGTTCAGCCTGTCGAGGGAGAAGCGTCTTTTGGTGGCGAGTAAACTGTGGGCGGGCGGAGATCCGTCTGAGGAAAGGGTGAGTAAAGAGACTTTGATTAGGTGAAATTCGATAGATTTTTAAATGGGAGATTTTTTTTAGAATGAGTGACTAACCAGTCCAAATAGTTCCCCCTGAGTTGAGATAGTAAAGCTCGTTGAACAGAGTGGGTGGGTACCTGCATTTGATTTGACCTTATATAAGATGCTCGCAAGTGTTCTTTTTTTTGTTGAAGGGGCTCACTCCATTTCATTAGTCTGACAAAAGTTTGGAGAACATAAGATTAGAAACCTCCTTACCATTCAGGGAGCCTCTTGTCTTCGAGGATAGGTCTTTGCCATGCTTCGATTTCGGACTCCCATTTCTTGTGCTCTTGTGTTGTTTTATACATAGAAGTAAGATGGGAAAACGAGTCGACGACAGAGTTTTCTTTTATGAACGTATATCCTTAGAATGTTCATTACTATACAAATAGAACATAAGCAATAATCGAGGTTACCGATTATAGCATCGCGCGCAATTTTCGAAGCCACGTTGCTTTGGCCGCCGTAGAACTTTGTGTAGCGCCTGATCATAAACAAAGTCGAATGCCTCAGCCAGCAACGAGAAGCAGAATGAGTAAGCTGGCGAAATGCTGAGTACTAAACTGATTTTTCACCTTTGATATGTTCGCCCACCGTGGAAGTTTATTTCAGGGCAAGCCCAAGCCAGTGAGAACGTAGCGGTTCGAACCGACCCAGCTGGGACGGTCAAGGAAGCTGCAACGGCCGCCCCGATAACTGACCCGGGCTCAGAAGGGGTTGATTTTTCGTCGGAACTGAGGTGGTCAAACGATCCTCGCTAATAAGGAAAAAAAAAATTACTGTGTGGTAAGCGATATTGTGTTTCATAGGCAAAAATTCAAATAGTGAGGCTACTTATATAGTCATTAGGAGGCAGGAACTTTCAAAATGCCTTACCTCCTTGATTTCGTGCCACATATCTCTTGCTGTTAAGCCCTGAGAATCGCCAGATACGATAAAGGAGGGGCACACTGAGACGTGGACCCCGTCCTTCTCTTCTGCGGCCACAGCAAATGTGACCGAGGGATTCCCTTTCGCCGTCCTTGAAAAAAAAAAGATACACCGCATTATTTTCTGTAGTTATATTTATCGATGTTTATTGTCTCAGAGTTATGGAGGAAATTGATAGACTACATTGTGTGACTGAATTCTCAGAATTTGAATATTTTTTTGCACGGGTTACATGACTATGAATAGTTCTCTTTACCTGTGGTGCAAGAGAACTCCACCGATGTTATCCTCTGTCCTGAAATGGAGTAGTAGATCATATCACACTTTCGTACAATATATAGAGAGTGAGTAACTAAGCTCAATATCATGCAAAAGCAATCTGACATATGTATAGGCATATATATGTACCTGAATTTTGAATTGCAGTGATGACCAGTGAGTCCTGAATCGCCACCAACGGAGTTCTACAGAGCAGCAGAAAGTTAGCCAAAAGAAATTCTTGTAAGAATCTAATCAAATTCTTGCAGAGCTGATGATGAAGTAGAGTAGAGCCATTTGGTTTATATTACGAAACAAGACAGAAAGAACACTAAGAGCACGAAGCATAGCTACCGCCCAGGTAAAGAGCAAGGTGACATCAGCCTCCGTCTTTCCCAAATTATACAGCTGAATACAGACAAGAGGAAACGCCGTAAATTAAGGTTGAATCCACCAATTAGCGGGTTTTAGGAATCTCCAAGTCGAAAATCTTGTACCTACCGTGTAAGTAAAGACGGCCACTGGGAAACTGCTCTCCTTGTAGTTGTGGGGAATGAAGGGAGAAATCTGTCGACATACGACCTTTAACTCTGGGTCGGGCTCACCTAAGCCAAACAGAGCAACCTAGTTATGTCTTGTGAGATGATTACAGCTTTGAACTGAACCATCGAGCTTAATAGAGCCGTTAGAAGATCAAAGGTGGTATTGGTACCATCATATACAGTCCATGCCCTTGGAAAAAGCCCGTGGTAAGTTGAGTTTTTTCCTCTCAGATTCCACTCCCAAGATCCTATCCCAGAGGCAGAGCTATCACTGTGTATCACATGTTGGAGATATATGCGTCAACATAAAAATGGAATGGGAAAAAGGGGGAAGAAAGTAAGAGCTTAAACATGTAAATGTGCTTGTGTTTCCGCAATCGTGTTGTTATTTCACAGCTGGGACGTCGTTCATCGTTACCAAACCCTCTTCAGGGTAGAAAGTAAGAATATCAGAGATCAGTTAATAGATCATTAAAATGCACCTGCCTTGGAATTCTTGGGTTCTTTGGGCACAAAACGCTCGCAAACTTCTCGCCATTTGGTCGTGAGACAAATATCTGAAGAACGCAAGTAAGTGAAACAACTCCCCCATGTCATGAAATTGGTTTTTGGGATGCAGTTAGTGATTCTTACAGAAAACTGGTTTGCCAAGACGGGTTTCTCTTCGCATACCCGAGGAAAAAGCTGCCAACGCACAAACTCACCTTTGCAACTTCTCCCAATGCTCCCTGCACTGTAAGAAAGATGATATCGACTCTTCGATCATATCATGTCCGAAAAAAGGATAGCTATTCGTAAAAGGAACTGCTCAGTCTCTTCACGAAATCGCTAAACTGTTGACCTAAGACTCGGAGAAACTAATTAGAAGCAGAAAGATGAATATACCCAATTCCGCCCAGGGGAACTCCATGGCAGGATGATGTATAACGCTTCGTGAAAGGATCAACAAACATTTCCTGAAAGAACAAATAGCTAATGAGAGTTCAAACTCTTCACATTAGGCATCGAAAACAAGGGAGAAACTTACGCTTTTGTCTTTTACACGGAGTTCGCGCCACAGCCTTAGGCCTATCGGAGCCTGCGAGAAATTGGAATAGAGACGTTTTTACATGAAACATATCAGAGTAAAAGGTCATCAAATCAAAGTTTATACTAACACAAAAGGGCCAAATGGTGTGTGAATAAGCAGTTAAGAGCAGTACCATAGTGATTATCTCTTTCATTCTTAAACCAAATTCGGAAAGGGGGTTATCCACTGTGTCTAATTTTCGGTTCCAAGTCAGAGATGGAGGCATCCCATGACTGACTTCAACCTGAAAAAAGCATGAAAATCAAAGAACAAGAAACTCAAATGATGTATAAAGAAATTCAGATACTGCAATTTGTTCTTGGGCATAAAATGATGTACCTCGTCTCCTCCATGGATCGTCGATTCGTCTTCTACCCAAACGACGCCATTCTCGGGCATGATTTCTGCAGGGCATTGCATTCGAAACCAATTGATTCACAAAGATTAGCAAATGAAGCCTTTTTTTCAGCAAAAAGTAGGGGGAAAATGTGAATCTCCATAGCCAGTCGACATAGATAATAAGTAGTATTAGCATCAGAGTTCCCAACGCTTCTCTTATTAGCCCCAGAAAAAAAAGAAAGAAAGAAAAATAAAAAAAGCACACGTTTACAGAAATCCGAACAAACATGAAACATTGCTCTTAAGCCACGCAAGCTCTGATAAATGGGATAAAACGCAGAAGGTGAACGAACAACCAACTTATTACAAGAAAAATAAAAAAATAATAGCAAACAGTTTCTTTCACATCCCAGTAAGAGCAAGCGCTTTAGATTGAAGAGAAAAAGAAGGAACAAAATTCTTGATCGTGATTCATGACTGAATGCCATAAATGAAGGTGAATGTGGTTATGTCCGAAGCTTGATGATTACCCCGAATAAAATAAAACTTACCGAGAATGAAAAGCTGGAGAGTGTCAGGTGAATGGGAGATATGAGATTAGTGGATCTTTTTTGGTTCTACTTGCAAGTTATATATGTCAGTGATGATGTTTTGATGAAAGATGGGATCGTGGAAAGTCAACCTTGAAACTGTAAATATATATATTTCTATTTTAGCCCTTCGGTTTTTGGATTTTTCGCTCGTGGTATAATTTCTTGTCCACGAGCAAAGATTCCCTCGTCACTTCTCTGCTTCTACCTGAACTTGGAATGTGGTTGATGAGCAAACTCATACATACTAAAACAACGAATCATGCGTTACATTATTAACTCGCCAATCGCCCTTTGAACAGATTTGGAACGTAGGAGGAGGATTTTTCCTTAACATTGGATTTCAGACACAGCTAAGCAGCTCTTATGAGTCTCTAATTTCAGACACAACTGACGACCTATGAACCTTTGATTAGCATATGTATGGCCTCTACTGTTCATGTTCATCAGGGCAGAGGCTTTCATATTGCATAGTTCTAATCTATCTGTTAGTCTATCAATCAAAGTGGAAAGAACAAGAGCATCACAATATTCCCACATTGATCGCTTGCAATAGCAGTTCCGAAAAGAAAAAAGATTCCATTTTCAACATCAACAAGAAAGCTAAAGCAAGGCATTAAACAGCGCACCCACAAGTTCAAAGGCCATCATTGGCTCCGAGGCTCCAAAGGGAATCCCAAGCTCCTTCTCTTGCTCTTCGGGCCGGGCCTTTCCGACGCCGGCACGGCCCGAAACGTCTTGGACTTGCTGATGGGCCTGCACTTCTCGAGTTGCTCGATGTCTCCCACCTCGAACTGATTGAGCTCGTCGTGCGCTTCGTACGTCTTCTTCCTCACGCGCCGCTTGTACTTTGGGTGCTCGACGTCACCCATCGCCTCCTCGACGACCCCGACCTCACCACTTGGCTCCTCCCCCGATCGACCAAAGTCACCGCTCCGCGGTTGCCCAAGAACTGAAAATGATATATGTTCAAACAAAAGCGACAATAATACACAAAAAAAAAAATGAAACTTAAAATTATATATACCCTCAAAGAGATACTCCTTCATCATCCTCATTTGCGACTCTACTCGCTTCATAGTCGCCCGCATATCCCTAACATCGGCGTCTAGCTTATCAAATCGGCTCTCAAATGTGGCGATTATTGAGCTCATAGAAACAGGATGGGGAGATGCCTCTCGTGAGCGTTGTGCACGCTGCGGAGGAGGAGTTGCCTCTCGTGTGCGATCTCTCGCCCGCGGAGGAGATGTCCGACGTGAGCTCCGACGAGGAGGAGAGGCCTCTTGTCGATGGGAAGGCGACTGCTCTCGAGGAGGCAACCTCTCTTGAGGAGGAGAGGCCGGGGGAGACTCCTCAGGTCGATCATTGGTGCAGTATACCAACCTCCCCTCGTGGAGATGGTTCACTATCCTTTCAGATGCGGCATCATCACCCCTGGGCTCGAAGTTGCCTATCGTGCCAAAGTGATCTGAACTAGCTTCGGCCGCAGACGGTGTTAACCAACATCGCACATCCTGTGTATTTGTATGTTAAAAAACATCAATACACTCGTCGGTATACATAAACACATACTTACATCCATCGCAACACCGTTAAAGGCGTTCTCCACTGCTTCCCAAGACGGCGCCGAACTCGTGCCAGAAAATTTACACTTCCAATGGCACATTCGAGGTATCGGGAGTCGTTCACCACTTTGTCGTTCTGCAAATTCGTGCCCGACACCCGGCCAACACTCGTAGGCAAGAATCTGATAAAAGAATGTGAATATAATATAATTAGAACAACATAAGTTACATATTAAAGAAAAATAAACTTACTTACTTGAAGCGGTTGGACAAAGCCGCTAATATCGAAGGTTGTTGTATTTTTTCCCTTTAATGTTATTTCTCGATGCTTCTTAACGAGGTCTTTGCTTAAACCATATACCGCTTCTTCGTACGCAATCCTTCCCCAAGGATATTCGTTGAAGCTATAGAAGTCCTCTACGAGACGGAGCCACTCATCATTTACTTTCACGTGACGTCTAATCCTCCTTGGCCCCAATACACCGACGACAAAAAAAAGCGCCGCCATTTTCATCTTCTCTATGTTCATACCGCCAGCGCCATCTTTGGAAGCATCATTCGTCATCTCGATTATCTTCCTCTCCAAATCCTCAAAATATATAATTTCCTTACCTACAAAGCGAAATACCAAACGTGAATTTTTTAAATGAAATCACCACATACAATGATAAAAAAAATAAAGATGCATACCGGGAAAATGCCTCGTCTTGAAATCGTCGGATGACGGAATAACTTGAGTCACGGCCGAGCAGTGAAGGCCGGTGATCAAGCAGTACTCGACGAGTGAGAATCGTAACGGCCGCTCGCGCACAACCATCCACAACTCCAAAGAATCGGGCCGATATTCCACCTGTCGGCTCATTAAATACCACAATATCATGTTCGAATTGTAGTGGTTCCGAGCCGTTATGATCAAATTGCCGAACTGCGTGCAGTTCACCATCTCCTCCAATTCCCTTTCACTTAGAAGCTTCCGATGCGTTCCGTGACGTTCGAGTATCGTGATGTCAGTGTAAGGGTACAGTGGTAGAAATTTTCAGGCGGTAGCTTTGTCGGAAAGTAAACCTGAAATGAAAAAAAAAAAATCAGGCCTAAAATTTCCACTGATATTCGAACATTATTCGATTATGAATAACATTCGAATAATATTATTCGGATAACTCGAATAATTCGAAAAGAATTCGAATAAACATTCGAATAGCCATTATTCGAATCTAGGAATAATTTATTTCGCATAATTATTATAGTATACCTATTCGAACACATTATACGAATATAATTAGAATAATTCGAATATTATTCGTAAACAGTATACTATTCGAACGCATTATTTCGAAAAAAATTCGAATCATATACGAATATTATTCGAATTCGAATAATAGGAAATATTTGAATAAGTCGAATTGCAATTGCAATAGGCGAATTGAACTTTCCGGTGTCAACAGTTAGGTTTCGCATAAAACCATAGCTATTTGTATTATACGAGCCCTTAAACCGAAAACCCATCGAAAATACAACTCAATTTCATCGTAAAAACTCACCGTGATTTTATCAGTCTTCGACGGTCTCCTCGACCACGTTCCCTCGACTCACAAGCGGAGGGTTTTGCGGCATCTTGCGTTCTAATTTCAGGTATTTGATTTGGGGTTAGATCGAATGTGGTATTCGAATGGGGGAAGGAGTGAATGTTCGATTAAGTTTCGAATAAAAAGAAGGTGAAATGATTTTGGGTTTTCGAATGGGTTTAAAACGTAATTAGGTATTAAGTAAATTTTTAATTAGGGTATATTTTTGTAAATTCACAACATAACTCAATCCCTTCCCCTTAATAGGATCATATACTGATTCCTTTTTTTCAAAACTCCCCAATGCTTTCTTTAGCAATAAAAAACTGAAATAAAAGGCAAACATTGGAAAGGTCTAACCTACCCTCCACTTTATCTTCCGCCGATTTTCCTTCTGCGAAGATTCTGTAATGTGAAGGGGCGCAGATCACATAAGAATTGAAGAAAAGAAAATACTTTCATACAATTCTTGTCAACAAATATCAAGAAATTTTTCAGGTTTCAGAGCAATCCACGAAATTATACAAAATAGAGATGTACCTTTGGCTTCATCTAGAGGTGAGATGTGCGGTAAAAGCTCTTTTCTCATTTCGAACATAGGGAAAGAAGCACACGTAATGGCTCATGGATGTCTAATCCATTAGCATAACACATTTGTGATATAATTCACAAAGCTCTCAGTAAGTTTGAAAGGAAACCTAAGTAGTAGTCAGCAAAGGATAACAATTAAAGAGATACCAACAACGCAGCTTCGAAAAGATCCCTACCTCTTCTTTCCCACTATCCTCTCTCCGCTATTTCCTTTTTGCGTATCTTTTTCTCGCCCTTCTCCTCCAAGCCGAGCATGTTCGACGTCCTTCTGCATGGCGTCGTTTCGGACAGCCTCGGTTGGTTGTCCTTCGCCCAGAGCATCGTCGTCGACGCCGTGTACGAATCTGTCGATCTGACCCACGATGAACGCCCTCCTTTGGGAGAGGTCGATGCCGAGGTCAGCTTCTAGACGGCGGCAGACGGCGGTGTCCGTGGTAGTCCTGAGGTCGGAGCTACTGATGATTCCGTGGAGACGGGCGACGATTTGAGCGTCCGTCGGCATCTTGCTGTTTTGCTTCTGTGAATGTTGTGTGATGTGCTCTGCTTTATAAAGAGTTCATATAGACGAATGAAGAAGAGTTCATATAGACTGATATGCCCTTGTAGACGTGTCAAATTATATGGGCCCCATTTCATTTTGACGTTTTCTTTACTGTGTGATCTCTTTAGGGGTGGGATCGGATCGGGTATATCGGGTTTCGGATTTTTCGGGTCGGGTACCCGAAAAAATCGGGTATTGGACCCTAAAGCCGACCCCAATCGGATCGAAGTTCGGGTACCCCGACCGTCGGGTACCTGTTGCTCGGGTCGGGTTTTCCGATTTTCTTTTTTTTTTTTTTTTTAAATTCAAGTATCAAATACATGCTAAAATTCGAAACCTAAATGGCAAATCAACGCCAAAAATCGACCACCCATGAATTTAGACGTGTATAAAATGTTAATACATGCTCGAAATCATCTTTTGAAACCTAAAATTTCAAAAATGATCAACAAAATTTCGAAAATAGAAAATCAGGGTTTATAGAATTCAGACCTTTCGGACGAAATGCGGCGGACGGTTGGCGGCCGACGATGCTGAGGTCGGCTGGTTGAAGGCGGCCGGCGGGTGGTGAGATGATGAGCTGCGAGTCGGCAGCCGCTGGGTGGTTATGGTCTGCTTCGTGACTTCGTCTGCTAATTTCGTGCGTCGTCCGTGTGTTGTGAGCAATGTTTAAAAAAGCGCAAAGCGTAGTGCGTCGCGTTTTAGTGTCGGTAGCGCGTAGCGTAAATAGCGTAGCGTATTGCGTGAGTATTTCGGATAAGCTAGATATTAATACAATAAATTATATATAATATATAATAAATATAAATATGGTCACTTTTTATCTCATTATTATAGTTATGAGACTAAATAATCAATATTTTCTCAAGAAATTCAACAAAATAAAAAATAAGGTACAGATAATTGATTAAATTCTAAAATTTAAATATTTATGATCGTTATATTAAAAAGTTTATATAATTCCAAACAATAAAAAAGGACTCATACAAAAAATCATTCATGTTGGATTTACTATCAGCATAACTAAAATAATCCTATTAAAATGATTTTTGTAATTATCGAAAATTATATTGATATCAATAAATATATGATATGCATGTCATTATGATCGTCATGAAATAAGGAATAAATTGGATATGGTTATGTATTTTTATCATATAAACTACTCAAAATAATGACACTTTAATTATTCAGTGGAAGTTTAAATGAAAAGGAATTAAAAATAAAAAATTTATGCACTAGCCCACGTGTGATCTGAGCTCTGCACAAACTTGTCGGTCTTTTAACAAATTATTATGGCTTGTGACAGATATTGCGACGGCTTTACCGTCGCTAAATACAAAATATTTAAAAAAAATAAACGCTAAATAAAAAACGCTTCGACGCGTTTTGATTAAAAATCACGCGATCGCGCGCGTCGAGGCGCGCGATACAACGCTTTTTAAAACAATGGTTGTGAGGTGAGTGAGTCGGTCATAGATTTTTTTTTTTTGTTTGGTCTAATGGGCTGGTTTCCTTTGGGCCGAATAAGTTTTTCAAACTAGTCTATTATGAAAAGGCACGCACAATTCACAAAGGGGGATAGGTTTGGGCTGGGCCGGTTGGATATTACCTACATTGTTGGGCCGCAATTTCGGGTACCCGGGTAGCTCAAAGCTACCCGAAACCCGACCCGTTAACATATAATATAGTGTTCATTACGAACTTCTCAGTATATTTCACAAAATCATTGAATTGCACTACGATTCAGAGAAACTAGTTCGATGGGATATATATACCCAGTTCCGCCTAGAGGAACGCCATGGCAAGACGACGTGTAACGCTTCGTAAAAGGATGAACAAACATTTCCTGAAAGAACAAATAGCTAATGAGAGTTCAAACTCTTCACGTTAGGCATCAAAGCAAGGATTGCATCAGAGCATTGCATTCGAACCTATTGATTCACAAAGATTAGCAAATGAAGCCTTTTTTTTTTCAAGCAAAAAGTAGGGGGAAAATTGTGAATCCTCCATAGCCAATCGACATAGATAAAGTAGTATTAGCATCAGAGTTGCCAACGCTTCTCTTGTTAGCCCCAGAAAAAAAAAAAAAAAAAAAAAAAATAGAAGCACACGTTTACATAAATCCGAACAAACATGAAACATTGCTCTTAAACCAGATAAATGGGATAAAACGCAGAAGGTGAATGAGCAACCAACTTATTACAAGAAAAATAAAAAAAATAATAGCAAACAGTTTCTTTCACATCCCAGTGAGAGCAAGCGTTTTAGACTAAATGAGAAAAAAAAGAACAAAGTTCTTGATCGTGATTCATGGCTGAATGCCATAAATGTAAGGTGAATATCGAATATCAGCCATTGCAACTAATAACGAGCTTGAATGTCGTTGATGAGCAAACTCATACTAAATATAGAAATTGGAACCGTGCATTCATTGCTAACTCGCCAATCGCCAGAAGAACAGATTGGAACATGGAAGTAGGATTTTTGCTTACCTTGGATTTCAGACACAGTTTAGCAGCTCTCCTAGGAGGATATCAAAATCATGGCAGTGTTGAAGACTAATGAACTGAGGAGGCCTATGAACCTTTGATTAGCATATGTATGCTCTCTATTGTTCTTGTATATCAGGGCAGGTGTTTTCACATTGCATAGTTCTATTTATCTGTTAGTTTATCGCCCAAATCGAACAAAGCGGAAAGAATCCCACATTGATCGCACGATAACCCCAATTGCAATAGCAATTTAAAGAAAAAGTTCCAATTTTTTTAACATCAACAACGAAACTAAAAGCACAAGTTCGACTCAAAAGCAAGAAAAACCACCCCTCAAACGCTCTGCGACTCCAAGGGAATCCCAAGCTCCTTCTCTTGGGGGGCCGCCTCGTCCTTGCTCTTCGGGCCGGGCCTTTCCGGCGCCGGCACGGCCCGAAACGTCTTTGACTTGCTGATGGGCCTGCACTTCTCGAGCTGCACGATGTCTCCCACCTCGAACTGATTGAGCTCGTCGTGCGCGTGGTACGTCTTCTTCTTCCTCACGCGCCGCTTGTACTTTGGGTGCGGCGCCAGGCGCGTGACCTCGACGGCTACGGTCTTGTCGTTGGTCGAGCAGACGACTTTGCCCTGCAGTGAACGCATCGCTTTGATGACGGGGAGGGTCGTCGGCGGGGGCGCCGTGCGGGCATCGGCGGTGGGGCGAGTTAGGCGGAGGTTCGGCGCGCCGCCGAGGAATGGAGTGGTGAGCAGCATTTTCAACGATCTTTGTCAGTGTTCTTGGATTGGAGAAGGGGGATGAACGAGTTTTTGATGGATGAAGATTGGCTGGTGCTGTTTGTGGATAAAGTTGTTGAGAATCAAACGACAACTTTAGATTAGAAAATGCATTTGGGCCCATCTTGTGGAGCGATAAGCCCAAATGCTATTGAAATTCAACATTGTGGCCCAAATGATATCCCATACAAACCATCATAATTTCCACATCCGATTTAGTTCGGTCCGAATCAAATTTAAACCTCGTTATTCTTCAATCGTAAAGACGAAGAAAAATTTCCAATTACCCGACCCATGAGAGAGAAAAATGAAGATTCATCATCCAATTGATTTTAGGTGTATACATGGCGGACCCCAAACATATTTTAAGTTAGGCTTCAGAACCCTGTCAGAAATTTGTTTGAGTTAAGGACCCGATTTGTATGAAATTTAGAGATAAGGACCCGTTGTTATACCGTGTATATGAACTGGTATCGGACGATGGTTTTGTGTTATTTTAGAGCACCGAAGTGGGGCTACATAACAATGAAGTGGTAATGCAAAACAATAAAGTGGTACTGCAGAACGATGAATTGGTAGTGTCGAACCATGAAGCGGTACTGCAGATCCACGAAGTGTTCCATTTCCATGAAGTAGTACTGAAAAACACTTAACTGTATCGAGTCCTCAACCTTAAAAATTTTCTGACAGGATCCTTAAATCTAAATGAAACTTAATTGGGGTCCTCAATTTAAAAACCCCTTGATTTTATCTATGCCAATGAGGCCTTAGTCTAGTGCTCACGGTAGAGACCGTAAAAATTTTTGAGGTCCTGAACTTTAAAAGCCCCTTGATTTTATCTATGCCGATGAGGCCTTAGCCTAGTGCTGAAGGTGGAGACCGTAAAAATTTGTGGGTTAGACCGTGAAATCAATTCTACCCTCCCACAAATTCTTGATTTTGTCTCTTATGGGATCCATGACTATTTTGCTACCACGAGAAACCCCAGCCCCATAGACAAGCTTAGGAAGAACACAAAATTCGATTTTGAACCGAGTAGTTATATCTACAACATCAATATCTTTGTCTTAGATTCGAGCAATGTGCTAAAACATGTATCACAGAATTGTTCGAATCATGTTACCGTCCAAAAAACATAGCAGAAGAACCCAAAATCTGATACAACACTACGAAACAAACACATGGAAGAAGACGAGTTACATAAACAGGAATTTTCTTCTCTTACAAAGCATATCCCTCGGCTAAGATGGGCTTCTCATCATCACCTTCTTCCTTTTCGGAATTCCCAAAATTACCCTTTCCCTTTTCTCCAATTTCCAATCCAGCCAATCCGTCCACGCACGGCTGCTCTCCAATCCCAGGCAGATTCCCCGCGCCAATCACCTCGTCGGACCTCTCCTCTCCGCCGCCGCCGATTACCGCAACGTCTTCCGTCTCCGGCGACTCAGGGACGCCCTTGGTGTTGCCGCAGCCCTCCGACGGAGCCGATACGCCTTCGGCGATCCCCACGAGAACGTCCGAGGGGGGGTCCTCCGTTTCCTTCGGATCGTCGGCGAATCGCGGCACGAGCGAGCCGACGGCGGACGCCGCTTTGAAGAAGGCTTCCCTGATTGACTCCGGCGACAGCGCGCAGTCCTCTAGGCCGGCGTCTTCGAGGCGCGGCGGCTTGATTTGGTCCAGGAGAGATTCCGATTCACGGCCTGCTTCCATTGATTTTGTTGTAAATTGTAGAAGTTGTTGGGTTCTAAAAGTAAAAAGGTGGATGTTTTTAGGGCAATACTGCGAATTTAGCTGAGCGCAATTTAACAACTCATAGCATAGCATAGTCGGTGTTCATCAGGGCCAATTTTCCGTGGATAAGCAGAAAATGTATAATCACACGTGTCAAATTTTATAAATTTGGGCTAATTTTTAGCTTTCACAGAACATTCACCATTAATGGTATCATCTTAGTAAGTTCTTAGCAATGTTTAAAAAGCGTATAGCGCATTGTGTCGCGTTTATTCCGGTAGCGCGCAGCATAAATAGCGTAGCGCATTGCGTGAGTATTTCGGGTAATTTATATATAATGTAATAAATTATATATAATATATAATAAATATAAATATGATCACTTTTTATGTCATTATTGTAGTTATCAGACTAAATAATCAATATTTTCTCTAGAATTTCAATGAAATAAAAAATAAGGTACACATAATTGATTAAAATTTAAAATTTAAATATATATGAACGATATATTAAAAAGTTTATATAATCCCAAACAATAAAATAGGGACCCATATCATTTAAAAAATCATTCATGCTTCAATTTACTATCAATCCAACTAAAATAAGCCTATTAAAACGATTCTTATCATTATCGAAAATTACATTGATATTAAAAAATATATGATATGCATGTCATTATGATCGTTATGAAATAATGAATAAATTGGATATGCTGATGTATTTTTAATATATAAATTATTCAAAATAAAGATGTTTTAAGAATTAGGTGGAAGTATAAAAAAAGAAATAAAAAAAAAAACAGTTTGGAACGGCAATGCCGTCAAAAACAATTAATATAGAAGTCGCTTTCTGAAAAAGAAAAAGAAAAAACAATTAAAAACAAATAGCTACGGAATTAAGACGGTAAAACCGTCGCTAAACTAAAAAAAAAATTAAAAAAAATATAACGCGAAATAAAAAAACGCTTCAGAGCGTTTTGGCCGAAAAAAATTCAATCGCGCGCGTTTTTTAAAACACTGGTTCTTAGTCCTACCATTATTTTTCATCATACTAGTTTTTTACCCGTGCAAATGCACGGTATTTAATGCTAGAAATATTAAATTATATATTTAGAGTGGGTAGTTACTGTACAACATGGGATAATGGGTAGTTTTTATTGTTTATATTTTATTTATTATAATTAATTATATTTGCCACGTGTCGCAATGGGAGTACTCCTACATTTCTGTTCTTATATAAGATTAACTTATATTTTAAGTTGCGATTAATAGATGAAAATTGAATTGGATTATATTCTTTTTAAATATATAAAAAATAAGGTGATTTTACATAAAAATACTCATTAATATAGAAAATAGCAAGGCAGTACCATAGTTTTTTTTTTATATGTAGATACCTGTCAGCATAAATTGTTTACACATTGGTACCTGCCCAGCGCAAGATACATCATATAACACATTTAGATACCATATAGAAACGTATTGTGATATATAATACAATTAGAAAATGGTACATCATACAGTCAGCCGCAAGGTACCATATGGAACGTATATAGATACCATATATGAGTTCCATATAAATATGTGACGTGGTACGCAATACACATATAAAAAGGTACGTCAAGATCGGGAAAATGGTACACACAGTCGAAGTACTTATTTAAAAAAATATCTTACATAGATACTGACTTGCAAATTTTTTATACAATTGGGTATATTCTATAGATTCACCAAAAATTAATTAGAGGATATAATGGGAATACATTTGAAACTAAGGTAACATGATAATTATAACGGTTGTGATACCAATTAATTTAAATAATTTGAGCCGCTCTCCCTTAATAAAATAGAAACATACGTTAATTTCTAAATTTAATCAATTAATTATTCATCTCTAGATCTATTTTATTAAATGTCAGACTTATCTATTCTATTTTATTAAGTCTCAAGGCTTTGGTTAAACTGCCACTAATTCAATTAATTTGGTCTGTGACCAATCCTATCTCATCTACAAAATAATTATTTTTAAAAAAATAATATAAAATTAAAAAATAACTACTCACTACCCACTAATTTACATTAATTTCATATTATATTATATTTCTCTTCTATATATTTATAAAGATATATTATATTTAAATTATAATTTCCACTATGTATTTTTAGATAAAATTAATATAATATATATGTATATGCACACGCATTTGAGTATGTAGGAATTACTAGTAGTAACTAACTTTGATGGTTTGTCAATTATAATTACAATTTTACCTGTGATATAGTCATATATTACATTATATCCGCATATCAACTTTTTTATATATAGTAAAATTGATATTTATAACTTATTTAAAAATAACTTAAAAGATAAAATAATATAGCAATATTTGTATTGCACGTGCATAGAATGTGCTTAAATACAAGTAAATATAAATTGATCGTGAAAGTAAAATACTTATAATAATATTTCACTATACTTTGGAAGCCATCAAAATGAGAGGCTTTTTCTTGTGCATAGTAATCCCCATAGCCTCCTCCATGTCGAGACTCTCTTCGCCGCCCTCCGTATTAAATTCCCAGTCGAAGCAGTACAAAAGGTTCGCCAATGCCAACTCTATGAGCGGCACGGCGAAGTTTATCCCGGGGCATATCCTCCTCCCCGACCCAAAGGGCATAAGCTCGAAGCTTTGCCCTCTGTAATCGATTCCATCGTCGTCTTCAAACCTCTCGGGACGAAACTCTTCGGGAATTTCGTAGTGCCTCTCGTCGGTTTGTATGGCCGAGGCGTTGAAGATGACTCTGGTCTTCTCCGGTATTTCGTAAGTTTGCCCGTCGTTCAGGGTTAGCGTGCATTTCTCGATAGTTTCTCGGGGGACCAATAGTGGGGCAGGCGGGTGCACTCTGAACGATTCTTTGATGACTTTCTTGAGGTATGTGAGCTTGGAGAGCTCTTTTTCTTCGATCATTGGTACTCGAGAAGGAGGAGATGTTAGCTGTCTGAGCTCATGTTGGGCTTTCTGTTTGATTTTGGGGTTTCGCATGAGTTCTGACATTGTCCAGACGATCGTTGCGGCCGAGGTGTCTGTGCCCGCCACGAAAACGTCCTGCGAAATCATATTGTGATAGTCCAGTATGTATATGTTCATGTCATTTATCGTAAACTAGTAGGTATAGCACGCCTAATATGTGTACAAATATATCAATTTATTTCAGATTTTTTTGATCATTTTATATTACTAATAAGTTAATTAACAACTACAGTTGTAATTTAAGATAAACGTGCAATAAGTTAAATATTAATGGTGAACTTATAGTTAAGCAAAGATAGAATTGTAAATAACTATGACAGATCAAATTGACCGTTTTTATACATGCCATGATCTTTATATAAAAGTATAGATAGTCAATTTTATCGATAAATAGACTGACGATACGAACTAAATTCAAATATTTTATCGAAGTATCATCCTGTCTAAGTAGGGCTATAAATGAGCCGAACTCTAGGCTCATTTTCGGGGTTCGTGTCGAGCTTTTCACATCAGAGCAAGAACAAATTAATATATTTATTAAAAAATAAAAAATTTTAAAAAAAAACTCGCGAGTGTGTTCAATAGTTTCGAGCTCTTATGTCTGGGCTCAAACTCGAGCTCGGGTCATCTTTCACCCATAGTCTAAAGTAGTAAAAAAATGGTCGAAAATTACAAAAAAAAATACAATTTATGATAGACCGTGTAACAATATATGACTAGTTTTGAACATGAGTAAGTTAAAGAAAATGAAAAGCAAATTTCATCTATAGGGCTAATTTGAAAGGGGGATAAATAGCAGAATTTGAAGGTGAATTTGCGAAAGTTCTAGGAGTAGAATTAAATTTACCACATACCGTAAGAACACCCTTCATTTGCTCAGCCGTGAGAGCTATCCTCTGCTTAGGATCTTCGGAAATTCTCAGCAGCACATCAACGATGTCTTGATGCTCATCATCTTCTTCTTCTTCAGAGGACTTATATCCATTATTATTATTACGACGACGATCCACGTGTTCTTTTATTACAGCATCGAAGAACTCATCCATGTCCGAAAAGCTCTTCTCCAACTTTCGATCCCTACCGTTAATCTTTCCAACCCAAGCCAACCATGGAAGATAATCACCTATACTAGCTTCGCCGATAAAATTCTGTATAACGTGAAGCAGTTCTTGAAATTTCTTGGTTTTCTCTTCGTCAACCCCAGCTTTCAATCCCAGCGCCACGTGGCAAACGAGGTTGTTAGACAAGGAGAAAGCTAATGAACTGAGATCTATCGGCTTATTACTCTCAGAACTGCGAGCGATGGCATCGATCATCAGCCCCACCTTTTGAGCTCGAGCTTTTGCGAAGGACTGAACCCTCTTTGCAGTCATGAGCTCTACGACGAGGATCTTTCTTACCTCTCGCCAATAGTCGCCGTACGGCGCCGTCGAGGGGGTTTGGTTGCCGTACGACACTTTTGCCAGAGACGGAGAGGTGGGTCGGCCGGAGAATGTCAGGTCGTGGTGTCTGAATATTTCTCGAGCTGCGTCGGCGGAGGAGACGACCACCGCCGGGACGGAGCCGAGCTGTAAGAACATGAGGTCGCCGGCGCCGCCATGTTTTCTGGCCAAAGCTTTTAGGATTTTGTGGGGAAGTTTGCCTATTTGGTGGAGGTTGCCGATGATGGGTAGCTTTCTTGGGCTCGGTGGTAGCTTTTGTTTCTTGTTCTTCTTCGTTGATTTCAGTAAGAGAAATGATGCGAAGAAGACGAAGAAGAGGATAGAGGAGATGATAAATGAGTCTGCAATTTTCATTTATTTGGGATGTAAATAAAAAAACAAATTTATGGTGATAAATCTTTTGGCAAGCACTAGATGCACATATATAGAAAAACATCCAACCTGGGAAGATGCCATTAAAATATATCAGAGTGATTTTTGTAAATTTGGACACTATGAATTAATAACGTGCCAGAAAGTTGTATGATTTGCGGCCGTATTAATTAGCTTCGAATTGTAAAACTCTTTATGTGTACCTTTTTTTGTGGCTATGCATGCTTGGGTGCGAAGTTGACAGTGCCACATTATTGTAAAATGACGTATCTTCAATGAATAATTAATTAACCTAAAATTGGCAAACTGTCTTTGTTCTGTACTTTTCTGTGGTTATACATGCATGGGTCGGAAGTAAACTTTGACATTGCTACATTATTGTAAAATGACGTATCTTCAATTAATAACTAATTAACCGAAAGTTGTTAAACTGTCTTTTCCTTGATAATTGTATGTAGGTCGATCGATGCACTATAGTCTCCATATATATAAGACTAGAACTACGCAGACGTTAAAATACGAAATTTGAATTGTCGCGTACATAAATATTGCCCTTTTTTGTGTGTTCCAATGAACTATAAAATTAACTAGATCCAATGCATGTGCAATTATATAAACATATAATTGAAATATAATAATAATTAAGTAACAAGTAATTAAATGTTGTGGGGTGTTTTATCTTTTTATTATTTAATTTTATGTTAAATAGAATAGATTATCAGGATATATTACCGACATTAGCTCTATATATATTATATTCAATATTTTATTATGTGGTATATGAAGTAATAGCCATACATGTCGGCAATGAGGATATCGATGACAAAACATCCGATATTTTGTAGCGTTTCAGCAACAAAACTATTATATATTCACAAACGACACGAATATTTATTTTCGATTACCTTCGTATTATTATCGTCTCATAAAATGTTTTACACTACAGTCAGAGTCAATTTCGCGGGCCGGACCGGACCCGCCAAAGCCATTGAAATCAACTTTTTTTCCAAGACTGCGTTTCGTTGTCTATATAAGATTATACGATACAATTTTATATCAAAATTATAATCTTGATATTTACATGGATCATATGATGTAATTTTAGCATCACTAATACTGTTAATCGTGTTTAGTTTCCAACATAATAAACTTTTGTCTCCATATTATTTGTAAATTTACAAAATTAGCCTTTATTCATCAATATATAGTTTACAAAATAATTATTCTTATAAATATCGAAAAATATAAGATATGAATGTCAATTTAATCACATGAAATAAGGAATAGATTAGTGTTATTTATTTATTTTACCCATACAAACTACATGAAATAAAAAAGATTTTATGATAGGGTGGAATAAGGGTATTTTGGTCTTTTCACATTTAATAGGGGATTGTATAACTTATCTTACCTCGGCCATCGGATAAATTGTACCGGGTTTAGATAATAATAACGGACTGATGTATTATAGCGGGCTCTATACTGTTGGACTTTATTTATAGTGCACACTAGGTGTGATAATATTATACATTGCCATGCTTTATCCAATCAAATAAACGCACCCCAAAAGAAAATTTCCTTTCTCTTTTTTATCTAAACCTATTACTCCCTCCGTTCTAAAAAGAAAGTCTTTTTAGAATTTTTCACACATATTAAGATATGTGTTCAAATGCCTTTTATACCCCTCATTAATTATCTGTCATGTATTGAACCTAGTTTTGTTATTTAATATGGGGGCAATTTGGAAATTTACCCATATATTTTTTTGAAAATACCAAAACGACTTGCTTTTGATAACAAAAAAAGATATGTAGAACGACTTTTTTTTAGAACGGAGGGAGTATTATATTACATGAATCCTTTCCCAATTGGTGTAATAACAAATCTTTTACACAAAAGCCACCAACCTTTTCTCCACTAATATACAGACACACACACATTGTCCATCTTTAAATCATAAAACACAAACAGACAAAGCTCGTTTCCTTCTCCTAAATACACACTCTCACTCAGAAAAAAAAAAACAAGCAAACAAACCCTAAATGGCTTTCCTCATATCATCAGCAGCTCTAATCTTCATGGCCATCTTTCTTTGTCAGTATTATTATACCATAATATGTATACACATGCATGTAACAAAATATAATATATATACGTTAAATAACTAATTCATAATTCCTGATTTTTTTTTTGTGGCAGTTTCTTGCTGGTCATCGACGTTCGCCTATGAATGCAAGAACGACGAAGATTGCGATCATGTAAGAATTATTTGCCCGGCCGTTTATCCGCCGGGAAAGGTGTGTTATGACGGCAAGTGCTACTGTAAGAACAGTTTGAAGCCGCCTTGCAATGAAACAGAACTGAGCATTTGTGCAAAATCTTTGAAAGATTGCCATGTTCCCATTTGTCGCAAGGGCATATGCTTCTGCACTACTAATTAGTAATTAGTATATAAGCTTATTAATTACCTTGTTTTAATGTGGTTGTAACTTGTAAGATCGAAGTAATTTTGATTCTATTAAATTAAGGGCCGTGGGTGGCTATAAATTATTGTATTTATACCCTGCACATTATTAATTAAATATCATCACTTCTAAACTTTTTTAATTATTGTATTTATAGCCTGCACATTATTAATTATATTCCATCTACTTAACATTAAATTATTTATTTCAAAATAAAAAACAACATTAAATATGATTATTATGCGTTAATCTCACGCATAAATTGTCCAAAAAAGTACTAATAATTATCTATACTCTTATGTAAAGAGTGTACGGTAGATAAAAACGGTCAAATTGGCAATTGAATTTGATAAATGGTTATTTATAAATTTATCTTTAATTGCTTAAATTACAATTCAATCCTTAATATTTTAATTATTACAAGAATTAAAATCATTTTTTAAGTTACTTAATTAAAAATATGAAATGTTTCGAATATAAACGAGTTTGACATATTTGCCCGCGTGGCGTGTGCTAGACATACCGGTTTTATTTGATAAGGAGGTTTGCAAGCTAAGCTAGAAAAGAAATCATTTAATTCCATTAATCAAATAACCACTTATTGATATGATTGTAAAGTTGACCTTTGACCTCCATTTATCAAGTTTATCAATACCAAGAGCGTTGGCTACATCCACTCCATTCTCTATCATCACTAATTTAATTATTATTCATTCACCTTTGAAATTGCAATTCGCAAGCCTCGATTTAGAGCTATACTTTACGAGGTTCCATTTTTAGCAATCAAATTTCAAGTAATAAAGCCATAGATTGCAGATATCTCAAGATCTAAGCTTACTTCGAGCTTCAAAATCTGAGAGCTAGGGTTTCAGTTCCACAAATGCTACGTAAGTACCGCGCACTTTTAAGGTTTTTTTGTGAGCTGGCGAATTATGAGGGTTTCGTGTATGATTTAGATATCGTCGGAGTCGGAATTTGATTGCTGAAAACTGTGAAGCAAGCGTACGAATTGTCCAGGAACTCTGATATATGACTGCTGATAGAGTATTTTGTTCAATTTTAAGGTCAAGCTGACTCGGGCAGGATCCGAGGTCGATTCTTGAAATCTTTGATTTCGCGTTTACAGCTTGAACAATTGGATGTTTTGCTCAATATCCTCTTGTAGTGAGCTGATTTACTCGGTTGGAGATTTTTTTTTGAGTGTACAGCTGTAACGAGAATTTGAGGTTTGGTGTTTTTTCTGGTTATGCAGTTGAAGGACAAGGTGTTTGGCATTGAGAAAATTAGAGAAAGAGAGAGTTTCTGAAAGATGGCTCTTAGACTTCCTGCTGGTGAAGCTGCAAATGTGGCAATTAGTTCGATTGGTCGTGGATATGACATCTCATTAGATATAAGACTTAAGTATTGTAAAGGTGACACGCGTTTGATCAGCATCGACGAGCGTCAGGGTCGGGAAATTGTTCTTCCAGGTGGAGTTTCGATTCCCAATGTGCCAAAGTCGATCAAGTGCGATAAAGGAGAGCGGACGCGCTTTCGCTCTGATGTGCTGACGTTCCAGCAGGTTTAATCTCTTTTGAAATTCGCTTGACTGCGTTAAGTCAAATAGTTTTCTCTTTGACTGTGTGTTAATGAATCGCTCTATTTGGATTTATATGCTTCTCTCTTGGTTCAATGCATTTACTCTCTTGCTTATGGTAACATATTTAACTTTAGATGTCTTCTAATGAATAGTTCCGTGTAAACTTGCAGATGTCGGAACAAATGAACCAGGAGCTATCATTATCTGGGAAAATTCCTTCGGGGCTCTTCAATGCAATGTTTGAATTTTCGGGGTGCTGGCAGAAAGATGCAGCTTATACCAAGGCACTTGCTTTTGATGGGATGCTAATTACATTATATACGGTAGCACTTGAAAAGTCTCAGATGGTGCTCCAAGATCACGTCAAGAAAGAAGTTCCATCAGCATGGGAACCTGCAGCATTGGCAAGGTATGACTTGGTTGTAACTGTAACCAAGCTGGTTCGAGAAAAACTCGACTGAGTCGAGCAAAACCATTCTAGAGCTTTCTCATGAGTTAAAGAATTTTTGTTAAAAAGAAGACCATGTTCCACTTTTGACGTAGTTGATTGAAATTTTCCATTTTGAGAAGGATGAAGCTGGTAGGCGACGAGGACCAACATTCCAGACCATTTTTGTCTTTTATAAGCAGTGCATAGACACAACTCACAGGATGAGGTCAACTGTTGATATGATATATATTTTGTTTGCGCACTAGCAATAGATAATGCTGGAAAGTATGCGCTGCAGCTTAGCCATGATGTTTAAGTCAAGTTTCATATGGTTTACCTTTTCCTGAATTGTATTCTTAATCTCACATCACTTCGATATATGCTAACTGAAATTACCGGGTTCGTATAATCTCATTAATACTGATCTCGATTATTTTTTTCTTCTAAAATTGTCCAATCGTCGTGAATGATCATTGATTCGGAAAGTTTAAGCAATTGGCATGATTTGGGTTAAGTGACAACTGAAAAATGTTTTCAGGTTCATAAATAAATTCGGTACTCATATAATCGTTGGAGTTAAGATGGGTGGAAAGGATGTGATTTACATGAAGCAACAGCATTCTTCCTCTCTGGATCCTACGGAGGTGCAGAAAAGATTAAAAATTTCGGCGGATAAGAGGTTTTTGGATGCAAATGGACTTAATGAATTGGATGGCGAACAGCAGTATCCGAATGAGAAGGTTTCGTATTTCTTTGAATCATTTAATAACTGGTGCATAGTTTTATAACCTGGTCCGAAATATCTTATTTTTTACTTCTGCTTCAGGTCCACAGGGAGGCACGCCATCTTCGATTTGCTGATACAGGCACTGGAAGTTCGTATTCACACAAAGATGTAAGCCATTTGGTTTGCTCAGCTCAACCGTGATCTCACTATAAGGTGCTTCTCATGCCTCCTTGTCTTATATTTCTATTCGTTTCTTTTTGTAACAGGATATTGCTAGCATTTGTAAGAGACGGGGCGGAAGTGATGGCAGGAATTTGACGCACAGCGAATGGCTACAAACAGTTCAGTCAGAGCCCGATGTTATCTCCATGTCCTTTATCCCCATAACCTCTCTACTGAGTGGCGTTCCTGGATGTGGCTATTTGAGTCATGCCATTAATCTCTATCTGCGCTGTGAGTGGAAACAAATCATCGTCATCATCGTCATCATCATTACCAACACCGTTACATTTTCTGAACTTATGCGCTTGTGTTATTAACTCATGGTGTTCTCAACTGCAGACAAACCGCCAATCGACGAGCTTCATCAATTTCTCGAGTTTCAACTCCCTAGGCAGTGGGCACCCGTATTCTGCGACCTTCCTCTTGGTCCTCAACGAAAACAGCAAGGCAACGCCTCCTTACAGTTCAGCTTTCTCGGTCCAAAACTGTTTGTCAATACCTCCGCGGTAAGGCCCTCCTCTCTCAAAAACGAACTTGCGAGTCATGCCCCCTATAAATTAAATAAGATTCATATTAAAAAAATTTCGGTCCACTCAGGTGGACGTAGGCAAGAGGCCTGTGACAGGCATGAGGCTTCACCTCGAGGGAAGGAGAAGCAATCGCCTGGCCGTCCACCTACAGCACCTCTCCTCCCTTCCCGCCACCCTCCAGCTCGAGGACGACGGCCCAAAAGGTAATAATTCAAACGACCGCCAAGAATCTTACGATCGACGTTACTACGAAAAAGTGCAGTGGAAGAACTTCTCCCACGTCTGCACCGCCCCGGTCGAGTCCGAGGAAGACCTCTCCATAGTCACGGGCGCACAGCTGCAAGTCGGCGACTACGGCTTCAGAAAGGTACTTTTTCTCAGGCTACGCTTCTCGACCGCCGTGGGTGCGTTTCGGTTCAAAGCGCCGGAGTGGGACGGCGGGTCCCACGGTCTGGGAAGAAAGTCTGGGCTCATATCGACTCTGATAAGCCAACACTTCACCGCCGGCGCCGCCGCCGTCCGAAAACCGCAGCCTCAGCCTTGTGACGTGAATGTGAACTCGGCGGTTTACCCGGGCGGGCCGCCCGCCCCGACCCAGGCGTCGAAGGTGCTGAGGTTCGTGGATACTGCGGAGATGACACGCGGGCCCCAGGACCCGCCGGGTTACTGGGTTGTTTCCGGGGCGAGGCTTGTGGTTGAGAAGGGGCGGATTTCGCTCAAGGTTAAGTATTCGTTGCTCACCGTTGTTCCGCCCGAGGACGACGATGAGTATGCAGTGGAATGAGTTGAAGCGTTGTTTTGTCCCTTCCTTTTGTTTTGGAAGTTAGAAGGTTTTTATTTTGAAGATCCGTGGAATTGTATTTCTATTCTGATGAGACTCGTCTCCATTTTGCGAGTTAAATGTAACCGTCGGGGCGGGGATGGGGCTGAATTTTTCTCCGATTATTTCTAGAAACTAGATTGTTTTAGCAGCATCAGGTGTGTAATTATATCCAAGTTATTTTATATTTTGAATATTTTAAATTACCAATTATTTGAAAACAGGGATTTTAGAGATAAATACCCCATCGAATTTTGGTATTATAATTCAGAGCTTCAATTTACCTATAAGTTAGTTTTCACTACCTAAACGCCCACTTACTATGATGCCCTTTTCAATCACATATCCAACCACATCATACATCATCTTCATTTTAGGCATCGTTATTTTAAAATTGAAGTCAAGTATTTGGGTTAATTTAAGGTTAAGTTTGGCTTGGCTACGCATTTTTATTTTTGAATATTCGTGATGATGAATGCCATTATAGTGTAAGATTTTTTATGAAAATCATTATAGTAATGCTGCTTGTATGATTTGGTAGAGAATATGCGATTGAATTATAGGAAATGAGCATGCCATTTAGGGAGTGGGAAACTAATTTTTAGGCATACAAAGTTAAAGCTGTAGGGACTGAATCATAACACCAAAATTCCAATCTCCAAATTCCCCATAAACTAACATATTATTGATAAAAATTATAAAAAAACAATTATTTATTTGGCATGTCAATTAGCGGCTAAGACCATCTCCAACCGAACAACTCATTTTCAAACTCAAAATGTAGTAACTGTCACATCAAACAGTAATTATTCTCCAACCGTTAAACTTATTCTCAAACTCAAAAGAATATTCGAAATATTTTCTTATACACCAGCTTTTATAACTTTTCAATTTTACCCACATATTTTACTTTTACAAATTAGACAACATATTAGTTAAATTAGACAAAAGATTTAATAAAATCACTTTTCAAAAAAATTATTAGCCGACATCACTCTATAACGGACCTTTGAAATATAGAAAAGAGAACAGTAATAACTTAAATAAAATAACAATTATTGTTAGTTTATCACATAATTAGTATACTAATAAAAAAATAAAATAAATTGTTTCTCAACAAATAACACTAGTAGTAAACAAGCACACATGTAAAGTTTCGCTGCTGATAGGTTAAAAAAGCCAAACACAGACTGCAAATCATAATTAATTAATAAAAATGGGTCTGTTTGTGGGAGTTCAAACAATTTGCGTCAGTGAACAGTAGAACGCAAATTTGAGTTTTCCGGAGAGAGAAATTCAAGTTATCTCATTTTGGGTATCGGTATAGGTGTCCGTTGGAGGCAAATTTGCGTTTTGCGTCGTAAAATGGGATCGGGTGGAGTTGCTCTAAGGATCCCTATTTCATTCAAACTGTATTCCACTAGGCATTCCAACTTAATGTTATATGTTTTCATTTCTCGTAATCAAAACTACACATTTGTTTTTTTGGCGTTGAATATCCTGTGTAATGATATTTATGGATGTTTATACACTTGGATAATGGTAATAGAGGAATGAAAAGGCCGACCAGCGACTAAGAAACGAAAATGTTGATACATCATATCATAACATTACTCATTATTATTAATTGTTATTTCCTCCAACGATAGCATAACAAGAACTAACTAGATCTGTGTGGCAACAACACAAAACTACTAAAAGAAAGAACTGATTTTTTTTTCTTTCAATTATTATCGTACGTCAAAGCTCCATCAGCAGTAATATGATCATCATAGCAGCAAGGTGTTGGGGAGGATCTCCACAGTCGTAGTAACACCTGCAGAAAGGCAGTTTCTTCGAAGGTTTCTTTATGCACTTTGCGTACCTAAAACGATCGATGTAGTAATAAAGGCAAGTGCTGTTGCAAAGCCCAGCAGGCTTCTTAACGTCGCAGAAGCTGTATTCATAGTCAGCTTTGCAATAATATGGCTGTCCCCATACTCCACCCAACATTATAAACCCTATATTCAATTTTAATTATTTATAAATAATTAATCATTCGTATAAATGAACCGATAATTTATCCATGGACTTATTGTATTACAAATACCTGAAACGATTGTATAGCAGGCAAGGCAAGCCACTAGAAAGTCCAACGCCTTTGCCATTATATTTATATATCGCTTCTTCTTCAACGTAGAGTTTCGATGATATGTTGTTCTGTGTTATGGTTTATTGTTTTGGGGTTTTTTTGGATGGGTATTTATGGAGCTATTGTGAGGGCTTGGGTTAGGTAATTAATACAATGTGATTATGATATATCATGCGTTTTATTAATCCAAATCTTAGATTGTAATAAGACTAAACCAAGTCAACAGTGCACTTCAAAAATGGACACATAGTAGTTAAGGATTATATCTCAAAAATAAATAAGGATTGACCAGTTGAAAATTGAAATCTAATCCTAGTATAAAGTCCTGATCTATTCAGAAGACTCTAGTAAAATATTACGTAGAATAATTTATACTGGGGCCTGGCGGGACATTGATTTGTTTTCTTTTATTTTATTTTTCCTACAGCATTTTTGTTTTCTTATAAATACAATTTTACGAAGATGTATTCAAGAAAGTTGCTTTGTAGAAGTATTATAATTTACCCAACAATCTTATCTAAATATGTACAGAATTGCATGCATATTTCATTCATCCACAAATCCGATGAGGGATTGGATTGGATTGGATGCATATTAGTACTAATTATAATCATTAGAAAATCCAAACTTCCAATACAAGGAAATGTTTATATATATATATATATATATAGAGAGAGAGAGAGAGAGAGAGAGAGAGAGAGATCGCAATACATACAATAATCACTATTTATTGATTTATAGAGACAAAACTAAATTTTATTTATAGACAATGAAATTAATGCATTATATCATCGATCATCTTCAATACGTTCTTTCTTGGACGACTTCCATCAGCTTGCTGAACTGTTGATAGAACACCAACAACCACGTTAATACATATTCGTTAATGATTTCTTTTTAAAAATTACGCTGAAATATAAGCAATTTAATTGGATATTTATTAATAGAATAAATAAAACACACATACACACACAGCGGCTCATATTTGAATTGAATCGAATAGTCAATAATATCATACAGTCTTACCTTTACTTTTATTTGTCACAGTACGTTTTACTCGGATCCCTTTGCCTAGCTCCAATACTTTCTTAATGCTTTAATATTAATATATAAGGGGGTCCTTAAACACAAATACCCATGTGTAAAAAAACTTATAATTTAGTACCATGTCAGGATTTTTTTATATGTAGGCACCTAACAGAAATTTTTATTTGCAGATAGATACCCGATCCGCCGCATGTACACCAAACAACCCATTCGGGTACCCTATATCAACACGTGTGGGTACCCTATATAATAGAAAATGGTACGTCGTATTAGCACATTTAGGTACACCCTATTTGAAACATAGGTATGCCGTACGAACACATTTAGGTACCCTATACAACATGTTATGATATGTCGTAAGGTACGGCATGACTGAAGAAACTGGAAAAATTAAATTGGGTACCTATCTGTAAAATTTTCTGGCACGAGTACCTATGTGTAAAAATTTTATTCAATTACGTATTTATGCGTAGATATCCGAATAAATAATAATGGACGGGAGAAATATTTAATAATGCATGTCATGTCATGTGCAATAAATCGCGTTTAGCCAAACCATCATTCCAAATAATATCGCTCAGCTAAATACCAAACCATTTAATAGTGTACTAGCAAACAGAAAAACATCATCATCACCTCACCACCACCACCACCATCATCATCATCATCATTATTATTATTATTGTTAGTATTATTATAAAAACAGAAAATTAAGGCACTTCCCCTTCGCTGTTGCTATAAAGCATAAATAAGGTAACATTTCTTAGCGATTGAAGACTTGCTTGTTAAACTCAAGGTGTTGAAATATAAGCGCTTGGACATAATGGAAAAACATACTAACTTTTCCCAATGTCCAGAAAATGAAGAATTAAAGAACAAGCTTATCCTTATGAGAGCCATTGTTCAACAGAAAGATCTATCTTCAACGGTATGTGTGTGTGCGTTGATCTTTTTTGACCTATATTTCTTATCTCTCTTTGTTCGTCTTATTCTGTGATTATGTTTTTAATGTTTTCTTGATTGTTGGGCTGAATCCTCAAAATCCAAGTATCAAATAGCTCATTATAAGGGTTTGGAAAATAGGTTTTCTTTTTCAAGATTAGCATAAAAAGATGATCTTTTTTACTAAATAATGAAGGAAACAAAACTGATAGAACACAGACGTAGCCATGGAATTTGAGAGATTAGAGGCTTTTTGTTTGTTCAATACGATCGATCAATAGGGTTTTCTTGGGGACGACAGTCATTTTTATTACAGTTTAATTTAGTGATTGATGTAAAAGTTCATTCTTGTTGAACAAGAATTGATTAGATAATTTATATGGGTTTAGCGTAATCTATTAGTTTTTCAGATGAGATCGGACATTTACAAAGTGAAAGCTCGTTACTGTTCATTTCAATATTATTTGAGTTGGCCAATAGATTATTCCAAGTTCTACATAATCGACAGTAATATAGAAAAGTAGTAAAATTATATCGTTTAAATGTCAACGTTCAAAATAAGGTTGCCAGTCTTGAATTATTACACGCGAATTTTCTAGTCCAATACGTTGTGTGTGTGTGTGAGAGAGAGAGATAAATAGATAGATAGAGAGAGAGAGAGAGAGAGAGAGAGAGAGAGAGAGAGAGAGAGAGAGAGAGAGAGAGAGAGAGTATCGTCATGATGTAAACTTTTAACCGAAAATTAAATTCATATTAGATATTTCAGATTTGGTAGGTGTAACTTCCACGCTAATTAATCCAGCTAAAATTTGACTAACAACATTTATTATCACTAGTACATTAGCATACTAATGTTGTGTGTGTGACAATTGAACGTTCATATTGTTAATTAATTTAAACATAAAGTTTCAATGTAAAGGATTAACTTGTAATAAATTAAAAATTTACGAATAAAATAGTGATTTAACAATTAAGGGTAAAATGTAGCTAATGATTTATCAAATTGATAGATCAATTTGACAATTTTTATCCATCTTATACTTTTATCTAATCTATTAGTACTTACCGCACAATCTAGTGCTTAAAAATATAGTTATATTTATGTTACTTCAGTTTATTATAATACTTAATATTTAATAAATGAAATGTAGTTTTTCAACATAAAAATAAAAACTGATGTGTTGGGATACAATTACAAAAAAACTAAAAAATTTAAAGTGAATGATTACTTAAGTTAATTAAATTATAAATAGATTGACTAAATTGGAATAAATGACAGACCAAATTGATAGTTTTAGCCACCCTAGACCCTTTGTATAATAGATAGTACCTTATTCCGCACCCTCTATGCGTGTGTTAAAATATAATTATATTTATGTTATTTCATTATATTTATATTATTAAATAAAATATAGTTTTTAAATATAAAAAATGAAAACTTTGTGTATAATTACAGTAACTTAAATTTAGAAGTGAAATGACACCTTATTAAATTAAATTACAAATATACGGACTAAATTAAAAATAAAATGAGAGGACCAAATTGCCAGTTTTAGCCACCCTAGACTCTATATAATAGAAGTATATTATATTAAAAGTGAGGTCTAAGTATAATTGTTATCTGCTCTATCAATTTGATAAATTGCCAGTTTTAGCCACCTTATTTTAAAACCTTAGTTTTCAAAAACCTTGATTAATAATATAAAAATATAAAATAACTTGATATATTACACATACATAGAACCTAATATACGATTGTAGATGAGCACAAAATAAATAAAATGTATCAAATAACCAACTATTCCAGCCGAGTCTTCTTGTTATTATTGGAACTATTCATTATGATGCCTAATTTAATAAAACTATCTATCCAAAACTCTTTAGTGCCAATTTAGCATCGCAGAACTGTTTATATTTCAATTATTTCAATGATAAAATAATTGACCAGGATTTGGATGATCAAACCCTAATAAGATTCCTCCGAGCACGTGACCTCGACGTGGAAAAAGCATCTTCGATGCTCGTAAAATATATAACGTGGAGAAAAACATTCGATTCGGTCCATACGACGAATATATCAAACGAGTTAGCGCAGAACAAAATGTTTGCGCAAGGAAAAGACAAGCAAGGCCGTCCCATTGCAGTTGTCCTCGGCGCACGACATTTTTCTAGCAAGGGAGGCGTCGAAGAATTCAAGAGTTTGTGGCTATATACTTTTTTTTTTTAACTACAATTGTTACTGATTTATTTATATATCCACTTGAATTTTGAATATTGTGGGGTATTCTTTTTCAGGGTTTTTGGTGTTTGCTTTGGATAAGTTGTGTTCGAGGTGAATTGATTATTATCTTATCTTAGTCTCTTAAAAGACTTATGGGTGTGAAACAAAACCCTAAAATTATGGCGAAGTATTTAATATTTGTTCGTTGGGCAGGACTTCGAAGGAACAAGAGAAGTTTGTAATAATTGGAGATCTTCAAGGATATGGCTACTGTAATAGCGACGTACGAGGATACCTTGCAGCTCTCTCAATTTTGCAGGTAATAAATTTAAGATTATTAGTGTGCCCAATATTGAATGGTTAATTTAAAATTGGCATCTTCTATCACATTAAGGCATCAATTTGTTTTAAATAATTCCTTCTTTATAATAACATATAGGATTTCTACCCGGAGAGACTCGGCAAAGTGTTTGTACTCCACGCACCTTATGTGTTCATGACCATGTGGAAAATCATTCACCCTTTTATAGACAAAAACACCAAGAATAAGGTAAAATAACAACATTATTGCCACTTTATGTGACTAGTAGCAAGTGTACTTACGTTGTTAATACCTATATATGTGTAATGATTCAGATTGTGTTTGTGGAGAACAAAAGACTCAGAGCTACGCTGCTCGAAGAAATCGACGAAAGTCAGCTTCCAGATATATACGGCGGTGGGATGAAGCTAATCCCCATTCAAAATGCATAAATTATATATAGTGATGAACTTAATCAAGAAAAAAGATTATTACTTTCGTATGTTGTAGTAAAAAGCAAAGCAATAATGCTATATCTTGGGGTGTTCCCTATATTATCTAGTTCCAGGTCCATGGGCACTAAGCATGGAGAAAACCAATGTTCCATGAAATATCACGACAATCTAGCTCGTCAAGTTAAGATGAGTGATATTTGTACACTATATACTACGATGCTTAATGTATTGGTAAGGACAACATATTGACGAGGATGATCGTGTGTTTGTGTGGTATAAAAGGAAAAACTTCGTCCCATTGAAATACTTCCAATCTTTTTATTTGAATCCATCTATTCTCCTTGACCAAACGTCTGAAGTTTTTGTTGTCATATATATCCTGTGAAGAAAAGATTTTATTTTGGTCAACGATTGCATTAATGGAAGTGTCCAATCAACTGGTGACACGTAATTAATTGTAATGGATTCAAATCACATTAATATTGAAGTTGCATGAGTTTGTCCGTTCACACTCGTTACTCTCCTCATCATGGACCCCTTTTTTTTATCGTGTAATGAAGTGAATTCTATTCATGCTTCACACACACACACACACTATATATATATATATTGATGATAGAGTATAATAATAATTTTCTCTTCTTCTATTCTTCGTTATTGTTAGATTTAATCTGACTCTATTTGTACTTTGACTGCAGCCGAGGAATAGTAATTCTTAAATGTCCTGCTATAAGAAAAGGCCCCCTCATTCGATAAGCCAAAAAGCCCTCGTCTTCATTACACTGATGATACCATACATAGATACACTTAATGCAACTATGTACTATAAATCTAATATAAATAGTAAACCATAAACGGCTGGGGTTTTGGAGCACATGCGTTCATTTAATGTACTTAATTAAGGGTAAATTATCATTCAGGCCCCAAAAGTGATTAAAAATAGTTTCCAGGACCTTTAAGAAAAAATTTTAGTTTAAAGGACCAATTTTTCGTAAAATTTAAAGATAAGGACCAACTGTTATAAAGTGTGTATGAATTGTTATCGGATGATCGTTTTCTGTTATTTTCATAACAACGTACTGTTATTGTGGGAACAATGAATTGTTACTGCAGACCAATAAATTGTTACTGAATAATCGGGTCCTTAAAACTAATTTTTTGTCTGACAGGGCCTGAACAAAATTTCAGACCCTGACAGGGGACTGAACAAAAATTTCCCCCTTAATTAATTGCAGTACGCAACGTATATTATGCTAATTATTAGATAAGCGCAATGTACGGTTGAAATGATATTTATATTCTGCAGAACCCCTTAATATATTTGTGTGTATATATGAGAGCATTGTCATCTTAAATCTTAATTAATTTTTATTAGATGCTTCTTTTTTTCAAGAAAAGGGCGCGAGACACATGAATGCAAAAGTTGATTACAAAGGCTTAAGTCCTTTCCATGCGTTAATTAAGCCGCAGCTTTCACCAGAATGCAACAGAAAAAAGGCTTCCTACGTACACAGTAATTAATATTATATTCGTATTTATGAAGCATGCAATTCAATATTATTCGCAAATCTAACAGCACATCGCTATATATTCTTACTATCGCAAATCTAACAGCACATCGCAAATCTAACAGCACATCGCTATATATTCTGTTATTGCAGTACTGAGTCTCACTATCAATTATCATGCCATGAAATTGTAAAACTTAAAATCTTCTTCTGTAAACAAAACGTGTCATCATCACATTGGTCGTCAAGTACGTAACCTATAATAATGTCTAGTTGACTTGAACTCTTTCTACTGTATACTAGGTTAGGTTTGAAGAGAGAGAGAGAGAGAGAGTTGCTTATAACGCAACACTTGGTGCATGCTTTGAACATTAGTCGGAGAAAAAGAGAAAACTGAAATAATAGCTAACAATGGATTCAGACTCGTTCCTCTTCAAGTGGGACCCACGCGTCTCCCTCTATCAATCGCAGTCCCGGAGCATCCTCGACGCCGTTGCGGCGGCGCCGCCTCAGATTCCTTCATCCTCGGCGGCGGCCACCGTCTACTACCGCCCGAGCAGGGAGCTCGGAGGCCTCGAAGAGCTGTTCGAAGCCTACGGAGTAAGGTACTTCACGGCGGCTAAGATTGGGGAACTCGGATTTACGGTAAACACGCTTTTGGACATGAGGGACGAAGAGCTCGACGAGATGATGAACAGCCTCAGTCAGATATTCAGGTGGGAGCTGCTCGTCGGCGAGAGGTATGGAATTAAAGCCGCCGTGAGGGCTGAGAGGAGAAGAATCATCGACGACGAGGAGTCGGCGGCCAGGAGGAGGCACGCCGCCGCCATTTCCGGCGATGCCACGACGACCCATATTGTTCTTGATGCTTTGTCTCAAGAAGGTAAATAAAATGATTAATAATTACAGTTACTATACAGTGTTTTGATTTTCTAATTCATTCTCTGGAGAAGAAAACGTTTTCTCTAGCACTAACTGTATGCATGAAAATGTATATGAAGAAGACAAGGACAAGGTAGCGGCTATCAATGAAAGTTGGCAAAAGATATACTTCTTGTAGTCCTATTATATTCCCATTGTGAAAAAGTTATGCTACAATGCAAATTCTATGTATTTTTTTTTTGTGTCCCAAGTATATATCTATATAGATATTCGTGAAAAATTGTTTTTTTTTTTTATGGCTATAATAGTTAATAAATATAATTTGTAGGGTTGTCAGAGGAACTGTTACAGCAAGAGAAGGAAGCCGTAGGAAGTGGAGGCACCGCCGCCTGGGACGGTGGCCGGAAACACCACCAGCAGCAGTGCCAGCGGAGAAAAAACTTCAAAGTCTGTTCTAAAATAATGGTGTCTAATAATATGGAGCATGACGAAGACTATGACGACGACGAGACTGAAGGGGCGGAGGACGACGACGAAGGCGTCAACTGCGGCGGCGGAGAGCGTCAGAGGGAGCATCCTTTCATAGTTACAGAGCCCGGCGAGGTGGCGCGTGGGAAGAAGAATGGGCTCGATTATCTGTTTCATCTTTACGAACAGTGTAGGGAGTTTCTCATCCAGGTTCAGAACATTGCCAAGGAGAGGGGTGAGAAGTGCCCCACAAAGGTCAGTTACATATATACATATATAGATATATACACACACTCTCGTGCGTGTATGTGTGTGTTCTTGCAAGCAAGGTTCTTCTCTAGTATAGAAATGTTATGCGCATAGTAAAACCCTAGCAGTCCAACGGCTATGGGGAATCACGAATTACATTTTTCTTCCTTTGAAATAATTAAATCCCAAGATAATTAAAGTTTGTATCTTTGAGATGAGATAGAAAAAGGAGTTTAAGATGAGAGACAGATAGACTATTACACACCTTACAATCCGTACAAATGAAGGGCCTCAATTAACTCATCAGTTCTGACCGAGCTTATCCTCTCAGTTGGGTTCGATCTGTCACCAGAGAACTTGACAACTCATGTACGGATTTTATGGCCATTTTCGCCTAGTGCGTTATTACAGTCCTATCACTGCTGCTCTAGCTAGTCATTAAAGAATAATTATTGATGACAATTTAATAGTTTATCCTTTTTAACTAGATAGAATATTGAGGGGCACGTAGTACGGTCATGACGAATGAAAGCAAAACATGGTAAGAATTCTAGTTGGTTAGTTTAGTTTTAGGACCAATTGACTGCGATTGCAAGTGCTAGGGTTTTTTGGTTTCACGAGTATATGATGAGACTAAACTAATTAGCCAGGTATATTGAAGAACTATTTTTATCAACAAATTATTCGAAGAAAACCCTAATCTAAAACCCTAATAATAACCTTAGGTGACAAACCAAGTATATCGACACGCAAAGAAATGTGGGGCGACGTACATAAACAAGCCCAAAATGCGCCACTACGTCCACTGCTACGCTTTGCACTGCCTCGACGAGGACGCCTCGAACGCCCTAAGGAGGGCTTTCAAGGAGAGGGGCGAAAACGTGGGCTCGTGGAGGCAAGCTTGCTACGAGCCATTGGTTGCCATAGCTTCGAGCCACGGCTGGGACATCGACTCCATTTTCAGCTCACATCCTCGACTCTCGATATGGTACGTGCCCACAAAGCTAAGGCAGCTCTGCCACGCCGAGAGGAGTATTAGCTTGACGTCCATTGGAAATCATCAGTTGTTGCCTTTCTAGCTGTAAGCTAGAGGGATAATGCTGTGTTCTTGAGTTTTTTAGGGTTTAGTAGAATCTCATAATACGTTTGTAGTGCTGGTATTTTCCTGTCGAGTGTCTTCTGTTTTATGAGGTAATGATGGTGTGATGAAGTTAGTATTAGGGTTAGTAGAATCTCATTGGTTTGTAGTAGTATTTTCCTATCAGATGTTTCTTGGACCTCGTAAGTTAAGACAATTAATGATTGGCTATTGAGTTATTGCTATGTTATTAAGGCAAGAATGGTGATGATGTAATAGCATTAAAAATTGAGGACTTCAACCTAATATCAATTGATGATGAGTAATACCATCATTGAAACAAGCGAGTTGAATAATTCGATGTGGAATAGAAATCTCAACGACAAAGATCCTTGGAATTCGATTCATAGTCAAACAAAAGCGTGTTTAGACAAGTACAAACAGGACAAAATGATGATTGGCAAAAGTATATGTTTCTTGTTTTTTTTTTCTACTCGATCGAAGTAAAAAGAAAGCATGAAAATCAGAAAGAAAGCAATGTTTTTTTTTTTTTTTTTTATAGCTCCCACTTTCAAGAGGAATGAGTAGGGAATCTCCACAGAATGTCCGCCCACGTGCTCGCGCCATGGTCACTTCTTTGACCACCGACGCCACCTCATCGACGCTGACGCGTATCTGCTGTTTGTTGTCCCTCTCTCTCACGGTGACCGAAGTCGTAGAATCGACCGTTTGCAAAGGGAACGCCGAGCTCGTCAGTTCTTGCGTATCTCTTACCTATCGAAGTGCCTGAAAATGGATGGACAAGTACATACATAACGTAATAGAGATAGATGTTCTATAGAGCAGCTCCAGCCTACTAACTCGGCCAAGATTATACCCAAAATCGTACGATTAATGGGGAACAAAACAAACCTGTAATGTCGATCTTGGAGGAAATCCCAATAGCAGTTAAAGATTTCGAGATTTTCTTGGCAACTCCTTCGTACTGCAGATTGTTGGAGTAAACTGAATTTATTTCAGTCAAATAAGTCTTTTGGTATCTTGTCAAGGTCTTTAAGTATGCTTAGTGTCTCCTAGATAAGCTAGATGTGAAACGACCCGACTTCCTAGATACGTATTTTGGCGGATTTTCGCAGCGTAAGCAGCGGAAAACCCATTTAATTAAAACTTTTAAAATATAATAATACAAATACATTCGATGTCTAAATCCATAAGTCCAAACACAAACACATTTTGATTCATTTGGCCGAAGCCCAATAAGTCCAAGCCCAAATTTAAAAACACGAAACATAAACTCGTTCCACAGGTCGCGTCTCATGTACTGCGCCGCCCTCAAAAGTCCGTGGAGTCACCGCCATCAGCCGTCTTACCTACACACGTAAACCCTGAGCTTTTGCCCAGTAGATGAAAATATGCATGAATGCAAATGCTCTCGCATCCCAATCTCGACTTATCTCACAAATATACACGCTCGACTCTTTTCTCATATCTCATATCTCATATCTCGTATCATCACATCACATTCAGGGCCCGAGGCTTAGGTACTAAAGGCAACACGCGCGCAGGGGTCCGTAGCTCGGGAGGCCCCACTCCCCACAAGGGTCAGTAGCTCGGGAGGCCCACTCCCCACATCTCAATCATATAGTGCGCCTTAGTCCTAACCTCAACTCATACCATTCGACAACCATCAATCGGTCATAAACTACCCCACTGAACATCACTATACAATATTACCGTGACTCCCCACAGTTCTCTCTTTTCGTACATGTGTATGCAAATGTCGTGCAAATAGTATGCAACATATAAAATGCATCATATTAAACAACAACATATCGGCCCAATCTAAAAAAAACTATCATACACCAAATAATTCGAGACCAAAATCCGCGTTTCGATTTAATCGACCCGAAACCTTAACCACAGAAACTCTCCCGAAATTCACTAATAGTTCCCAAAATTTAATCCTTTTTACTTTAAGACCCTAATTTCACAATTGGTCCTTAATTTAATATATTTTAAAATTCTAACGTCCAATTTTCAAAATATCACTTAAATTTCTAATTTACAAATATCTTTATGAATTTTGCACTTAAAATCCCAAAATCTCATAATTTACTTTTTAGGACCAAAAATTTTACTAAGTTTCAGATCTGCCCCGAAAGCTTTAAAAATTTCAGATTAGCCTCGAAAGCTATATATTTCTTTAAAAATCTCCCCGTTCGGAGTTTTACATTCTCAGCCCCTAGATTCTTAAACTTTTCAATCTAGTCCCCTAATTTTTGAAAATTAGACAAAGGGCCCCAATTATTTATGCCGAATTTCAAATATGCCCCAAAAGCTTTATATTTCTTTAAAAATCTCCCTTGTTCGGATTTTACATTCTCAGCCCCCAGATTTTGAAACTTTTCAATCTAGTCTCCAAATTAAAAAAAAAAAACTATTTTATACGGCTGTTTTGCGACAGTTTAGTATCTCTCAATGATCACAGGGTAAACGACGTCCGATGGACCTGAAATTTTAAACATAGATAAATAACTTGCAAATCTTGATTCTGTCCAAAGGGATTTTTAATCCGAATTCTAGATCGTGAGATATAAATTTTTGAACCTCTTGGCCGAAATGGATAAAGAAAACCCTAGAAAACACTAATCCTCCCCAAGTTTTGTTCTATCCTCTTAATCACAAGTCCTCTAACTCTATTCTTATGTTTCATAGACCTAAACTTCATAAAGAATAAGGTATTAAGCTGGCCGAATTTTAGCATGTAAGCATCATCGCGAAAATCATACAAGAAATTCACGTTTAGCACGTAAACACGTATAAGTTCGAAAGAGATCATGCAATCACGAAAAATTCACGGATTCAAAACTTGTTTACGTGTGTAGGTGATCTTCACCTACCTTAATCCGTAGAGAGCTACGTAACAGGTTGTGTCGTATGATCCCGACCCGAGAGCTTCGATCCCGAGCTTCCGGAGAATTTTCTCCTCCTCCTCCTTCTCCTTTCTTTCTTTCTTTCTTTCTTCTTCTTCTTTTTTTTTTCTTCTTCTTTCTCCCTTTCTCCCTCTATCTCTCGGCCTCTCTCCCTTCTTTCTTTCCTTTCACCTTATTTATTTATTTTGCCCTCCATGTGTATTAGTTGTTGAATGGTACTTGTTTATTTCAAAGATACCCTACCCTCACATGCATGGAGGAGGAATATTGAGGATGCCATGTGGGTTCCTTGTCATCATAAAGGAAACTTTCCACCCACCTTCAATTATTTTCGTCCTCCCTTTCAATTTTTTTTTTTATATTTGAGCTTTAGTTTCTCATTTTTCGGCCCCTTTTAAATTCCTCGGGTCCAATCGTAAATTCTTGGCTCGACACGGAAAGAAATCGGTGTATGTTCGAAATCGACTTCACACATTCCGAATATTATTGAAATAATCCCGTATTAAATTTTACGGGTATTACATTCTCCCCCCTTACAAGAATTTCGTCCCCGAAATCACCTCTAAAGAAATAATTCGGGATAACGATTCTTCATATCATCTTCTCGCTCCCACGTGGCTTCTTCAACCGCTTGGCTTCGCCACAGTACTTTGACTAACGGAATATTTTTATTCCGAAGTCGCTTCACTTCACGCACTAAGATTTCAACTGGCTCCTCTTCGTAGCTCAGGTCCGGCTTGAGTTGCTGGTGAAGTGATTCGCTTCCTAGTACATGATTCGGGTTCGTAACGTATTTACGTAAGGTTGATACGTGAAATACGTCGTGGACTTGGGCTAACGAGGCTGGTAACTCCAGTTGATATGCAACTTCCCCGACTCTCTTAAGGATTTGGAAAGGACCAATGTACCTCGGACTGAGCTTGCCCTTCTTTCCGAATCTTTTCACGCCTCTCATAGGAGATATCTTCAAGAACACCCGATCGCCTTCCAAGAACTCTAGTGGCCTTCGTCGTTGATCAGCATAGCTCTTCTGACGACTTTGGGCTGTCTGCATTCTTTCTCGGATTTTGGTGACCGCCTCCGTCATTTCTCGTATCATATCGGGACCTAAGAGTGCTCGCTCACCGATCTCGTCCCAGTGGATCGGGGATCGGCATTTGCGCCCGTATAAAGCTTCGTACGGTGCCATCCCGATTGAAGAATGATAACTGTTGTTATACGAGAATTCGATCAGAGGAAGAAATTTGCTCCAGCTCCCTTTGAAGTCTAAGACACAAGCTCGGAGCATATCTTCGAGGGTCTGAATAGTTCGTTCTGATTGCCCGTCAGTTTGGGGATGATAAGCAGTGCTGAACGAAAGCTTCGTCCCCATTGATTTCTGTAAGCTCATCCAGAACTTGGACAGAAATTTCGAATCTCGATCCGAGACGATGGACGAAGGAATCCCGTGAAGTCGAACTATTTCTTGAATATACAATTTAGCATGTTGCTCCAAAGAGAAAGTTGAACAAATAGGTAGAAAATGGGCGGACTTAGTTAATCGATCTACAATTACCCAAATGGCATCGTGGCCTTTCGCAGTTTTCGGCAAGCCGACGACAAAGTCCATGGTAATATGATCCCATTTCCACTCGGGAATAGACAAGGATTGCAGCATCCCAGCCGGCCTCTGATGTTCTGCCTTGACTTGTTGGCAAGTGAGACACTGGCTCACGAACGTCGCAATGTCTCCCTTCATTCCCGGCCACCAGTACGTCTCACGTAAATCTCGATACATCTTCGTAGCTCCGGGGTGTACCGAGTATGTAGTGGCGTACGCCTCCGTCATTATGGTTTTCCGGAGTTCTGCATTATCGGGCACGTACAGACGATTTTGTTATAGAATAAATTCCCGTCTCCTTGTAATTTGAATTCTGATGAAGTCGTGATTGTTTTCTCGCTTGTCAATTTCAGATACAGCTCGTCTTGCTCCTGAGCTTTCTTGATCTGCTCCGGCAACGTAGGGTGAAGAGTTAACGCCGCCATTCTAGCCTCGATCTCGCCAAAATTTATTACTTCTACTTCGAGGTTGTGGAGTTCCGTGTTCACCGCCTTTCGACTCAATGCGTCGGCGAGTTTGCTTTGCCGGGGTGATAGTTGATCACGCAATCGTAGTCTTTAACGAGCTCCAACCAACGTCGTTGCCTCATATTCAACTCCTTCTGGGTAAAGAAGTATTTCAGGCTCTTATGGTCGGTGTAGATCTCGCACCGTTCCCCGTAGAGATAATGACGCCAGATTTTTAGGGCGAACACAACTGCTGCGAGTTCGAGATCGTGCGTGGGGTAATTCTTCTCATAAGGTTTCAACTGTCGGGAGGCATACGCAATTACCTTCCCGTTCTGCATCAGCACGCACCCCAAGCCAATCTTTGAGGCATCACTGTACACCGAGAAGCTTTCGGTACCGGAGGGAATCGTAAGAACTGGAGCCGTTGTCAATCGTTTTTTCAACTCCTGGAAGCTTTGCTCGCATGCTTCCGTCCACTTGAATGGGACATTCTTCTTCGTCAGGTTCGTGAGTATCGAGGCAATGCTGGAAAAGTCCTTAATGAACTTTCGGTAGTATCCAGCAAGCCCGAGAAAACTCCTGACCTCCGTGGGAGTGGTTGGTCGTGGCCAATCGCTTACGGCTTCGATCTTGCTGGGGTCCACAGAAATCCCTTTTCCGGAGACAATGTGTCCCAGAAAGGCCACTTGCGTGAGCCAAAATTCACATTTCTTGAATTTGGCATAGAGTTGTTTTTCCCGAAGAATTCCGGGAACCGTTCGTAAATGAGCGTCGTGTTCCTCCTTCGTTTTAGAATAAACGAGGATATCATCTATAAAGATGATTACGAAGTGATCGAGGAAATCTTTGAAGACCCGGTGCATTAGGTCCATAAATACTGCTGGAGCGTTCGTCAACCCGAAAGGCATAACCAAAAATTCATAATGGCCATACCTCGTATTGAACGCCGTTTTTGGAACGTCGGCTTCCCGAACCTTCAGCTGATGGTACCCCGATCTTAAATCAATTTTGGAAAATATAGACGCTCCTTGTAGCTGATCGAACAGATCGTCAATTCTGGGCAGCGGGTATTTGTTTTTGATCGTCAGTTTATTCAGCTCTCGGTAGTCGATACAAAGTCTCATCGACCCGTCCTTCTTACGAACGAACAGGACCGGTGCTCCCCAAGGCGAGAAACTGGGCTGAATAAATCCTTTCTGCAATAGCTCATCAAGTTGCTCTTTTAACTCTCGTAGTTCGCTTGGTGCTAAACGGTACGGAGTCTTAGAGAACGGTGCTGCTCCTGGAGTTAGTTCGATCGCGAATTGGAGTTCTCGATTAGGAGGTAGTCCCGGGAGATCGTCGGGAAATACGTCGGGAAATTCATTTGCAACGGGTACGTCTTTTAATTTCGGTTGAGGCGATTCGTCGGTCTTTATTGCAAATAGGAGAAAAAACTCACATCCCGAATTCAGAAGTCGTTGGGCTTTTAAGGCAGAAATTTGATGGATTTTGCTCCTCTCCTTCGCTCCCACAAACGTGAACATTTCATCTTCAGGAATTTGGAACGCCACCATCTTCTTCCGGCAATCGATTATGGCCCCGTATTTCGAGAGCCAATCCATTCCGAAGATAACGTCGTAGTTGTTCATCGGGATCACAATTAGATCTACACTCAAACTCCTTCCTTCGATCGTCACGGGACATTTCTCCAACACTAGATTAGTTCGAGTTGGATCCCCGTGTGGTAGGGTTACTACATAGTTGTAATCAGATAAGGTAGGAGAGATGCCTACCTTGGTCACATATTTGGCCGACACAAACGAGTGCGTGGCTCCAGAATCAAACAACACGGAAGTAGGCACGTCGTAAATTTGTAACGTACCGGTCACCACTGTAGGATTTGCCTCTGCCTCTTCATTGGTAAATGTGAACACTCGTGCTGGAATCGGTGGTGGTCGTGCCTCCGCCTCTTCATTAGACAATGCAAACACTCGAGCTGGAGCTGGTGGTGGTAGCGCCTCCGCCCTTTCATTGGTCATTGCAAATGCTCGAGTCGGAACCGGTGGCGGTCGTGCAAGCGTCTGAGTCGGGTTCCTGGGTTGATCGCAGGCTCGTGCGTAATGTCCCTGTTTCCCGCAGAGATAGCAGACGACGTTGGGGTTGTATCCAACTCCAAAGCAGACACCGACGTGATTACGCCCACATTGTTGACACGGTGGTGAGTTGTATGAAGATCGGTTCGGAACGCTGGGTGGTCCCTGGTTCGGCCTCGGTCGCCAGTTAGATGGTCCCGAGCGACCTCCTTGATTAGGGCCTTTCCCGAAGAATGGTCTCTTTCGGTCACCTCCACCTCCCTGCTGACTCTCCGTTCTCTTCCTTGCTTCTTGCGCCGCCACGATCTGAGCCTCTGCTTGCTCCGCGATGATGGCTCGTTCGGCCACTTGTGTGAAGTGCACACCAGGGATACCCGACATGCTTACGTCACGGTAAATCTCGGGTCTGAGGCCCACCATGAAACGAGCCACCTTTAATGCATCAGTAGCTACCATGTGTGGAGCGAAGCGAGATAGCTCTTCGAATTTACGGACGTATTCCGGCACCGTCATCCTTCCTTGTCGGAGGTTGATGAATTCGTTCATTCGTTGTGCTTGCTCGTGGGCTGAGAAGTATTTTTCGAAGAACAGTTCTTTGAATCTATCCCATGGCATCGTAGCGGGATCGTTAAGGATTTTGATGGTATCCCACCAAAATCGCGCACTTCCTCGTAACATCGAAACGGCACAGAGAACTTGTTCGTTCCCTGGCACCCGACCGTATACGAACATATCTTCAATTGTTCGGATCCAGTCTTCTGCCATCGAAGGATCGGTAGCTTGCTCGAAAGTCGGGGGATTCAGTTTACGAAACCTTTCCCCGATGATTTCCACACGGTCAGGATGTGGAGAGGATCGGTGCTCAGATGAGCTCCGGAAATTGATTAGATCGTGGATTTGAGCAGCCTGTTGCTGGATCAGCTCAGTCAAACAGCGGATGGTATCGTTCTCGCGTGTGTTGTTCTCACGAGTCGGGGATTCAGATCCATCCCGACGACTGGGCTCTCCATCATTCCCATTTCCCGATCGTGTCCTCATTTTCTAAGAGTCTACAAGTTCACATAACATAGAAAAGCACACACAAAAAAAAAAACACATAAGCATTTACATGTATTCACGTAATAGTATAAAACTTACAGACGTAGGCTGATCCTCCCGGCTTTTGAGCGGCAGTACATGGACGGTCTACAGAACCTAGAACCTCGCTCTGATACCACCTGAAACGACCCGACTTCCTAGATACGTATTTTGGCGGATTTTCGCAGCGTAAGCAGCGGAAAACCCATTTAATTAAAACTTTTAAAATATAATAATACAAATACATTCGATGTCTAAATCCATAAGTCCAAACACAAACACATTTTGATTCATTTGGCCGAAGCCCAATAAGTCCAAGCCCAAATTTAAAAACACGAAACATAAACTCGTTCCACAGGTCGCGTCTCATGTACTGCGCCGCCCTCAAAAGTCCGTGGAGTCACCGCCATCAGCCGTCTTACCTACACACGTAAACCCTGAGCTTTTGCCCAGTAGATGAAAATATGCATGAATGCAAATGCTCTCGCATCCCAATCTCGACTTATCTCACAAATATACACGCTCGACTCTTTTCTCATATCTCATATCTCATATCTCGTATCATCACATCACATTCAGGGCCCGAGGCTTAGGTACTAAAGGCAACACGCGCGCAGGGGTCCGTAGCTCGGGAGGCCCCACTCCCCACAAGGGTCAGTAGCTCGGGAGGCCCACTCCCCACATCTCAATCATATAGTGCGCCTTAGTCCTAACCTCAACTCATACCATTCGACAACCATCAATCGGTCATAAACTACCCCACTGAACATCACTATACAATATTACCGTGACTCCCCACAGTTCTCTCTTTTCGTACATGTGTATGCAAATGTCGTGCAAATAGTATGCAACATATAAAATGCATCATATTAAACAACAACATATCGGCCCAATCTAAAAAAAACTATCATACACCAAATAATTCGAGACCAAAATCCGCGTTTCGATTTAATCGACCCGAAACCTTAACCACAGAAACTCTCCCGAAATTCACTAATAGTTCCCAAAATTTAATCCTTTTTACTTTAAGACCCTAATTTCACAATTGGTCCTTAATTTAATATATTTTAAAATTCTAACGTCCAATTTTCAAAATATCACTTAAATTTCTAATTTACAAATATCTTTATGAATTTTGCACTTAAAATCCCAAAATCTCATAATTTACTTTTTAGGACCAAAAATTTTACTAAGTTTCAGATCTGCCCCGAAAGCTTTAAAAATTTCAGATTAGCCTCGAAAGCTATATATTTCTTTAAAAATCTCCCCGTTCGGAGTTTTACATTCTCAGCCCTAGATTCTTAAACTTTTCAATCTAGTCCCCTAATTTTTGAAAATTAGACAAAGGGCCCCAATTATTTATGCCGAATTTCAAATATGCCCCAAAAGCTTTATATTTCTTTAAAAATCTCCCTTGTTCGGATTTTACATTCTCAGCCCCCAGATTTTTGAAACTTTTCAATCTAGTCTCCAAATTAAAAAAAAAAAAACTATTTTATACGGCTGTTTTGCGACAGTTTAGTATCTCTCAATGATCACAGGGTAAACGACGTCCGATGGACCTGAAATTTTAAACATAGATAAATAACTTGCAAATCTTGATTCTGTCCAAAGGGATTTTTAATCCGAATTCTAGATCGTGAGATATAAATTTTTGAACCTCTTGGCCGAAATGGATAAAGAAAACCCTAGAAAACACTAATCCTCCCCAAGTTTTGTTCTATCCTCTTAATCACAAGTCCTCTAACTCTATTCTTATGTTTCATAGACCTAAACTTCATAAAGAATAAGGTATTAAGCTGGCCGAATTTTAGCATGTAAGCATCATCGCGAAAATCATACAAGAAATTCACGTTTAGCACGTAAACACGTATAAGTTCGAAAGAGATCATGCAATCACGAAAAATTCACGGATTCAAAACTTGTTTACGTGTGTAGGTGATCTTCACCTACCTTAATCCGTAGAGAGCTACGTAACAGGTTGTGTCGTATGATCCCGACCCGAGAGCTTCGATCCCGAGCTTCCGGAGAATTTTCTCCTCCTCCTCCTTCTCCTTTCTTTCTTTCTTTCTTTCTTCTTCTTCTTTTTTTTTCTTCTTCTTTCTCCCTTTCTCCCTCTATCTCTCGGCCTCTCTCCCTTCTTTCTTTCCTTTCACCTTATTTATTTATTTTGCCCTCAATGTGTATTAGTTGTTGAATGGTACTTGTTTATTTCAAAGATACCCTACCCTCACATGCATGGAGGAGGAATATTGAGGATGCCATGTGGGTTCCTTGTCATCATAAAGGAAACTTTCCACCCACCTTCAATTATTTTCGTCCTCCCTTTCAATTTTTTTTTTTATATTTGAGCTTTAGTTTCTCATTTTTCGGCCCCTTTTAAATTCCTCGGGTCCAATCGTAAATTCTTGGCTCGACACGGAAAGAAATCGGTGTATGTTCGAAATCGACTTCACACATTCCGAATATTATTGAAATAATCCCGTATTAAATTTTTACGGGTATTACAAGATGTCTCTTAGTTTATCGAAGTTGGTCAAAGAGAATGTCAGTGTCTACTTATTAGTTGCTAAATACTATCATGGTTTGGGTATTATAAGTATGGGTATGATGTAAATCATTCGATGAGTGAGTGAAAAAATTCTTCTTTGGTCACTACTTCCCTGAAAACATTCTCCAAACACATCATATCCGTCTCACTCCCTTCAATCTGGTATCAGAGCCACTCGTCCAAAATGTCAGGACAACTCATCTCTCTCGTTCCAAAATTCAACGGAGAAAAATTTGATTACCGGAGTAATCTTATGAAACCATGTCTTGAATCTCAAGACTTGTGGAGTGTGGTCGAGGATGGAGTCGACGAACCAGAAGATAAAACCAAACTCACTGAGACCGAAAAGAAACAAAAACAAAGAGATCGAAAAGCACTTTTTCAAATCTGTCAAGTGCTAGAAATTCCGGTCTACGAAAGTATCTCAAAGGCCGAAACTGCTAAAGAAGCGTGGGAAATATTGCAGACCACTTACTCGGGTCAAGAACACGTCAAAAAGGTCCGGTTGCAATCACTACGAAAAGAATTCGAGAAGTTGGAAATGAGAGAAAACGAACAAGTCTCAGAATACTTCACGAGAGTCACCTCCATAGTAAATCGGATGTCATCAAATGGGGAGGTAGTGGATGCCGAAAAGATCGTTGAAAAGGTTGTACGGAGCTTGCCGGAAAAGTTCGATCACATCGTCGTAGCCATCGAAGAGTCTCAAGACACTTCGAAAATGTCCTTGGAAAGTCTACAAGGGCGACTAGAAGCTCATGAAAATTAGACTCCTTCAAAGGAATCCCAAAATACATCGCTGGATCAAGCCTTGAAGTCCCAACACTCGGGAGGCCGTGAATCTTCTCAAGGACGAGGCAAATGGCGTGGAAAATGTGGAAAATAATCCCAGTCACAAGAGAAACAAAACGACACAAAAGGTGACGAAAAACCATATGCCAACAACCAAAAGGGAAAAGGACGCTACAAGGGTAAAAAACCGTATTGAGTGCAATTTCTGTCATAAACCGGGACACAAAGAAGCTGACTGTTGGGAAAAATATCTGGAGAAGAAGTGTGAGGCAGGTTACGTTCATAAAGACCAGCTCGGTAATTCCGAAACTCTTCTAATAGCTTCTGACGGGAACGTTGAGAATATCTGGTATTTGGACAGCGGTGCGAGCAAGCACATGGTAGTAAAAATTTGTTTTCGACGCTAGAAGATGCTAACCATGGCCAGGTGCCTATTGGAGACGCTAAAACACTCGAAATTCAAGGTGTACGTTCAAGACGAAGACGGGAAGAATGGAGAAAATGTCAAATGTCTTTTACGTTCCGGGATGATTGAGTAATCTATTGAGCGTTGGTCACTTGATGAAGAAGGGGTTCAATTTTCAGTTCTCGGAAGGCTCATGTATCATGAAAAAGAATAACCTTCTCGTAGCTGAAATCGGTTTGGCTTCAAATAATTTGTTTCCTGTCAAACTTGATGTTATTAGTAACTCATGCTACATTACTTCTAGCAAGGAAGCGTCCAAGTTGTGGCATGACCGATATGGGCACCTAAACTACCTAAGCTTGAAGGAGATGTCCAGCAAAAACATCGTCGAAGGACTACCCAAAGTAGATGCTGCTGCTGAATTCTGCGAGGAATGTCAGATGGGAAAACAATCACGCAATCGTTCCCATCGCATCAACCTGGACATCAAAGGAACCGTTGGAGCTTGTTCATACTGACTTATGTGGACCAATGAGGGTTGATTCTCTAGGCGGCAGCAGGTATTTCTTGTTATTTGTCGATGATTATACAAGAAAAATTTGGGTCTATTGCGTGAAGGAAAAATCAGAAGCACTCTCATGTTGCAAAGACTTTAAACTTAAAGTCGAAAAAGCATCAGACCTTCAAATAAAGAATGTGAGAAGCGACCGTGGAGGGGAGTACATGTCTACGCTATTCGACGAGTTCTGTCGAGGTAATGGCATTAGGCATGAACTGACGGCACGCTATACACCGCAACAAAATGGCGTCGCGGAGCGCAAAAACCGAACAATCATGAACATGGTGAGGTGCATGTTGAAGAAGAAAAATCTGCCGGCTATTTTTTGGGCAGAAGCAGTCTCGTGCACCGTGTATTTGATCAACCAGTCACCCACGAAAAGCTTGAAAGATGCTACTCCGAATGAGGTATGGTATGGGCAGAAACCCAATGTAAGTCACCTCAAAACTTTCGGTTGCCTAGCTTTTTCTCACATACCAGATGCGTTGAGATCAAAGTTGGATGATAAAGCAGAAAAGTGCATCTTCATCGGCTACAGTCTGACGACGAAAGCTTACAACCTTTATAACCCAAAAAACAAAGAAAATTGTGATTAGCAGGGATGTTCGCTTTGATGAAGAAGCTTCATTTAGCTTTGACGAAAATTCAGGTTTCTTCGACCTTGACACTCTTGATGAAGGTGATGACTCTCAGCCACCGGAAAACGAGAAATGCGACGAACCTGCTCCTCCCGAAAGTCCAGTAACTACACCTGGGAGAAGAACGAGAAGTTTGAAAGATTTTTATAAAGAGACAAGCAAAGTTGCACCTGGAAGAAGAACAAGAAGTTTGAGAGATTTCAACGACGAAACAAGCGAACCGACTGAAGACGGGAATCTGTTTTTTGCTTTCTTTGCAGGTGAAGACCCGATATCTTTCGACGACGCAGCGAAAGAACAGAAATGGTGCGCCGCAAAGTCAATCGAGAAAAATGGTACGTGGGAGCTCACTCTACCACCCAACAAAAGCCCCATTGGCGTGAAATGGGTGTTCAAAACGAAATCCAATCCAGACGGCTCCATCAACAAGCACAAAGCTCGATTGGTTGCGAAAGGGTATAAACAGAAGGAAGAAGAAGATTTCAATGAGGTATTCGCTCTCGTATCTCGTCTTGTACTGTTCGGTTAATAATTTCTCTCGTAGCACAAAACCGGTGGAATATTTTTCAAATGGACGTGAAGTCGGCTTTCTTAAATGGCTATCTTGAACAAGAGGTTTACGTTGAGCAGCCACGTGGTTTCGTAAAAAAGGGCGAACAAGAAAAAGTCTACAAACTCAAAAAGGCGTTGTGTGGGCTAAAACAATCACCTCGTGCGTGGTACGGAAGAATAACGAGTATTTTTCGAAGTACGGGTTTGAAAGGTGTCCATACGAGCACACTCTTTATGTCAAAAGAAGTTCGAAAGGAGGCTTCATGCTAGTAAGTATTTACGTTGATGATCTTATCTTCACCGGAGATGATTTGAAAATGCTAGCATATTTCAAGAAATCAATGATGAAAGAGTTTGAAATGACGGACTTGGGTGAACTCCATCATTTCTTGGGAATCAACGTCGCCCAAACAAGCGACGGAATTTTTATTTCACAAGAAAAATATGCGGGAGAAGTGCTTAGAAAATTTCGAATGGAGGAGGCTATTTCGGTCTCTACGCCGTGCGTAACCGGAACGAAACTAAGCAAAGAATGAGAAGGAAAACTCGTTAACTCTACTATGTTTCGGAGCCTCGTTGGGAATCTGATTATCTCACAGCGACGAGACCCGATATCATGTACGCTGTAAGTATGCTTAGCCATTTCTTGGAAAAGCCGTACTCAAACCACTGGGAAGCTGCCAAAAGAATACTTCGATACGTAAAAGGTACGATGGATTATGGTATCTTTTATAAATCTGGTATCGATGTCAAACTGGTAGGATATACCGATAGCGATCTTGGAGGGTGCGTTGATGACTCTCGGAGCACTTCCGGTTATGCGTTTAACCTTGGAAGTGGGGCGATTTCTTGGAGTTCGAAGAAGCAAAAGATTGTGGCGCTTTCGACGACCGAAGCCGAGTACATCGCAGCGTCGTTAACCGCATGTCACACCTTATGGCTGAAATGCATTCTGAAAAATTTGAATCAAAAGCAGAAAGATCCTACGGTGATCTACTATGACAACAATTCGACCATTTCAGTTCCAAAAGATCCGATTTTGCATGGAAGAACGAAGCATATCCGTATGAGATATCACTTCTTGCGTGAACTCGTAAGTGAAGGTAAAATTCTGCTCGAATATTGCCGGAGCAACGAGCAAATTGCCGACATATTCACAAAACCACTTGGAGGGACGATCTTCGCAAAGACCGTCGCCGAATTGGGTGTACAAATCAAATTAAGTTTACGGGAGGCATTGTTGGAGTAAACTGAATTTATTTCAGTCAAATAAGTCTTTTGGTATCTTGTCAAGGTCTTTAAGTATGCTTAGTGTCTCCTAGATAAGCTAGATGTCTCTTAGTTTATCGAAGTTGGTCAAAGAGTCATCTAAATGTCAGTGTCTACTTATTAGTTGCTAAATACCATCATGGTTTGGGTATTAGAAGTATGGGTATGATGTAAATCATTCGATAAGTTGAGTGAGTGAAAAAATTCTTCTTTGATCACTACTTCCCTGAAAACATTCTCCAAACACATCATATCCGTCTCACTCCCTTCAATCGATTTTGGACCAAAGGGAAGACCGTGCACTTGATGGGAGCGACGAGCAGATCTCCCCGACACTTGATCTTCCCTAGGGAACATGAGAAAGTCCAAGCCTGAAACTTCGGAGAATTTAGGATGAGATTTGTCGTCGGGGTCGACAAAGTGTTCGATCTCAGCTAGGGTGAATTCGCGGACCCTTAAGAGGCCTTGCCTTGGAGATATCTGCAGAATTAAAGCGAATTAACATAAGAAAAAAAAAAAAAACAATCTTGTAATCTTGGTGATGATTTAAAGTTTGGTTTCAGTGATGTAATGGTGACAAAAAGTTGGGGACGAAAACAACACCACATTGCGAAAAGCTTGTCCAATTTGAGCAGCTGCGAAAGGGAGCTTATTCCCGTTGTAGTAGTACAAGTCCTTAAAGTTGACAAAGATACCTTGAGCTGTTTCGGGTAAAACGATTTATCGACCAAATTGGCTTAAGACAACAGAAACATAACAAGAAATTGAAGGCATAACTCTTACCCTGGGCTCAGGCCAGACGGGCCAATCGATGTCTGAAACATGAGATTGAATGGGTAAGGATCGGACAGAGGGTTCTTTGTGTCTGGGGCAGTGATTCCATAGCCCTTGATTTTCGCGCCGAGCTCTTCTGCAGAGAGATCGTCGAGCACGGCAAGAACATGCTTTAGCTCGGCTGATTTCTCTTCGCTTAAATTGGGGTCTTTTTCGAGCTTCTCTTTGCAGTAATCTTTGAGCAAGTGATCGGCTCTGTAACACGTCCCAGTCTTTTCATCTTTGACCATTAGGTCGGTGAACTTATCGACGTGGCCCGAAGCTTTCAGCACAATCTCGGGCGTAACGCAAGGGCAATCGACTTCTAACATGTTCTCTTCTAGGACGAAATGCTGAGATGTTTTAAGACATAATTATCAGAAATGGAGTAACTATAAGGCATATACAATGTCTTTCCTCGTCAAACCAATCGGTGCAGAAAATGAGTAGCACGGTCGAAACCAATATGGGATGTAAAACCTAAGCAACAGAAATAGCAAGATTTTCACTAACGCATCGACACTTGAAAAATGAAGAACCGAAATCTGAAGAACACTATGCAGAATTTGCGTAACAACATTTATTATCACTAGTACATTAGCACACTCAATGTTGTGTGTGTAACAATTGAACGTTTATATTGTTAATTAATCTATTTAAAACATAAAACATAGTTTCAAGGTTTAACTTGTAATAAATTAAAAAATTAAGAATAAAATAGTAATTTAACAATTAAGGGTAAAATGTAGCTAATGATTTATCAAATTGATAGATCAATTTGACAGTTTTTATCTATCTTAGGCTCTTTATCAATCTATTATACTTGCCGCACATGCTATGCATGTGCTTAAAAATATAGTTATATTATATTACTTCATTTTATTATTACTTAATATTTAACAGATGAAAATAGTTTTTCAACATAAAAGATAAAAACTAATGTGTTGGGGTATAATTACAAAACTAAAAAAACAGCCCAAATTGATAGTTTTTAGCCACCCTAGACCGTATAATACATAGTACCTTCCGCACCCTTTATGCGTGTGTTAAAATATTTATGTTATTTCAATATATTTATAGTAGTAAAAAAATATAGTTTTAAATATAAAAAATGAAAACTTTGGTGTATAATTACAATAACTTAATTTTAGAAGTGAAATGATAATACCTTATTAAATTAATTAAATTACAAATATACGGACTAAAATGAAAATAAAATGAGATGACCAAATTGCCTGTTTTTAGCCACCCTAGATTCTTTATATAATAGAAGAATTATATTAAAAGTGAGGTCTAAGTATAAATTGTTATTTGGTCTGTCAATTTGATAAATGGTTATCTACAATTTTACCCTTAATATTTTAGTTTACAATTTTATCCATATTTTAAAAACTTAGTTTTTAAATACCTTGATTAATAATATAAAAATATAAAATATTTTGATATATTACAGATACATAGAATCTAATATACGAGTATAGATGAACACAAACTCAAAATATATCAAATAACCTACTAGGCCAGCCGAGTCTTCTTGTTATTATTAGAACTTCTCATTATTGTTGAGAATCACGTGTGAGAGACTAAAATGTCCCATTAGGCTAATACAAAAAATAACAATGGGTTTATAAGCTTGATGGACCACTCCTCTTAAAACATCAATTGGTTTTAAGAAGAAACCCCATCAAGCTTATACCGAGACCCCTCCTCATGTGTGGCGTGTGTCGTGGGCTTCGATGGCGAATAATTTACCGGAGGTCCGGTCCGAATTTCTAGAGACATTTTCTACAATTATGATGTCTAATTTAATAAAACTATCTATCCAAAACTCTGTAGGTGCCAATTTAGCATCACAGAGAACTGTTTTATATTTCAATGATAAAATAATTGACCAAGATTTGGATGATCAAACCCTAATTAATAAGATTCCTCCGAGCACGTGACCTCGACGTGGAAAAAGTATCTTCGATGCTCGTAAAATATATAACGTGGATAAAAAGCATTTTCCGGCAATTCAAACCTGAGTGTAATAAATAATCCGTAGAAGCAATTTGATGTCTATTGTTTATAGAACGATCGATATGTAATGAAATTTTGCCTACCCTTTCTATAAAACCGTGAGAACTTGACTACACAAAATCATTTCATGAACTATTCGAACTCCGCTTCACACGACGACGATATGGTAGGCACCTTGAATCTCAAGATCATCAGTTCAAAGCTTGTAAAACCACTGTACAAAAACGACGACAGTACCCCAACATCCAAATCCAATCACAGTAGCACCGTATTGTTATCGGTCTTCGACAAGGTAACAGAGAATCAACACATGGCCGTCATTTTCTCTTACCGGCCACCGACCCCAACCAACGCCACCCTCGAGCTCGGCCTACGAAAGGCCTTAGCAGTATACCGCGAATTCGCTGGGAGTCTCGAGAAAGACTGCCATGGAAACCCTTCTACCATTCTCTTGAACGACGATGGTGCTGTGTTCGTCGAGGCAAAAGACGATAACATCCTCCATCCGAATCTTCTCTCGAAACAACCTTGTGCTTCGTTGCTAAGCCTGCATCCCAAATTACACGGAGCCGAGGCTCTATTACAGGTTCAAGTCACGAGGTTCGCATGTGGGACGATGGTGTTAGGGTTTTCTGCACACCACATGATAGCTGATGCTCGCTCGACGTGCAACTTCTTGATTGCTTGGGGACAAGCTTGTCGGGGCGTCGAGATATGCCCAATGCCACTGCACAACCGCTCGATGTTCTCCCCTCGCAATCCCCTTCGGATAGAGTTTGAGCACCGAGAGGTCGAATACATTGCCGCAAATAAGTGCAGCACGAAAATCCCGCCGGTGAGTTCTCATTACAGCGACGCCGTGACGAAAGGCATTGTAATAAACAGGGTGCGTTTCGAGCTGGAATTTTTGAAAGAGCTCAAGGCGAAGGCTTCTTCTTTCTCAGACACTGATGGTATAAGCAGGCCAATCAGCACTTTCGAGAGCCTAGTGGCACATCTCTGGAGAGTTATAACGAGGGCTCGTGGCTTAAATCGATGCGACGTATCGAAGGTGAAGATAGCCGTGGATGGTCGTTCTAGACTGTTAGACCCCAAGGTTCCTCACGAGTTCTTCGGCAATGTGGTGCTTTGGGCATACGGGAAATCTAACGTGGCTGACCTTTTGGACAAGCCCTTGTCTTATGCTGCAAGTCTCTTGCATGCGTCCATTGAGGGTTTGAACGACGGCTATTTCAAGTCGTTTGTGGACTTCTCTAGCGGCTTATTAGCGAAGGAGGAGAGGCTGGTCCCAAGAAACACAGTGGATGCCTACGACGTGGTTTTGTCCCCTGATTTGGAGATCAATAGCTGGTTAAGGTTTCCGTTTTATGACTTGGATTTTGGAATGGGCTGTCCAGACATTTTCATGCCATCCTATTTGCCCGTAGAGGGCATGGTCATACTCTTGCCATCGGTTTCGCGAGATGGTAGCATTGAAGTGTTTGTTCCACTGTTTCAAAAAAGCTCGAATATCTTCAGAAGGATGTGTAAGGTTGTACCGAGCTGCTGAGAAGAAAAGGTAATTAATTCTGATATATTATATCCGGATTTAGGGGTGAGCAAAAATACTGTATCCGGATTTAAAAACCGAATCAGATATTAGATCCGATTTATTTTGGATATGGATAGCGATTTGTCTAAAATCCGGAATATCCGATATCCGGTTTTTTATACTTAAAAAAATGATAAAAAAAATAATAAATAGCCCAACAGAAATGAAGGTCAAAAAGGGAAAAAAAATCTCAAAGTAGAATATTTAACTTTATATTATCTTATTATTGCAAAAAACTTTGTTAGAGAATTGAAATTAAAAAAAAAAACATAAAAACATCTAGATTCAATTTAAAAAATTAATGTGAAATTGCGATTGTGTTTATTATTTACTATGTAATTTTAAATCATAAATTCACATACTGTGAATTACTACGCGTAAATTTTTGTATTAAAAAATATATTTTCTTTTATTTTGATAAGAAATAAAAAATAATTTGAAAAGAAAATAATTAAAATATGAGAAAAAGAAATTAAAAAAAAAAGGATGTAAATATGCTGTTTAAATATTTGAATAAGCGAATATCCGATTTTGGATATCCGAATAAAATCGACCGACTGCGAATATCTTTTTTCGATATTTGAAAATCAGGACATCGGGATAGATATCCAGTCTTGTTTATTACCCCTGGTTTCTATGTGGTTGTCTTATTTGTTTTTTTTTTTCCTTGGTGTTTTTTTAGTTCGTTACAATATTTGTTTTTGTTGAAAATTAGGTGATATGCATGCACTTCCCATTACCTCATGGCGTGGACTCCTGTTCCAAGTTTGACTTTCTCACTGTACTTAATTATGACGGATTAGATTTGAAATTTATCATATATCGAGGTTGTCCTCTTTGTGACTATTCACAATCCGAGGGGTTGGCCTTCTTGGTGAAATAAAAGAATATGTTATGGTGCTTAGTTTCAGAAAACTCCAAATTGTCTAGTAATTTTAATTTTATCTGAGCTGTATCACATTGTTAATGGCAATTGAAACAGTTCATACACCATCGGACACGTAAACCCACTACATCATACAAGGTGATATGACCACAGTTAATTCATAAATGTGAGGATTTCCCATGAATTCTCGGTGAAGAATTTGAATAAGTAATTCGAGTAAGCTATTAGAATTCTTTCAACTAGTTCGAATAAGGAATTCGAATTGAAGTGTTGTTGGTTACTTATGATGTCGCGGGCAGCATCTCGAGGTTTAAAACTAACGGCGAAATTGAGTGTGTGTAATTTTCGATAGCGTGAGCTAGAGGGAAAATTGTAAACATGAGAGCTGTGAGATGGTTTGGTAAACCATGTGCTCACCTACTCCAAGGAATGGGACACCGCCCAAGACCACCGCCCAAGAAATTAACATATATAATATTATATTAATATTATAATAATTATTAGAGGCATGCTTTGAGGCAACGTGAGATTCATTAGAAAATACACCAAAGAAAAAAAAGAAGAGTGAGGGAGAAAGAAAATAGAAAAAAAAAAAAAAAAATTAGAGGGTTTGTTCGGTATTTGCTCCAACTATAAAGAGAGATAGTGAGTGTTTTCTCCTTTATAGATTGAGAGTTTGTAACCCCTGTTTTTACCCCATAATAAATTTCTACCTCGCCCGTGGTTTTTTACCCCAAGTTAAAAAGGAGTTTTCCACGTAAATTCCAGTGTGCCGTTTATCCTCACAGTTATTTTCAATTTCGTTACGCTGTCCATTTCGCAACAGGAGCTTTGTAAACTCGGATCAACGATCATCAATAAAGTTTGTTTGGATCCTTGGACCGTGGACGTAGGCTAAACTCATTAGCTGAACCACGTATATCTGCTTGTCAATTTTACTTTGCTGATATCAGTTTTAATCAACTCTATCGCAATTCAATTTGAGGTTATTTCCATGCCATCCTATTATCGTGGAATCCAACTTTAGGAGCAGAAGGGACTTGTACAGGACTGACAGTTTAGAAAGTTAATGACTAGTGAGTGAATAGAAAATTCCCCTAATTTAAAAATGGTATATTACTACTCAGACCCTATTAGCCAAGTTTCAACATAGTTCAGGCCCTGTATAATTTTAACTTAGGCCCAAGGACCAAAGTACCAAGAATATAAGTTTTAAGAACCTAGGTGACAGGAAATGGCATTTCTATCCTTTATAGTTACGAAAAATTACACCCATTTTGCCATCGTCTCTTTCGTTCGACTTTCGTTGCTTTTAGGACTATAATACCGACTGAAATCTCGTCGTTAAGGTGCAAATAAGATGGATCTGGCTTCGTTTTCTCATGGGTACTTATAGTCATCGAATAATTTAATAATTTAAGCGAAATTATTACGATAATCCAGTTCGAAAAAAAGCGATTATAAATGGGTCAAATATCGATTTTAATGGCTGATTTTAATAATTTCTCATGAGTCTTAATAATTAACGAGAATTAGTGAGTTTAGGAATGTGAAGAATTTTGATGTAAAGTACGTATATTGAAGATTTTGTGAACACGATAACTGGGTAACAATTTATGCAACTTAAGTAACAAATGTGATAACGATAGTAACAGATATAACCTATACAGTAACTGATCGTTGAACAAAAGTAACAATGTCCAAAAACAGCTCTGTTACGAAAATCATCAATGATTCTAATATAAGGTTAAAGTCGCGGAAATGTCGATGTTATTGACCGAATTAGGTTAATTAGATTTATACTGAAATATTACTACTTCAAATCCAATTCGAAAATTTAGTGGTGGAATCTCACTTCAATTGTCGAAAATTTCGAAATAATCGACCCTAATCACATTATAAAATAGTACCTGACTAACAGAATACTGAAAATAAATAACAACTTTATGTTTATCGAATACCAAACCACTAACATTAAGTAACTATAGAATTATTACAGATAACAAATTTGTCCGAAAAATAACAGTTCTGGAAAATATATTTTAGCAATAAAATTGATAACTCTCAATTGAATCGAAGAATTAGATGAACAGCGACGGCCCGACGACCAGCGATGACCAGCGTTATTCGAAGAATTCACCGACGACGACAATGGCCAAGAAATTGCAGAAATCAAAGAAAGCAGCGAGCCATCCCACGAGCGAAGAGCAGCGACGACCACGAGGAGCGAAAAATACCACGACTCTGGCCGAGAAATCGAAGAAAGCAGCAACGCAAAAGGAAAAAAATCCCACGACTCTGGGTACGCGTTGTTGAAAGATGTTGTTGGTACGTGGGATGAAATCAAAAACACCGGCGACATCCGATCATATCGGGCGCAAATCTTAGCCGGTTTGTTACAATTGCTGCTATGTATGTGTGAGACTGATTTGTAGGATGTATCTTTTGAACAAATTTAGCTTCAGTTGCTGAACTTGTGTGCATGATTCTGGTTATTTCTTCTGTTGTTTGCTGAAAACGCTATATTGTTTACTGTTTTTTTGAAGTAACAGTTTAACCGTCATCAGAAACAATTTGTTGGGATAAAGTAACAGAAATTGACATATTGGCAACAGTGAAACAAAACATGAGTAACAGAATAGCTATTCAAAATAACAATTTAACATGTACTTAGTTTACTTTATTATTTTTAAATTTAATATTGCAAACACTTTACATTCACTAAAATATATGAATTGACCAAGTTTTAGATAAAAATATATCAGTTTAGTTTGTGATTTTCGTGGAGTAATGTTGAGATTGAAGAAGTTGAAGTATATAGTATGAAGAACAAGTAACACTCTTCTTGAAATGATGATCATGCTTCTACCAAATTGATTCAACTTACACAAAATGTGTTAGAAATGAACTATTGGTTGTTTATTACAATCTATATGGTCGACCTAAAACAAATGATTAATCAAAATTAATGACATATTCGATTAATCTTAATCACAAATGCTATATTGTTTACTGTTTTTATGCAGTAACGGTTTACCCGTGATCAGAAACAATTTTTCCGGATAAAGTAACAGAAATTGACATATGGGTAACATGTATACACATCACTAGTAACAGAATAGTTAGACAAAATAACAATAACATGTGATTAGTTTACTTTATTATTTTTAAATTTTATATTGCAAACACTTTACATTCACTAAAATATATGAATTTACCAAGATTTAGATAAAAATATATCAGTTTAGTTTGTGATTTTCGTGGAGATTATGTTAAGATTGAAGAAGTTGAAGTATATAGTATGAAGAACAAGTAACACTCTTCTTGAAAGGATGATCATGCTTCTACCAAATTGATTCTACTTACACAAAACGTGTTAGAAATGAACTATTGGTTGTTTATTACAATCTAGATTAATCAAAATTAATGACATATTCGATTAATCTAACACAAATGATATATTGTTTACTGTTTTTATGCAGTATCTGTTTAACCGTGATCAGAAATAATTTTTCCGGATAAAGTAACAAAATTGACATATGGGTAACATGTATACGCATCACTAGTAACAGAATAGTTAGACAAAATAACGATTTAACATAATGATTCAACAAAATTAATGACATCTTCAATTAATCTTAAACGTGATATATTCACTAAAATATATGATTTTACGAAGTTTTAGATAAAAATATATCAGTTTAGGTTATGATTTTAATCACATATTCTAATTCACAAACTATAATAGTTCTGGTAACATATAAACATATAACTAGTAACAGTTTACACATATCGGGTAACAGATAATCTATGCTTGATTTTATTTACTCTCCCGCCCAAAATTCATCTCATTCTGGTTTTCCCGCCCGAAATTTCACGGAAATTTACTAACAAATTTAGGCGGCATAGTAACAGAAGCGTATTTACTAGTAACAGAACCTGATAATTTTGAATATAATAGCGTAGCAAAAAAATACCCAAATTATAGGGTCGATCGTATTTTTGCGAAATTAAATGATGAACATCGAACGAACGACCAAACAAGGTGCCGCACCGAGCTGTCCATACTATGGGTACTTCGAATTTATAACATATTAGATGTAATCGTTGCCATAAAACGGCTTTGATTTCATCTTATTTTCGCAAATTAGAACCCTACACATGGTAACAATTATTTATAGTTTAATAACGGTTTTGATACTGCTAGTAACTGCTTTGATACTGCAAGTAACAGATTTCATACTCCGAGTAACAGTTTTGACAGAGTCGAAATATACCCAATTATTAGGGTCGACCGTATTTTCGTAAAATTAAAAGATGAACGTCGGACGAACGAGCAAACAATGCGCCGCACCGAGCTGCCCATACTATGGGTACTTCGAATTTCAACATATTAGATGTAATCGTTGCCACAAAGGACTTTGATTTCATCTTAATTTTCGCAGATTAGAACGCAAATTGAAAGCAAAAATTCATTCAAATCTTACATCTTGCTTCGTCAATACCACAATACATTCTACCTTACATGCTGATAGAGATTGGTTAATGGACATTCGAAATTTAGGACCTCGATTTAGTGTAAAAACGACATTCATAAAATAAATATTTTCTGCCGATAACAATTTTCTGCATCGTAGTAACAGATGAGGGACAAAACATAACAGTTTACCAGACGTTTATAACAATATAATCTAACTGCATAACAAAAAGCCGCCGGAAAATAATCATTAGTTTAGTGTGTTAGGAAGGGCAGTTACGTCAATACATATTTTTACTCCTTAACGCTGCCATTTTTTAAATAGTTGGTCCTTAAAACTAATGTGGCTTCTGACAGGTACTGAACATTTTAGATACTTACTGACTAGGGACTGATTGCAAAATTCCCCATTTAAAAACGTATTCTGACATATAAAGTTATCGATCTTTGTTTTTAGTTAATAAATTAAGTACTGAACCGAAGTCCATAGTCTAACTTTTAGTTGACAGAATAATGTCTTACAGATACATATAGCGACAAAACTGTTTCATCAAAGGCATAACTTAGAGTACTCCACTAAGGTGCCAAATACAAACGACAAGTGTACTATATAAAAATCATAACTTCACTATTTCCAATGTCAAATTGCCACGAGCCCCTGAAACTACTACACATATACATGTTATGATAAAATTCTGAATGATCTGATGACCATTATTATTTTATAAATAGTAAATCTCCACAATTTTAAATTTTAATCACGCGTTACACCGACACACGGCTGTTGTGTATTGCTAGCTGGCGCGATCTTATCGTAAATACACCTAATTGTTCTCTTGGAAACTAGTATTTTTTTGTGGGTAAAATATAATTTTATTTTTAACAGATGAAGTATAAATTTTCAATGTATAAAAGAAAAATAATTTTCATAAAGTAGAAGTAGAATAAATAAAAATCATTTGTTATTATTAATTAATTAAATTACACATAAATTGACAGAGGAAACGCGACAGATCCATCACGATTTATTTATACTAGTCACGGCTGCACACCCCAATGTGTGTGCAACCTACACATCAAAATTGTAGCAACAAAATCATAATATTATATAAAAGGTAATGCAACAAAAACGATGAACAAAATGCTCGTTCAATTCATGTTCAATTTTTAGTATATTATATGGCAGTTTAGTGATAATACTTGCCAGTTTCTCGGCAGTTCTTATATGTAGTAGTGGGGAGTTATTGATACACCAAATAACTAACAAATTGGCTAGAAATTTTGATCTAATTGATACACCAAATTGTAGAAAATTGGCAGTTTTTAAATGGTCCTCACCATTAATAAATAGTATAGATAATAGTAGACGATATTTAGGTCAAAAATATATCAACCACTGATTCAAATTCGTGGCGAATTAAATAGTCTTCCATTGAGGACTGCCAACCCGACTTTATTAATTAACTACTAAACATCAGATTATGTGCCATGTTGTACTAATAAACTTTGTAATATAAAAAATATTGCCAGAACCTACCGAAGGAATAACCAGTGTAATTTATTGGGCAGGTCTTACAATCTAAATATTAGGTGAACGAACCATTTGTCCCATACCATATGAATAAATTAAGCAAATTAAAAAATATTATCGGAATAAATTTTGATCTTCAACCCTTCTTGAGACAAATACATTGAAAATCATATCTAGCAATTTTCGCCGATGAGTAATCACAATTATTCCAATTTCAACTATAAAAGGATGTGAGATTCAAATTTTTCCGACAGTATCAATGTTTTAACTTGTTATACTTATGCCTCGCGATCCAAATTTATAATGGAGTTGACAATATATAGGAATTCTATGTTCCTATCACTGCTGCTTATGGACCATTGGTCTATGGTCCTTCTTTATAACAATATATAGGAATTCTATGTTCCTATCACTGCTGCTCTAGCTAGTCATTAAAGAATAATTACTAATGACAATTTCATAGTTTATCCTTTTTAACTAGAAAGAATATTGAGGGGCACGTAGTACGGTCATGACGAATGAAAGCAAAACATGGTAAGAATTCTAGTTAGTTAGTTTAGTTTTAGGACCAATTGACTGCGATTGCAAGTGCTAGGGTTTTTGCTTTCACGAGTATATGATGAGACTAAACTAATTAGCCAGGTATATTAAAGAACTATGTTTATCAACAAATTATTCGAAGAAAACCCTAATCTAAAACCCTAATACTAACCTTAGGTGACAAACCAAGTATATCGACACGCAAAGAAATGTGGGGCGACGTACATAAACAAGCCCAAAATGCGCCACTACGTCCACTGCTACGCTTTGCACTGCCTCGACGAGGACGCCTCGAACGCCCTAAGGAGGGCTTTCAAGGAGAGGGGCGAAAACGTGGGCTCGTGGAGGCAAGCTTGCTACGAGCCGTTGGTTGCCATAGCTTCGAGCCACGGCTGGGACATCGACTCCATTATCAGCTCACATCCTCGACTCTCGATATGGTACGTGCCCACAAAGCTAAGGCGGCTCTGCCACGCCGAGAGGAGTATTAGCTTGACGTCCATTGGAAATCATCAGCTGTTGCCTTTCTAGCTGTAAGCTAGAGGGATAATGCTGTGTTCTTGAGTTGTAGTAGTATTTTCCTATCAGATGTTTCCTGGACCTCATAAGTTACGACAATTAATGATCGGTTATTGAGTTATTGCTATGTTATTAAGGCAAGAATGGTGATGATGGAATACCATTAAAAATTGAGAATTTCAACCTAAAATCAAATCAATTGATGATAAGTAATACCATCATTGAAACAAGCGAGTAGAACAGAATAATTCGATGTGGAATAGAAATCTCAACGAACAAAGATCCCTGGAATTCGACTCATAGTCAAACAAAAGTGTGTTTAGCAAGTACATACAGGACAAAATGATGATTGGCAGAAGTATATGTTTCTTGATTTTTTTTTTCTAGTCGATCGAAGTAAAAAGAAAGCATGAATGAGTAGGGATGAGTAGGGAATGTTTTTTTATGGCCCACACTTTCAAGAGGAATGAGTAGGGAATCTCCAAAGAACGTCGGCCCACGTGCTCGCGCCATCTGTCACTTCTTTGATCACCGACGCCACCTCATCGACGCTCACTCGTATCTGCTGTTTGCTGTCCCTCTCTCTCACGGTGACCGAAGTCGTAGAATCGACCGTTATTGCAAAGGGAACGCCGAGCTCGTCAGTTCTTGCGTATCTCTTACCTATCGAAGTGCCTGAAAATGGATGGACAAGCATATACGTAGTAGAGATAGATGTTCTATAGAGCAGCCCCAGCCTAACAACTCGCCCAAGATTATACCCAAAATCGTACGATTAATAGGGAACAAAACAAACCTGTAATGTCGATCTTGTAGGAAATCCCGATAGCAGTTAAAGATTTCGAGATTTTCTTGGCAACTTCTTCGTACTGCAGATTTTGGACCAAAGGGAAGACCGTGCACTTGATGGGAGCGACGAGTGGTGGGAAACGAAAGACGTTTAGCTGTTCCTCGCCGTCCCTGCCCGCCCTCGTGTAGAAAGAATGCTCGTATAGGCAGTAAATGATCCTCCCAATGCCAAACGAAGGCTCTATGACCGAAGGGGTGAAGACCCTTTGATGTTCTTTTATCTTCTCTTTGGAGATCGATACCATGCTTGCCTTTATGGTCACGGTTTTGTCCAATGTGCACACTTTGAATTCAGCCTCGCCCTTGCTTTCTAGCGCTGCTTTGATCTCCATCGCTTCCTTTTCGCCCATGGCCTGTCGATTCGTTTTCCACGTATTACGAAGCGAATGAATTCGGACAGAGAAGAACTACGAAAAAAGATTCGTTCTTGCTCGTGTCTTGATTGAACGACTGTGTAATAATACCTCTAAAGCTTCGACCACCATTTTCTGAGTGCCCTTGAAGGCAAGCCCTAGTTCTTTCTTGTTGGGAGTTATGACGAGTTTCTGAAAATAGGACCAAAGAACATATTAATGACAGGCAGAGGAAGATTATACGGAAGTACTATCATAACGTAACAAAAAGCGTGAGAAGAGCTCATTATCAAGCGGGGAATAGCTATGAGTGAAGGAAGGTCAAACCTCGACTTCTTTAGGTTCAGGATATTTTTCATGTGCCACCAAGGCTACACCGCTTTTATCCTGCAAATATAAAACATAAACGTTGGAAACCTTTTGATGGATGTATCGACGTCATGGACAAATATTCAAGTGCTTTCGACTTATATGGAAAGAATTCAGACGTCTAAACCATGAAGATCGAGCTAAAAGTCTCACAGTGTGGGCACGCAAGTCATAAGCTGATCTGTCAGCAATGCCAACGCACTCAATCCAACCGTAAGAGCATTCGATCTCAGCATCCCAACAGTCAGCAGCATAGTGGGCCATCTCATTAGCCAAATGCTGGCGAAATCTTAGGCGATCTTTGTCGATTCCAAGCTGTGTTAGGAACAAGTACACTCTCCCAATGAAATAGCCCAACGTCTCATTATTGACAATGCCCTAAAACATAGAAACAGAGAACGTTTTTAGATGGATGGTGTAGTAAGGACAAAGAAGAAATGTAGCAGTTTTTTAGATATGGGGCCTATTCAATTGATTCTCCACAGAAAAGAAAAGAAAAAGAAACCTTAGTAACTGCTTGTCCAATGGGAATTCGACGAGCAGATCTCCCCGATACTTGATCTTCCCTAGGGAACATGAGAAAGTCCAAGCCTGAAACTTCGGAGAATTTAGGATGAGATTTGTCGTCGGGGTCGACAAAGTGTTCGATCTCAGCTAGGGTGAATTCGCGGACCCTTAAGAGGCCTTGCCTTGGAGATATCTGCAGAATTAAAGCGAATCAACATAAGGGAAAAAAAAAAGTAATCTTGGAATCTTGGTGATGATTTGAATTTTGGTTTCAGCGATATAATGGTAACAAAAGTTGGGGACGAAAACAACACCTCATTGCGAAAAGCTTGTCCAATTTGAGCAGCTGCGAAAGGGAGCTTATTCCCGTTGTAGTAGTACAAGTCCTTAAAGTTGACAAAGATGCCTTGAGCTGTTTCGGGGCGCATATACCTAAAGGCAAAGTAAAACGATTTATCGACCAAATTGGCTTAACCCAAGAGAAACATAACAAGAAATTGAAGGCATAACTCTTACCCTGGGCTCAGGCCAGACGGGCCAATCGATGTCTGAAACATGAGATTGAATGGGTAAGGATCGGACAGAGGGTTCTTTGTGTCTGGGGCAGTGATTCCATAGCCCTTGATTTTCGCGCCGAGTTCTTCTGCAGAGAGATCGTCGAGCACTGCAAGAACGTGCTTTAGCTCGGCTGATTTCTCTTCGCTTAAATTGGGGTCTTTTTCGAGCTTCTCTTTGCAGTAATCCTTGAGCAAGTGATCGGCTCTGTAACACATCCCAGTCTTTTCATCTTTGACCATTAGGTCGGTGAACTTATCGACGTGGCCCGAAGCTTTCAGCACAATCTCGGGCGTAACGCAAGGGCAATCGACTTCTAACATGTTCTCTTCTAGGACGAAATGCTGAGATGTTTTAAGACATAATTATCAGCAATGGAATAACAATAAGGCATAGTCTTTCCTCGTAAAACCAATCGGTGCAGAAAATGAGTAGCACGATCGAAACCAATATGGGATGTAAAATCTAAGCAACAGAAATAGGTAGATTCTCGCTAACGCATCGACACTTGAAAAGTGAAGAACCGAAATCTGAAGAACATTATGCAGAATTCAACACCTGACAGGCGAAAAAATATCATGTAAACCCTCCAACGGGCGAACTACAATCGAAGACAGCTCATCGAAATTCGATCTATGAAGATGGTAACTAATCCAACCGTGCAGCGAATTACACTCGAAGAACATCAGCTCAGCTCAATAGCACGACAGAGCTTGAAAGACAAGATCTTGACGAACAGAGTACTCGAAATTAGAACAATTCGAAAAAAGGGCAACAAAAGAAACAGCTGAGAAATCATCAATCCATCAATCGAAATAAACCCAAAAAAAATGCAGAACCCAATCAGAAATCAACTGAACAAACAAGACAACAATTCTCTGCTTGCCTGCCGCCAGAAGGCGAGGACGTTAGACTTAACGGCGCAGCCAGGAGGCCCATAGTCGTAGAGCCCAGCAAGGCCGCGATAGATCTTGAAAGAGGGCACGTAAAACAGACGGCGTTCGAGGGTGTTAACGACGGACTGACGGAAAGCTTCCCTGTTGTGGGCTTCTTGCGCGGCGTCCATAACTTTCTTCAGCAAAAAAGAAAAGAATCGAATGTGAACTTGGATAAAGAAAACCCTACAGCTGAGAGGATTTATGAAAGTGGGACAACAAAATTAAATAGGCCTACAGTGAAGCTAAGGCAGTTCTTGTGGATATGTATACTCGATGGAGTGGGGACAGTGTATTGAAAAATATCAACTGGGAGATTCTTTTCGAATTTCAACTTTTGGAAGTGGTAATAGAAAATATCCGTGTGTTTCTTGAATCTTTCTATGTTCCTCTGCTATGCTATGCTGTGATCTGTTACAGTTTCGTAGCCCAATAAAAGTCAAAGTTCACTCACGGAGAAGATGAGCTCAATTATTCCTCAGTTTAGATGGGCTAATTACATGCTAAAGGCCCATTTACAAATAAGGCCCAACCCAACTAAAGCCCAAGTATCAATCCACTAGTTACGTAAAAGGTTATATCAGTAATTTACCACCCACGCCATTGTACAATTACAATACCATGTCCACGTGTCACTTAATTTATTGAAGCACGTGCGACAAATTGACATCGCAACTAAATATCGTAAATTTGGAGTTCATCGTCATCATTACGTAGACAGCTGAGTATTATCAGAGAGTCTTGCAAAACCATCTCACAACTCACACCTTTCATCTTCGCAAAGTAAAGCTCTAACTTTTCCAAGTATGTTGAAGGTGTCCACATCAGTCGAATGCCCACCTCAAAATCCCGACAATTGTCTTTCCCACCTTTGATTGTAATCCCAGATTATAAAAAGATCGTATTTTTTTGCATCATCGTGGAAAATTCAGAGCAGAGTTTGATAATATTCGGACAAGCCCACCACCTAATTACGTGAATGTATTTTATACTACCACCAACCACAACGGCACGAGCTACTCTCTTGACATGCAGTGGATATCGGCCCATTCTTCACCTTCAGCATAGCCATCTTTCAGTATTTTGTCCAAAGAGTTCAAGCTTTTGCAGCTTAAAATCTCGCTCGTTTGCTTCAGGTTATCTTCTTTCCCCGTGTTTTTGTATTCAAGATCCATTTCTTCGTGTGGGTTTTTGCCCTGTTAGCTATTGCTGTTTGAATTTTAGTGGGATTCGGTGAAATCAAGATTCGTTTTGTTGTAAGCTATTTGGTGTCTTCTTGAATTTCGCGTGCTAAAGCCTTAAGATGTTTGTGATTTTAGTGTGTGATTTATTGCATATACTTTCTTTGGCTGACAGACATACGAGGTAGCAGCATACCTATGGAGCTTGTCAAGACAGTTGCAGATAAAGGATCGATCGCTCCTTCAAGTATTGCAATAAGGGCAGACCAGAAAAGTTACAGCTATAGTCAATTGGTTTCATCCGCTGTAGAGATCTCTCGTTTGTTGTGCGATGCTGTTGGGAAATCCGTAAGTTGACTGTTTCTCAAATTTCACTCCGTGCTTTTCCCCGTTCGATGAGTAGTTTGATGTCGTTATTTTATCTGTTTGTGTTCGAAACCACTTACTTTCTTGATTTCTCTCACGATAAGATATGAATAACGTTTCAATATGCTTGCAGTCGTTAGTTTTTGGTAAACGATATTGCTACTTTGCTTCACATTTCAAAATCTTCGTTTCGATCTATATATTGGGGGAACAGAGTTGAGGAACTCTCTGGACCAGTTCTTATAGTTTTAAATAATATTACTAGAAGCTTAAAACATTTTCGTGAAAGGTTAGAAAAACAAAACATGTGTTTTAAGTGAGAATCAGTGTCCATATTACAATCAGTTTCACCTGTAAGAACTTCGATAACGGTATACTAGTTTGTGCGGAAAAATGCAATAGAAGTGCGAACAAAACTATAAAAGGAAAAAATCATTTGTTATATAGGTCAGCGACGCGAAAGTGAATAAGCATCTTTATGGAGCTAGAGTAGGCATTGTGGCGAAACCATCGCCAGAGTTCGTTGCAGGCGTACTTGGAACTTGGCTCAGTGGAGGCGTAGCTGTTCCTCTAGCTCTTAGCTATCCCGAGGCTGAGTTATTGCACGTCATGAATGACTCTGTTCGTATTTAACCCCCTTTTTTCTTATTACTTCTTTTCCATTGGAGCTACTACGAACTTAGCTTCTCTATTTATAGGATATTGCGATGATTCTGAGCACTGAAGACCATCAAGATATAATGAAAGCAGTTGCTTCGAAGACCTCTGCTCAGCTTTCACTTCTTTCCCCTGTTCCTAGCACAGAAGTCGAGAAATCACTGACCGAGGAAACTGAACTTTCTCGGGAAATAGATGGTGTGTTATAATTGCCTTCGTAAGTTACGACTCTGCTGTAATGGACTCGTAAGAAGATTACCTTTGTTCTTTTTTTTTATGTATAAAAAAAGCAGGGGATGATCCTGCGTTGATCATATATACGAGTGGAACTACTGGGAGACCTAAAGGAGTTGTGCACACACACAAAGGGCTCTTAGCACAGGTTATTTTTTTCTTCACACTTCGACTCTCTTTCTTCTTGGTTATTGGTTCTTACACAATATAGTGTCTTTTTAGTGCCGAAAGGAGATAACATAGTATTTATCTAATCTGTAGTCAGCACTAGCAGCATATCTTGGTGGGTTTTTTACTGATAGATATAGGAGACAAAATAAGTATTTCTTGATTCTCTTATTTATTCGTCCTTCACAAAATTCATTGAGCTTGGATGTTGACATATTAGCCTTAAATTTCAATCAAAGCTAAATGTTTGTCATATTTTTCGTCGTATATTTTTTCAGGTTCAAATGCTCACGGATGCTTGGGGATACACATCTGCAGATCAATTCCTGCATTGCTTGCCTCTGCACCATATCCACACACTACTTCTCTTCCTTACGGTTTTCTTGTTTTAAAATCGTGATATCTGAGGATTATAGCGTCCCTGTCCTTAACTTCCTCCCTACACGTGCATGGCCTTTTTAACGCATTGCTTGCCCCTCTCTACGCTGGCTCGACGGTAAATCCATCATCTTTCTACACTCAAACCTCCACAATTTGTCGAGCTTCGCCAAATTTTTTCCTAAAATTATATCATTTGGTTTCTTTTTCGCACTTACGTTTGAGTGACTGCTTTCAATAGGTTGAATTTATACCAAAATTTAGCGTGAGGGGGATATGGCAGAGATGGCGAGAATCTTATCCACAGGATAAATCCAAGGCCGATAATTCCATAACTGTGTTCACTGGAGTAAGTTCAGCCTTTGTGTCGTGAATATACATCTCTCTGTCTAATGAATGTTATGTGTTAGTTCCGAGCATGGAAACATCATAGGCCAATTTTTTTTTTTTTATGTAAGAAGGCTAATTCGTACACTTGTTGTTCGTCAGGTTCCTACAATGTACACACGCCTCATACAAGGATACGAAGCCATGGAAGCAGATCTGCAAAGTGCTTCTGCTTCAGCTGCTAGGCAATTACGCCTCATGGTATTACAACGAAAACAAAAAAAGATCCCTTTTTTTTTATCATGAATCCTTGCTCTCCAACGTAATAATAAGATCGAAAACTCGAATTAAATATACGGGCTCTCGCCTTTACCTATCGTTCAGACATGGACTTCGATTTGTTATCGCCCAAACGCATTTTGGTCCACAAAAAGATTAATTTTTCTTGAAACTTACAGATGTGTGGTTCCTCAGCTCTTCCTCTCCCAGTTATGCAGCAATGGGAAGCTATCACCGGGCATGTGCTTCTAGAAAGATACGGAATGACAGAGGTTAGTTAGGTTTAATGATTTATATATAGTTCGTGTGATAACAGCCACGTTCTTGGATCGTCAAAAGAAGGATGTGAAAAATTTGCCGAAAATTTTCCATTAGTTTGTCATGGCGTTATCGAATCCACTAGCTGGCAAAAGAAAGGGCGGTACTGTGGGCAATCCACTCCCTGGCGTACAGGTTAGTATCCGAGCATCGAATTCAATGCAAATCCACTCGTATTTGAAAGAAAAAAGGACTGTTATTTAAAACTGAAATCAGGCCAAGATCATTGGAGAAGAAGGGACCGAGGTGGCTAACATGGAGGCCGGCGAGCTATGCATCAAAAGCCCGTCGCTCTTCAGGGAATACTGGAAATTGCCCAAGGTGTTTTTCTCTATTTTTTCCTTCTGAAAATATCTATATTATATCGATAGGTTCTCATTAGAATTTCCTTATATGATGCCACGTCAAATATCAGGTGACAAAGGAGTCATTTACTGCAGATGGTTTCTTCAGGACAGGGGACTCGGCTAGGGTGGATGAAGATGGATACTATGTCATCTTGGGACGTAAGCCATGAAATATCGAACATGTCCAAAATTCGATTGATATGACGATTTCTTCCCTTTATTCGGTTGAAACCTATGGTCTTTCAGCACAATCTCTTAGCACTGGCCTTTGAAACCTCCGTATTTCCGCCAGGTACTAATGCTGATATTATGAAGGTTGGCGGCTACAAGCTATCTGCACTGGAAATAGAAGCAGTTCTCTTAGAGGTCAGTTTCTCAGCTGATAAATACCGAGTTAAAAAGCCATCACATCGCTTTTATGCGCTTTTTGCAGCATCCAACTATCTCAGAGTGTTGTGTTTTGGGTTTGCCCGACAAAGACTACGGCGAAGCCGTGTGTGCAATAGTTGTCCCAGAAGAAGAGATTAAGAAGAAAAGATGGGAGGAGTCTCAGCCATCTCTAAGTTTAAAAGAACTCTCCACTTGGGCAAAAGAGAGGCTTGCACCGTACAAGGTATGTAATCGGCGTGCTCTTCTCGCACCCTCTCAAGGGAGCAAATTACTTTATTGCTATGGATCTGTATCGCTACCAAACTTGGAGAGTCAAATTCTTCGGCTTCTTTCAGATTCCTACTCGTCTGTTGTTGTGGGATTCGCTGCCTCGTAATGCTATGGGAAAGGTTAGAACTTGTTTCTTTCTCCACTTCATTCTGAGCCAGTATATGTTTATGATGTATCTCGTCTCTCTCTCTCTCTCTCTCTCTCTCTCTCTCTCTATATCTCTCTCTCTCTCTCTCTCTCAGGTGAACAAGAAGGAACTCAAGAAGCAGCTATCTGATTAGGTGGAAGGAAGAAGAATAATGATACCCTTTTTGGATCCAAATGCCACTTATTGCTTGTTGCCCGCTTCATTTACATTGAATCAAATATGAAAGGTTATTTGATCATCATACTTCAATGCAAAAAAAAAAATTGAAGAAAAGACTATAGAGAGCAGCTTAGCCTACAACAAACTAACGTGCCATACTAATCTTTGCAAGCCCTCAAATTGAAAATTTGTGAATCTCCAGCAAGTTTGTTACAAACACATCAAAACCAACATAATACCTGGACAAACTTATGTTTCTGGTTCAGACACCTGAAGATATACCATCTGTGTGTAACCGTTGAAAACAGAGAGATCGAACTGAGACAAACCGAGCCTCCTAAACAAACCGTACCTTCCATCCTCTACGATAGGAGTCAGAGTCCTTGCTGGGTCGTACCGAGTCTGATGGGTCAGCGAGGGGCCCGCCACGGGGGGAAGTTCCCAATAAGCGTCCAAAACAGATTCGACGAATCTGCTGTTTTGGAAATGCTCGGCGTGAGTTATGGCTTTGTTGCTGTGGTTAAAATCGTCGCGCATGTGACCTCTCACGCCCCACCACGCTTCCTTGGGCCCACATAGCTCGTCGATGTCCACTGCTTTGTCGAAGAATCTCTTCCTTCGGGATCTGACCCTTGCTTCGTCGCTGTCTTTGAAGCAGCTGTGGCCACCACCTAATGGATAGCTCAATATACATGAAGTTATTTTTCGAGTCACTTATTTACAGTGAAGAGTGATGGTGAACAATAAATATGTCATTGATCATGTTTGTTGTCTGCCCCTGTAAGGAAAGGGAGACTACTTGCATTCTAAGGACAAGGTTCCGAGTCGATTACAGCTATTGAGTACTTGATCTGAAAAAGATGAAGTAGAAAGGGGGAAAAAGAGAAAGAACCCACCTTGTATGTAGAACTGATCGCATATTTGTCGGAAGGAATAATGGTCTCCAGTTCCAGTATCATAGTTGTCCTCAAAAACAAGATGCTTGAAACCAGCTTTTAGAGCTTGCTTTAATCTGTTTATCAAGGTATCAGATAAGAAGATCGGAATATGAAAAGTATGAGATCTTATGCAATACTGTTGCAATTGCAGATCATACTCGACTAGAAAGAAAGTTCCATGCATTTCAGAAAAGATGCCCACCTCTTTAGTTCGTTTTGGTGATCGTCGAAGAAAACAAGAACGCGGCTGAGATCTTGAATCCCGTGCTTCTTCACAACCTTCCTCCAATCCATACTTCCGAAATCCACGAAATCCTTCCCTGCGAAGTATGTGCAGTTTCCATCAACGTAAGCGGGACCCTTCTTGAGGTACTTCTCTGGATGACGAGGGGAAAGAGAAATGATGGGTTTATCAGGCATTGCTTGCCGCAAAACCCAAGTCGAATGCCCCTTAAAAGCTCCACTCTCAATCATCAAGTCAGGCTTTAGCCATTGCGCAATGAACCAAAGTCCGAAACTGTGGTCAAAACCCATTCCATACATGTTGTTTTTGATCGGTCGGGTTTCGTATATGGGCACGAATTCCTCAAGGCCCTTCAGCAAATCCTTGGACGTCCATTCTACAGATTTTCCATCTTTTGATCTGCCTTTTGACGAGATGAGAATTATAGGAGAATAAACTCTATGAAGTCAAGTATCAACCAGAGTATTTACACTAAGTAAAGTATCAACCGGCTACTAGTAGTCCAAAAGGCCACATCTTCATCTGTTGAATAGGAGTAAACACAAGTGAGCAGCCCTAGCAGGCATTTATTCACTTGAGAAAAAAATGTAATCACCTTCCATCAGAACGCAATTCATCACAAAACGCCGTGCGAAACATCTAACAAACAGCACTACACCTAGTCATAAACGCTGATGAGCCACTCAAATTAACCCCATCATCATTCCAAAACCAGCAACGAGCAAAAGATCCAAAATTTACAAAACGAAAAACAAGAATGAAACGAAAGAATAAGAAAAAGAACTTACACAAGGGAACTCCCAAATATCCGAAGTCAGATTCAACTCCGTCGAACCCTAGGAACTTCAACCGCGAGATGTGATCCGAGTTCGACGGCGAGATGCACACCAAGTCCCTCGAGTAAATGATCCCGGTCGATATAATGACAGCGATCAGCGCAATAAATGAAATCGGCCATAGGTAACCTGTACGGATCAAGTAGTTGGTGATTCGCATCGCGGTGGAGATATGCTTGCGAGTCTTCGACTCGTCGCCGCCGTCTCCTTCGAACGCCGATGCCTCATCGGAGGCTTGCGGCGACCGTCGCGTCGACAAAGCTCGCTCGAGCATTTTGATTACGTTTCGATGGCGCTGCTCACTGAGGAAGAGAGGGGAAGGGAGTTGGTGTGTGACTGTTCTTTAGTTTGAGTGAAGCTAAAAGTGGGGAGGAACTGTGATTATTAATTAGACGAAACATTGAACATTAATTATGTGCTCTTTGTAAAAAATAATAAACATAATGTTTTTGACAGGTAAATCAGTTATAATAACATATACTACCAGACAGATAATACATGTTCGAGTGAATATTTCTTGTATTTGTCTCTAAAGCAATATATATGAATCGAAACAAATGTAAAACTATACGCTATTTGTTTATAATTTATTACAACGTGAATACCCAAAGAAGGACACGTCTTTTGATGAATAATTTCTTGAATTTATAAATAAAAGTAGGAAGGATCTTTACACATAAATATCCATTTATATCAAAAATTCTTAAATCGGACCCTGTTAGATTATTTTACATACAGGTGCCTGTCAGAATAAAATTTTTGCACATTGGTACTCATTCCGCTGCAAATACGTCATAGAACACATTTAGGTACCATATGAAACATACTGTGGTACATTATACAGTGAGAGAATGGTACATCATACAACACACATTAAGGTACCGTATAGACCGTATATAGGTACCATATGTGGGTACCATAGATACGCGTGACATGATACTTAATACGCATACAGAAACTTACTTCAAGTCTGGGAAAATGGTACACAAGCGAACGGGTAGTTAAATGAAAAATTTTATGACAGGGGTCTGACTTTGCAAAAGTTTTATATAAATGGGTATTTTTTGTAGATACACCAAGTGTGAAAAGAAAGGGACAAGTAGTATCATGACCTAATAAAAATTATTATATAGTTTGTGGCTGATTAAATCTCAATAATATCCTCTGGGGGCACTTTTCCGTAAGTCCACTCATGAGCTTTCCACTCAGGGAGTTGCTGGATCACAACCTACATTATATTATATATACACAATTATATATTTCCAAAATGCAATTAGATGATTAGTAGTAAAGAAAATAATAGGATGAATCATACCCCTCCTCTGGAATCTTCAGTACCAACAATGCATTGACAAGCAAGTCTCCAATTCTTTGGCTTCTATAGTTTCAATGAAATATTTATTTCATATTAGTACGGTTGATCGAGTAATCTTTCGATACTTTTATAGTTTACGAGAAGTAATGATTGGAAAAAAAAAAAAAAAAAAAAAAAAAGGAACCTTTTTGAGCTTTTCCTTCTCTTTTTCTGTTCGAGGGCTTAGTAGCTCCTTCCCTTGAACAACCTTATATTTGAAATTTGTAATAAATAACATAAATGATCAAGAAATATTAAAGAAGGCGTGACATAGATAGTATAATTATAAAAGAGCCATGCACCTCAACAATGCAAGTCCCACAAGTTCCTCCTCCCCCACAATTCAGCAAAGGCCTCGACTATAATTACAAAATCATTACAAATAAAAAAAAAAGAAAAAAAGAAAAAGAAAGAAACTTTGAAATGTTGCGAATTTCAAAAGCTTGTATAAATATTGCTATCTGATCATTCAACTAATGTGCGCTTTTTTTTTTTTCCAACATCAGCTTAATAGTTTCTTTAATACACATGATTCAAATGGTATGAATTGAACAAAAGTAGTGCTTATTATCTTACATATGGTCCATACAATTCAATGTCGTTATCCAACATTATATCTCTGAGTTTCTTTCCTCCCACAGATGTCCGATAATGCACGTCTGGCGTTCCATCTGGTAGCAAAACAGACTACGGAAACATATATATTATATAATATATATATATATATATATATTAAATAAATGAGATATAAATAAAGCTTTGATGTGTTTTTAATACATGGACGAAGGCAAAGGCAACACTTGGCGGTGTAGCTTCTTCTTCATCTTCTTCTTTTTGAGACAGTTTGGTTTCCGATGAAGATTCAGTTTCACTTACAGTTTGAACTGCTCGAACTTTGCAGCAAAGCCTTCTAAGGCTGACGTTTTTCTTGATATTACATTCCTTCAGTGCCTTGAGATTTTGGCGATAATGGAGTTTGATGAGATTGTGGGACGCTGAGAATAGTAAAGAAGAAGATGATAAGCTTTGTGAGAACTTGAGCTGCAGTATTTCCATTTAATTTTTTGGAAATTACTACAACTTTGAAGATATATAGACCTAGTAACATGCTTCTGTGTGTATGGCTCTTATTCCCCTTATCAGATTATGTTTCTGTTATATTGTCCTTTAGTAAGAGATAAGACATTATTCTAAAAAAGTTTCCTCAGTCCTATGAGAAAATTTTTATTTCTTTTGCACTCAGGTTTACGTTAACAGTAACCCAAAATAAATATAAATCACGAGTAAAATCAACAATTGACGCTAAGCAAAGAAATAGTAAAATTGGAACAATGTTGAGAGTTGAGACGTTTTCATGCGTGTTTTTTTTTTTTTTTGGTAATAAAAAAGACGATATGGCTCTAGCTTGGCTAATTTTTAATATTTTATTTTAAACATAATAAGAAATATAGAATGCTTAGAAAAAGTAAGAAAATTTAAATAAAATGTTTCGCAATAACACACATCGGCGGGGCGAAGTCAAAATCTAAGCAACAACCGCGGACGACGCCTCGACGTCGTCGGACTCGTCGACGACCATCATTTCGTTCCTAAACAAGACCTTCAAATAAGGCAAAACCCGAGGCAGAAGGCGCACGTCGGCCAAATTCACGCTCATCATATCGAAGGCGACGCACGCCTTCTTCATGCGGGCCTCGTCGTCGAGGACGGGAATTTTGGGATACCTCTGACTGAAATGCGTTAGAATAACTCTGTAAGCGTCGGCCCTTTCGCCAGCTTCCACCGCCTCGCTCGTCGTGCTGTGGTTCCTCGCTATGGCCTCGTCCACCATACTGTCCTCAAAAGTCGCCTACATAAAATTTCCCGAGAAACAAACAAAAAATAGTAACCTTTTTTTTAGGAAAAAGATACGAATGACGAATCTTAATCAGGGTTAATCACAATTTAGGGGGTGGCATTATAGACAGAGAATTTGGACAACATACAGGGACAACAACTTTCAAAATTAAGCAATACATAAAACATTATGCGCCGAAACCCTAAATATCGTGCTAGAATTGCTTAATTTTTTTTAAGTTATCGTCCTTGTATGAAACCTCCTAATTCGCCGAAATCATGGGTTATACATCGGAACCCCAGAATGTGGAGGAAAATCTAGGCTTCCAACGTATGATATCCCTAAATTGCTTAATTCTGAAAGTTAATGTCTGTATAACGTCGCTCCCTGACTTAGAGGTACCTATAATGTCACATCCCCTAAGGGTGTGTTTGGTTTAAAGAATTTGCTGAGGAAAAGAAAAGGAAATGGAAAAGAAGGTTAGTTTTTGTGTTTGGTTGATTAAGAAATAGATGAGGAAAAGAAAAGAAAACCTAAACTAAATTTGAAGCTAAAAACATGGAAAATCAATTTCCTCACCAAAAAGTGAGGAAAAGGAAAGAAAAACAAATGAAATCATTTTCTCTCTAGTTTTCTTTTCCTCACCGAATTCATCGATCCAAACACGGCCTAAATTGCAGGACTGAATAAATAATTAACCCCACTATTATTACACGACTCACCTCGTGTATGAGAATAGTTGCATCCCGAGAGGCCCTGACAAGCTCTTCGCAAGGCCTCGTGTCGCCGGAATACGCAACTTTCCATCCCGGGATTTTCTTCCCCTTCCCGTTCACCCTATCCGAAGATTTCAAGACGACCCCATAAGCTTGCGGGCAGTGAACGACGGGGAAGCTCGCAATAGACTCCAATCCCGCCTCCGTAAGAACGTCCTTCAGCTTCTTGAGGATGAAAAGAGAGGCGGGCGTCGGACTAGGGCTGCCCGGCCTGCTCCTTATGCTCTGCATGCGGTTTCCCGGGGCAAAAAGGGTCGAATCGAGGTTCCCGCCGTTCTTCTCGGGATTCGAAGCTTTCTCTTCGTCGGAAGATTCGAGGGATTTAAAGGAAGATTCTTTGGTGTGCCAGCAATCGAGGAATACCATGTCGAGTTCTTCGAGCCTCTGATACGCCTCGAGGTACCTCTCGAGCTGCCTCGGGCCGACGACGACGATGGGCTCGTGGGGCGTTTCTCTGAGAAGATTGCAGCGCAGGGCGAGGATTCTTGCGAGCCCAGTGTGGTGATCGGCGTGGATGTGTGAGATCCATATGCATTTTAGGCCCTTTACGGCTTCGTCGGCGCCTTTTATACCGTATCTGTAGGTAAATAAATAAATAAACATATTAAGACAAACTAAACGAGAAAAATGGTTAATTATTTTCTCAGTCATGTCATGGCATTATAAGGAGAGATTTAATGGGGATGCATTATACGGGCAATAAATTTCAAAATTAAGCAACTCAGGAACATTATGCGTGTCGTGTCTCAAAATTACTTAAAAGCTAGGGTGTGTTTGGTTCATGGAAAGTAGTAGGGAAAAGAAAAGGAAAACGAAAAGGAAAATTGTTTTTCGTGTTTGGTTGATCGAAGAAATATGCAAGGAAAAGAAAAGAAAAGAAAATGTGGTTTATTTTGACTTGAAACTAAGGAAAACTAATTTCCTCACCAAATGGTGCGGAAAACGAAAGAAAAACTTACGGAAATCAGTTTCTCCCTCGTTTACTTTTCCACTATAATTTCCTCAAACCAAAGTGTTACTGTCCGCGTAATGCCACCCCCTAAATTTGCCAGAATCCTACATTATACCGCGAAACTCTAGAATTTCGGCATGTAATATCCAAATTGCTTAATTTTGATTTTGAAAGTTATTGTGCGTATAATGTCACCCCTGAAAATAATGTCCCTATAACGTCATTCCCCCTAAATTTCAACTGAAAAAATTACTAAGCCTAAGAAAAAAGTTCGATAGTAGAAGTATATAATACCTTCTTTTTAGTTGTCCGAGCGTTCCTTCGCCGCAATCCAAGAGTAAGCCCCCTTTCGAAAATAAATTGATGAAAATGGAGCTAACGTTCCTATATTTCGACGGCTGAGACGAACCCGTCCCTAGAAGGACGATCTCCATGTCTTCTCTCGATATATCCTCGAGACAGCTTGGAAGGGCATTTTCGTCCAACCACGGTTCTTCGATCATATTATCCTTATTATTATCATCAGTAGCTGCCATTAGTATATCATTTGACCAGAAATTCGATACTTGTTTAGCTGCATCGCTAATTTCTGGGATCTCTGATAAAAGGTCTTCGATGATCTCCGACGAAGACGAAAGCGTAGGAATAGATGATCTGTCGATCCCAAGCAGTGTTTGAAAAGCGATCGCCTAGGCGAGCCTAGGCGACCGCCTACTCTAGGCGAACTGAAAATCGCCTGAGCATAGCTCAGGCGAGGGGTAGTCAATGAGGCGAGCCTAGGCGGTCGCTTAGTCTAGGCGAACTTGCTCAGGCGTTGAGGCGAAACGTTTTTAATTTTTTTTTTTTTTACTTTTTTAAATAAAACCTTTATTTAATATATACTAAACCCAAAATAAAAAAGCAAAAAGCCCAACCCTAATCCCTAATCGAAGGAAACGTTTCCAATTTCCACCCTCATAGCACCCAACCAAAACTTCTTCATATCTGTGCGCCACTGCCCGCCACTGCCCGCCGCCGACCGCCGCCGACCGCCGCCTACAGCCGCCGCCCGCCGCCGGTGCTGCCTCCTATAGGAGTGGGTATACTCAATTTTATGTTATGACACCTCTATTTCTTCAATTTGTAAATGATTCTATTGATACTTAGTTTTTTATTTCTGATTTTGGGGTTGGGGTTCTACATCTAGAAAATGAGTTCAACTTCAAGTGATCCGGCATGGAAGTATTGTAGATTGGACGATCCCAAAATTAAGAACAATGTCACTTGTAATTTTTGTGGCAAAGTAACCAACGGCGGAATTTATCGGGCTAAGCAACATTTAGCCGGAAATTCAACGAGTGTTAGGAAGTGCGATAAGGTTCCATCACATGTCCGGGATGAAATAAAAGCTTTCATGTCCGGGATGATTTAGTGTTTCGGGGAGAGAGTTTAACTTGGAGGGTTGTAAGCGAAGCATCGGGAGCAGATGAGCCTCTTCACAATACGAGAATGTCGGGTTCGAAACGGAAAGTCTTTGAAAACGATGTGCAAGAGGAAGATGATGATGTTGAATTAGCCGAAGAGGAAGGAGGAGCTGAGAGGGAAGATGGTGGTAACGTCAACGAGGATTATGTATCACTTGACGAGTCTGAATGAACCTTAAACGGTTCTTACTTGTCAAAGATATCGTTGATTCCTCCTTTATCGATTTGTATTGAGTTATTGCTTTCTCTTGATATTTTGAACATTGTTCTTATTTTAATTCCTATGTAAGGATGGTTTAGTATTATTTTCATATTCAAACTAACAAATATAATTATATTTTATATTATTTAAAAATCGTTCTCCTAGGCGCTTCGCTTTTCGCCTAGGCTCGCTTACTCTAGTCAATCCGAAAATCGCCTCGGCTCGCTTTTCGCATTTACAAACTTTGATCCCAAGATTCGCATAGGGACGCAGATGAAACTGTTCGACGAGAAAATATATCAAAAAATACATTTTTTTAACAAACATGCGCAAGAAAAACAATAATCTGTTCCTACCTTGAGAAGATTTTCGGCTGGGACGAGTTGGTAGGATCTTGGCGTTCGCTTCTGCAAAAAAACGCGCCTTTTTTTCAAGTTACGGCCATAAATAACCAAAAAAATAGCAGAAAAAGAATTTTAGTACCTTAATCGACGATACCTCGCCAGATGAAGAACTGTTAGTCTGAGGCAGAGTGTGAAAACCAGGCGAAGGAAAAAACTGAGGACAGACGTAATTAAGCCGTGCTGCGATTCTAGCACTTGCTTTCAAGATAGGAACCTCGATATTTTTCCTGAGAAAAGAGAGAGATGCTATTATCGATTATTCATGAAAAAAGGAGATCGTAATTAAAAAAAAAAAATTACTAACATTTCATGGCCAGCCATAATATGCTTCGCAGCTCCAAATTTCGACATCCATTCTTTGTAGTCGTCAGTCTCCGAGACAATAGATGGAGTCATATGTATTACGCAGTTCACAAGCTTGGAACCTTCTGGAACGTCGTACGCTGTATCAACGTAGTAAGGGTCGAGGCATTTTTTCGACATTATATCCCGAAAATGCCCTTGCGTGGGGCAATCGATCAGTAGAACTATAGGCCCGGGAATCGAAGGGCCAAGAACATCGCTCGGATGTACCTGAAAACATATCAAGTGTAATAATAAGAGGTCTAATAATGTAATAATTTTGACGTAAAACGAACACTAAAAGCTTAGATACTTACCATGATATTTTCACGGTCTGACTTGACAGAATTCCCGAGCTGAAGCTCGCGATATTTCGGGCCGGGCTTTAGTCCAAGGGCTTGGGCTTTTGCAGGGTCGAACCTGCCTTTAATTTCTGGCAACTCACATACGTAAACGACAGAGATATCCCCGGGCTTCGTTGTGTCTGAATCAGACAAAGAAGGGCCTAATTCGTCGGAAATTTCTTGCATAAGCTCCGATTCTTCTTTATGAGTCGGTCTAAGGAGTATTGCTGATATTTTGACCACTTCGTCGTCGATCAGAACGAAAGGATCATCGAAGTTTCTTGAAAGAATACTGCTAGAGCCACGCGTGGGCCCGAAGCTGTGAGTATGCACCATAGCAGCGTTGGGTATGAAAGATTTCATTGCATTGACCAAGTAATTTAGATCGGATGGACCCCACATGTTGACCTGCATAGAATAAAAACTTAATAGTTGCTTAAAATTTTGGTGAACTAAAAGACTGCGTAAGAAATTTAAGCTGATACTTACGGACATTCCTTCATCGCCCATGCCAGCGAGGGTCAACAAGAGACCTGTGAATCCAACAAAAGATGGTGTCAGACTTTCGTAGTCACCGATTCTTTTTTTCATGTTATTCGTAAATCCATAAAGTGGCAAAGATCGCTTCTTTTAGTGCAAATTAATGGCATACCTGGGAGCCCGCCAGCAGTTTCTGAGCAGACTCGAGAGAGAAATATGTGATCGATCTGCATAGACTTCCAAGATTAGTATATGATGTTCTGACAACAATCATCGATTAAAATTTTCGGGGAGATCTTTAAGTAATTTGTAACCTTTGACAACTTGATTTTGTGCTCGGTGCAAAAGCGTTGAAGTCCCTGGAAAGAAGTGTGAAGTACGAGGAAATAAGTCCAGCGCTATACTGATTGTAAGCAAATTAACAGCTCAAACAAAAGAAAAAAAAAATCAAGGCTCGGATAAATTCGACATGAGTCCAAACGGTGATTGTTCAAAAAAACCAAGGAGTCATGACAAGAATATTCAATTCTGCGCATCTGATTACAATCAAGATATCGGCAATAGTAAAGTAATGCCATGCTGAGTTTAACAATGTAGTAAAACTATCAAGATATCGGTAATGGCAAAGTAATGTATGTATATAATAGCTTGGCGAAACTGAATCAAAAAACACAACTATGCTTACTTCTCCAGCATTAAATATGAACCGTTGCTTGTCGAAAAATAGAAGCACTGAGGGGGACGTGTCTTGCGTATCCATACCAGTGCCAAGAATCTGCATGATAAACATATATCTCCAACAATCAACATTCAAGCGCAAAAAAGAAAAATGATAGATATATACAGCCATCAAGTGAGTATTAACATCTGGTTTCACCGTGGAATTAAATCGAAATTTCGAGAAGGAAAACCACAACTCACAAACAAGAAGAATCAAACATTCACTAAAACAAACAAAAACTGGAATCAGAGGCCAGTCGAAAGAAAACCACGACTACAAAGAAGAGTCTTAAACATTACCTGAACATAACAAATGGTATTCGCAGGATTAAGCTTCCTAACTTTCAGCTGCAAATTCTTAGGCCTATCGCTATCATCCCTACCCTTAGCCCTCTTCATGTTAAACCCACTTCTCTCCTTTCCCCCATTAGCATCTCTCTCCTCCATTTCGGACAGCCCACGCCCGTCGCTATCTCTATCTTTCCTACTCACGGACTCGCTCAAACTACTTCCCTTTCTGTTAAAAGAACGCGAATTCTTGCTAAAGCTGCCACCGTAAGGTCTTTTCGAATTCGACGCGAAAGCAGAGAAACGGAGAGCTGCTCTGTATTTCCTCAGATGGGCTTTCGAAAAAACAGAGAGCGACGAAGAAAAGCTCAGATTTTTGCAGGCAAAGATTGATTTGGTCGCAGAGTGGTGGTGGGTCGTGGAGGTGAGAAAGAGGCGGAAGTTTGTTATTTGAGGCATTACTTTTTTATTTATTCGTTCGATTAATTGAATTGGGAAAACAAACGCTTCGAAGGGTTTTAGGGGTTACGACCGAGCCCTCACACAAAACCCCCCATTGAAGACATTTGTGCTACTTTCCTTGTTATAGATAATGTAATAAAACTATTCTACTGTAGAAAAGATCAGATTTTTATGGTGGCGCATTGCAACGCTCTGCTCATTCGGCAATTCGAAAAAACTACTATAACAAAAAGAAAAACATATACCATACCAAGTACCTTAATTACCGAAAACTGTTCCTTGGCAGAGGTGGCAAAGTCAACTACCGAACACTAGTGAACTCAAAACTGTTGAGCAACTAAAAGCATTCGCTTAATAAGCTTAACAAAACAAATACGCGGCGCTCTTATTCGTCCAAGGAGGCGAATCCCAAGAGCGACAAGGTGAAAATAAACAATTGATTCTCTGTGGAAATTACTGCGAAGGATGCCGTGCGCGTTTAATGGCGGGTTGGGGCGGGTCGGGGCCCTGCAGTAGTTCAGATCTTATTGGCTTCTTAGAGTGCCCCTTGAAGCCCCATACCAGCGAATCAATCCTTGCCGCTCGCAGCTGCCATTGCTAACAGATGGAATTTTTTGAAATATTTGATCATAAGGGTATAAAGGGAATTTTATGGCATATTTGACCATAAGGGAAAAGCTGACCGAAGAGGGCAAGTGTACATTATGAAATAAATAACGACGGTATTTTATGTTATTTACAAACTACACGGGGTTTGATGCATAAGTTTTAAACCACATGCGTGTTATATGCAATTTAGCGGTATTTTTAATTAAATAAACCAAAAACAAATACATTAATAAAATAAACAGAAAATTCAAAGTATTAACAAAATAGACTTTTTCGTAACCTGGGGGTACGAATTAGTAACTCGTACTCCCAGAGTACGAGTTACTGTCCGAGCTGGCGCGTGCGCCTTACGTGGAGTAACTCGTACTCTGAGAGTACGAGTTACTAATTCGTACCCCCAGGTTACGAATTAGATCTACATTTGAATAACATCCGCGACGAAGAAGACGAACCGAACAGACGAGGAAGCTGACGAAGACGACGACGACAGCGAAGACGACGACGAAGACGACGACGAAGACGAGGTCGACGACGAATAGGGCGATGAGTTGGACGATGTCGACGACGAAGAGGGAGACGACGCCGAGCTAACAGCGCCGCCCCGCCTCCCCGCCGTTCTTCACAGCCGCCGAAGGCCACTGCTCCGCTGCTCCGCCGTGCGGTGCTGCCCTTGCCGCGACCCGCTGCCCGGTGCTCCGCCGCCCCACCGCCCTACCCCGCCTGCAACTGCTCCGCTGCCACACTGCCCCGACGTGCCCCGCCGGCCTGCCGTGCCCCGCCGCCCGCCCTGCCCAGGCGCTGCCCGCTGAGCGAGCCCGCCGCCGCTGCCCGCTGCCCGCCGCCCGCTGCCCGCTGCCCGCCGCCCGCTGCCCGCTGCCCGTAAGCTGGGAGCTGCCCGCTACCCCGCTGCTCACTATTCCGCGTTTTGTTCGGGTACCGTAATACGCTTTCTTGAGTTAATTTCATCATTATCAAATGTTTTTATTGATTATTTGTTTGGGTTTTTTTTTTTTAATGTAGAATGGATTTCGATTCTTCTTACGGGCCTTTAGATAGTTCGGTGTTGACGATATAAAGTCGGAAAAACTGGTGTTACGGCGAATTCGCCTATACCCAACAGGACAGATACTATATTTAATGGTAGAATCGGATGATTGAATTATTTTCCCGCCGAAATATACGACCACTTGTACCCGACTTGACACCATTGTTTGAGTTATAAAAAGAAAAAACTTAGGATTTATGGTTTGAACGAGAAGCGGAGAGTTAATATAGAAAACTATATCGTATAATAGAAGTACGAGTTAAATTAACTCGTAATCTGGTATTACGAGTTACGTGAATTATTCAAATAATTCACGTAACTCGTAATACCAGATTACGAATTAGGTCAATTATTCCCCGACACCTGCATGGCCATGCACGTTGGTCGGGCCCCACGTAACTCGTATCTTTGGATTACGAGTTACTAACTCGTATTCTAAAGCTACGTGTTACGTTGCCAAGTAAGCTGCCATGTCATGGTCAAACAGTCTCCAAGTAACTCGTACTCCCGGGATACGAGTTACTAACCCGTATACTGGGAATACGACTTACTGGAGCCACGTCAGGTCAACAGGTCAGCGGGCCAGAGTAAATCGTATTCTCAGAATACGAGTTACTAACTCGTATTCTGGGAGTACGAAAAAGTTTATTTTATTAATACTTCTACGATTGCGTTTATTTACTTAATACTTATTTTTTTTGGTTTATTTAATTAAAAATACCCAATTTAGCCTATACTCTTTTACTCGAGTGTAATTTTGAAGGCCATATGTAGACCTGTCAAAATGGTCCGCAGCCCGTAGGCCAGCCCGCCCCGCCCTGCATATGGGGCGGGCTGGGTGGGTCGTGGTCGTGGAGGTGAGAAAGTGGCGGAAGTTTGTTATTTGAGGCATTACTTTTTTATTTATTCGTTCGATTAATTCAATTGGGAAAACAAACGCTTCGAAGGGTTTTAGGGCTTACGACGAGCCCTCACACAAAACCCCCCATTGAAGGCATTTGTGCTACTTGTTGAATAATCTCAATATGAAAATAAAAAAAAGGAAATCGGCTACACCTAACATCGGCACACGATTGAAGAAAATGAGGAATACATGTATGACAAGGAATCAATATCAAGAGATAAAGATAACGTGGAAAGTCTAAAGGAGTTTATTTTGTTGAAGTTTATATTTTGGATTCTTGTACTTTACATTTCTATAAATTGTGTAAGCAATTGGCGTGAAGAGGGTAAGTGAGCAAAATATTTTATGTAGTCTCTTTCGTCTTTTCTTCTTGCATGAGCATCAAAATATAACATTGTGAGGATTATCTATAAACAATTGTGCGAGAGTTGAGGTGAGCATAAAAAACAAACGAGAGAAGAAAGAGCAAGTGCGAGCATCTCATTTTTTTTGTTTACGGTGAGGGCACTAAATTTGATCACCTAAATAACAGATTGGTATCAGAGCCATGTCATTCGAGGTCATGCCCGTCCCGCGCCTCACAAAATTCAACTATGATAGTTGGGTTATCCGAATGAAGGTACTGCTCGGGTCGCGAGGCGTATGGAATATCGTAGAAAAAGGGTACACCGAACCGGAAAAAACGGACGACGAGGCTGAAAGTAAGGCGTCGGAAGAATCTCACAGACTCGACGATACAGCGCTCAACCTCATCCACCAAGCGTTAGACGATCCCGGCCTCGAAAAGATAGCAGGCACGAAAAATTCTAAGGAAGCATGGGAAAAACTGGAGACAGCGTACAAAGGCACCGACCGAGTAAAACAAGTACGGCTGCAAACGCTTCGTGGCGAATTCGAAATGACAAGAATGAAGAACGGCGAAGGCGTATCCGATTATATAACGAGAGTACAAACCATCTCGAATCAGTTGAAGAGAAACGGTGAGGCTCTAACGGAAGCCCGGGTCGTCGAGAAAATTCTCCGCTCCCTGACGGACGAGTACGAGAACATGGTATGTGCAATCGAGGAATCCAAAAATCTCGAAGAAATGACGGTCGATGAACTCTCGGGTTCGCTCGAAGCTCACGAGCAACGGAAGAGAAAAAAGAAGCAGGAATCGCTGGACGAGGCTCTACAGACGAAGTTATCGTTGAAAGATGACAAGGCGCTATATACGCATCACGACCGAGGTCGAGGACGAGGTCAACGAGGACGAGGTTTCGGTCAAAATTCAGGCCGAGGACAAGGATACAATCCGGAACAACGGCAAACGAGCAATCAAAATTGGAGAGGACGAGGTCGTGCTCAATGGCGAGGTGGTCGCTCGAATCGATCGAGCGTTGAATGCTACAACTGCGGGAAGTTCGGACATTTCGTAAAAGACTGTTGGTCCGAAAAGAAGGTGGACGAAAATGCGAATCTAATCACACAAGAAGAGCCAAAAGACGAAGGTGTTCTCTTGATGGCGCTCGAGGATACGAGTCCAGGCAACGATATGGTGTGGTATCTTGACACTGGTGCCAGCAATCATATGAGCGGACATAAACATCTTTTCACTGATCTGAAGAAGATCGATGACGGCCACGTATCTTTTGGAGACGCGTCGAAGATAGAAGTCAAAGGCCGAGGGAAAATATGCTTCTCTCAAAACGACGGCAGACAAGGATCGGTCGAGGACGTCTACTTCGTACCTGACTTGAAGACGAACATCTTAAGTATGGGACAGTTGCTTGAAAAAGGATGTTCCGTGTTCATGAAGGACCGCTCGTTGCAACTAAGAAACAAAGACGGAAAAATGATCGCGCGGGTCGAGATGGAAAGGAACCGAATGTTCATACTCAACCTGAAGGCGATTCAAGAAAAATGTTTACAAGTTGACGTGGAGGACAAAGACCATTTGTGGCATATGCGATTTGGACATCTGCACTACGGTGGCCTAAAGGAACTCTCCAAAAGAGGCATGGTCAACGGAATGCCGGTGATAGAAGGCGAAAAGAAGCTTTGCGAAAGCTGCGTAATCGGGAAACATACGAGGACGACGTTTCAGAAGCATGCAGAATATCGAGCGCGCAAATCGCTCGAGCTCATACATACAGACATATGCGGGCCGATCACACCAGAATCATTCGGTGGAAGGAGATACTTTATTACTTTCATTGACGACTACTCAAGAGACGTGGGTGTACTTTCTAAAGGAAAAATCAGAAGCACTCGAGACATTTAAAAAATTCAAAACTATGGTCGAGAAGGCGACGGGTTCAAACATCAAGGCGCTCCGCTCAGACAGAGGTGGAGAATATACTTCAGGCGCTTTTGTAACTTTTTGCGAGGAGCAAGGCGTCAGGAGGTTCCTCACCGCACCTTATTCACCACAGCAGAACGGCGTAGCTGAAAGGAAGAACCGAAGCATTCTCGACATGGTTCGATCAATGTTAAAAAGCAAGGACATGCCAAAGGAATTTTGGGCCGAAGCGGTACGATGTGCCATATATATTCAGAACCAATGTCCACATCATAGCCTCAAGAATCAAACACCGCAGGAAGCATGGACTGGCCGAAAACCGACGGTGGCGCCTTCAAAATATTTGGAAGTGTGGCGTATGCACATGTGCCCGATCAAAGAAGAGCCAAGCTCGACGATAAAAGCAAAAAGCTCGTGTTTATTGGGTATGACGAGAAAACGAAGGCATACCGGCTCTATGACCCTGAAAATAAAAAGGTGACAGTAAGTCGCGATGTTCGGTTGATGAAGAAAGTTCGTGGGGTTGGAACGTTGAAGAAAACACAACGCCTGAAGAACCACTGATCGTTGCACCAATACCTGTTCCGATTTCGTCTCAAGAAAATGACGAGGAGGACGAACCAAGACAGCCGAGGATGCGAAGCATGCAGGACCTGTACAGATCAACCGAACAGGTTCACCTAGTCTGCTTACTGGCCGACTCGGAACAAATTAGTTTCGAAGAAGCCATAAGAGACAAGAGATGGAAAATGGCAATGGACGAGGAAATAAAGGCGATCGAAAAGAATGACACATGAAAACTTGTGGAGTTGCCAAACGGGTATAAACCCATTGGAGTCAAATGGGTTTATAAAAAGAAGATGAATGCTCAAGGAAAAATTGAGCGTTACAAGGCGAGATTGGTGGCGAAAGGCTATCGACAACAAGCGGGAATAGATTACGACGAAGTCTTTGCTCCGGTGGCAAGAATGAAGACAATTCGTTTGCTCCTCGCTCAAGCTGCACAACTCAACTGGCGGATCTATCAAATGGACGTGAAGTCCACTTTTCTGAATGGTGAACTCGAGGAAGGAGTCTACGTGGAGCAGCCCTCGGGATATTCAAAACTGGGAGAAGAAGGTAAAGTGCTGAAATTAAAAAAGGCGCTTTACGGGTTAAAGCAAGCGCCTCGAGCATGGACACCCGGATCGATGGATACTTCAAAAAGAACAAGTTCGAGCAATGTCCGTTCGAGCATGCTCTCTACGTCAAAAGAGAAGGAGACGAAATGATTATCGTCGCCCTTTATGTCGATGATCTTATTTTCATGGGAAGCAGCGAGAAAATAATCAACGACTTCAAGAAAGTGATGACGAAGGAATTCGAGATGACGGACTTGGGACTGATGAAATATTTTCTCGGTCTCGAAGTCGAGCAAAGAAGCACGAGAATTTTTGTGTCGCAAGAAGCGTATGCGAAGGCTATATTGAAGAAAAATAAAATGGAGGAGAGCAACCCGGTAGCGACACCGATGGAACTTGGAACAAAACTGTCCAAGTTTGAGGGAGGACAAGGAGTGAATGCGACTGACTATCGAAGTCTCGTAGGCAGTCTGCGATACTTGACCTGCACGAGACCCGATATCACTTATAGCGTTGGAGTCGTTAGCCGCTATATGGAAGATCCTAGACAATCTCATCTGAAGGCAATCAAGAGGATCTTACGATACATCCGAGGAACACAATCGCTCGGACTATTTTATCCAAAGGCGAGCGACTGCAAATTAGTCGGATATTCTGACAGCGACTGGTGCGGAGATATTGATGATCGAAGAAGTACTGGCGGCTACGTATTTTATCTCGGGAATACGGCATTCACATGGTTATTGAAAAAGCAACCGATCGTGACTCTATCAACACGCGAAGCAGAATATGTGACAGCATCGTGGTGCGTCTGTCACGCTATCTGGTTGAGAAATTTATTGCTCGAGTTGAATCTTAGACAAGATGAGCCAACCGAAATTCGAGTCGACAATAAGTCAGCGATCGAGTTGGCGAAAAATCCAGTTCATCACGAGAGAAGCAAACATATTGATGCGCGATTTCATTTTATTCGGGAACACGTAAAAATGGAGCAGTGAATATGGTACACGTCGCGAGTTCGAATCAAGTTGCAGATATTTTTACTAAGCCGCTACCGACAAATGTTTTTCAAAGGTTAAATGGATGCTCGGAATGAAGGACGCAAGATATTGAGATTAAGGGGGTATTTGTTGAATAATCTCAATATGAAAATAAAAAAAAAGGAAATCGGCTACACCTAACATCGGCATACGATTGAAGAAAATGAGGAATACATGTATGACAAGGAATCAATATCAAGAGATAAAGATAACATGGAAAGTCTAAAAGGAGTTTGTTTTGTTGAAGTTTATATTTTGGATTCTTGTACTTTACATTTCTATAAATTGTAAGCAATTGGCGTGAAGAGGGTAAGTGAGCAAAATATTTTATGTAGTCTCTTTCGTCTTTTCTTTTTGCATGAGCATCAAAATATAACGTTGTGAGGATTATCTATAAACAATTGTGCGAGAGTTGAGGTGAGCATAAAAAAACAAACGAGAGAAGAAAGAGCAAGTGCGAGCATCTCATTTTTTTTGTTTACGGTGAGGGCACTAAATTTGATCACCTAAATAACACTACTTTCCTTGTTATAGATAATGTAATAAAATTATTCTACTGTAGAAAAGATTAGATTTTTATGGTGGCGCATTGCAACGCTCTACTCATTCCGCAATTCGTGTAATGCGTATACATTTCACTACACATGTATGATCATCCTCAGAAATTTCACCACTTCATCGTTTTTCCCCTAAGTTTTTGGTTTCGAGAAATTCTTACAAGGTTAGCTAACATTGCTTGAGTGCCACCGTCGCCATCCTTAACTGCTTCACCGAGTCGATCCTCTCATCGGTGTAAGACGAAGGAATCTGATCGACGAAAAAATTAAACAAAAACGATGCGAAGAGAATAGCAAAACCAAAGAATGTACGTATACTTAATTTACCAGGAAAGGTACGTATCTCTTAATCGCAGCAAAAATAGCCGCATGCCCTACAGCCGAAACCTGCACCAAATTATACGATATTTGATTTTCGATCAAACGATAATAGGGTTTTTTTTCGTCGAAAAGTTTTCGAACCCAATAAAGCTTACGGGGATTAGCATCAGTATTGTAACTGGGACGAGCGTCGCCATGTCAGCAATCGTTCTTACAATCTTCCTACACTCTCTGTTTGTCATTCTGTGGCCCCACAACGTCTTCGCCGAGAGCTTAACAGCCGTCGAAATATCTGCAAACAGAAGCTGAGTTCCAATCCATATGTCCTGTAAGAAAAAAAAAACGATATCGCAGCTTCACTTTTAGTTAGTTAGAGGGATAATATAAGGAACGATAAAAGCTTATTTTACTACACTCACGGTGCTCGCCGATACGATCTTTTGCATGGACGATTTGACAAAGTTATGCCATGTGAACTTTTTTAACTCTTTGGAGTCGCTTCTTGGGATTTCGATTTGCTCCTCGGATGAATTAACGCTCTACGATTCACGAAATGAATAATGAATAAGGGAACCGTAAATGTCTTGATAATAATAGTACCTTTGTTGTCTGTGCACATACTTGTCTGCATTTTTCTCTACTTCTCAGATCATCTGCCATTTCCGCACAGGAAAGTGCGTTTCTTTCTCCTATTCTCACAAGTTCCCTGGAAATCGAAAATGAAGAAAGATTTAACAGTTCTATTACAAGTGTGTAATATCATTACTTTTGAAATCTTTTGCAGAGTTGTGTTAGTTTCAAGCTTACCCCGTCTCATCGTAAGCTGCCAAGTAATCTTCTAGGCACCACCATAAAAGATTCTGACTGCGAAAAAAAAAATCCAAAAGATAAAAAAATCATTCTTGAGGGCATAATTAACAATAGCAATGATAATAATATTAGCCCATAATAACAAGATAGAAATTTGATCACCTATGAAGCAAGAATTCGGACAAATCGCTGTATAATCCTTTCTGCTGAGCAGAGCTGCTGTAATGAGTAAATCCCGACATTACATCGTAGCACGTGATAAAAAAGTCGACGTGGTTTTTCGGTCTTTTCCTTTCTTGACATATTGGGAAGTTCGACGAGGCGAAAAAGTCGAGCCATCCAATTTCATCTACGATCACCTGAAAAGTTTCATAATGTCGTAAAAAGTGTCGAAGAGATGCTCTCTGCGAAACTGAAAAAAAAAAAACTGACCTCCATGAACAGCTGATAGAGCGATATGGTCGAAAACTCGGGATATACGAAGACAACGCCACACTCTAAGTTGCTGTTATGCGCTCAAAGATTCAGCAAATAAGCGAAGGATATAGACATCAGATGTTTATAGGACGTGAAAATTACCTTATAAAATGTTTGATCTGCTCGTCCATGTCTCGAATACTGTGTTTCGAAACGAACAACCTCGATTCTCTTCCCAGGTAAGCAAAGAGGCCAAGAACGGCCAAACTATTTCCATTTATCTGAACGAAAAGCTATCAAACATCAGTAAAAAAAGGAGAAGAAGCATATAATATCCCAATAGCTTTTTTTACCTTGTTTGAGCTTTCAGCTACGCTTTCCCTTTCGAACGCTGCGCATAGCTTTTTCAGCACAAGACCTATCCAAAACTCCATGTCTTCAACGTTCTTACATGGAATTATCTTACTCCCAAAATGGCGCAGAAAATCATCCTCAAATCCTGCCTCCACCGCCAAGCGGTGAAACGCATCAATGGAGACTTGAATCTGCGCATCGTTCATCAGTTCGACGAAAGATTCTTCGATCGAATGCGAGAAAGAAGGGCAAGCCAATCTCTCGGGACCCAATTTTATTACAGAAGCACAGCAGGCGAGCGCCATTACTGTCCCTGCGACGCCACTGAGTTATTCGTGGATGAGTTAAATCACACAGAGAACAAAATCAATCGTTTAGTGGAATGTCTTGACCAAAAAACGAACACTCGAAAATAGTAGTTGTTAGGTTTCGTAGCACAAACCTCTCAGCGTATTCAAGGGACCATTTCCTGAACATGGGAATGAAGAGTTTAAGCAACCGAGGAAGCTGCACTACTTGAAACCATCGAACAAGCCCGGGATTTTCTGACCTCAGCTGACTTTCGATGCGTTCTTTAAGAAAGCTTGTGTTCGGAGAGAGGCTGCAATTAATGTCGGGCCAAACAAGAAAAGAATGCAGCGGTACTTAGTCGGTTAAATGTACTTTTCGCAGAGCAAAAACAAGCTGATAAACTCACGCTTTACGAACAGGGAAAGGATGATCAGAACGATTCTGGGAAAGAAACTGTTCCGAGCGAATCACTGCGTCTAGCAAACCGTATACAGCGACCTTCGAATGTAAACGAACAAACTTCGTTACATTTTAGGACAAAACTCCTACGTACATATTCACAACAAGTAGTAACCTGATAAGCCATTCGTTTGTGCCAGGCGTGAGCATCCACTCCAATCCATGCCATAGAAACCTCCGTTCTTACCCTTGCAAGCTCGAGATTACGTATGGAGAGTGAAAATTTAGCAGCACAATCGTGGATTGCCCAAACGAGCCAGCTCACACGATCGGGCCCCGCGTCATTCTTGAAGTAATAACTCTTATCGTCCGACGTGTTTTGCTCCGTGTCTGAAGATGCGTAGGACTGTACTACTTCCCTTCGAGAAGTTTTTTCGATTAGCGATCTTGGCTGGGAAGGAGTGGGAAGAAGAAATCGCTTTCGAAGGGCACTTTTCGTTGCTATATCTTTCAAACGTACATTGTATATCCGCTTTCGATCGATCTTCGAATGAAGATTTCTCTCCAAGATAGCTGCTTTTCTGCAGTATAATAAAAAAGGGTCTCTCATCCTCAAATTTATACTGATTTTAACAGAACCTAATTTCTTTCTCGAAGTAAAATGTAGCTTATAGCTCCCTCAGAATCAGAAAGAACAACTAAGCTCAAGAATGGAATGCATTCACAAACACATAGAAGAGACGATTAATTGAAGAAACCCATATGAATATACGATCAAGTATAATCGACCCATCTTCGCTAATCGAACTAGTAAGCTGAAAAGATCGGTTAAATGCAGAAATTTTTTATTCGAAAACGATTATAGGCGAAAAGAAACGAGCTTACACTTTGCTGGAGTAGAAAGACGTGGAAGAAAGGTTGAAAGCCATGGGACCATTGAAGAAGGAAGGAAACACCGGCGAAGAAAGAAAAGAAGAGATCAAAGCGAGCGAAGTAGTCGAGGAGAAGAAGCAAAAAGGACAAATGCATCACTATCTTGAAATCGAAGGCGATTGACGGTTATTATATCAACCACATTTCAGCCGTTATAGTCTTTGTGATTTCCTCCACAACTCACACTTCTTCGAGCTGCTCTACTACTATCTTGCCGTTAGAATTTAGAAACATATTATATATATATATATATATATATATATATATATATATATATATATATCTGTTTTTATCGAATGATGTTTCCTGAAAACAAAATATTTCATATTAGAGCAAAAATCGTTTTTTAGGTAAATCTACACTTAAATACCGAAAAAAGAATTAAAAAAAAAAAACTGCCAATATCCTCTATATATAAATACCTAGTACAATAAATTTTTTACACATAACTGTCTGTTTAATTGTTAGTAGTTAGAGCTTCTCCCATCGGTATGGAAACTGAAACGCAAACATAAATCTTCATCCAATCGACACCTATACTGAAACCACAAATGAGTTTAAGCTGTTTTCTCTCACCTAGAAACGCAAATATGCGTTTACACTGTTCGTAAACCAACCAATATTTTCTTGACTCTTACAAAAACACCCCAAATTAAAAATACGTTTGTAATATTATGATTTACTTTTTATATTTATTTTTTCTTTAACAATTATATAATAGCTCAATAATATTTTGTTATTGTAAACTATATATTTAAATCATTTTTTAAATTCTTAAAAGAATATTTTAATTTGTTTTTTTGTCTAATTTATAAAGTTGTAAAATTTATGGGTAGTATTAAAAAGTTATCAAAGTTGATGTAAAAGATAATATTTAGAGAATATTCCTTTGGGTTTGAGAATGAGTTTAATGGTTGGAGTAGAATTACTGCATTTTAAGTTTGAGAATGATTTTAGATTTAAGTATTCGGTTGGAGATGGTCTTACTACCATATTTCCATCTTACGTGTTTTTATATGTATTACGCATCATGTCACATGTTTATGCAGTATATAATTCTCAAATATTTCTGTTTGATACCATGATGTGCATTTTTTCCATGTATTATGTACCAAAATACGTTTTCCTGTGATACCAAAATTTCTAATATGATGTACCTTCAGCCAAGCGGATACCTATAAAATATATTTATTAGGTACCTACTCATAAAAAATTCTAACAAAAAAACTGATATGGTTTTTATCATGCTGGTAGGTACTTAAGTTTAATTTTCCCTTTTTTATATTCAACTGCAATATCATCGTAGCCCTCACGTTCCGAGAATTTATGGTGAGCAGAAACAGAATCCAACTTTTCTAACGAAAGATCAAATTCTTCATTCGTCGCTAACATTACCTAACAAAATCCAACGAGCTTCGAATATCGTCCCGTCCTCGTTAAAAAGGAACAGTTCGACTCGCTGTCGTTGTTGGCGGAGCGGAGAGCCATCCCTAAAGTACCGAGTCAAGTCTATAGTCGATTGCGTGAGAATTTTATATATTTTCCGCACCATAACTATACACAAATTATCACTCGTATCGTCCTACGGAAAAAATAGCGAAATTGTAATCACACCACCATCACTTCTCCGCCGTCGTTTTTCCCAAAAAAAAAAAAAGGAAAAAGGAAATCGTATGAACATAAGCCCTTCGCCGTAGCTTCCTTCGTGCAACTATTGCTATATACTCTTTTTTCCCTATTCTCTATTCATTCAACCGACGAGATTTTGGCGTGGGGGTGCCGTATTATTACCAGAACCGACGATCCGTTCGAGCTTCCGTTATTACAGCTCGGGCTCGGCTGCAAAAACAAAAAGCGCTTTTTTTCGATCCCAATAAAAGGAATGCTCTGTTTTTTTTTCCTTTCATTTTCATCGTGTTTTCAGAAACGTACCACACCAATGTGCCATTCATGGGCTTTGAAGTCTTTGAAAGTTTCAGGGTCCATTTCCTGTAGTAGTAAATAAAATAGCAACTTTCAAGAAAAAATAGCGAAAAAAAAAAGTCAGTATGTTAGGACAAGAAATCGAATAAGCTTACGATGCTGTAAATGGGCGGGATTGCGCTTTTTTCGACCTTCGATTTCACGGCGGGCATTACGCCGAAGCGAGGCACAAAATGCTGCGACCTAAATATCCACCTGCAAAAAAAATAAAAAATAAAATAGAACGACGATAACGAAGGGTTTAACGGAAAAATCACTACATACCCGACGTAAAGGACGATGAACAGCTGGGAACACTCTCGCATGACCAAACGTATCCAGTAATTATCCGTCGACTTGTCGACGTTCATGAAAACCTTAAAAGAACGGCCCAAGAAAATCGGAATTTCCGAAAATAGGGTTTTTTTTTTCACGAACTAAAATGCAGCTAATTTTTCTTTTTCTTACCGCGATTTCCAGCACGGCCATAACCTGCATTGCGCCTTGAAATTTCCTGGCGAAACGAAAAACGTTCGGAATATAATACATAGAATTTTTTTTTTAAAAAATGATATAGTCCCTATAAGCTTAAGCTTTCAGGTGAAAGTGGTCAGTCAACTTGAGAAAATTACACGCATGAGGTTAGATTATAGAGAAATCAGCTCATACGTAAGGCGGCATATAAATCTACAAAGTTTAAATATCCAAACAGTTAAATTTTTTTTATTGAAAGTTCGAAGAAAAATCTTACTTGAACATGATATACTTGGTATATATCACGTCCCTCATCGACTGGACATCCTCGTCTTCCACAAAGCTCAACTGATCCCTTAGGACAGCCAAGTTATGAGACACGAAGCGCAATATCACATAGAACATCACGAAATAGCTCAGCAGCGCGAGAATCTGCAGAAGAAATCGAACTATGTACGAACGCTCGATTTTTTTTTTTTATTTTGTTTGCGTACGAGTTCAAGAACGAAGGACTCACGGAGAAATAGGGCACGGAGGCTCTGTAGCCGACGAGCGCCAAGTAGAAAACGCAGGCGAGCGCTGCCATAGATCTTCGCTCGCCCAGAGAAACGCGGTGGTAAGTGATGCAATAGCCGTAAGAAATCAGAAGAAACGAGGCGTAGGCCGACGTCTGAAATAGTACGCCCATCACGTATGCGCCGAAGGACATCCATAGAGAACATACGTACGCTGATACGTACGAATTCCTGCGAAAAAAAAAAGATTCCCAGAAAGTCTTGAATCGAAAAAAATCGTGGGAAGAAGGTGAAATTAGGGCGTGTACCAGAAGAGGTAAGATAGTAAGAGCTGCGTGGCTTTGACCAAGGGAAGAGCTGAGAGCATCCATTGCAGTTTATTCGGCTGTTCTAATGAACAAACAACAGATTATTAAAAGGGACAGAACTCAAATCGTGCAACATATGTAGCTTCTTCTCTGTCGAGCAAAATCGATAGAAAGAGCTGATTCTGTAAGCATAAAAATCAAAGCTTTGGGCGGAGGTAATTGCTATGGTATCCTATCCTATCTAAGAAATCAAGGGCCAAAATGCAGAAATTACGCCACGACACACTAAATTCCCAGAAGAAGAATGAAGCTTATAAACGTGGGCGAAGGTGAAATCTCCGGGGAAAAAAATTACCTGAAATCGGCGGTTTCTGTAGGTGTTGAACAGCCAATAAAGAGTTGCCAACGCCCAAATATGCGTGAAAATGGCGAAAAATGGAGGTAGCAGCTTGTAAGAGTGATCAATCTTCATCGCCTTTGAAGAGAACGAAATCAGAGACGAAAGGGAGAAATGGGATTTTCCTTCTTTTTTTTTTTTTCTGAGATAATGGTAGGCTCTATATAGCGCATGAACACACGTGTGTGCTTTGCTACGTTCTACGTAAGAGGACTAACTGCGTAGAGAAAATATATATAATTTTTCATCGAGAAAATTAATTAAAAAATGTAAAGTTCGTGGGCCATAATTTTAGGGAAAATGCATTCGTTGCAATGCAATAGCGTGATGAGCTTCGTACGTAGAACAGAAAGATGATAAGAGTTCGTATCGGTCAACAACTACCTGCGATGACGACAATTGAGTTTGACCTTAAAATTCGCAACGGTAACATTTTCATGTTAGATATTGTGTGCTCAACTCCATTACCCACATTAGGTAAACGAACTCAACATTGATTTTTTTTTTATATATATTAAGTGAATTAACTTCTTGTTCATCAGTTCCATAGCGGCGATAATAGTTAAGTTATTGCAATGAATTTATTTAATTACTAACCAAATATCAAACCAAGCAACAAAGAGCGAATAATAGAAAGATACTACGATGGTCTTTTACACGATTGGGCAAAGTATCCTTTTTAGAGAATTGCCTCGCAATTTTTCAATGATGGCATTTTTAAGTCAAAAGGGATTATCATGGGCTTTGAGGCTTCCAATTAAAAGTACATAAATACAAATCAATACAAACAGGCCTGCCTCTTTTAATTAAAAAAAGACATTGGAAAGCAAAACCCAATATTGATATCATAACTTCGGGAAATTTTAAACTCAAATATATATTTTAAAATAGGTGAATCTATAGAAAAATAGCAATTGTATAAAAAATGAGCAAGTCAGTACCCATTTCAGAAAATTTTTAGATAAGTACTCGGTCGACTGTGTGTTTCGGGTCTTGACGTGCCTTTTTATATGTGTATTGTGTACCACGTTACGGTTCCATACTGTACCTTGCGTCAAGCTATATGGTGGTACCATTTTCTAGCTGTATTACGTACCACAATACGTTTCTCAATAGTACCTAAATGTGTGATATGATGTACCTTGCGGCGGACAGGTATCAATGTGCGAAAATTTTATTCTGACAGTACTACATATAACCTATTTTTCTTTTCGCCTTAACGTAGTACGTGTCAATATAGTCTACTTTTAGTGGAGTGAAATTGTAACGTTCATCATCATTCAACGTATTGCTCGATTTAAACTAAGAGCACCTTGCATTTATTGTATATAATATTTGGCTCCATCTTATTACCAAGTCTTTGTAGAAGGTACAAATTTCCTCAACATCGCTGTCACTCCCTAACGTATACTTGATAGGTATTTGTCTCATTGATTGATCACACTTCCACCTCAATTTCACACACACACACAGTATACACACACACACACATATATATATATATATATATATAAATTTCCTAAATATTCATACCCTAGCTCTCACTACCCACCTCCCAAACACACACACACACAACAATGACTAACACGTCAAGCAAAAATGGCCATGGAGATGATAATCGAAAAATAATAGAGGATAGTAATATATTATTACCACCGAATAAGAATAAGGTTCGCCGTATAAGGTCAGGCGCAAGCGGTAATAAGCACCCTACTTACAGAGGTGTTAGAATGAGGAGTTGGGGAAAATGGGTGTCTGAGATAAGACAACCTAAGAAGAAGTCGCGCATTTGGCTCGGAACATATCCCACGGCGGAGATGGCGGCGCGTGCCCACGACGTGGCGGAGCTGTGCATCAAAGGCGGCGCTTCTGCGGTCCTCAACTTCCCTCACCTAATGGGCTCTCTGCCGAGGCCGGAATCGGCTTCTCCCAGGGACGTGCAGGAGGCCGCGGCCAAGGCGGCGGCGATGGTGGAGCTCGGAAAATCGTCGGCCTCGACTGCGGCGGAGAGCAGCTGTGATGGTGGTGGTGATGACGACCAGTTTCTGGGGGAGCTAATCGAGTTGCCGAGGTTGGAAGGGTGTGATTTTGTGACGGCGGCGGCGGCGGACGTGGAGGTGGAGGGATGGTGGGAGTCGCCGTGGTGGTGGACGCCGGCGGAGGAGGAGGAGGAGAGGGGATTTGGGTTTGGGACGCCGCCGCTGATGGAGTGGGCTTGCTAGAAAATTTTACATATATTATTTAAGGTTATATTTTTCTGTGATGTATAAATTTGTGTATCTAAAAAGATTAATACTTTTTATTGAAGTGCTTTTAATACGTCAGTCATACGATTGTATATCATAGTGATTATTTTATGGTGAAATTTTGGTTTTTTCAAGCTCTGCTATGTTGTCCTGCAAAAAAGAATTCCACTTGATACCACTTAATTTCAGCCGGTGCCTAAAATTATTTTTAATTTCGGTAGTTACCCCTTTGTTTAAGGCTTTTCCAACTGGTACTCAAAGTATTTTTCAATTCCAGTTGGTACCCCGTGTTTAAGGTTTTCAATTGGCGTTCAATGTGTTTCAAGGTAGATACCCCTAACATATAACTGTCATGATTTTAAAAAGCTACAAATGTGACTTTTAGGTGTCGTAACCGTTTTTAGTCATTTCTAGAATTCCATTAGCAACTAACAAGGCTTACACCTAAAAATCTCATTTTTGGTCATTTAAAATCACGACGTTATAAGCTAGGGGTAGCTACCTCGAAAAAAATTTGGATACAAGTTGGAAAAGCCTTAAACTTCAGGGTACCATCTGAAATTGAAAAATAATCTGGTTACCAGTTGGAAAAGTCTTAAATACATGGGCACCTACCGGAACTGAAAATAACTTTGGGCACCGGCTGAAAAAGCCTAAAGTACGGGGGTACCAAGTGGAATTCCCAGAAAAAAAAATAGTGTAGTCATCTAAACTAAATGGTAATTTAATATATTTAGAAATGAGTAAGTCTTGCGGGCTTAATTATATTATTTTCGGCACCAATGACTGAAGTCTAAAACATAACTTAAACACTGGTATTACTATTATTGTTATTATAATTAGTTATTTTCATTATTATAATTTATTATACTATTAGAACGTTTCTTTCTAAAGGAATTGACATTTGCTTTGGATTCGTTTCATTGGCATGTACTGATTGTTACTAATGTTCGACAACTATTAAAACAATTTATGTCTTTTAAGTCCCACCATATATATAAATAAATCAAAACAGTGTCAATTATCTGCCTACGAAGGCCATGTATGTATTGTCCTGCATAATTACCTCATTCTTCAAGTAACCAAATATGATAAATTCGAATAAGATTATATATATTTATATATAATATAACGCTTGACAGCTAGATTCCATTGTATTAGTATAACGCTAACAAAGCTTTTGTTTGGATTATCGCTTGTTTTCTATACGATAATGATTTTTAACTAAACGACTTGTGCTAAGAACAATTCGCATTTTGTGATAATTGTGGGACCATGATTAACATTAATTGCAGCCACTTTTTATTCCATTTAGTTATATCTGAAAATAGACAAAGCAATGCAATTCAAAGGCACGTATACACTCAAATCAATTCCTACCTAACCAAGTTATGAGGTGACGTTATTCATCTTTTACCAAATAACTATTTATGGATAAATTGGTACTATTAAAAACGAAACTTGGGATTCCATAACATGTAATTAATTGATATATACAGCTGTCTCCTCTATTTTCTTGACGTAAACCTTAACATCAATCCAAATCTTCAGTGTTAAAATTCCAATATTAGGGACTACATTGTCAAAAATATCAATTGAAAACTAAATACGAAATAGGCCTCTATATGTCTTGGCGAAAGCAACTTTTTAATAATATAAATAGTAACGTTTTTGAAAGATCAAATAGACCATTTATGGGAAAATTTCGTTAACGAGTCAAGAGAAGGGACAACTCGTGTCATAACTTTTTTCCTCTTTACGAATTCGACTTACTACGTCAGAAAATGTAGAAAATCACAAATTACTCTCATCGTTTTTATTTGGAAAAGCAAAATCGGTTCGTAGAACATAGGCAAATGAGCTTCCAAATATTAAATAGTGAGAAGAGAATAAAATTTCAAATCAATCGTTTTCTTAGTTGCTGGCAACGAAAGTTTTTACGTAAAGTGCAAATTTTATTGCAGGACGTCAAGAACTTGATAAAATGAATACATAATAAAATAACTTGTAATCGACAATGTTTTTAACATTTTGGATTTATTTCCGTATTTCATTTAATTAATGAGAAGGTATACATGCTCCGTACAAATTGATATGATGCATCATGGGCTCTACCAGAAGAAACATCGCTGCAGAAAAGCATATATATATGAGAATATTGTTTGTATATTTATTAAAATAATATAAAGATAATCAACTTGTACGGCTCAAGAAGCACTCAGAAAGCAGACATCGCTAACAACCTATATTTCTGACACATATGTGACTTCCAAGACTGTTTACATGCATCATTGCATGGATACGTCATTCATTTAAATAGAAAATTAGAATAAAATAAATTACTATCTCCGACCCATTCCATTAGTTTATTACTTTTTGTACATTACTATCGGACGTCCAATAGTGCATTTCTTATTGGGTAATTATATGCACACCTGGCTATTTACTAAATACACCTCCTCTTTATTACCAAAATTAATCCTACTAAAAACTACTAAAAATAGTATGTTATCAAGTTGATTAATTCTTTATTAGATGGCTCTCTCTCATATTTATTGCCTACTAAATTTTTTTAACGTAAATAATTACTACTTTTTCCCAACCAACAATATTACTAGCTTCTCAAAATTAAGTTTTATTTATTACAATACAACAAATATATAAGTATTGATTTTTTAAATTTGTCATACGGATTAAATTTATACTATCTACAACATAGAAATATTGTCTATTTATATATGATGTGTAATTTACTAAATTAGCTAGTAGTAACTTTTTTCAATTGTATAAGTAAATAAGAAATATTGTTATATGATTATATTAAAATAAGTTAAGTATTAGTAGTTATAAATTAAAATAATACTTTTTTACATAAACTGTAAAGTTAGAATAATTTTAAAATAAAATATTATGAAATGCAATGTGTTAATGAAAAATAAAGTAACTAGCAAAATTACTATGGTTGAAGAATTATTGCATTATTTTGTTATAAAAATCGTGCATGGCTTATATGTAAAGTATAATGTATTAAATACCATGTTACATATGTTAAGTATTTAATTTAAAGGGCGGTGTAAATAGCATTTTTATTCAAATGAGAGTGTGAATAGTAGCACCCTTTCTTATTTAGCCAAAAACTATCACAAACAATCAATATAATAATACTAAATATTCTTAAAAGAATTGTAAAAATATACATTTTTTACCTTTTAATTGTATGATATTATTAAAATATTAAGTTCCTTAAAACCGTGTCATACCCCAAATGTCATAAAACATATGGGCATATCGAGTATATAATAAGGTGAGACGTAATTCTCATGGATTTGGGACTTGGGAGACACACAGTGAGATCGATCATAATTTACAAGGCAATTATAATAATTTATAATAATAAGGTAAGATGTAATTCTCATGGATTTTGGGGGACAAGTGAGATCATGGTTCGCAAGGCAAATTAATCTATCCAAAGACAAGTTCCACGTCTAAATTTACTTTTCTTTTTTTTTTTCTTTCTTTTTTTTTAAATAAAAAGAACATACTTTTACGTGAGTTTTGTTATCAAATAATGAGATTAGACTGCAGTTGATATAAGCCATGATTTGTCTGCTCATAACTTCGTTACCGTATCTTGCCATTCTTTTGTTGTTTCATCGAGATTATTCAATAAGGGCTTATTGTAAAAGAATCTTCATTATTATTATTATTATTATTATTATTATTATTATTATTATTATTATTATTATTATTACTACTACTACTATTAGGACTATTATTGTTAGTAGGGCTGAACCTTGACAAATATTGGGCTTCTCATATAATCGGAGCCCATTTAAAGGACCAGTGGGCCAAATAGCGAAGCCCTAAAGAAATTTGAACGATATTACCCTTTGGGGCTCCAATTCAAATCCCGTGCTTGTTTGGTTTATTGTTTACATTTAGGATGTGATAAAATAGTAATGTTTATATAAACTAATTATTGGATATAAAATAAAATATGTGTTTGGTCAGTGAGTTTAGATAACATCCGATGACGGGTGTGTATCTACATGAGTTTTTGAGGTTTGAATTATATAAACCATAGTTTAGATATAACTATGAACCAAACAATTGAATATATACTAAATTCATGTTTAAAATACCTAAACCCGTCAATCGTATAAGAGAATTGTATGTTGGGAAGATCCAAGAGATGAAGTAGTACATGTTGAAAACAAATCTATCTATTTAAGGCGTCAATTAAAAATTCGTTTCATCTAAACTCAAATTATTTTGTCTCGGCTCAATTCAGTTAATTAACTTAATTCATTTAGGGGGTGTTTGTTTTTGAATGATCTTCCAAAACATCGCCGTGATCCTTTCGTTTACCCCTTATCACTGTGTTTGTTTAGTTTAGGTGATGAGCCATCACCTAGGTGATGAAAATGGGGTGATATTTCATATTTCAGATCACCCCAAGAAACCTAGGCGATCCAACATCACGGTGATGAGGTGATCTATCTAACTTTTTAATGGACGAAAATACCCTTGATATTTTAACATTATTACTTTATATGCCATTATCAATATAAATACAAATTAAATCTTAAAAATATTCTAGTTATTTAGAAATATTAAAACTTAATTTAAAAAGAGTATAAATACAAATAATGCTTATAATTAATTGTATATTTTAATATAATAATGATTATCACATAAAATATCACCTTAAAAAAATTTAACACATTATTTAAATCATATGTATAGGGTCAAATATGACATTTATATAACGTCACCCTACATATCACAGTAAACAAACTGAATACTTCAATATCACGTTGATCTGCAAAATAACCTTAAAACAAACACACTGATGACATATCACCTTGATCCACATTCCGATGATACCACATCACCGTGTTGTGCGTATCACTGTAATGTTGGATCACCTGAAACAAACACCCCCTTAATATGTATGATTAGGATGAATCGAGCAAGATTCAGTTATCCCATCAAAGAAGACTTATTGGACCAATTCAGGTTTCCTTTAATCGAACTAAAAATAATTTCACAACACATTGTAATCATAGGCGGAGCCACGTAAGTTCCCGTCCGGTCAGTGGACCCCAGTTGAAATTTTTTTATTAATAGTATAAGGTAAATTTTTAAGGGTAGGGACTAAGATTAAAGAAAATTATACCAAGGGGATCCCAATAAAAATACTGAAAAATAGTGGTTATAGAGTCCAATTAAACTGGACCCTACAGATTTTTTCTGGCTCCGCCACTGATGGTAATAATTATCTTCGCGATTTTATGTAAAAAATATGCTCTTTCTATTACACCATCAAATCTAGAGCCGGCAAGCGAGATTTATAATCAAATTTCATTTTAATATCGTAGCTCGGTAAACAGAATTTATTTTCCGTCTAATTTATATACAAATAAACGAATTTCTCGCCTTTTTTTAATAAAAAGAACACAAACGGATAAACAGTAATGATAATCCTAAAAATCAAACGAACTTAGTAAGAATGATAGCCATTATCATCTGCGCTGAATATATCCGAAATAATCGAACTGTCATAATCATCCGAAAAAACAACAATCTCACGCAGCCACCGCTGCCTCGCCCGCCGCCGCCGCCACCGCCCCTTCTTAATCCGATGCTTCACCAGCAACGTCAGAAGTCCGGCGAACACCGTCCCCAAACTCCCAACGCAGAGCGAAACCAAAAACCCAACAATCCAACTACTGCCGGAAAACCCCTTCTTCTCCGTCCTGTCTATGATCACAAACCACGCCGCCACGTAGCCGGCGGCCATGAAAGCGACGGCGACCCACACCGCCTTGTGTGCCCAGAACATCATCTTCTTCAGCGGCTTCCTCCTGAACGGAATTATGCTCACCAAAACTAGCACGACGCACAAGGAGGCGAAGAGGGCCACGTTGTTGCAGACGGAGAACACCTTGAAAGCCATCTTATCCGTCGCCGTCGACGTCCCCGCCGCTGGACCGTCCTGGTGGATGCCGCCGGGCGGGTTTATCCCCGCCGTGTAGGTGAAGGTGGCTATCAGAACGGCGACGACCGTGATTGTGTCTTTAGTGCTGTGCATCGCCTCCTTGTAGGCTTCTTGGAGCTTGCGGCGGCGTTTGTTGGTGGAGAACTTCTTCTCCGCCGCCGTCGTCCCCCTTAAGCTGCCGTCTAGTCGCCGCCGCCCAGCTGATGACGTGGACGATCGGTTTCTTTGGGGTATTCTTGAGGAGGAGTTTGAGGCGAGGGATATTTCGCGCTTGAATTGGGGTTTTTCTTGGTCTGAATTGAAATCGATGATTTGAGCATCATCAGTATTATTACCTCTTTTATTATCTCTACTTATTGATTGAATCTGAGGTTGGTTATGGTTATTCGATAGTGGGAATAATAATCCACTATTGTGTGGTTCTTCGCTATAGATTGGCATGTCTTCTCTAACGTAGGATGCGAAAGGAAGGGAAGAATATTAGAATTAAGCGTGAATATGTGTTTAGATTCTTGGGATTCATTTATATATAGTTTGGAAAATATTCTTGGAGAAGTTACATGGAAATTCGAATGACTGTTGACCGATGGAAGATTCTCGAGTTAATGGTTTGGTAAGAGAAAGACTTAAGTATAAGACGACGACTGATGTTTTGGCCTTTTTTAGGGGAAGTTGTGTGTAAGAAACGTTAATGGTTGACTAGGAAAGTTGGTCGTCATTTTTTTGTTCTTAGCTGCTAGAATGTAAAATAGTTGTTGGGTTTGTTGGTCGTTTTGGGTCTTTGATTATTGTTGATAATATGACTTTTCTTGATTGGTGTAAGAAATGTTACGTTAGAGAATGACTATTATTTTATGGGTTGAATGGAATCCCTAGTTAAAATACGACAAATGTAATAAGGATTGAAATGTTGAACTCCACTTTAATAGTGGTTGGATATTATAGTGTGTGTATGGACTGAGACCTATCTTCCTTTTAATAGTAGTTATATATATACGTTGTGTTCCTAGTTGTGCACATACGTAGTACTTTCAAGTACACCATTTAATGGCATTTAAAGTATACAAGACGAATTTCCTTACATGTGCATATATCTATAGACTATAAGCTTGTTGACGCTGTTGATAAAATTTTGGAATAATGAATGAAATTATATATGTATATATATATAGGGTCCTACTATTCACACTCCCTTTACATCTCTTTTTTACACCCCTTGGTGAGAAATACATGAAATTTGTAAAAGTAATTTTATCTAACCACATGAATTCAACAATAAATATTTTACAATTTATTTTCATATAATTCAACAATATTAATTAAGTTATTATATCAAATGTCACATCTATATGAATTAATTTCCATTATAAATCTTATATTAATTGTTGAACTTAACTTTAAAAATGTTATTTTAAATATACCGATCTTATTGTAATAAAAAAATCAAAATAAATATTCTTATCAACATACACATACTAAAATAAGCATAGATAAATTATTGTCAAACAGATACTTCTTTACAAAGTATTACACGATAGGAATTGTATTATCACAAAAAACGCACATTTTTTAGGGTAAATACAATTGAACTTTATTACATTTTTCAATATTTAAATAGCATATTGATAGATTTAAAATTTTAATTTGACCTCATCACCATATTATACAATCCCGGCGTTCATATTATGAAATACAATCATGTCACCACACAGATGAAGCAAACATGGCTTAACTATAGTTTTATTGCAGTATTTAATGGTTGATTCTATTTCCTTAATTGTAATTCTACTTACCTTATCTGTTGTAGTATTTAATAAGGGGGTGCAAATAGAAAATAATAGGGTGCCAATAGAATTACCCTATATATATTATATATATATATATATATATATATATATATTATATAGTACGGTACGATATAGGTCTGAGATTACGAGCCCCGCCATGTGCATTTATACTCGAAGTTGAAAAGAAATAGACACATTTCACGTCGTTACCCCGTTACTACCCTCATGCCATGTCCCATGGCTTATGCTTAATTACACAAATATTTATTTATTTTGTAGTAATCAAATCAACCTTCCAACCATTTTCTACATGATTACATTTATCGACCTTTCCTGAGCTGTCAAAACGGGTTTGGGCCCGCGGGCTCTGAAATTTTAGGCCCGCCTGGAGGCGGGCCTTGGCGGGCAAGCCTGCGGCGGCTGCGGGCTTTGTCGGGGCGGGCTAGCCCTTGGGTAGCCCGCCAAGTTAATTAAAAAAATAAATTAAAAATATAAAATAATTATTGGTACTTATTAACATATATATATTAATATTAAAATAGTTTATTAAATTAAATATATTTTCGTTCATTTTTCTTATTTTTTCCAATTTTTATATTATTTTTTATAATTTTTCTTTTTTTCCCCTTTTTTAATATTTTTTTAATATTTTATTTTTTATTTTAACCTGGCGGGGCGGGGCAGTTATGCATTTCTTAGGCCCGGCAGTGGCGGCTTACCCGCCCCCGCGCCACATGGCGGGCTTTTGGCGGTTACGGACCGACCCGCCCCGCCGGCCCGTTTTGACAGCTCTACCTTTGATCACCAATATGTTCCTTAATATCTTCCCAAAGTATCCATCATCGCTCTTTACTTTGTCACCAAGCAAATCATGACATAAAATTATTATTTTAGGTCACTAAGTATACCTGTTTTTATTTTTGCGTCACTATGTTTGACATTTGCAAAAGTAGGTCATTAACTAATTTGTCAAAACAAATTTTGGTCACTCTCTCATTTTTGGATCACTAAGTATACATGTTTTCGATTTTGGGTCAATATGTTTTTATGAATGCGAAAATGGATTTAATATAGCGACCAAAAAACTTAAAACACGTATACTTAGTGATCCAAAATTGAAAACACGTATACTTAGTGACCCAAAAATGAGAGGTGACCCTAATTTGTTTTAACATACATAGTTAGTGACCTATTTTTGCAATTATCAAATATAGTGACTCAAAAACAAAAACATGTGAACTTAGTGACCTAAAATTATATTTTGGCATGTAAAGAAAGAGCAACGACATTATCAACAATAAAAAAGAAACTGACCTTTATATCAAAATATTTGGAAAACGATAATCTGTGTACTTGATTGCTTCTACAATTAAATTCTTACCTTTTTCTCCTCCACCTCTATTTCCAAAACTCAAACAACGAGAAATATACCAAAATCGAAAACTTTATAGGGTTATGACCAGCGGCCAAATTTAGGAAAATAACGAATTTAAATTAGCTGGCAATAAGTCGCATCTAGATATCTACGCCATGCCCATGACCGTCGATCAACCCATGCTGACGTAAGACGAACCCATCGCAGCCGTTGAAATCCAAACCATCCCCATCGACCAACTGCATACGGTTCTCTCCGCCGTGGATCTCCTTCTGCCGACGGAGCTCCATAACTTTCCGGTGAGAATTCGAGTGCTTGGCCGAGACGAAAGTCGGGCTGGCGGCGGGCCGATACTCCGGCACCAGTCGGCCCGACTTGTACCGTACTCCACAAGCATTGCACAGCGTCTTCGGGCCCAACGGGCCCGTCCTCCACTGAGGGGTCTTCTCCGACGCGCAGTGCAGGCATTTTCGGCCCGTCGACGGCGGCTCAGCCCGTATTTTGGAAGGAGCGGCGGCCGTCTTCGAATGGACGGAGACCGCGAGGAGCCGAGATGACCAGTCGCACGGGGCGGCGCGTGATCGTTTGCTGCGGGCTTTTCCGGGGACCGGCGGCGCCGCGTATGGGAAGGTTGGTGGAGGCGGCGAGTGGGTGGTGGTGGTGGAGGAGGAGGAAGAGGTGGCGGTGATATTGGTGGTTCCGACGGCTGAGGTTGGGATGAAACGGAGGTGGTCGGCGGCGGAGAATGAGTCTTCGACGAAAGTCGATAGCCATTCCAACTCTGCTACATCATCGTACTGTTTTTTTTTTTTAAATTAAGAAGCTGAGTTAGTTTAGAAAAGATGTAATGTAATAACAGTATATTTCTTTTTTTTTTGGTGAAGATTGAAATGAATTTAATGCTTATTTCTGCTCTAACCGAGGAAATTCAATATTCCTAGTCCGTTTTTATCGAATTTATCGCCTCTGTCGGTGACAATTTATTATTTTCTTAAATCATTATTAATTTTTTATACCCCTCTGCGTCGTTTAGTTATTAATTAATCATGCAGAAAATTAACCGCTAACAGAGACAAAATGTACATACTTATATTTATATTTTATCTTAAATGCCGTGATATTCTTACCGGGACGCAGAGTTCGCCATTCCCCGAGAAGTGAGGTGAGTCGTTAAGGCTGAGACAGTCGCCGCCGGCGTTGAGCTGCCGTCCATGTCCACCGCCGGAAACCGACGAATTACAGCTGTCGACCGCCGCCACCTTAGAGTAATCGCCGGAATTTCCTCCCAAGCTGTCGAGAAAAGCGTCGGCGGCCATCATCCCTTCGCCATTGGAAAAGTCGAAGTAATCGTCCACCGTGAAATGGGCCCCACCACAGCCGACGTTGTCTGCCGCCGACGAGAAGTGCGTATATTTATTTTCCGACGTGTATTCCATGATAATGAATTTAAAAGCCTCAGTCTTCGGAATTTTGTTCGTTTCTGTGCTTTTGGGAGTTGTTTCTCTTTCGGTGCTGAAAGAGAAAGTGCGAGAGAGGATCGCTTTTTATTATTACATCGGTGGGTTTAGGGGTGGAAATGTAAATATAAGAACTAATGGGACCTATTCGGAAATATAGCTTTCTTACAGGACATGCCAACGTGTACTCTTTGTCTTTTACGTGTATTTATTATTACCTTGATGTTTGCAATGTATTCTGCGTTACTTCGCTTGCTGCTTATGCAAAGTTAGTTGCTTCTCTTTGGTTAAAAATAGAAAATTTTCACACTCCACACTTTATTTTATTAACTTTTATATTTACAAATAATTACGAGAATGACAATCTAATTTTAGATTTTTTTTTTGCTCGCACTGTATATAGGTAAGTGGATAATCATTTTATTTATTTATTTTTTTTTAAAGATTTGGCTGTTGTTGGAAGTACTTATTATATAAAGCACATTGCTTCACATGATAAAGTCACTAACTTCCACTGACTTTGCTCTGCCATGACAACGCCACATTTTTCTTTTTTCAAAATACAGTCTTCAGCTTTGGGATTCTCATTTTTCAGAACCAATGATAAGCTTTTTTGAATAATATTATATTACTCCATATAAAAAGTGTAATCCACACATAAGTACCTAGAATAAAAACTTACAAATGAGCACATATGTGAGAAATTTTTACAGATAAGTATCCGACTTACTGTTTGTACCAGTTTATGTGTAAAGACCGTACTTTTGCTATGTGTGCATAGCGTACCATGTCACGTCTTTATACGATACCCTATACGGTTTCTGTATGGTACCTAATGTGCTAATACGCGTACCATTTTATAAACGTATTACGTACCACAATACGTTGCTATAGGGTACCTAAATTGCTAATACGGCACACCTGCAGCGGGATCGGGTACCTATGTGTAAAAAAAATATTATGATAGGTATCTACAAATAAAAAAATGCCGAAAGAGTACTAAATTACAATTTATTTATTTTTTTTTCAGATGGAGTATTTCTACGTAAAGACCCCATGATATTCTACACACAAACGAGATTGATCAATATGCACGTCTTCTGCAGGGGGCAGGACAGTAAATTCAGTAAACTGTAATAGATAGCAATGTTGATTATTTAAGTACTATTCTTATCGTATAGTGTAATTAGTTGATTCAACTCTTTTTTAGCCCCTTAAGAGCATCTCCAATCTATATCATAAAAATAAAGTTAATTTTACACAAAAATACAGTTGCTATAGTGCTTTTGCTCCAACCCATCAACTTTATTTTCAACACTAATATTTACTCCAATCATCAACTCTATTTTCTAAACTAAAAAAAATAATATTATAGGTTCATATTAACAATTTAATATAAGTTTTAAATAAAAAATTAAAAATTAAAACTCTAGTTTTGTGCTGAAAATTGTGCGTACTCTAGATCTAGAGTATCTCTGCAGATCAACACAATATTAGTGTTAGATATAAAGTCCCATTGGAGCATAGACGTACTCTATTTTTGTGTTTTACACAAAAATCAAGTACCCATTGGAGATGCTCTAACATCGATCTAGCAGATTTTGTCGGCGTGACTCCACCGTTAAGTGTCCAAGTTTGAAGCTCTCTAATTATTTTACTTTTCTTGGTAAGTGTGCAATTTTTGTAATTTAATTTTTTTGTTACTTTTTTTAATTTAATATTCTGTTAGTGATACAAACACTGTTAGATCACATGCTGTTATATTCCTTAACCCACGTTTAGGCACGATGGGTACAGCTGGGATGTAGCCGATGGAGGGTCCCGATTGAGCCACGTGTCATCTGACAATGTTGTTAATTTCCATCATTTTGTTTGAAGTAAGAAAGACGATAATTTAAGGAGGTTTATATTATTTCATCATAAGCAACCTCATTTGATTCATTTTACTATATCAAAATTTTGGTTGGTTTATTTGACAGGGTTTGAACTATGCACGTGAGAAAGGAGAGGAGTGAGTGTGGTCAGCCATCATGTGATGTGCTTTCATTCATTTTCAATAAGTATAATTTATTTAAATTGGGTAAAAAAGCATAGGTTGGAATTTAATTTGTACAGTTCCTGATAAAATTAATAATATGATTGTTGATACATAGTGGCATACCATTTTGTGTTGGGCTTGTGTTCCCCCAATAACGGACCTACCGCTGGTCAAAATCCAATAGCTGTAATTTGGAATCCTTTTGTCCGAAATATCTGTAAACTAAGGCAGCGTTTAGTTTACGGGACAAAACCAGATTATATAAATAGTCAGCCTTTATATTATGTTTGGTTTACTAAAATAAAGCCCGTTATTTATGATAAAAGCCCAGTAAATTTGGTACAATTAATCCTGAATTCCTTGTCAGATAAATTAGTAAAGGCTTGAAAGGGTTTTTATGATAATAGAATTTTACGTTTTTGCCCTTTTTAAACATATCGAACTGGCGTGGCCCAAACGCATTTCCAGCTTCTTCTTTACGATTTACCACCATGACCTAGCTATTTCTCTCTGCAACAAGCTTCTGCGATTCTTCAGAAGACAAGCCATTTAACATCTGGGTTCTTCAACACACGAAAGTTCGAGGTAAAACTACGTCATTTGTTAATTTCGTGCCTTTTAGAGCTAGCCGAGGTTTTAGTTGCAGTGACTAAATTATCTCATATGTCCTCAAATTGGGCTTTGTCGTATTTTTCAGAGATTTATTGAGTTAAGATTCTCGTTTTCGAAGTCGAGTTACCTTGAGTGCTTGTACTTTTGACTGCTTCAATGGGGGTTGCCTTGTACTGTCGAAAGTTTCATACGAAGGAAGATAGATTGGGATGAAAGAGAGAGATGGGATATGATTTTCTTGACGATGGGTATAACAGTCTTTTTCTCCTTGTAGCCCAACATATGTTAATTATCTTGGCTTTTATGTGGTCTAATAAATAAAAAAAACATGTGTCCAATTTAATACAATTTGTAGGATATGGGCCGATAGTTATATCGTGGGCTTAGTAAGTTACTTTTATCTCATATTGGAACTAAACACTGCGTAATATGTATATTATGTCTTTATATATACTAATACATCAGCACATTCTATACATGTTCGATATTAAAATATAAACATTTTAATTTATTATAAAATTAAATTATAAACTTAACTTTATTATTTTCTTATGTGTAAGAAAATTGATTTGAGGATAATTGTATATTTATCAATATCATGGGTAAATTTGTAATTATTATTGACACCAAATTAATTAGATGGTACTTAGTATAAGCATAGCCCACTTAATAAAATAGAAAGATATTATATAATAACAACAGAACAGATAGACAGAACCGTGAGAAACTGAATCTGCGAAAAACTTAGATGAACACTCTGTCGATGTCTTATATTATCATAATTTAATGAAACTACCAATTTGTGGTACCAAATTAAGAGATGATGGGGATGATGTGGTGGAGTAATAAACGCACAAGGAAAATTATTTGTTTGGGCATCAATCAATGTTGTATGTGCATCATTGTTCTGATTTTGTAAATTACACATGTGTATTTAAAATTTAACAAAAATAAAATTGTAAGTCATAGAGATTCAAAATCCAATCATCCTTTCATTAAAACATCGTCACTAAATAATATTTTGCCGACACAAATAACAAAATACGATCCAATTCAATTATACTTGTTATGGATATTATTAAACTAGGTTGCCTTCAATTTAGTTAAAATGTTTTATTCTTATACACTTAACCTTAGACAACTTCACAGAAAATGTTAATAATATCAAGCTTGAAATTTTCTCTTCAAAATTAATTTAGAAGAATTGAAAATTTCATCAAATTTTCAGCCTACTTAGGAATTCTTTTCCGCCTCCCTTAAATCAAGATTCAGTAAGCCTTTTTCTTTTCCACCCTTAAATCAGCCAATAATATCTTAGTATTAACGTCTATAGAAAATCTCAAATCCATTTCATTTATCACTTTGCTTCTGTGTAAAACTGGGCTTATATCTATATATGGACCTTAAATCACCTAGAACATTTATATACACACATGACACACACCCATATTTTCATATCTAAAGCATATAGAGTTTTCCACTACTTACAAAAAAAAAACCCAAGCTATATCTATGACATCCATGGAAGTAAGAAACAAACCCTAGATCATCGTCCCATTTTGCTTCTTCAATTCCCTGTAAAACCTCGTAATAAACTCCTCAGCAGCTTCGTCCACTTGCGCAAAATCATCCCCGTTAACGCCTATCAAAACAAAAGGCGAATCGCTAACCCTAGTCTGCCTCACTGAGGTCGTTTTATTACCAAACCCTAACAAAGCTGGCGAATTATTGCAAAGAATCCTCAGAATGTTCCATGGCGCGCGTGAACATTATGTCTTCCCTCCCAAGTTTCTTCAGATGAAAAGGGCTGTCCAAGAAAGGGTTTGAGGGCAATGTTTCCAAGCCAAACACGTCAAAGTAGTTAGGTTTTGGGCTTGATGAGGTGTTCTTAGTTGCTTTGGAGATGTTAACGATGTTGTGGAAGGTGAGGCTTCCCACGGTGGATTTTCTTGAGATTTTGCCACGCTTGAGAAGCAATAAGTTGAGCTCGAGTGTGAGCTTGGACTTCGATATGCCTTTGCGAAGTGTGAATAAGGTTGCTCGAATGATATTCCTTAGTTTCTTGGCGGCCATGATTGGCATGTTTTGTTCCATGTTCTTGTAACTTTTGGCTTCGATTAGGGTATTTTCTTTAGTATAGGAGTTATTTTTAGGTTGCTTGTTTTTTGGAAATGAGGGAGTATGGTTAATGTTGGTATTTATAATCGAGAGGTGAGTTGGATTAATTTTGCTAAGTGATCTAGAGATGAATTATGGGTTTCTTTCTTGATATTAATTTAAGAATTCAAATGCGTGGACGTGGACTAATTAGGTTTTACACAATAATTGGCTTTGGCGTGAAAGTGTGTGGGGACGTGTTTATTACTTTTGTCTCATAAAGCAGATATGCCAATATCGCTTTATTTTTCCTTGGCAAAGTTAACTTCATATTGCTTCGAAATCAACCGTGGTTCACATATATAACGTTCTCATAATTGTGACGTTTATTACTTTTCTTATTTGCCACAAGAAAATATGATATGCTTTTCGCATTCCATACATATAACGTGGTTTAAGAAAAGTTGGTGGGACAATATATAAAATCTCTTTTATTTATTCCTTCACTTTCAACAATCCACCCTTTGAGTAAAAACGTTTCATTCGCATTTCAACTTTTACTGGGTTTTTACTTAGCAAGAAAGGTTGAAGAAACGACGTTTGTATGTGGTCCGAAAATCCACTATGTATTGAACATTATTTTCTAATTAGCAAACGTTTACAGCTTTCAATTGCTTAGCCGAATTAGCAAAAGAAATGGTCAAAAGGCGTTTCGATCATTGTGTCCTTAAAGCAGTTACAGCTGCTTAATTTAGAGAGCTGAAAACGTTAAATGAAACATGCCATATATATTAAAGAAATAATTTAGTATAGCATGCCATGCTTTTGCCTCTTAACGAAATGGAGTTGTTGAACTTTACAAGGCTCTATGGCAAGTCCTAAACAGCTGGGATCGATAAAGAAGATACAACGAAGTTGCCAAAAAGACATTTATTTAAGTGATTAGTTTATGTTACATAGTGGTTTTTGTTTTGGTGTGATCCTCCAAAACATTAGGGTAATCTTCTCGCCGCTTATCATCAGGATGTTTGTTTATCCTATGTGATGAGCCATCACCGTAATAACGGGCTACCCATGTGATGAAAATAGGGTGATATTCTACATTTTCGATCACCCCGAAAAAGCTAGGTGATCTTATATCACGGTGTGGTTGATCTTTCAAATTTTTATTTGGACAACATTTTTCCTTAGTTAACCATATACCTAATATATCCTTATTTTATTTAAATAATATAGTACAATATTCAAATCTAAAATAATATGTTTAATAATAAATAATTATATTTAATAACTGTACAAAAAATTGTTATTAATTCTTAAAGAAATTTAAACTCGATATTAAAATAGTAATCATTATTAAGTAAGTATCATCTCAAAATATATATAATATAATCTACATTCTGGGTTAAATATAACATTTCGCAATATCACTTCACACATCACCTTGGGCAAACACACGATATTATAATATTATGTTGATATGAAAAATGAAATATCACCCCAAAACAAACACAATAATGATATATAACATTGATCCACATCATAGTGATATATCACATTACGGTGATGTGAGTACCACTGTGATATTGGATCACCGGAAACAAACACTCCCATAATCTCTACCGTGCCATTAAATTATTGTATTTATATGTTGTGTATAAGTTAAAGTTTTATTTTATTTTCATCTTCTTTTTCGAGTGGATGGGGAAACCTCGAATGCTAAGTAAAATCTTTACGTACTACGGACGACGGTACTAATTCTATGGATTCTCCGATTCCAACGGCTATACAATTAAAGAATATTGATCGCAATTTGTTATTTAAGAGGCAACTATTATTTATTTCACCGCACAGTTTTTAATATGTAAACACCAAAAACAAGATTTTGTTTGACACAATACGTTATTTCATTAGATAATAACGATACGTGCTCCGTAGCTAAGAGGAGAAATTGAGTACGACCTTCATGCTAATTGTTAAGGGCTTCTTTGTTCTCTATTACATATAAAAGTCGATTTTCTCCTTAATCCCCAAAATCCGACCTAAAATTTAGAATAAACGAACAATTAAAAGTGACAAAGTAAAATTTATATAATTTTTTTACATAGTAGATGCGTGACTACTCAACGTATAAAGCTAGATCCGTAATCCAACCCGAAAGGTAATCCAAGATTCTATCTATAAACATTACATACACTTAATGTTGCAAGTACAAATACAATCGAAACAAACCAAAAAAATATTACCTCTTACACCACTCCCATATTATTACACCGCGCATAACTTTTCCTTAAAAAAATTCCACCCATAATAAACTTTACAAAGCCCACAACTTCACTTTACGTGTCCCTCTCCTTCCTTTATATACCTACCATTCCCACGCTTCGATTCATACAAACCACAAACAACAAATTCATCAAGCCTACAAAATAATAATCGCATTAACAAAAAAAAAAAAAAATGGAGCAAAGCTTGCAAATGGTACCCAAGAAATTATGGAGCATAGTCCGAGTTCTATACTTGATGCTGCGCAGAGGCATTTCAAAGGGCAAATTGATCGCCGACCTAAGCATTCTCATGAAAAGGGGCAATAATTTCCTCTTTCATCATCTGCCGTCGGCGTTCAACCTTGGCAAGAAAGGCAAAAATTCATCCTCCTCCTCCTCCTCGGCCCACGGCCGCCTTCCGCCGCCGCCCATCGATCCTCGGATGGCGGCGTTCGCATTGGAGGCGATAGGAAGTACCGCGTCGTCGCCGGCGCTGCCTGGGTTTGGCCGGACTCCGTTGGTTAGGCAGCTGAGGATAACTGATTCGCCGTACCCTCTGAAGGATGACGGCGTGGATGCGTCGTCCCACGTGGATGATGCGGCGGCGGAGTTCATTGACAAGTTTTATAGCGATTTGAAGAAGCAGAATTCTGTGGCTTATTTGGGTTATTATTGAATTTTTTTTTTAATAAATTGTTGTAGTCTCAATTTGGATGTTTCTGTAATTCTGTTGGAGTTTTATGCGGTAAGAGTGCAAATATTGAAGAGTTCGGGGGGCTCTTCTGTTTCACAGGGAAGGGATAATTGCAAATTGGTCCAAGAATAAATGGAAGGAGATTGCAAGAGAATGAATGCCTTGTGTGAAAACGCGGAATAAACGGTTAATTTTACCCAAATCAGCATGCCACTTCAACATCAATTGTGATTCGTCATTAATCAACATATTTTAGGTGTCATAGATCGACATATATGATGTTGATGTGGCATGTTTACGTCTTATACGGCACTTGTTGTGTGGCCTTGATATATACCACGTAAACATGCCACAGTCGATCTATAACACCTAAAATGTGTTGATTAATGCACATCACAATTGATGTGGAAGTGACATGCTGATTTGACACGAATCGGCGCCAAATCATGAGGTGCCCATATAAGGTGTTCACATAAGTGAGCATCATATCATTCCTCTCTCTATAGATATATATATATATGTGTATATATATTATGCAGTAATATAAACATTAGGCCAAAGAATTATGATTCCCACAAAGAAATCATAAGCTTTAATATTGTCAATACTCATACAATAAAATACTTATGTTATTTAACCTCTTTCCTGCCCATTATTCAATTATTCTTCTATTTTCATTTATTAACGATAAGTTGGAGGTTCGGTGGAACTTTGTGCAAGTGGCAAATCATAAAGAGACTTTACAAAAAGTTAAACCTCTTGCCTATATGTAATTCTGCAAATAGTCTCTAAATAATATGTTACTTCAAAGTTCAACCAATATGCAACATATATAGAAGTTTCATCTTGCAATCAGTTCAAGAATAATTTTAAAAAAGAGAAGAATTTTTTTTTTTTTTTTTTTTTGCAGTGACTTTATTTATATTATATTGCTCAATAATTGAATCATAGCATGCACAAATGGAAAGCCTCTCCTTTTGCTTTTGGCCTCTTTACAATTAGAATGATTTGGCGCGACAATAAATAAAGGTCACGCATTTACCCCTTTACAATATCCAATGATTCATCCAATTCCATCAAATATTACCATCATTCTTTTCTTGTTTCTCTATGGACGAAATTTTGATCAAAAAATTACAAGTCAACCAAATACCAGTTTGTCCTATAATCACGTGAATGAACCTCCATACTTAGCAAATAACTTGAGTGAAGAAAAAAACCTCAAGGACCGAAAATGAAGGGAAGTTTTATAAACATTAGTACTTTTTGCACACCTGAGGTGTGTGCTTAAAAATAATTATATTGAAATTATGTTAAATTTTGAAATTACAATTGTTAAAGATGAAATATAATTTTTAAATATATAAAAAGAAACTTAACTGGAGACGCCCAAGTACAATAAATAAATTAGGAGTGATATGAAGATACTTAATTATTAATTAAATTACAAATAAGGGACTAAATTGCAAATAAATTACGCACCAAATTGTGGCAGTTTATATCCCTCCCAAACCAATTATATAATAGTATAGATAGTATAGATAGTTACTTTCTGCAAAATAAAAATTAGCACACTGCTGCATTGTCCTAAATCTTCTTCCTTAGACACTCCAAAAAAGAGTCAAAAGGAGAACATACCCATCATAGTCTCCTCTTTCAAGTCCTTAGCTTCAAAAACTCCATACGATGATGACGATGGTAAGAATTGCGCTTGTTGTGTCTCAGGCCTGTAGCACAATTTGTCCCAAGAAACCTCTCCCTAATAATGTCCCGACAAAACAACGATATTAACAAGAAATAATAACAAAAAAAAAAGAAAAAAAAAACAGACCTGAGCATTATCATAGTCGTAGCGGACCACAAATACGCACGTGCAGCTGCTGCTTCCATGCACCTTTCTCCTAACGTGGACTACGTATGCATCGCAGTATAGGGCCGCTTGCTCAGATTCCTACGAATAGATTTTTGCGTATTGTAAGAATGAGTATATGAAATTCTAAGTCTAGCTACGAAACGTTTTGGGACATGTTAAGACATATGTCAAAGATTAGGAATTTGAATTTTGTTTTTACCCTGAAGCAGAGGACGAGGTCCCCAACGTTGATTTTCTTGCATTCAGAAGGTTCGAGGGAATGGAACGTTCTCGAACTGCGCTCTTAACGTTCACCCACTCGTCTTCCTTGTTGTCGAAGCCAGAGAATCGAACTCTAGCGAACTTTTTTACATGCGTTGAAGACAAAAAAGAAAAGGAAAGTTGATTTTTGTTTCGGCGACAATGGATGGCATGATGCTCTTGATTTGATAGAAAAAAAAAGGCACGTGATTATTCAATTTTCATAGAGAGAACGCCGTCGCGGTAATAAGTATGGTAATAGAAAAAAAAAAAAATGATTTACGAAGAGGATGATCTCACATGTTCGCCTGAGTAGTTGACCTTATATGAAAGGAAAGAAGCAACGTCGAACCTTAAAAGGCCAAAACAAAATGAGATGACGCGTTAGATAGATGTCCAAAACTGTCTGAACAAGAACGTTAATGCACATATAAGCTGAACGTCGAAAAAAGGCTAGAAATTTGTAAATTTTATTGAAATTCGGTTGGGCACCAAAATAATACGGAGATTGAATTTCTTACCAACAGTAGTCTTTTGCTGACCTAGCTTCGAACCTTAAACCTTGGAGCTCGGCAGCTGCTTTGCTGGCAGATTTTGTCGGTTCTGAAATAACACACAACAGCTGAACACATTCAACAGGGTATCATGTCCAAATAGATAGATTCACGAGCTAAAATCGTCACAGCCACCCATTCAGAGAAGAAAGAAAAAAAACTTCACATATTGAGCTTAGAAAAAATTAAATAAGCTTATGCGAGGAGGTGTGTTGGATAAGATATAGAGTAATTACATCTCTCTCACAACTTGAGCCTCTTACTAAACAAAATAGCAAACCTTTTTCTCTTTTATTCTCTAACACAACCTCGTTAGCACAGGGTCTTACATTGACTTCAGCTTCCAAACTTGTTCGCTTGATTTGAAACCAAGTTTGCACCTACAATAACAACAATAAAAGATATTAAAAGAATTCTTTATGATAGAACTGAAGACTCTCGTCAAAGTAAAATGGGATTAAGGAGAAACACCTGTTCCCGTGCTATAGAAGGTTTTCCAGAACGATGACGTGAAGAGCTGGGTAGGCAAGCACCAGCAGAGAACTTATATGAGAGTATGTAAGTTTTTCTTGTATGAAAACAAACAACCAAACACATGCCAGTATTAAAGGTTGTAACAAAGCAGACACAAGAACTGAGGGCACCTGAAATTGGTGGCAATCTCTTGGCAGAACTCTTGACAAATTGTCATTTCTCTGTTTTTCTTATACAATTTCTCCAATTCCATTACCTGCTTATGTGAAAAATAAAATCCCAATTGAGAATGATCAACTTTCCTGACTAGAATTGAGGGGTTTTTTAAATTCTCCATTTCGAAAAATCATCATATACAATTTCTCACAAGACACTCTAATTTTCTCGCCAATTCGAACATTCAGTTCCTGCCCTAGCTTAATTAGACCCGATTTTCCCAAATCCCAATTAAAATCTAGAATTGAAAAACCGACCCCAAAACCAGCCATGCAGTATCATCTATTTGATTTTACAAGGAAAAAAAATTCAAAATAAATAGTGAAAATCAATACCTCAGCTAACGTGAACTCAGGTGCGCCGTCGTCTACTTCCATAGCTTCACTGCTCATCAAACCTCGATCAATCCCTAGACTCGGAAGAAAAGTTCGCCTTTCTACGTATTTTACTTCTCTGTATTATGGCGATAATTCATATGAAAACAGAGCAGAGCATAGCAGAAGCAGAGCAGAGCAGATAGTACGACTTCTTTTGGTGAAATTGGGAAAGGAGATGGTTTTCTTTTTCTTTTTAATTTCAATTATTTTATTAGTTTATCGGACATACGCATAAAAATTTTTACTGGTACCCATGTCAGAAAATTTTACAGATAGGTACCCGATTTAATTTTTATCAGTTTCTTCAGTCATGTCGTATCTTCCTGTATGGCGTACCATAACATGTTGATATATGGTACCTAAATGTGTTCGTACGGCGTACCTATGTTTTAAATAGGACGTACCTAAATGTGCGAATACGGCGCACCATTTTCTATTATATAGGGTATCCAAATGTATTGATATAGGGTACCTGAATATGTTGTATGACGTATCTGCGGCGGATCGGGTACCTATCTGCAAAAAATTTATTATGTTAGATACCTACATATAAAAAAATCCTGACATTATACTAAATTACAAGTTTTTTTACAGAGGGGGTATTTATATGTAAAGACCCTTTATTTTATTTAATGAAGTTACATTATTTATATATCTAAATCAATCAAAATTATAATTTTGTTGGCTTCTTAGTGATACGAAGATTTAAGTGAGACTGGAACAAGGATTTGCTGGCTTAGACCATCTCCAACTGTCAACCGCAAACACAAACACATTTTGCACAGTCATAATTTGCAGTAATTGTTCACCAGCGATTAACTGCAAACGGAAATTTAAAGGAATATTCCTTTAATATTCTCATTCATATCAACTTTTATAACTTTTCAATATCACTCATATCTTTTACTACTTTACAAATTAACCACAATATTCTTTTAATTTAGATTTAGAAAATATTTAATTATATTACATGTAACAAATATAAAAAATAAATATTGAGATTTAAAAGTGTTTTTAATAAAATAAGTGTGAAGGTTAAAATAATTATCTATTATGTCACTTTATAATCATATTTATTAGTAAACAATTATCAAATTCTTTAATGTATTATTTCATATTTTTATATACTATTCAATACAAGTAAATGACTTATTTGCAATTTTAAACATCAAACGCATTGTTGCGTTCAAACGCAAATTCGCGTTCGAAAAACGAGAGAGAAAGCAAAAACGCAATTCGCGTTCGAAAAACGAGAGAGAAAGCAAAAACGCATGTTGCGTTTGCGTTTGTAGTACTGTTGGACCAGTTTTACTGCTTTTTTGCGTTTGCGTTTTGTAGTACTATTGGAGATGCTCTTAGTGAATTAGAACACCGTTGGTCTCCCTATTACATGCTTTTATTGACCTTTACTCAATGCCTATGTAGTAGTAGTAATAATAATAATAGCTGATCAAAAAAATAATAGTGAAAAAAATAATTATCGCAATAATCTTTTTATTATAATCTAACTATTATATACTTTAAAATAACTCAAAATTATATTGGAGCAATGTGCTAGTATTTGTTATTGCACATAGGATGGGATGTTCTTTCTAACCATGCTAGGTTTATTTAATTGTGGACAACTAGAAAAATCTTAGGCAATGGAGAAAATTGTATGTCACATTCTTTGCGTATGTGTTTTTGTTGCCTCTCAATCATATGAATTGAAGCTAAAGAACAAATGCTCGTTATTGTAGGATATATGTATCAATGCATCCGGGGAGAATTTTAGATGTGAAAAAGGTAATTAAAGAGGAAAGAAAAAAACTTTTTATCATATGATTGATTTATGCATCAATGCGATTGATAAATATGGCGACATATTCCACGCATTATTCTCAGCCCAGAATGTATTTCAAGCCAATTGCCGAATGCTTAGTTTACAACATATCGCATCTAACACGATATATTATATATAATATATATATATATATAATATATATATGTTATATATATATATATACTAGATATACTGTTTATATGTCTATATATGTAAAGGAATGCAAAAACTTGTTCATGAAACTATTCAATTTGATCCCATGCTTTTTCAGCTTTAAATAGAATCAGATGTGATCATACACGCATCATCTTGCGCAAATTATATCACAAAAATATACAATACTAATTGGAGTTAATTTGATTCCAATACAATTGGTTTGATATAAATGTATTTCGTGTAATATAGGATATTAATTGAATTTGATGAGCTTAAAGATCGAACAGACAGAGAATCTATTCACCAACGCAAACTAATCTTTCTTTAAAAATGGATTATTTTTCATGAAAGGTAATTGAGAGAGACAGATAAGCAGCAAGTGAAAGTAAGAATCATATGTCAATCAACATTTAGAGCATATTCTTTTATTTATTTAATTGTTTATCAGGATAATTGCCTCATTTGGTAATTGCATTCTTTGTATTGTTATGTTTCTGAAATATATTCTCCGACAAAGGCCTACCATGAGTGCACGAAGTATTGCATTTTGTTTTTCTTTTTTAACCTAGATAACTTTATTATTTATAATGAATATTAATTATGTCTTTCCAAACTATTTGTTGCGATTGATTAAATGGACGGAGAATGTGGAAACAAAATTTAGATATGATGAAGTGATCTTAGCATTAAGATTGAGATAGACTACTAATTGATTGTAATTTCACAATATTGTGTTAACTTAGATAACTTAAATGTTCTTAAAAAAAAAAAAAAACTTAAATGTTGTCTTGTTATCAAACTTTAAATACACGGTTAGCATAATCGCAATTTTTAGCATGAATTTTCTCGAAGGTTCTAACTTTATGATAACTCAATATGAGCAAGAGAAATATATAATTGCATTAACTCGCCAAAGTTTAGGAAAATAGGTTCCCATTGCCTATGGTAGGATAATACTATGATTATTAATTGGTTTAAACAAAAGCAAGTGATGTCACTTCATGAATTTGTGCCTTTTCAGTGTGATCTGAGTGTTTTTCGTTATCAATGTTTTTTTTTTTTTTCATATTTCATTTGCATTATTAAACCCGTGTACATTCTTAATCATATGTATTTTTGGTAATGTAATGGGAGGCAATACAAGTGCTAAGCTAAGAATATTATTACTGTAAGAATCTCAAAAGAGAATATAAGCCTTATAAGAAATGGTAAGATAGGCAAATGATGTATCGAGACTACATTTAAGCTAAATCCGCATCATTACTATAATACATATTTATGCAAAATGAATGTTTCATCAATCTTTAGATTACAGTTTGATTAGAGGGTTTTAGATGACAAAATAAATACATCTATCTAATATTTAATAAAATTATATTAAATTCTTTTTAAACACTATAGATCGGCATGGCATCTATAAAGAATGGGACCCAACAGCTTTATGTTGCAGCAAGTATATAAACCCTCGAAATGCCAACCTTAAACTGCATAAAATAAAAAGACAATAGGAAAAATCTTATTCATTACCAAAAAAAAAAATAGTATTTTATTTTTCCTTAGCAAGTAAATATAAACATGCAGCGTCGACAACTTGATAACATGAAGCAGTCCCTTCTCGACCAGGTAATTCATCAATCAAGTTTATTACATTCGCAATAAAAACTTAATTGATTAATGCGTTGCATGCAATTATTGATATACACTATTATGTTTTTTTTTTTTTTTCCTGAAGGGTTATCTTGATGAACAATTTCTGCAACTCCAAGAGCTTCAAGACGATGCAAATCCCAATTTTGTCGAAGAAGTCGTTACGCTTTACTACCGCGATTCGGCCCGACTCGTTCAAAATATTGAACAAGCTTTGTTAGTTATTTATTATTTCATTGAACTCTAATTTATACGTTAAAAAAATATGTTGCTTGCATTATATTGATCTTGTATCCTTGATGATAGGGAGAAGAACCCTCTTGACTTTTCGAGATTGGATGGTTTAATGCACCAATTTAAAGGAAGCAGTTCAAGGTATATACAGAATTCTGAAAAAGAAAAAAAAAGAAAGAAAAAAAAATGATCTTTGTCTATTTGCAGTATTGGAGCTAAGAAAGTGAAGAATGAGTGTACACAGTTCAGAGAGCACAGCGGACATAGAAATGGTGAAGGGTAATTTTCTATACTGATATTTTTTTTTTTTCTCTAGTTTTTTTGAAAAATATTTGTAAAAGAAAAAAAAAAACAAGTAGATAAGGTAACTGTGCAGATGCAAGAGAACTTTCCATCAACTAAAGAAGGAATATGCCACTCTGAGAAAGAAACTCGAAGCTTATTTTCAGGTAATTAATTCTCTCCTTTGTTCCTAACAAAAATGATCATCTCATGAAATTTTTTACAATTACAGTAACGAACATTTATTCGATCGACATCGCAGTTCGCCAGGCAACTCGGGCCTATAGAGAAGGCGTGCCGTCCCAAATGAAAGTTCATTTTTTATTTTCCCAGGATATGGTCTGAATGCATCATTTCATATGATCTAAGCATAGTATAGTAGCTACCATATGAGTAATAAATAATCTTGCTTCTCCTTTTCGGAATGTATTAATGCATTATACAATCGACAAAAAGCTTCGTAAAACACTCAGTACGGATGTACACGAATTTATACACTTGCTGAGAACTGAAGAACACCATTAAATTATTAACTAAGCTTCTGAGGCATTCAAATTCTCACCGGCAATATCAGAGGACGAGGTTATAATTTCCCGAGTTTCTTCATCTGCGTCCGAAGGCTGAGATTCGTGCTTAGCAGCTGCTTGAAGCACACGGCTCTGAACGTCAGACGAAGAAGGCGAAGTGGGAAGCCCATTACGGGCAGGTTCTAACTTGCCCGAGGCCCAAGAAATCGCCTGCCCGCCAAGCTTCACGGGCGCCAGCAGCAAACTGAGTTAAAATAAAAACCACATTTTTATTTTCAGTTCTACGTTAAAGGACTCTGAGTTTAATCAGTGCAATGAAGGTTTAAGGTAATGTCATGCCTACCTCACATCCTGCTTTAAATCTTCTGAGTCCTGGTAAGAAGCAACGCGGCTGTATATGGTCTGGTAAAAAAATAGGGAAAAAAAGATGTGAATTAGCCAGAAATTTATCGAACTATGAATATTGCTTCATAGATACTATATAAGTCGTTTCGACGAGATTCTGCTAAAAGGGGACCGAAGAAATTTCTTACCAGGGCAATGCCAATAACGCCGATGAACTGAAGTGATGTTTCCCACTCTACATCAAAAACCACATCTGTTAATTACTACCCATTGCTTATGGATAACAAAAAAATTGGATTCTATTACCTATCAGTGCGTAAGATGCTGCAGCAAAAGCCTGTTCATGAAGAAAATGATTACGTTACTTAAGCCGAATTCTTTACATCAACTTATCGAAGAGAAACATATCGTCGAAGTAAGAGACTTCTTACCACTCCAAGTCCAACAAGTTTCAGTGGAGTTGGATTGATTTCTTCTATGATAGCTTCAGCTTCCTACGAAAGTAAGGCTCGTATTGTCAGGCGAAAGATGAAGTATATTCCTCTTACAAGTTAAAGATGTGTAAGATGTTAGGCGAAAGAGGTATTCGAACTCACCTCATTAAGTATGGTCAAAGCAGTCTCTGGTTTAAGGTCCTTTATACGAAACCCGTCGTTTACCCACGAGCGAAAGCCGCCTTGGACCAGAAATGGTCTCTGTAAGTTGCAAGAATACTCAATGCAACTGTAAATAGTGGATCAAAGTAGCAAATATGAGCTACAGAAAATGATAAAAAAGTTCCATTGTACTTGCCTTTATGCCGAGCTTTCTCAATGATCTTGCAACGCTCTTTGAACGGCTTCCATCAGCATCCATGACAATGACCTTCGACTTTCCCTACAGACGCAAAATTCGATTTGTAGTAAGCAAACATAACGTAGATTGAAGACAAACCAATTAAGAGGTACTAAATGGAATCCCATACGTTGACAATTTTGAGGTTTCGAATAACTATGGCAAGCAATGAATCCTCGATGTTCTTTCCTCCCTTCAGCAACTTCCTCACAGAACCATCCACCTGAACATAAATACGATGATACTTTACAAGGTTTTATGTTAGCAATGAAAAGCTTTTAATTTTGTCTGAATATTAACAACCCAGGTACTGTCACGCTGGCATATCGAGACCGAGCTGTCCTTCGAAGATCAGGGATGCCATCTCTTTCCTTGAGATCCTTCACAGCATAAGCGCGAAAATTTTCATCAAGACCGAGTTATAAACCATTCATAATAGACGACGTGATAATAATAAGAAAAAGAGGCTGATCATAGAAGACATTTGTGGAGAGAATGTCTAATCTTTTAGTATTTTCAACATGGAAGGAAAGGCTAGAAAATTTTACAGTTTCTTGCCTCAGGCCGAATATCAATAAGTACAGCGTCCTCGTTTCCTCTCAGAAGCTCGAAAGTTGAGTCGGGAGTTAAGTCTCCAGAATATCCACTGTACTTTATATACCTATACGAACCCCTGAAAAATCTGATTTCAAATGTAACTTTCGCATATTGAGGACGTGAAAAGGTAAGATGAGATGGAGATAGTATGCTAATCACTTTGAGCAAGATCAAAGTATATATATGGGACAACAAAAAAAAAAAAATAGAAAACGAAATTTTATTACCATAAAGTTGCTGATACTCCAAGGAAAAGAACGACGGGAAGAAGAGGATCGTTGGGGTCCAGGCCAAGTCTTTCTTCAAGTCCTTCCAACCCTATGTAGACCTTTTTCATCACAATATTGAAGAAGTAAGAGTTAACGAAAATGTCCATGGGTTCGAATACAGCCCATGTCAGAGATGAACAGCCTAAAAGAAAAGAACGAATGGTCTGATACGTCTAACGTGTTTACTTATAAAACAAGCGGTTTCTTGCTTCAATCTTGGAATGAAAAAATATACCTTTTGAAGACCAGCTCCTACAGGGCTGAGAACCTTCGAAACGCCACTCTCAGTCGAATTAAGTGCTTCTTGAATCTCAGGTGGAAGATTCGATTTAGCAGAACCATAAGCATATGCAGCTATTTTCGAGCCCTTGATCAACGAATCCTCAACTAAAACAATCGTACCCCTTAAGGCATCGAGTGCAACAAACCCCACTTTACCCGATTTTTCCTTCAGACCACTCAATAGTCCGGTCAACTTATTACCAGCAGAATCTCCAGATTTACCGACAAACGAGGTAACATCATTCGCTAGATTATCAGCAGCTTTGTTAGCGTTTTCAAGAGCCATCTTAACCGTAGATGTGATGCTATCAAGAGATTCGTTCAAAGTATATTGTACTTTGCTCATTGTTGCTGAGGTAGATTCCTTCATCTCAGAAACAACACCGCTGAAATTTTCCCCTTCGCCAGGTAATGGGCTTAAATCGACGTTTACCGACTCGAAAACTTGAGGAGGCTCAATAGTTGGCTGAGAGTCAGCATAGCTTTGTACAACATCAACATTTTCGGTTCCATTGCCGATTGAGTCCTCCACGAATATCAAACCGTTAGGTCTTAAGTTTAACTGGCTTAAGCTGCTGTCCCGTGAAGGATTAATTGTCTCAACTGAGCCCCATTCTTCGAAGTCGCTCGCCTGATATGAACACGAAACAGATTTTCTTCCGAGGGATGCTTTCTCGAAATTGCTGGAGTGGGCATTGAATGTCCTCTGCGAAAAGGTTTTGAATCCTCCATAGACAGAAATCTGAACCAAGGACAACATGGACTGTAAGAAGATTATCTATTACATAACTTCTACTACACTTAATCGAACCCCATTAAGCTTCCCAAAAGTACGAAAAGCGAAACCTAGTATGCGATAGCATAGAGTTACACTGAACTAGTCTTTGACAAAAAGTAATTCATATTGAGATTAGGAAAAAGATGAAGAAACGTGTAAGAACAGTGTATACTTTCTTTCACGTAATAATTCGAGCTTCACAATATGGTACCTGCGCGTGACAAGAACAGCAGGAGGTAGCTGAGCAAACAGGCAACATCATACGAATCAAACCCTCTATCGAACAAACTTGAAGTTAATTTGCTAGTGTCTCATTTCTCAGGCCAAGAAACTAAAAAAGAGAAAAAAAAGTACAAGCACTTAAAAAACTCAGCTTTTGATCGAATCAAGCTAAGTAAGAACAACCCACAAACAGTTAACAGATTCCCGATGAAATGGGCTGTACTGAGGAGTCAGCTTATTTGTCAAACTCATAAAATATTTGGATCGAAGTAAGAATTGTTAACATATTTCCGTTTGTAAAATAAGCTGGGTGCGAAGAACATTGGATGGCTTTGCTGATTGGTTAGCATAATCTGCTCGACTCGTCACCGCCTCTCGTTCCATGGCTGTGGGCCCACTTTGGATTTAGTTCTTACACAAAGTTGTCTCTTTTATTGAGTGAGATCCGAAAATTATAAAGAAATATCATCTCAACAGAAATTCGAGATATAATTGGCGTCCAATCCTTCCATCCAAAAATAACTTTTTTTTTGGCTATAACTCCATATTTTTCCCATTGGTGAATGGCCAAGTAGCAATCTAACTTGACATAATAAGCAAAGGCATCATTGATTGGTAAACATTACTTACCCATTTGAAATACATTTCAAGAACTGATCTTTCAGAGAAAACAAAGAAATGCATATTTTCAGTCAGTCATCTTCACGCATGTCTGTCTTCCTCTTTGCCTGGAGAGCGAGTCGAGCGTCCCTCTCCCTTTCGAACTCTCGGTAATCCGTGCGCTGTAAGAACGATACTTTGTCCAAGTACTGGTTCGAACTCTTCTTGTAAGCATCTAACTCCTCTTCAACGCCTTTGTTCTCTTCCTTGAATTCGCCCCAATCCTTTCTCGTCTTGTCGAGGACGCTCAGCTTCTGCTTCTTCTTGATCTGTTCGAGGACTGCATCGACACCAGACGCTGCTGCAGTATCGGCTTTATCAAAAGCTTCTTTAGCGTCGATTAATTTCTTCACCTTTATGTCTTCACCAGCGAAATCACGGACCTCTGTAACCTGTCAAATAGACAAGGGGCATTCACCATCACAAATATACCACTATTCAGTTGTGATTAAGCTATAATTATCAATCTCAAAACCCAGTAAAGCAAGCTAGAAATGGCTTATATACTAAGCAAAAATAGTTCATAGGGCACAGCATTTCACGCGAAGATTTGGGTTGAGAGTTCTTCAAGTCTTGGGGTTTAGATAAGAAATGCCAAGCCAAGGCACAGAAACAGATCCAAGAATGAAACAGTATGGTAAAAAATTTGAATGGGCATACCTCAATTTTGCCCTTCCCAGCAGCACTCAATAGAGCGGATTCTCTTACAGCAGAAAGAGCAGCTGCGGCTAACTTTTTCGCCTCTTCGGTTACACCATTTTGGTTAGTGTTCTGAAGAACATCCTTCCCTGGAGCTGGTGGTGTCTTCTTAGATTCCAATCCTAGATAAGTCATCCATCCCTGAATTGAGAAATAACATTGGCAGATGTCTAGTTTCATGCAAGTAACTATGGATCATATTGCAATCAAATAAACAGCGCATATAAATAACTACCGTTGATGACTTGTGCTGGGGAATTTTTTGGGGTGGCTTGTCTGTGTTTGAACACTTGTGTTTCAAGATTGACTTGAGAGTTTTGTCCGAAACTCCTTTGTTCATTTGCTGCCAGACATCATCTATCTTTGCTTTTATCTCTGTACAACGGAAAAACATTTAACATCCCATCCACATGAAAAAAACAGTAGAAGATTTCCGATGTAAAAACTAACCTACGTTGGGCTGACCAAGCGATGATATAGATGTAGGACAAGAATCCTCTTGTGAGGACGCTGGTCTATCCAATTCCATTTGTTTAGCGCTACCTGAAACGGGAAGTCACAATGACTATGAGCACGAAACTTTTAACGGAAAAAACAAAAAACAAAAACCTCAAACAGGAAGGTAAATGTCCAGCTGCATAACGCAGAAACATGAATAATTGTACGTTTCAATTTGACTACTGGGAACACAAAAGGGAATAACAAACAACTAGTCTGTGAATCGGGGAGTGATGCAGAAAAATCAACCATAATCCCATGCCATAAAATCCTTGTTCCCAGTTCTAAAGCTCAGGTGGAGACACAACATGTACCCCGTAATGGGTAGTTAATCATCTAACGGCACATACATCGCAATAGCATCATCTTTCAAGAGCGATTTGAGAAAAAGCGAAATTTTGTAATAAACCTTACCCACGGAGACGGTTAAATTAGGGTTTCCTTCAGCCATTAATCGTTAGATTGAAGGACTTCCGAGCTTTTATGCGAAATCGCTTTGCTCTGCAATTGTAGCTGGGGCCTGGGAGACTGATTTTTGATATTTTATTATTTTATTTCTTAAATATTAGTTTTATACATTGACCCTTCAATTTGGCTTTTAGCACACCCTATATGGTGCAATAAAATAAAACTTGATTGGTTGTGGGTGATTTTTTGTTAATTATAATTTTCATGGTTATTTACAAGAAATAGAATATACAGTTTTTATGAACGTTGTTTAATTTTTATTTTAATTAATGTTTTTAAATAAAATAAATTAAAGGTTACTAACTCATGAAGAAAATATTTTTGTTTTAAAAAATTACTAAAATAAAATTTGATTTGTCAATTGACTGACCAAATTAATTGAAAAAATGAGAAAGTCCTATCATTCCGTCAACCTTTATGTAATAGAAGATAGAGATAGATTACTATATTAGTGTTTCCTTGGCACATTTCGGCAAAATTATAGTGTTTTTTCTTTTTATGCCGACGTATCCCCACTAAATCAGTTCAAAACGAATTTCACGGCGAATCGTGAACTAATCATAGTAGAATAACAAAGACGGAATTTACAAGAAAACTAAGGTCCTAACTCCTACCAAATATTAGGAATCAGCCTTAAAATTAACCACATAATGTAAGAATCTTGATACTGACAATCAACTCATATACAAATACTAGGGTGGATACTGAAGTGGCTCTTACCCTTTTTTAGAAGCTATGAATGATAAGAGTTCTATCCCGTTAAGGCCCTGAAATTGAAGGGACGAACAGTAATAAAAGATAAGCGAAGATATAGAAATCCCAGGTATTTGACGTGGAAAAAGAGTACGAGGGGATTGATGATATATACCATGCATGCCTGCATCTCACGGCTTCTTGACGAACAACTTTTTTTGGATCATCAAGTGCTTTCGACGTTGCTTGCAGCACCTAAGCATGTCAAGACAAAAGAAGTTAACATCACTAATAGAAACCAACTAATGATGTTTGACGGTGAAGGAAAAGCATGCAACAGCACTAGTGATTTTTTTATTTCAGAGAGGTCTCAATGCAAGCCAAGGATGAAGGAAGTGTTCATACCTTCGTTCTGAGAGGATAAATTCTTGTGTGGGGAAGTTGAGTCGTAGCAACGAGGCACTGTAATGCTGTCTCACGGATTGCCTGGAAGTATGAAATGAATGAGCTCTGTTATGACTTTTGAGTTTAATCAAAATATTTCCTTTTGATAGATGTGGATAAAAAAAAAAAAAAAAAAAACATACAAATGAAGACATAACTGTACATGCATATAATACAATTTAGTGCAAATAAGTAATAAAGGATTGAACCATGATGAAGGTCAAAATGAGATTTGAACATTCGATAAAGTATAAGGAGGGATCTCAAATCACATCCATTGGGGAACTTGAAGTGAAGACAGTTGCACTTCATGACAGATACTGCTTTGATTCCATATATTGTTTTTACAGTTTTTCTTCATAAGATGAGGAAATGTACTTACCGTCATGTGCTTGTACGCCGTAAGCTCTATAAGTTGGTCGACAAGTCCAGGCGCATTTTCTACTGCTGCTTCTCTACCTGTAGCAAACCAACCTTAGGAAGATCACAACTCAGAGAAAAGAAGAATTTAAGCTGGACTGCTAATATTTATGATGGCAAATTAATGGCCAGAGTTACATCTCACCATTTTTCTCTACTAATATCCCAGATATGACAAGTAAAACACCGTATAAAACATCTTTATCGTTGACATCCTTGCTCAATACTGCCAAGCAATTCAATAATATAGGGACCAGCTGCAAAGAGGCTGTGAGTGTTAAGAACCGTTGCATAATAAATAAAGCATAGGTAAGGCCATGAGGATTGACATTCATATCACTAACCTTCTTGGCCTCTCCTAAAACAGCAGTCAACGGAGTACCCGTGACCACATGTGCTAAAGCCCTGCATAGCATTGATCTGCAAAAGGATGAAGGCGAAGAAGAGAGATCAACCATTTCGAATTTGGCAAAGATGATTAATTTGAAACCTGATGGATAATTCGCAAAGCCGCTACACTAACTGGTTAATTAAGTACGTTAAGAAAGACACACATCTTCTATCCGTTTTAGATAGTGAGCCCATCTGTCTATCCTTTTACAGATAACAATTAGTTAATCTGATAGGCATATGAATGATTCATTGGAATAATTGACGCCAGCAAACATAGCCTACTTAAAGTTCAACAAAATGATAAAAACATGTAGCAAAAGAATAGCCAACCGTCCTGAATCTAGGTATAATGGGCAAAGTTCTAAACTTAATTATTCTTCTCAAATCTCTTGCATAGTAATTTCTTAACTTATTCAGATATATTGATAACATATGCAATGATATCCTGCCCACCCCAACGACTAACTACGAAAACAACAACGAGCCTCCGAACCTAGTCATTGGATCATATAAGGCAATAATTCCAACAAAAAGTATATGAAATTAGGGAGCCTACTCCACACGTACCTGACAATTGACACTTCAGATTTTGATATAAGCGATACGAAAATCGGCATGACAGTGTTAAAAAACCTCTGCTTGTAGAGTGGTCGTATAATTGCATGATACGTTTTATTTAGACATTCTCCAGAGTCACTCATAATGATATTGAATGCATCTGCAGCACCTTTCAACAGCTGGTGCATATGTTCCTTGCCACATATTTCGAGCAGGTCCTCAAACTTTTCCCCATTTTTAGAGTCCAGAGTGAGGTAACTGAGCAGAGGCAGTGTAACATCTTTCACCTTCTCATGACCCCTCATTAGTAATCCTTTAGCAAGCCATGCCAATCCGACTATAATATTAATCTCTGATTCTATTCTAGCAGCATTTAGTCTTGACTTAATACGGTCAGTCCTGCCTCCATCATTACCATTGCTATCCTCATACTTGGGAGTCTCCATCACAATGGGCAGTATCAATTCCAATGCCTCGTCTAGACAACAAGAGGTGGAGAGATCCTTTTCAGTAATCTCAATAGGTAGTTTGTTAACTAATGAACCCACAGCATGAGCCGATGGCACATGGCCATTGACAAGACTTGATATGAACAGCTGCAATATAAGCTTTCCATCTGGAATTCTTATTTGGGGATGCAAGGCTATCATAACTGAAGCAAATAATGAGACAACAACAAGCCATCCATCTTCACAAGAAGAGTTTCTAAAGTTGTTAGTCTGTGCCGCTTCGGCCGTCACAGAACTCCCAGATTTCAAACCCATCGACATAAATGAATAACTTGAACATAGAATTCCAAAAGCTTTATTGGTAATAATCTCCTGTCCTTCCTTGGAGCAGCTTGCAACAGACATTTTCATTGCCATCATCGTAGCACCAAGAAAATCCTGACAGCCATTAAGAATGCCAAAAAATTACTTAAATGAGACGAATAAAACAATAAGGACGATAGACCAATTGCTGCTGCCTTACACTTGAACTACTCAAATAGCGTTGGCTTGTAGATGGACTCTTTTCAATCTTTTCCCAGATCCGAAGAGCGAACCTGAGTGGGATTTCCTCAAAACCTCCTAGCTCAAGGAGACTGGCAATACATCAAAAGAGTGAAAATGTCAAATTGAGTATTCAATATCAACATAGATAACCATTGCTCTTGGTACCAAGGGTTTAACAATTTTAAATGTGGGTTTATAACATGGTGACGTGATTTGTGCGTCGGTTTATATAAAACATGGGTCTATATATCACAACTCTAAACCAATTTATACGGGTTTAAATAAACACGTCTCAAGTGGGTTATTATAAACTCACTAACCAAACAAGATTTTTATTTTATACTCATTATTTAGTTTCACATAAACCTTGATAAGTTAAACCCTTCTAGATGTAAACCAACCTACCAAATGAGCATTCAATTATATTGAATCAAGAGCTGAGAAGACAAACATCTTAATTAACTTCTAAAAGATGCCACAAGATCAGAATAACCATTAGATATGGATTAAACAAATCAACGTACTAAACATAGGGTACATCATATACCGTGGAAGCATCATTTGAGAATAAGCATCAAGCAGCTTGATAGTCAATTCTTCTGACTCTTGATTGCCATGATCCTGCATGGTTTAAGGTTCACCATTTGCATTAGCAAGGTAAAAAACGGTTCCATGTAACGTATCTATAGAAGTACATACATACACATAATGTATATAGATCCACACATATTGAAATAGTTTATAGTACAACCAGAAACAATAAACAGGAGCTCATTATCTTACATACATAGACTGCAGTTAAATTGATGAATATGGCCTCCTCCAACCCTTGGATTATTTTCAGCATACTATCCTTCCCAGTTGTCCCAATGTCAAAAGCTGCTTGGAGTTTGAGAGACAAAGGCATAGCTGAACCATCAGAAGCCATTAGGGAAACAATTCGTTCAGCGACAATACTCTTAAAGGTTGTGGCCTTCTCAGAGTCTGGATATTTATCAACATCAAGACCAATCTCAACCAGTGCCTTCAGTGCCATCATCCAAAAAGATTTCTTGCTGAAACCAGAAGTGACAACTGAAACAAGCTCTAACAAAATATCGCCATACAAAGCCTTTGACACTGCTGCGCATATTCCCGGAAATGTAGCCAGAACCTGCAAGCCCCTAACTGCAGTTGCCACATTTAACATACAATTGTAAGAGGAATAACAATAAGTTTGACGAGATAGGTTCAAAATTGTAATGTACTTAATAGACTTGATAGAATCTCCTACTCTGCATGCCATATAGTTGATTCTGAGATATATTCCTTTCAAAATTAAGAAAAAGAAAAGAAAGAAAGAAAAAAAGCCAGCTCCAAAATCAAACACAGTAAAGGCGAATTTCAAACTATATTCACGTTATGAGGAAGTAAAGACAAGTATCATGGGAAAACACTCACTTCCAAGGTGAAGACAATCATTTTGTGCTGGAGCAACATTTGACCTTATAAGACGAATGAAACCCTTCACCAGTGACTTAGAGAAACTTCCAAGCATTGCACACCATGTTTGCTGAGGGTGATCCAGCATTCTTGTGAAATCAAGGGATAAAGCGAAATATCTACATGCCATAAGAAGTTCAACAGTAAGATAGAGGGCACCGAAATCAAGTTTGTATGAAGAGGAACTGTCTAAATCAAGACAGTTCCTATGAGCCGGTTCTTCAGCAGCAAGGCGCAGGGCATCCATAAGAACTGGGAAAACATTTTCAAAGATTTTGTTGCAAGATTCCAACGAGAATTTAACGCAAGCTGACAGAATGTGACCAACTCCATATAATCTCTGTCTGACTTCCAGAGAAATATCATCATAATTCCTGTAGCGACCAAGGGATATCAAAAATATGTTTAGGTCAATGTCTCCCGTAATTAAGTCAACGAAACCACGCTCTTGTCGGATAACCTCTTGCAACAACTGAAAAGCTAGTGCCATGACATCACTGTTCTTAAAGGACATTCCACTAATCTGTTCAGAATCTACTGACAAAGTACACTCCGGTGAAATATATGTTTTGTCCTTTATGGAGGACCAAAGAGCTTGATAATATTTCGACATCCTTTCAGCTCCATATTTTGAAGTGCAATAGCTTAAATACCTGAGCGACTCCACCTGCACGAATGTGTATGGAATTTCAGAACCAAAAGTAAGTCCATCTGTACGCATGATGCCACAAAAACTGGGATAACATTCTTTTGTCACTAACCTGAGCAGATGGCAGAGAAGACGAAAGTTTTTCAAGCAGCAAAGGAATAGAAAATGGTTCGAAAAGGGGAGTAGAAGCAAAAGCAAGCTGCAATATGATAAGACAAGGATCCAAATGAGCTGATTGGCCGTAAATCACTATTATTCATGAATGCTAATAATATGTTAGATATACTAAGTAGCATTTTGCGACCTTTGTAATCGTCTTAGTAGAAAGAACTCTTTATGCGTCATCATTTCTTATGTATGTCTATCCTTTTATATGGATCACTAATACAAGTTCTTAATCAGCGGAAGAGAACAGTTGCTTTGTTAAACAACTTCCTTTATTTAGCCAAAGTGAGGACTAGCAGATGATATTTTTCCTAAATCCTGCACAATAGAGTATCTCAGAAAAAATATTTGGTAGGTCCTCAAGCTAACACTTCTGTTCTCGCCCACAATAAGATTACTAGAACTTTTGCTTCAAACTGCTTTGAAAATGGAGTCAAAGTAGAAAACTCTTTTATGCAACAGTAAATGCAAAAAAAAAAAAAGAACCTTTGGAACAGACAATTATCAATATAAAACATTCAGATCGACTAGGGTCTACTCTCATAAAATATAAGATGTCATCAAATATTAAGCACAAATAGAAATTGTGCGAAAATCCAGAGGGAATGACAAGATCAGCTGTCACCCATGATTGACTCAGAAATCTCAATATTGGTACTATGAAATAAACAAGCCCAAAAGCATATGGCTGTAATAATGTAAAGCGCATCATACCATTAAGGCTCGTGACAGCTCTTTTTTCTTCGTATTGTCATCTTCACCCTTTGGCAAGATAATTAACAAAAGAGAATAAATAAGATAATCTTTTATCTAACACAAGAACTTGTCTCGATTCAAGATACCTTATGAATCATCTGTCAATTGTATGACGCAAAAAATTAACTATGTCTAAATCGGATACGCCTGCGAATCTATGATAACCAGGCTGACTAGTTTTACATTATATAAGAATTAGCTAATGTTAGCTACTGTAGAGACATTTTTCTCTTAAATGTGATGAGACAAGATTCTCTGTGTCTTCTAAGAAGATCAACATAATAGATTCAACAAACATATGAAAAGGTGATAGACCAGATGGAAAGCAGTAAGAATTAGGAGCTTACATGCGTAAAATGAATAGGGAAGTAACCCCCAATGATCTCGAACAAGTCTTCAGCCATTTCAGAAGTACAAGAACGATGACAGTTTTGTACAACACTTTCCACAATACGAAATGCAAGCAGCAAACATTCAGGATCCTTTTCCCCGTCGATAGCTTCAGTAGTTCCATATAAAAGTTTCTCGCCCTAAAATATAAAAAAAGATGATGATTTAGGAATACGATTTTAGCAAAAAAATAGGCATATCAATTTGGACCATCGTTGCAGAACGTAAATAAAATTTTTATAAGCATCAAACTCTCTGGCAGTCATGGTGAGCCAGACCATGTTGAAGCATCTTCAGTACAATCACCATCTCAACTTATTTAGAAAAACAGGGTAGTGAAACTTACCAAAGATATACATTGTACGAAATAATACGTAAGGTGAAAACGACAGCCAGCAATGAGAATACAAAGAAAAATAAGTTACCAGATCCTGAACTGCATCAGCATATCGATCTACTAAACACGCCAATAGTTGAAAGCTTAGCTGCAAACAGGGGATGAATTATAACCAAATGATCAACACATATTAAATCCAAAAAGACTCCTCGAAGTCGTACAACGCTAGTATGATTCAAGGATCTACCTTCCTGTCATGTTGTCCTAAGGACTGAACCTGCAGATGTTCGAATAAAGAATTCGCAACAGCCTTTACTTCATCAGAGCCTACTGCTGGATCCAATTTTCTCCTCAACAACGCCAAGCAGCCAACAATAGCACCACGCACTGCCCTCCAGTCTGCCTATTACATAAGAACCATACAAATATATAGAACATGAAATATCTGAAATAAGAGACCACGAGTTCCAATAGTGAGAAATTGGCACTGGTTAACCAAAGACTAAATAATTACTAGTATACTAAAATAGTTCAACAGAGATGGTACATAATCTCAATACTGGAGGTATCAGATCAAAAGTTAAGTTGATAGCTTCTGTCTTATAATTTACTGACCAGTCTGTCCGTAAAAAATCCTATTAGGGTATGTACAGATGTCCTGCTCAAGGGCTTTGAGGATAACTGTTCCAGAACTTCAGCAAGGAACAGAATTCCTGAATTATAGTATAAAAATGAGTTAGCCTCCATTTGCAATCTTCACCACAACATTGCAGCAGAAGGAATTACGTAAAAGGGAAAGACTATGTGCCATCACTTAAGTCAAGCCTTGTTTAGAACAAAGATCGAAACAGGATTTTCACGAGAGAAGTTATGGAACGCAGTCTGAAGTGAAAAATTGCCGGTTACATTAACAGCAGAAAGGGGCTCAATTTCGCAACAAAATAGTAAACATGTACTGCATCTTCAGATAACAAAATGCATACCCGCTTCTTAAATAGAAATTCAGGAAGTAGCATTATCTTTTGTACGTCAGCATAAGCAAATACACAGTTCACGGAAAAGCCAAATATATTTTCAAAAAAAAAAGACCTCTAGAGCGGATGATGCTGTCCGAGGTTGTCAAATACATCTCCATTTCCCGAACCTATAATGCGAATAACAAATTTTTCATCTCCGTTGCATATGTTTCCTTCTACTTTCTGTTTTCTTTTCAAAGCTAAAGCTAGATAAGATCAAATTAGCAAAGCAGAAACAAAAAAAAAAAAAAGAATTCTTACAAGCGCCTCTAGAGTAAACAAATCATTCTTCAATAGAGCAGAAACCGCCTCTACGCTCGCAGCCTGTCAACGACGCATACTAGTAGGCATTAAGAAGGGCGATCAACAATAACTTCTAACAGAACTAAATTATATAATGTACATAAACTCAACTACTCCACCCAAAAAAAATAGACAAATTAACAAAACAAAATCATAAAAATCAGTCAATTGAGTCCGTACACCTAGAGATAAAGCGTAGTTGTCTGAATTACAAGAAGAAAACTTAAGCATATACACAAATCAGCTCAGCTGCGCAATTATCTGAAAACTGCAGAATGAAAGAACAAACCTGCTGCGAAGTAGTTGCTGATGAGCTAACGTACAACTCGATATGCCTGATAAACTGAGCCGATTCGGCCATTGCGTGATTGTACAAAGTGTTGAAGAAACTAAACCCTTGGGACTGCTTCACTCTTCACTTTAGCAGAAGAGAGGGTTTATTAAGTTGATTTACGAACGGTTATATATGTGTCGGAGAAATGTACGGATTTGTAGGTAAGGATATTTATAAATTAGCCCACGAAGTTCGATTTATTACATATAAGGCTCTTCATTAATTCACAACATCACATGTAATTCGTTTATCCATGAACTGATGTTCGACAATCTTTTCTTGTGATTCGCACCATCAGCAGAGAACAATGAGAACAACGACTGTTGCCAAGATAATGTGATCACAAAATCTCAGACCACAAAAAAATAGCTTCCAAGGCAAGGGATAAAGTTCTTGCTGATAGAAACGGCAATTCAGGTTTTATCAACACATCCGATAATCAAGGTAAATGTAGAAGCAAATCTTGATTGGGAGAAGAACGATGTTGTTAAGATCTCAAAGGTCTCGCCTTTCAAAGAATTGAAGGAAATGGAGACCTCAAAAATAGACGACGGCGACGATTTTGAAGATCTTGAAATGGGAAGAGGATGGTGCTTTTAGAGGTGTAATAAAGATTCTATTCACAGCAGTTTCCTGCCTCTTATATGTCTCCTCCTACCTTTGTCCTATGAGCCCACCTTCCTATTCACTGTCTGAAAATGTCATGGGAAATCTCAGTAGTAATGGCTACGCTTCTCCAATCATTGAGGAACAACAATCCTTCGGGCCCATCTGCTCAAAATGGTTTCTTGCCAAAATCGACCAAAATATGATTTCAGTGAGGCTGATTCTGCAGATTCTGAGGAATATCATGATGATTATGTGCATGGAAATTCTGAGGCCATTGCATTTGCAAGCGAAGAGCCCAATTATGTATTCTCTCTAGCATCATCCATGATCTTACTACCGTTAGTAACACTACTATTGCATTACTACAAGAAGAAAAAAATCTTGCCCGAGGAGGAAATAGCCAACCGCCCGGCGAAGAAGAAAGTCAGAGATGAGCAGCGCTGTAACAATAAAACTCCATTGAAAGAATCATATGATGCAATGAAATATGAGGCCATATGTGCTCCCAGCGTTGAGTTGCTTGGTGAGATAGTTGTGGGGAAAGTGTCCAAAGCTCAAATTGGGTTCTTTTCCTACTCCTGCTCTCGGACCTCTTTGCATCTGCATTGTTCAAATAAGGTAAACCTTAAAAACTGTTTTCTTGAACTGTGATCATTTCTTAAGATCGATTCTCTGTGATGACGACAGTCGATCAACTGATTGATAGGGTTGTGAAGCTGAAGAACCCATAGCCATGGCTGAAGTTGTTGCACCTCTCAGAAGATCTGCTCGTCTTCGCAGTCGACGTACAATGATCGCCTCTCCATGATTATTACATCTCAGATCAGTGGAAGAAATCTTAACTTCGTTTCTGCTAGTTTTTGTGTTGTTAGGAGAAGATTGTTGCTTTCTGTACTGCTACTAACTTTATTGAAGATGGTTGTCATAAATTTATTCCCCATGTTTTATTTCCCAGTTTTTTGCAGACAAGAGTTTAATTAGTAATTACCGAATATACGTTTAAGAAAATCCGCAAGAAGAATGAATCAGATTCCACAACTCAAACAACACAGCAGCAGCACGCAAAGTGATCTAATCCAAAAAGGAGTAAAAAAAACAGATCTAATAAAGTTTGAAGCTCATCCGTTAATCTTGATCATATGAAAATAGTCAACGAATAACACAAAAAGAACAAAAATAGAATCTTTCGCTGTATACAAACCTCTCTCTCTTTTTCTCATAAACGAAGAAGCGATCATCTGATAAAACAAGCAATATTTCCTCAAACCCTTTTTAAGGAAGACACAGTAGTAAAGTAAGCCCTTGAAGACGACGACGACGAAGGAGGCTTCTTCGATATCAAACCCTTGGGTGGAATACCATAGCGTTTGCAACTGCTATTATTCAATCCATTTCCACAGCTTCTAGAAGCTTTCATCAGATCCTTCCTTGACGACGACCTATTATTACACAGCGTCGTCGTTCTTGGTTTCTTCGCAAGATCTTCTAAGCTAGACACGCTCGAAAGTGATGCGAAGGACTCAGATTTCCCACTGTAGAACTTAGAAAGCCCTCTTCTGCTACAACAAGGAGACAGTGTAAGAAAACCTATTATATATAGCTTTCTTTCCATCGATGCATATGATGTAATAATAATAACTTACTTGATGGGTAGCTGAGCCATGATATCCGATAGATCGTACAAAGATCCATGACTCGAGGTACTCGAAGGTAATGATGAAGCATCGTCTTTCGTATCAGACGAAGATATGCAAGAAGACGACGATCCATTACTTGAATCGTCGTCGTCCATGGATTCTTCTCCTATGGAAGATGATGGTGATGGCGTGGATCTTCCATGGTGATGATCGGTGATCTTCTTATTGATCTTTATGTGATCGGCGTCTTCAATATAGTGAAACCATGGATGTCGTTGATGATACTCGGCCGCCATTTTTGAGAGTATTAATATTAAGGATAGAGAATGAATTCTTGGGAGCCAAACATATATGGTCTATTTATACATGTATGTGAGTTATGTATTTAATTTAATGAGGTCGGTTGTTTGTTCTAGAAAAGAAAGAAATCGCGTGGTATTTATCCACTTGAAAATGAATTATTAAATTTTCAAAGGGATGGCCCTTGTCGGAACAAGATAAGTCTTAATAATTATCAAAAGCAATCCATATCCTACTCATCAAATCTCATCCCCACCGAAAAACATTATCGCATTTGAAAATCATGACTTTTTTGGTAATAATATAAATTTGTGTGTCCCGTCGCTTTTCCTTATTCCCATTTATTTATGAGTGAGACAGAGAGTCATTCTATAAACGCGTAATTAAAGATTACTATTAGGCATTACATTATAAAGATTCACATGCATGCATATGCGTGAGAAGAGAATGTGAGCTTGAGGACCTTTTCTCATTTAAAGTGTAAACCTTTTCTCATTTTTGTGCTTCTTGTAAATGGTGTAAAGCTAAGCTCACTTATTGGTTGGTTTTTATTATGTAAGAAGTTTGAATTTTTCCCTCATGGATAAGGTGGCTTAAAAATAGACTGACGTTGTTTTGAATACCTTGTTGGTTTATTTACAAAGAGACGACGGAATAAATTTATTAACGTGCTTCTTTTTTCTTTACCTACGTAGTTGGAAATATGGTTGTCAAACGTGACATGAAAATAACGCTCCCCCGATTTGTTTTCTTACGTGTGTCACTTTTTGAAATAATCACTGGCAAAAGACACATATGCAAGAAAAATATTACTGAATAATGGATTGGTCAAATGTAAATACGTAAGAAAACCAACGGTTTTACGTGGAAATCCTTGATCCATTAAAAGTTACCAAAGATTTACTGTATCATGAGATATTTACTCATCTACACCTACACTACAGATACATATTAATGCGAAAAACAATACTAATATAATATTATTACTATTGTTGCTATTACTATTGTCGCCTCGTGCTATGCATGGGTTATTTTTGCTCCCTTTCATTTATTTCATATGAAGTAATATTTGGAGTTTTAAAAGTGTGTTACGATAATAAGGTTGGAGTCTATGAGGTAATTGATGGTGATGCATCACATATATAACATTGTACGTTAAAGAAATTATTTGTATTTAGAGCATGAATGGACCTCAAATAAAAGATAATTGAACTGAGCAACACGAGCGCCCCAAAAGAGATCCACTTTTCCATTAGGAATATATGATTTCATATTCAAATATAAATCAATATAATTTTCGAAAATATTCTAATATAGATTTCCAAAATTCCAAGGTCAAAATTCCAACTTTACCCCTTGACCCATTTCAAGCACTTAGGCACTTCTTTGAGTCTTGAATTTAGCTTTCGAACAAAGTCCAACTTTTGGCCCACTTTAACATAACGGCCTATGGCCCGTTATAGCCCGATCGTGTTCAAACATATGGTAGTACATCGAGACCGATATTCATCCAACATAGTCATGTACCACAGTCGGCGAAAACTACTATTCGATATTTTGCCAATGGAACTATGTTGACGATCTCTTCTTCCTCTACTTTTTCTTCTTTGATGGTCAAAATCTCGATTCATTTAGGCGATGTAACTCAAGTCATGGTAACGTATAACTGGCAATCCGTGAAAACCCGCTCCGAAAGGTATACATCAACTCTTTTCAGGCTTAGCAGTTAGCACCTAACTCTTGTCAGTCATACAAATGAACATTATTGGCAATCTTAACGCTATATAATAAGATCTTCGATCAATGGATTATTTATTGTTAGATTACTGCTTTCACCATAAATCTTGTAAATGCTCAACTAAGCGTATGAATTATTTGTGCAATCGATTGCACGTTAGTTCGACATTAGCATTATGAACGAACATACTACCGGAGAGATAAAACTCGCTAGTAGGAGAATATATTTAGCTGATGAGTGCATATATTCTTTGAATCCTGAGATACATTTTTCAGAGTGCACTCTTCGTTAGATCACGTTTAATTTCATTAATCAATACATTAATTACAACAAATATTTAATACAAACGTTTTCACTCAATGCTAATTCAACGTATGTATATAAAAAAAAATGAATCTGAACAGCCCTTGGAAGTAATGATAGAAGGACAAATTGGTAAATGCAATTTGTTAGGAGGGCAAACTGGTAATTGTGTCGCTGACATGTCACTCGTCCGGATCCTACTTTTCTCTATTATGTGACATGTCACCTCGTCCGGATCCTACTTTTCTCTATTATGGATTATCTTCGCAGTAGTTTACCTATGACTTCTCTTCCATCCTTCCTTTGTCATCTATAGCGTAATAAGTTACCGGAATTAGAAAGGGTGAATTCCTTATCAGTAACTTTTAAGGTTTGACCTTCCTTATCAGTACCCCTAGCAAAAAATCTTCCTTTTGATTACCCATCTGCGAAAAAACTGTGGGATACCCAAACAATGAACGGACGAAAATACCCTTTCCTATAATTAAATTGGACATCATACCAACTGTTTTGATTATTTTACCAACTGCTATTCTAATTATACCAACTGTTATCATTATTGTACCAACTTGTATAGTGTAGAATTATGTTGGTATAATTACGATAACAGATGGTATAATTTAGATATTTTGTGGTATAATAGCAAAATCAGTTGGTATAAATTCCAATTTCACTGTATAAAATTCGAATAACGATATTTAGTGGTATAATAACGAAAATAAATGGTATAATTTCTACAATTTTTGGTATAATAGCAAAATCAGTTGTATAACATCCAGTTTGCTGTAAATTATAATATCGGTATTTAAATTGGACATCATACCACTGTTTTGATTATTATACCAACTATTATTCTAACTATAGCAACTATTATCATTATTTACCAAATGATATAGCGTATAATTCTGTTGGTATAATTACGACAACATATGGTATAATTTTTATAATTTGTGGTATAATTGCAGAAGCAGTTGGTATAATTACGTCCAATTTCGATGTAAATTATAATAATGCTATTTACTAGTACAATAACCAAAAGAGATGGTGTAATGTTTTATAATTTCTGGTATAATAGCAAATTCAGCTGGTGTAATTTCTATAATTTTCGGTATAATAGCCGAATGAGTTGGTATAATATCCAATTTCATTGTATAAAATTCGATCTCATTATTTACTGATTTAATAACGAAAACATATATAATTTCAACATTTTCTGGTAAATTTCCGGTATAATAGCATAATCAGTTGGTACAATGTCCAATTTCGTTGTATAAAAGTCGAATCTCACTATTTACGGTATAATAACAAAAACAGATGGTATAATTTCAATATTTTTGGTATTATTTCTATAATTCTGGTATAATAACATAATCAGTTAGTGTAATGTCCAATTTCGTTGTATAAAATTTGAATCTCATTATTTTCTGGTATAATAACGAAAATGGATGGTATAATTTCTAACATTTTCTAGTATAATGTCCAATTTTGTTGATACAATAATGAATTTTTTGGTATAATGAAAATAATTATTCAGCTTTTATGATATGTGAGACAGGGGTATTTTCGCCCATTTAACGCTGAAAAAGCTTTTTAGGTACTGAACAAGAATAAATTTTCAAATGTGTATTTATAAGGAAGAAATAATGTGAATTGTATTTAAAAGTGTATTAACCCAATTAGAAAAGAAATTTGCAAACTTAGTCAATTACCTAAATAATATTTAATTCTTCGACAAAAGACAAACATTTCAATGGAGTTTTCCTTTTTGGTCCCACAATTTTTAAACAATGTAAAGCGGCCCACTAATAGCAAGAATAATAATTCACTTTTAAAAGGTTGCTCATACGCAACAGCAGTTCGAAGTTTTCAAATCTCTCAGCTTTGAAAACTTTGATTTACGCAAAACTTGATTCTGTTCTTTCCTTAAATCATTGCCGTATTCAATGCAGAAACGTATGTCTCTTTCCATCGGTATGTTGCGTGAATTTATTCTCTTTCAGCTGTTTTTCTGTATCCTGTTAATCTGTGTTTGACCTGAAAGGGTAAAGCTTATTGATTCCGATTTTGATTCTTTCTTTCCGAAGGTTCTTTTTTTTATTCCAGTTGAAGGTTTCGATCGATCTGTTATACTATTCGTACACGTTTCGTTTGCTTCAGATGGACGATGATGACGAGGATGGGAATGGATCATATTTAATAGCGTATGATCTCTTATGTTTGCGCAATTGTTGTCTGTAAAAATGGTTAGAAAACTCGATCATTGAGGGTCTATGGGCGGGAAGGAGAAGAAGGAATTTGTCTTAAAACCTGATATTTTCAAAATTGGGGCTGCTTTAGCTTTTTCTCTAGGTGGGATTGTCATTACCATTTTGAGAAGCAAAAGCAATAAGCCGCCTAAATCAAACCATTCACAGTGTTCAGGTTATTGTTCTTAAAGATTTAACCTCGACTTCTGTTGTAGATTTTCAATTCTTGCTTGATTAGTGGATGCCTATTTGTGCAGTTGGTCATCGTGTCGAAGCTGATTTAAGGCAGGAAGATGGCGAGCTTAGTGACGACCTTCGTGTTTTTAAGGTATTATATTAGATACCTTTTTGCAACGCTATTTATTGAACAAGAGGTACTCGATGATTTGATTCATTGAGACTTACATTGTGGTCAGATGACGAGACCTGCATATGTTAAGCTTTTATGGACTTATTTTGATTATGAAGCTAAATATCCTGGATAGATCTTTTATGCTCGATTCATAGGCGATCGAATGCTCATTCTGAAGCAGAACTTCATGGTTTAATCATTTGGTTACTTCCATGGCAATAGATGTAAACATAAGTCCATCATTTTTGCAGATCCCGAAAGTTTCTTCTCGAAATTCGATCAGCGATCGCTCGTCCAGCGGGAGATACAGTGGAGAAAGGGATGGTTTTCTCTTACCCGAATTTAATCAGCTCATAAGAGAATGCAACCTTACATCGGATGATATTTCCCCAAGAATAATCGACCAATCTATGGTCCCTGACATAGAATCGCCTCGAGAATACAAATGTTCAGACCACGAGGAACACAGCCGGGAAATCAGAAACCTAAGGGAAAAGGTCAAAATCCTCGAAGAAAGGGAAAGAATCTTGGAGATTCAGCTGCTCGAGTACTATGGCCTTAAAGAGCAAGAAACTGCCGTGATGGAGCTTCAGAACCGATTGAGGCTGAACAATATGGAGGCGAAGCTCTACAACCTTAAAATCGACTCATTACAATCAGATAACCAAAGATTACTGTCTCAATTGTCTGATTACGAAAGGGTGGTTGCAGAGCTCGAAGCTTCAAAAGCTAAGATTAGGCTGTTGAGGAAGAAGCTCAAGTCTGAAGCTGAAAAGAACAGAGAGCAGATCTTATCACTTCAAGAAAGAGTAATGAAGCTGCAAGATTCTGACAACAAGCCATCTGAGATAGATCACGGCCTGCAAATAAATACGGAGAAGACAAAGGAAATGGAGAACGAGTTAGAGGGGATCAAGAAGCAAAACGAAAGCTTAAAGACCGAAAACGCAGAGTTGGCCCAGAAATTAGAGTACGTCCAAATGCTTGCCACTTCTGCCATAGACAACGAAGAGGTGGTATGAACTCTCCTTTACTATCTGGTTTATTACAACTATCGAACTGAAAAATGATGGAATTGTCAGATACAAGAGCTGAAGAAACAATCCGAGCTCATAAGTCAGCAAAACGAGGATCTAAAGAAGGAAATCGAACAGCTACAAGCCGACCGCTGCGCAGATATCGAAGAGCTCGTCTACCTAAGGTGGATCAACGCTTGCCTTCGCTATGAGATGAGAAATCACCAACCACTCCCTGGGAAAACCATAGCCCGAGACCTAAGCAAAACGCTGGACCCCGTGTCAGAACAGAAGGCCAAACAGCTCATCCTTGACTACGCAACCAAAGAAGGCTTAGGAGACAGAGAAATCATAAACGCAAGCGATTTTGACTCGGATCGATGGTCAACCTCTCAAGCCTCTTACATCACCGATTCTGGCGAAAACGAAGATTGCCCACCGCCCGAAGGAAAAGCCCACCACCAAAATCCCAATAAAGTCAGAGTCTTTGCAAAGCTGATAAAGCTACTGCGTGGTGGGAAGCAAGAGAACGACGGCCATCATCGAATTCAGACGCCATCTTCATCTTCGACGCCGCCCTTGGGAAGAGCTGTGTCCATGGACGACATTGGAAGTCGATTTTCGAGCGCTTCTCATTCTGTTCAGACAACCTTAAGGACTCCGTCGGCGAATTCTTCGAGGCATTCGTTCGATCTTCACAGATCGTTTTCGAGGGGCCAAAAGAGTAATGCTGGGGAGAGCAGTAACTGTTCGAGGCAGACGAGCTGCGAAGACGTTTCTCTGAATGTGTTTAGAACGATCGATTCGATCGGCGAATGTGGTGGCAACGATCCGACGGCTGTGATTTCGCCGGATGGAGATGCTCAGAACGCTGCGAAGGCTGAGCTGATGAAATACGCCGAAGCGCTTAAGAGTTCTACGGTTAAAAAGCCGTCGTTTAGTAGGAGGAGATCGGCGTCGTTTAGCTCTTTCTGACTGGTAAATTCAGTTCGGTTTTTCTCTCTTTTTTAGACAGTTTACAGAAGTAAGGACATTTTTGTCAATTGTGGTGTGCAAAGGTTTCCCATGTACAATTATAGCAAGAAATTGTACTGTACATAATCTATTTTGTCTCTCTTTTTTTTTTTTTTTTTTCATTTCGCCGTACGTTCAAGGCTTACAATTGACTGGTGAGTGAATGATTCAGCCAATTATTAGATTCTAACATACATACATAGTTACTTACAGTTGACGATAATCTTCTCAAGAGAAACGTTCTTCTTTTTTTCTTTTTCTAAAGTTCAGCTAGACATTCTTAGTTTCATGCAAACTCAGAAAAAAATATCTAGAAAGATATTTGGTCTTTGGGATTCTGAAAAATAAAAATGTCTTCTTTGTACATATGTATGACCACGTTGTACTGTAAAATTCCAGTCAAAGGTGGATGGCTTGGATTCTTGTATCTTGTTCCATGTAATGGGGTGAAGCGTCGAAATTTAATAGGGTAAGAGGAGAAAAAAAAAACAGAGAGAGAAAAGGAATAATTCGAGGTCCAAAGTTGATGAAGTTCTTTCTAATTTTGGACCCTTCCTTTAAGGAGACAATTGTGTTTCCTCCACAGCTTCTAACATTAGGATTTCTCTCGACATTTTTCCCTTCACACCGTTTAACCCTTGAAATTCCAGAAACTAAAGAAAAATCTGGCGATAGATTTGATCTGTTTTCTGGATGTGCATCGAATCGTATTAGGTGTTCAAGGTTTTCTCATACAAGGGGAAAAATTTCCTCCAGGATTTTGTAGCTGATCGTTTATGTAAATCCGTCTCTGAATATTCTGTTTGCAAACTGTTTGTGAAAAGCTCTCAATGAAGGTTATCCTTTCGTGATGGCCTATTTTAGATCTTTCCCCATATTTGTTTCATCTACTTTTCCCTCTTCTCATTGAAAATCTTGTCAAGCACATACTTTTCGTCGGAGGGCTCCTGCACATCCGTGCCACCGCCCAATCGCCCCGTACGTGTTTGTCGAATTGCCTCAACAGAGAGTAGCATCACCCCTTTTGATCAATAAATCTTTCTGTTGATTCATTAAAAGGAAAAGACCAAGCAAGGACGACGAAGGACCGCCCGACGAATGGCCTATCGTGTCTCCTCACGATCCCATTCTCTAACCACGGGCGAACCGCCCTTAGCCCAGAAACTAACCGAAGAAGCAGCCATCACCCAAAAGACGGCCCAAAGCACAGTCACCTGCCTATTCCAAAGCCACATAGCAGGCTTCTGGCGAAACGTCACCGTTCTATGGAGCAAGAACCTCATGAACCACTCTCTAACCGTCTCAGTCGAAAGCCTGGGCAGCGACAACCTCTCCACCTGCAAAATCGACCTCAAGCCATGGCATTTCTGGGCCAAGAAGAGCTACAAGACCTTCGAAGTCGATGGGAATCAGCTAGACATCTACTGGGACATGAGGTCAGCCAAGTTCTCAGGCACCAGCCCGGAGCCATGCTCAGACTTCTACGTCGCCCTAGTCTCGGAGGAAGAAGTCGTCCTATTAATCGGCGATTTGAAGAAGAAGGCGTACAAGAGGACCAAGGCCAGGCCAGCCCTAGTCGACGCAGCCATGTTCTACAAGAAAGAGCACGTCTTCGGCAAGAAGTCATTCTCCACGAGGGCAAAGTTCGACCCGAGGAAAAGGGAGCACGACATTGTTGTCGAAAGCTCGACGGTGGGGCCCAGGGATCCCGAGATGTGGATCAGCGTGGATGGGATCGTTTTGGTGCACGTTAGGAACCTTCAGTGGAAGTTTCGGGGGAATCAGACCGTGCTAGTCAATAAGCAGCCATTGCAGGTTTTCTGGGACGTTCATTCTTGGCTGTTTTGCTCGCCTGGGACGGGCCACGGGCTTTTCATATTCAAGCCTGGGTCGGGGGAGGCCGAGAGCGACCAAGAGGAAGACGATGGCTCGAGCAAAGGGGAAGGGAGCGACTGCAGCGGGCCGAGCAGGTATTATTCGGTTCATAGCTATGCTAAGGCCTCACAGTTCTGTCTTTTTCTCTATGCTTGGAAGGTTGAGTGAACGGACGGATTTGTGGGGATGGTTTTTCTTAGAGTTTTTGTTGTAGTTGTTTTGTTTGTGGGGTGGACTGAATTTGGAGGAGGGGAAGATTGTTGTTATTATTGTGTTGTTGCTTGCGTGGTATTCTGTTATTACACAGTGTGTGTTGAGTTGAGATAGGGGCATTTTTTAGCTGTGGAAAGTTCTTACATGTTTATACTTATAGAGAAAAGTGAACTTTTCATTGAACTGTTCCAATGCGCGATATAAAATGTTTTCTGTCTTTTGAATTGTTTTTGTAGGAAATCCCTTCCTTCATTAGTATAGTAATATCTTGACTTTATAACGGGGAAAATGAATAAAATGGTCGCAAGTTCAAAATTTCATTCGTTTCCCAATTATCTTGACGTAGTTTGCATTGCTAGTGAGTTGTTCTCTGAAGTTTACTTTGCTCAAAGGTCAAATTTCGGGGTTTACACAGGAAATTGCATAAAGAGAATCCAACATTCGTATGAATGATATTTTATTGCAATCTTGTTGTAGTGTATATATATCATACGGTTTGGATCTTAGAAGATATTGTCAAAACAAAAGGGCAACTTGTCAAAACTCACCATCTAAGAAAAAAAATTAAATAAATCGAAGTGCACAATTTTCTAACGGCTTACGTTTGATTTTTTTTTTTTTTTAAATTTTCTAACTGAGAAGCATAAATATGTTTTGTCTCGTTTTTGCAATTTGTTTGATATTCTATTCATTCTCTATCTTTTAGAAAATGTCATAAAAACTGAACAACGAATTGAGTAAACTAATTGCTACTTATGTCAACTTACAAACTCTTACTCAATCTCAATCAAACACAAGTCTATTTGACGTTCCACCATTAGCAAGGTTAGCATTGGCAACCTCGGAGAAACAACTTTCTAACACAATCAATTTTTTTTCTCCATTTTTTGTCATCATTCTTAAACATCAACTCACAAAAGTTCCCTCGAAATATTGCTTCTTGTTTGCCCATCTATATCCGAGTATATGCTACCATCCAAATTAAATTATTTTCCTTTAACTGATTGTGAGTTTCCAAGAATCGACATTAGCATATATGCTCGTGCCCTTATTCCCAGAAAAGGAAGAATAGATTAAACTTTTTTTAATTTAAATCTGAAGTTATGTGAATTTCAAGGCCACGCTTTGGATTATTGAATGAAGCAATATTACAAGACAACAGAAAATAATACTGACTAATAAATAATGCATTTGAGAAATGTTTTCCTTCACTGATCAGAGCAAAACTAATTCTCTCTCTGTCATGAAGATTTTCAAGCTCAAATAAAATATCAAAATCAAATCAAATGATTAAGCCGAAAGAACAAAAAGCCAATAATGGCTTCATAATATGGTGGACTGAAATGCATTCATAATAAAAGCATCAACAATCATGGTATGTGTAATCATGACAAGAATGATTATTACAAAGATTTAGATACGATGATTACGACTACATAACATCTTATGATTAAAAATAAAATATCTAGAAAAAAAACACACGAATGCTCTCAGCTCATAGAGAAGAAGGATAATGAACTGAGCTGTCATTCAAGATTGAGAACTGTGGCAGCTTAAATCCGAGATCACTGTCCAAATAATCTTCGCTGAAAGTCGACGAAGAAGGATCAGGTAATAACAATAAACTACGATCGATCGTCGGCGATGAGAGACGGCGACCGTCGTCAATCCTCCGACGAACTCCTCCTCCTCCTCCTAAAGATTCGAGCGATTTGACCCACGAACTCAGAAATCTCATGTAGTTCGCAGCTTCTTCGAGCATGGAAGCAGTGTCCATCTTTCCACCGCCGGGGACCAACCTCTGCAAAACCCTAATTTTTCGCTGATCTTCTCCCTCCTTTGCCTGGCGGCGGCGGTCTGAGGATCGCTGGATATCCTCACGTTCTTTCTCCTGGGCTTTTCCATGGATTCTTCGGGCCCAAAGTCCACGGGCCTGAAGGCTGCGGCCCGATATATCATCTCCTTCATCTGAGCAATCGCCTCCGTGTCGGGCTCGGAGGAATCTATCGCAGACGAGCTCGGCGGCGGCTGTTGAAAGCTTATGTTCGCCGACGGAGGTTGAATGGTCGCCTGGGCTTTTGCTATTTTCTTGCGGCTTCGATGATATTCGTAATCTTCTGACGACGGTGATCTCTTTCTTCCATTGATGGGTTCAGCAAGGACGCGAGTGTAAGATTCGACATGTTCTTGAGAGTACGAGGTTGATGATCTGTAATGGCGACGGTGATGATGGTCGAGTGAAATAGCACAAGTTTTTCTCCGGCGAACGATTTGATCATCGTTGGGTTTATTAACGTCGTCGTTATTTGTTCCACTGAGAAAGTTGCCGACGACGTCATCTGAGATGAAGCTTATGTTGTCTTCAAGATTATGGTAATAATTGCTCCAATCGAAACTTTCCATTTGATTTAAAAGAAAATCTCAAAACCCAGAAAATGGGAAGATGGAGATATGGATCATGAGAAAGATATACACAAAAAAAAAGTGTCTTGAGAGAAAAAGAAAGACGGGGATCAAATATATAAAAATAAAACAATAATATATATAACTGAAATTTGATAATACCATTCAAAGAAAAACGGCCATTATTGCTAACGTAAGAATCTTTAGCTGTTGTAAGAATTCTTGTCGCATTTAGTTGGAAGATCGAGGATTGAAACAGAAATTAATGTAACTGATCGATAGCTTGCTCGAGGATGGAAAAGGGACAGTAAATACGCTTAAGCTACAAAACAAAAACAAAAAACGACTCTTATCCCTAACTAAGCAAAAGGAAGAAGAAAGAAGGCTTTCAAAAGTTTGCAATGCAAGAGACATCTTATATACTGCCGTGATGAGGCTGAAACATTGCCGGAAAATGAATATTTATTTTGTTAATTTATTTGATTTTTGCTTTCTGAAGTGACAGATCATTGAGAGATGCATTTGCTGGGGAAAAAAATGTCGTCCTTTGTCAGTTTAGTGGGGCTGTACTGTTCCTCTGTAAGAAGTTTAACTATGTTTTTTTTTTATTATTCTTTTTTGTATTATTATTAAATATAAGCGGAGGCCACGACTCGACTCTATCAAGATTATTTATTGGTTAGCTATATAATATATATATATATATATATATATATATATATATTATATAAAGTGTCCGTTTAGTAGGAAGTATGAGTTAAAGATGATATTATCTTTAGTTAAATTTAAATAATGAATTGTATGAATTTTTACGGTGTTTGATTGATGAATTTAAATGATGTTTTTACGTTTAATAAAATTCAATTACAAATTTATCCATATTTTGATTTGAGTATGTAATAAATAAATAGTAATTTTGCATAAGTGTTCGGTATTAGCTAATGGTAGGATGAGTGGTAGCTTTAGTTAATACATAGGATATTAAGGAGGTATTAACTACATCTAACCTTAAATAAATCATCCTACAAACACTACACTTAATCCTAACCCCTCTAATCCTCCATAATACTTCCAACCAAACACATAATGTTGTTTCTTGGGAACTTCTCATTTCAGGCCCCGTCGCAAAGTTCACTTAAGAATTCAGGCCCTGTAAGGAAAAACTTTAATTTTAAGGACCCAATTTCTGCAGTACCACTTAATTGTTATGCAGTACCACTTCATTGTTCTGAAATGACACAAAACGATCATCTGATACCAGTTCATATACATGTTATAATACTTTTTTAAGTTCGGATACTTATCTCTAAATTTAACATAATTTGTATCATTTATACAGTTTTTATGACATGGTCCTAAAACTATTTTAAAACTTTAAAGGGCATGAATTCAAATACACCTTTTTTTTTTTAAACAATGAAGTTTTGGTACATGGTAAAAGTTCCGACCTCTTTTATGGCTGGTCTGCCGTTCATGCTTTGCTTTGTCATGCGCGCTGTGAAGATTCAGATTTCTTCCCATCACTAATCATAGTTTAATCATTAGCACTTTGCTACTTTTTATTTACTATTAAAAGCGAGTATGAGAGTGAAGAGTGTTGGGTGTTAAATAAGGATATAATCATAAGTATTGTTTAAATAAAATAATATAACGGGCATGATATGAAGTATTTATTTAACTTTTACGTAGTGATAATTAAAATTAAATATCATTCTGATTTATTTCACACGAACGCACGCAAAGATAGACCAAAGAAAGACAACAAATGCACGCAGACATTTGAGACTTATTATAGCTAACCCCACATGCACCCCATCGTTACAGCTCAATGAATAATGCCCTCCCATATCATTATTGTTCAAATTAAATTCTAATATCTCAAATATTTAGGTGTCAAACTCAACGCTTTGTTTCCCCTCATTATATATAATATAATATAATGCGTTCGATGTGTATATATTATATTCATTATCTTGTAACCATTTTGGCCCTATAGCCAACTTGACCACAAACACCCCAAAATATTTGCCTAGGAAATTGTAGGCTAACTAAGACAAATAAACAAATGATGAAAACTCAATGATGAGAACAATAAGAAGAGTTTATGTAAAGGAATTACTATTACTATTACTATTACTACTACATGGTCGTATTTTTTTAAGCCATAAAGCACACATAGTAAGAGTAGTAAAGTAAGGCAAAGTAGTAAACTTCCGTGAGATGGAGGGTTGAAAGCGATAACTATTAAGCAGCACAATTTTCCCTTGGGAAACATACATATTCGGTGGTCTAAGTTATAAAAAAATAATAACATATACTATACATCAATAATATATAATAATCATTATGGAAAAAGACAATGTAATAATAAATATATTAAGTATGTCGTAGCCTCTAACAAAGCGAGAGGTATACAAGTAAAAGCCAAATGTTAACCTCTTAAAATATATGCTCACCCTCAGGTCATCACATCATATCAAGGTAAAAATCAAAATAAAATATTTACCAAAATCAATCAATATAGTAACGTCAAAGTAGAATCGGGCCTAAAAGTTATTACACATTTACGAATCAAAGATTGGTCAAGCTATGAACGCCGACGTTAATCTGCTTAATAAAAGTGGGCTCGATATCAATCATATTGCATACTAGTTACTACACAATGCCGAATATTTTATTTACTCTAATTTTCTCAAAATCCATAATATCATTTATTCAAGATACGAATCTTGCAAAATATTTTAAGTTTAAAACTTGTATATTTGTTCATCAACAGTATTGGTATAAACTATAAACTTGCACATCATAAATCCAACCAAAAATTCCCAGGAAAAAAAAAAGGTTTCAAGTCGTAAAACAATCAGACAATACACTAAACATAATCCATTCACCTTATTATTACCGAACTATTCAAATCTGCATTAATCCTACTAAAGACTACTTTCAAAGGAACGCAGGCCAACAGAGGAGCATTCACCTTCTCCACAAGGGGAACCTTACTACTCGATAAAGAAGACAGCTTTCTAATCTTCTCCCCACTCTTCTTCTTCTTCTTCTTCTTCGATTTGTTGTACTTCTTCGCCTTTTTCCTCCCTTTGTGGGTCGCCTTAGATCGCCGTAGAGGCATTTTGTAGTTCAACTGGGAAGTATTACTGTAGCTTTCTGATACTGTAATAAGATCATCGCAGTGTCCATCTTCTAGAATTTCCACGTCGATTGGATAGCCTCTGATCGGCTGTTCGAAAATCTTGCTCGTAAGAGAAATAAGAGGCGCATTATGGGTCGGGGAAGTAGCTTCCAAGCGCAAGTCGACTTCGTACAGGCCCGAGCCAGTAGTAGTACGGCGATGGCTCACAGAAAAATCAGAGGAGTCGTACTTTGGGTGGGGAGTGAAGCGAGTCGATCGACAAGGTAGAAGCCTCTGAGAAATGGGCTCGCCTTGGATTTCCGTAACGGGCCTGGATGTGGGGCCCGAGTTTTCAATCGGGCCCGTCGAGGGTTCGTTTTCTTTGGAGGGATTGACGTTATTTGTTTCTGTTTCGTCGCTCTTTCTTGATCTTGAATTCCTCTTCCCCTTTAGCTGCCACTCTGAGGTGCTTTTCTCGGTCGAGTGGTTCGTTTTGTAAGAATCTGAGGTATTCGGGCAAATTTTCAGCATTACGCTCATCATCAGACAAAATAATATCGCAAAAGTGAGTAAGATCGTACCATGAGCACACTTTTCTTCAGCAACTAATGGCACGTCAAATAAGCTCTGAGAGGGCTCTTGGTCTGAATTCAGCACAGCAGCAGTTTCATCGCAAGAGACTCCATTGGTAAGAAGGGAGCTATTCGTCTTCGACCCATTAGATTCTTGACAAACGATGGGCTTTTCATCAGAAGTAGATCCATTCGAACCCGTCAAATCGTCAGGGTCGACCCGGCTAGGGACCATCGTGGTTGACTCCAAAACCTTGGTCAACGCGCGGCGTTTGCTCTTCCTCTTCAGCAATTCGTGGGCATGAGAGATTTGGGAGCTTTTTCTCTTCGAAGGCGAAGACGATGATGATGCTACACACATGCCGAGATCTTCTAGACCTTTCATACGCTTCTTTGCTCCTTCGTTTCCATCATCTTCAGAATCGTTGCACTTGCTCGGGTTTCTGCTTGCTGTTTGAATTTGATTTGAGGGTTCTTCGAACGAAACGCCCGACTGAGATAGTTCTTGGCCCGAGGTGGAGTCAACTTCTGATTTGACAACAACGTTTTCCATTGCTTTATCAGATCGAAGCGAAGATTGCGATCCTTCTACGGTGCACTCTTCTTCCTTCTCCTCCTTTTCTTGATCAAGAACGACGGGGGATTGCGTTTTACCGAGAGAGGCACGTTCGAGGTCTAAGGCTTCAAGAATGGCATCTTCTCTTCGTGCGTATTTCACTCTCTTTTTGGAGACGTTTGAAGCGGCGGCCATGGCTTTTTCGATGCATTCAGTGTACTCCCCGCAACGAAAAGGTTTTACTCTCTTCGATTTCTCAAGATTGTACCAATCCCTGAAAGAATTTGGACAAGAAATCGTAAACTAGTGACTTCTTCACATCAACATTGAGAATAAACAGATGGGACTCTCATAAGAAGAACAAACTCAGTCACTCATGGCTAATCTTACGCCAAACTATTAGTATACGTGCCTCAACGATTGAATTGAACCCACGAGCAACGCTTTCCAAGATTTTGACAAGAAAGAGGTTATTGAGTTCAACAAACAGAGAAATTCTTGGTTCACAGACCATATTCAGAATTCAACCAACAGGGAAGTTCTCGGTTCAATGACACCTTTTAACCGAAGAACTATGACCCGAATGGGGAAACAAGCCAATTGAGCTCAGAAAACAATCTCCAAGCAATATCAGACAAAAATCTCAGGGAAATGAATCAAAATAACAGAGGAACTATGAAAACAAAACTCACACAATTGCTTCCTCTTTACCCAGAAGCTTAACAGGCGTCCCTGATCTAGGCATTTGAATGCAACCCTCGGGGAGATCATCTTCGCTGATGATTTGACCAGGCCACCACCATCCATTCCTTCGACGAACCCACACCAACGAACCAATCGATGGGTCGATTACCTTGCTTGGGTCCGCTACAGAGCTAGCCCCCATTCGCAAACAGCAACCTCGAACGAACTCACTAAGCAAGAAACAAAATTAAAACCCTAAGAACCGCCTTCATTCACCACTCGCCGCCTGCACAGACGAGAAATAAGGGAATTTCAATCAGGGAAAGCTTCAGGCACGAAATAGCCGCTAGGAGCCGAAACGACCCACGAAAAAGAGCAAACCTAAGGAGAAGCAAAAGACCCATGAACACGAAACATACCTGAATACAAAGACGAATCGAGAGACGGAAGAAAACGGCGGATGGATCTGGCGAGATTCAAGCAAAAGACGGCTTCCGTTTGGGTCGGCAAAATCCCCTTTCTTTCTGCGTCATTCGACAAGTTTCCAGCCCATTCTAAGGTTACCAAAAAGGGCTTTCTTTTCTTCCGAAATCACTTCGAGCGGCTGGGAGTTTTTACTACCTAAAAGTCAGCTTTAGATGCAGGGGCAATGAAAGCGATAGGAGTCTATGCGTGCCTAAGCTGCGCCTGCTCTGCTTCGTGGAGTGAAGAAGAGACGTGCATAAAACCACGCTTGTTCAGAGAACAGAGGATCGAAGGAAAGCCTTTTTAGCAACCTTTTGAGAAGCCCTCAAAGAAACGGCAGAGACCTAAGTCAGAGAGAGAGAGAGAGAGATTCTGTAGAAGAGAAGGAAAAAAGGGTAACGAAACTTAAAAAAGAGAGCTGCGATGAGGCACCACAGTGGTACATAAGTCCCTCGTACACTTGTCTCACATGCGCACTTGTTACTTAGCAAGTCCCCTAGTGCAGTAAAATTACCAATAAGTACGCTGCTTTCTAGGTTAAACTGAATCGACGGCTGTGATCTTTCTTGGAGCTTAAGATGTGCGGCGATTGCGGTGCTCGTGTCCCGACTATGGTGGGACTGAGCAACAGAGGATTAGAAAGGTGAGTCAGTCAGTGACTCATCACTGCCTCCTAGCTTAGCTTTTTTGTTCTGTTCTCTCTTCTAAAAATAGAGCCGAAGGAATGGATGGATTGATCCTTATCTATCTCTCTGCAATTTCGTTTTAGTTACTCGAAGAGGATATTCAGCGGACAAACAATGATCTGCAATGCTCGTCAGCATCTTTTACATGTTTTTGGGTTTTTGATCTTTTGCTTGTCTACGATAAAAGCCAATTTCGGTTTCGGGGCAGTTCTTGATCTGAGGAGTTGCTTCTCGTTCGTCAAGATCTCGTCTTTTCTGCTCTATCGATGAAATTTATCAGTTTCGCTAAAACCCAAATTGCTCCGTCGGCTGTTATCGATTCTTGGTACCAGAAAATAGAAATCCAATCCATTCATTCATTCTTCAAATTGTAGGTTACTCATTTTGTAGTTTTCAAGGCATTTTTCTCTTGTTCAGCTTCGCTAATGTCCCCTGTTTTGAGCAGCATCAGATTCATGGCGTGCCTTAAAAAATCTTATTTGATCTCCATCGCCTCTGATGCTTTGACATACAGAAAAAAAAAAAAAAATATTGCACGGTGGTCTCCCACTTCTCAATGTAAGTACAACTTTCATTTCCTAAAAGGTCTATTTCGTAGTGACCCTTTTGCCGTATCTTCTTGCTTTCTTGAACTCTCTCTGATACTCAATTTGAAGTTACATACATGGCTTGTCCCACCTGCTCTTCAAATGAGGAAAGACTTGGCAATCTTGGTTACATACATGGCTTGAGTTCAACAACGTATATGCAACTAACTGAGAGTGTCCTGATTTTCAACCAAGAAACAGAGCAAGCTTCCTCGTTTGCTTCCCAGACCTATATCATCCGAGGGTGTTTGTCAAACAGCATGGTTCCTTTCGTTGCTCTTATTGGCTGCTTCTACCATTTGTTCTCTGCAATGTTTCTGCTACAACATATTCTATTAACGTCATTGCCTTTATCTGCTGAAGAAGTAGAAACAAAAGGAAGGGTCAAAGTTTGCGTTGTTCTTGCCAAGCAAGCAATAAAAACCCCAACTTGCCTGCAGTGGAACATATATTAGATTTGATTAAGTTGGATACTATCTATCACGTTTTGAAAAGGTCGCAGAAGTCAAATGCATTCATTCACGTACACAGCACGCATCATAAGGAAAGAAGAAACATTCTTTTTGCACTCTGTAATGAACCCTTATAAAGCTTACACGGCAAAGCAGGGCACAGCATAGCAGAAGAAAACAGAGGAGCTGTGTTGTTTTATTTATTACATGGAGGACGATTACATCGGCGAGAAGTTCGTCGACTCGACGAGAAAAAGCATCAAGGGTTTGGACAGGTGCTTCTCCTTCTCTTTAATGGAGATCATAGGCGTCGATTCCCATGAAGTGAAATCTCTGAAGCGAATCGATTCGAAGAAGCTCAAAGATGGGATCAAGAAATGGGCCAAGTCAGTCGTTTCATATGCGAAACAAGTTAGCTCAAACCATTCACAGATGGGTGGATGAATGAATATATTAATCCACGGATTTGTACAAAGATATCATTTTTTTCTTTCTTTTGTCTCCTTCTCTTCCTTCCGTTGATCGAATCGTTTGTATAGCAGATTCATTCATGTACAGTACTCAGTTTGTTTCCTTGGCGTTGAAGTAGCAAGGTTTGTTGCGCACGCGCGATGGGAAAGCGTGGAAGGAGTGGGCTTTTTAATAGGCCTTTGAATGGGCTTTATCGAGCTAACTTAAATGCCCATAAATGTTTTTGGTCGTTTTTTATTATTATTTCAATAATCATAATAAAGAAGTTTTGAAAAAAATAATTATAAATAAAGTTTCGTGAAATGCCTTCTTATGACTATTATTTTCTTGCACACCCGATGTGTGTGCTATATAGTATTATCTATATTTAATAAAGAAATCATACTAATAAAAATAGGACAAATTTGGGAATATAAAAATATTGTGTTAGTGGGTGGTTATACTAATTTATATTATTATTATTTTATTAATTAATGAAAATCTACGTACCAAATCAATTTAAAATTGACTATTTGTATCCCACTCAACCATTATAGATAGTATAGATATGCACATTTTTTTTGAAAAAATAAAATTAGCCTCCCATCTTTTGACTTTATATGTTGCTTGTCTCTTATCATTCGTGCAAATTTGCAGTAAATACGATCCAATTCCTCCCCCAACATTAACCAAAAAGGAGACAAGAGAAAGCAAGCCTTTTTCATATTGCTTGTTAGATGCAATAATGTTCTTACCCTATAGATTTATTACTAGTCGTTTTAAATGAAACCATTCAAATGTCATACACTCATGATTTGAATTTGTATACCAACCCCACGGATGAAAAATACTTGTATTTTCGTATTTTGAGCCCTTCCTTTCGATTCACCGATTACTAAAATTCATTTTATATTCAATATTTAAATATCGGTGAAGTCCACAATGCCGATATTTTCGACCTTAGAGTAACTTAATAGTGAAAAGAAAATAGACTATGTAGCATTAAGACAAAGAAGTCAGCATCGAATAACCCCACACGTATGCACTGCAATGAAGAATCTATATAGTACCTTTTAAGCCTACGTAAAATTTATTTATTTTTTATTTTCCCTAAAAAAATCATGATGTTACAGAAGTGATCTTTTTGACCCTGATCGGCATTCTTCTCTGCATTCTCACTGTAGGAAAATTAATAATTGAATCCCTTTCAGCTTCCCATCTATTCAAAAAAATAAACATACAAAATTCAGTCACAATATATTCCAAATCCAAGTAGCAAAAAATAATATGTAGCATCACTAATAATATTTGCTCACTTGAATTGAGTTACAAAATGATGAAGGAAAATGGAAGCCTCAAGCCTCGCAAGGTCAACGCCTGGGCATAGCCGTTGACCTCCTCCAAAAGGGCTAAAATGCTTGCAATTGCTAATACTTTCCTCATCCTACGCATAATTAAATTTATAAAACATAAATACTTTAAATTAAATTCAGAAAAAAAAAAAAAAAAAGAGGCAAGTGATCTTCATCTTACAAGCCATCTCCATGGATTGAAGTGGTAAGGGTATTTATGTAAATCATCATCCAAATGCACAGCTCTGAAATACGCAAATACGCACCAATCTCTTGGGATCAAATGACCCTTTATTTCAACGTCTCTCATGGCTTTTCTCATCACACCTACTATGATGTTTCCCATCCTTAATGTCTCTGTAATAACCTGCATTTCCTTATATAAATACACATAGTAGCTAAATGCAATCTTAAAATCTTGAATAGTAAAGGTTAAAGAACTCTTACGGCTTGTGTAAAGGGTAATAACGAAGTATAATCAGTCCAAGAATAAGGCTCGTTGAGCTTCTCCTTAAGAATCTTCAGATTAAGGTTCTCCTCCTATATTTCAACGAAATACATATACATATATATGGTGTAAAGTACAAATTTTTATCATAAAAAAAATTGTTACCGTTAATTGTTTGAGGGCAAGAGGATAATCTGAGAGGTATTTGACTGCAAGAGTCATAAGAACTGGGACTGAGTCTTCGCCAGGAATCATTAAATCAATCATATTTTCTGCTATTAAATCATCATTCAGTTCTTCACTTGCATTGTCGCTTTGAATTAGTACATCGGCAACATCTTTTGGTAATAAAGATTTCCCACGATCCCTTTTTAATTTTATAATTCCATGAATGAGCTTCAACATCTTCTTCTTTGCCTGGCAATTTGGTTTTTTTACTAATAAAAATATTTTATAGAGATAACCTAGAAAATGATGATAAAATTTCATCTTGCCTTCAGAGATCTGTGAAGTTGCATGCCAGGAAGGTTTAATGGTAATGACATTAGACCAGCGATGAATTCTTGAAAGTGTTTCTTTAACATCATCATCTCCTTATTACCATTACTCGGCTCAAGGCCTATCAATGCTTTGACCAGGACTTGAAATGCTATCTGAAAATAATTGCAACAGTAATCATCATTAGTGGTATAATTCATTTGTGAAAATGTGTATAAAGTATAATATAATTGCCAGACATAATGATTGGTATAGGTTGTGATCTTTTGGGACATGATGAGAGAAAAATCTAAAGACACAATTGATTACGTTTCAAATTGTTTAGTGTGATTTCGACAAGAGAGTAACAATCGTGTGCACAATGATTATATCAATTAATCAGAAAAAATGTACATATATTACATATAACACGAAACCTATTCAACTATTTTGGCGTCTCGTCTCACTCTCTTTAACGCTAAAATTGAGGGAGTTTTCACATAAATTACGTATCATATAATATTACTTTTCCTCTAGTTGGAAAAAGGAGAAGTAGCATAATAATTATATAACCCGAAGAAAAAATGATAATTATTGGTAATAATGAAATTACGTGTAAATATAGGGGTAAAGACAATATGATGAACTTACATCTTTGGCTTCGTCTTGGATGTACACCACACAATCTTCACTCCATTTTGCCATAGATGTAAGAACATAGCTCTGCATGTCGTTAGTTATCTGTGCTTTCAAGGCATGAGACTTGAAGAAGCCTGCAATTAATCCATGGATTCTTCGATGCAAGCTTCCATTGATGGACAGTATGGAAGATTTTCCCATTAACTCCATGAGAGATTTCGGATAAGATGGAACGAACGTTCTTGCATCGCTTTGAAGAATGATCTTATTAATCTCTGCATCTGTTGATATTATAGTTGGGCTCCCAAATAGATGAGTTTTGAAAACATTCCCATGCCTGCAAATTGCAATAACGAAAGAAAATATTCAAGAAAATGGTGAAACCCTAAAATAATAGGTAGAGTTTCAGATAGTACGAGGTAATGAAGATGACGACTTACAAGCGACGTCGTTTCTCCACGAAGCTCTCTGGCCTATGAGAATAAGCACAAGAAATGAAGTCAATGGACTCCCCAAGAAATGGCCAAATTCCAAATCTGCCCTTTGGAAGTGCTAATGGTTTATTCGTCGAAGATGATAGTTTGGTGGTGGTGATGTTGAAACTACGTCGTTTAATCAATTTTGTCTGCAAATAATACACGGCAAACACGAGGAATATCGATGTTACCATTACCAAGAAACCATCCATTTTCTTCTTCTTGATTTCTCTCGGATGAAAAGGGAGAAAGATGAAATATTTGGTGGGATATATTAATGGGCTGTTATCTCTTACATATGAAGAGTTTTGGACTTTTAGGTAGAGAAATTGTGCTGCACACGTGTGTAATATGTGAAAGACGACAGAAGAAGAGATAGGGATGGATCGTGTCGTAATTATTACAAAGAAGAATAAGAAGAAAGAGTATATGTGCGTAGTACACAAGAGTACTTCGTGTGTGTGACTGTGTGTTTTTTAATATCTGTCCAAAGTGATACGGGTCGGCTTCACAAAAGTTACTTATGTGTATAAATTATAAAGGAAACCCTTATGTTATAAAAGAAGTTGGGCAGAGTTTCATCTGCATTAATGATGGATTAGATACTTGAAAAAGATAGGCTTATATTTCACTTCTCTTGTAATATTCAAGAGTGCCTTGCCTCTATATTTTATATAGTCCACGCGAAAGTCCACATTATAGAAAGAGAGCACTTAATTTATATATATATATATATATATATATATATATATATACACGCACACTCACACATACGGAAATAAACATAACAATTTTATTGAATATAATGATGAAAGTGTGGTTGTTCTTTTTATATTAGAACGAAGACCCCACCCACGGAGATGATTGAGTGGTAGTTACAGTGATAAGATATATATATATATATATATATATATATACACACATACACACACATATATTGAATATATATATATAATTAAGAGTCTTTCGTGCATTCATAGCTTATTCCGAACCCCATAACAAATTCAAGATTCTTACCTAAGTTCCCATACCTTCGAATAATGGTAATATTTAAATATCTGATGATTGAGTGGTTGTTACAGTGATAAGATATATATATATATATATATATATATATATAGGAATGATATGGTATTCATGTGAGCAACTTATATGAGCACCTACTGATTTGACACCGATTCGTGCCAAACAGCATGACGCTTCAACATCAATGTGGCATTTATCAACACATGTTAGGTGTCATAGATCAATACATATGATGCTGATGTGGCATGTTCACGTTTTATGTGACACTTGTTGTGTGGCCTTGATATACTCCACATGAACTTGCCATATCAATACCATATGTGTCGATCTATGACGCTTAAGATGTTTTGAATAATGCCACATTACATTTGATGTTGAAATGGCATGCTGATTTGGCACGAATCGATGCCAAATCAGCAGGTGTCCATATAAGGTGCTCACATAAGGTGGTTGTTCACGGTAGGTGGGCACCATAACAAACCTTTATATATATATATATATTATATATATATAATATATTATATATATATATATGATATATATAATTAAGAGTCTTTCGTGCATTCATAGCATATTCCGAACCCCATAACAAATTCAAGATTCTTACCTAAGTTCCCATACCTTCGAATAATGGTAATATTTAAATATGATTCCAAGCGTTATTGAGCGCCTTATTATTGTTGATAATGTAACCATCGTTTATTCAATTTTAAAATTTGGGAGCATCGAATAGAATCATCTTGAAGAAAAATGTACCAAAGAGATCGGCCAAAAGAGTTTTTCTTTGTATTATTTTATGATGCTCTCGGTCGTGAACGGCGATTTCTCTTTTCCAATATTTATTATAGTCATCAACGATGGCACTCATCAATTCTCGTCGATAAAGTTGAATATTTGTTGTAATTTAAAATATATCACGTTTTTTTAATATAAAAAGTATGCCTTTGACTGCATAGATATAGTTCGTCAATGATTAAAATCCTATGAACTCGATTGAATGATCAATCATTCCATATTCCTTTATACTAAAATCCTTTTTGGGCAAAATTTTATATAATAAGCTCCATGCTTAAACTTTTATTTAGAATACGCTTCATATATATGTCATTTAAATCTGGTAGTTTAGCACATACCATTAGATCTGATAATTTATTAGGCACCAAACTAACTTTCCCGATTGCCCTTTCAAGAATCTTCGAACAAGTATTTTGAGTATATGACAACTTCGACTGTAAATTCTATCTTATAGGGATTTTATTTTATATTTACTTAATTCAAGATGTGACGATATGAGGGGCCATAGAGTATCTTCTTCGTGGCTCAAAGAAGATTTATCAAATGGCGCAAAGAATAGAGAAAAAAGGGCACATTAACTTGTCTTAAAACCGGACAATGAACCACATTCGAATCCCTTCACTAACACGTCGATTCCAAGGAGAAATAGAGAAGAAAAATGTAAAAACAAAAGCAAGAACAATCATCATGGTCAAGAATAGAAATGGAAGAATGCTGAATCCACTATTTCTTGAATTTAGATGAGCTAAGCTCCACAACTCTTGAGAAGCATACACATAATAAAAAGATGATTTTACATCAATGACCAAAGGCAACCCTTCCCTGCTAAGCTTCCAACTCCTCGCCGATATCTCAGTTCCAAGAACGACCACCAGCGTATCCCCTCCCACGACTCCCATAGGCTAAACATAAAGACAAAGCATAAGGCAATGAAGACCCTAAAAACTATGCATGTGGACAGTGGAATAGTCCAAAAAAATAAAAATAAAAAATCTGAGGGTGGCCAAGTACTCACCTGGTGGAGGAGGTGCACCGCGGCCCATTGCTCGTAGCTCAGAGCTGACCTTTTGTCGGGCCTCCTCGAGTATGTTAATGAGGTCTTTAGCAAATCTGGCGTTTGCAGCAGTGAAGAATGTGTACGCAGTTCCTTTAGCGCCAGCCCTACCTGTTCGACCTATGCGATGGACGTAGTCCTCGAGAGATCCTGGGAAGTCGTAGTTTATGACGTATTTCACGTCCTTTACGTCTGTCACATGTTGAACTTTGTGTTAGAAACCTTCCATCAGAAATCTTAACAGTTGGGATTTCTTCTTTCATGCCACTACGTGATTTCGATTGGTTCAATGATATTGATGGAACCCTCAAATCTGACATAACTAAGCGTGTTGTCATGCTTGATGATGAGACACTTTTAGCTTTAAAGAAACAAGGAGCAAAAGAAACAACAGACTATATTTCTAGAACATACCTAAACCGCGAGCAGCGACGTCAGTAGCTGTCATTATGGGGCTCTTGCCAGCTTTGAACTCAGATAGAACCCAATCCCTCTCTGCCTGACTCTTGTCCCCGTGAATCGACAACGCAGGCCATCCATCGGTTCGAAGCTGCCTAGTTATTTGATCGCATCCTTTTTTAGTGTCCATAAATATCAATATTCGGCTGCCATCCATAATGTCCTCAAGCAGCTTCACCAATCTGCATTATACATTCATATTCCGATTCAGTAGATAATTCTTTTGAGGGAACAATGAGAAACAGAATTCAATCATACTTGTTATATTTCTGGCTCTCAGAGACAATCTCAACATGCTGATGAATTGCGTGGTTTGCTTTCAGGTCTGAGGAACCAATAGTCACCTTAGCAGAAAAGCAAGAACAAATTGAAAGTTGTTAAATTACACAGATGGTTTATGAAATTATTTATCAAGATAAAAAAAATGAGTACACGTTTATCTAAAGATAAGCCCAGCCCAGATAAGTTTCCTATGATTTTCAAAAGATTTAAGAAGTAATGAATACATATGCAAGTGGAATTTGCTGATTGATGTATGCAGAGTGTGCACCTATGAGAGCTCAAAGACCTTACATATAATCACAGCTTTGTGCACCATGAAATGTGCTATTCTATGACCCTACAGTCACACAACGGAATGGACCAACTGTCACAAATTGTAACCTCTATGTGATGGGTATAGCTGTGTACTCACTTTATACGGATTATATAAAGAACGTCTAGCAAGCTGTTCAACTTCCTTTGGCCATGTGGCGCTCCAGTAAAGAGTTTGACGATCAGGGCGAATCTGCAAACAACGAATATGATATGTATGACCAAAACCTTACCTCCTTAGTATGTCAAATTTATTACAGATCAAGAATAAATTATCTAATTGTTAGATCAGTACGGTACCTGATCAACTATTTTCCGAATCTGAGGCTCAAAACCCATGTCAAGCATACGATCTGCCTCGTCTAATACCAGATAAGTAACTCTTCTCAGGTTTGTATGATTAGACTCCAACATATCAATCAGCCTTCCAGGCGTAGCTATGACAATCTCAACACCTAATCAAGTTTAGAATTTACTGATGATGCTCAACGAAATTCCAGGGGTGATAAGGGACTAAACAAGAGTTGAAAGGAGAAGCAGCAGAAGGGAATACCCGATCCAAATCAGCATACAGTAGAAAAGTCACGTGGAGCAAATGGCCACCTACCTTTCTGGAGATCACGAACTTGGGGTCCCTTAGGAACCCCACCATATATGCAAGTATTCTTAATCTTGGATGATGCACCAAATTTAGTGGCTTCTTGCTGTATCTGAACAGCAAGTTCACGAGTTGGAGCTAGTACCAGAACTATGGGCCCATCTCCAGGAGCTAATTACGAAACGAAGAGCAATAATAAATAATTCACGTTTACTCATGAGCTAATACAAAAAGTTTAAAGAGCTTAAATAACATACTAAGAATATAGGCATGAAATAGCATTAAAAAAGGCTTATAAACTGTGTATATGACCCTGCAGTACCTAGGAATGGCTGAGCATTAACATGAACAATAGCAGGTAAAAGATATGCAAGAGTCTTCCCAGATCCTGTTTCGGCAAGTCCAATAAGATCCCGTCCCTTCAAAGCCATGGGCCATCCTTGAGCTTGAATCGGGGTAGGTTCAGTAAAACCCGCCTTCTCAATTTCTTGCAACACGTATTCTACATTTTAAAAAAACAATAGAGACAAAAGCGTTCAGTAACATCACAATAACACCAGAAGTGAATGCCTCAACCCACTTTTTTATAAATGTTTTGAAGGCATACATTACTCGCTGTCCACCTTAGTACAAACTTCACCACTACACTACCATGAGAAAAAGACAAATAGAACGCGACAACTGAAACTAACAGAGAATTTTAGAAAAAATGATCACCTGGAAACCCAACATCTTGAAAACTTTTAACAGGCTTTGGCACTCCTTTTCCCTCGACAGTAATCTCACGTCTCCGCCTGTAGTCTTCTACCTCACTCTCTGACATAGCAGCTATTGCTGGTGACTCCACGTAAAAATTTTTCTCGAAAGGTGTCAATCCATCCAATTCCAGTTTTCGTTGTGGAGATGCAGCTGAAGATGAGGATTGATAGCTGCTACCTTCATATTCTCTTTTGCGTCCCAACCCCGAATCCCTAGATATCAAACAAAAACATGAGAAGTACACAATACTCTTAGAAGAACAGCCCTAAAGTAAAATTTAGTAAATCGCAAAATTACTAACCATTTGTCTTATGTTTCACCATGACTTAGTTTATAAGTCCCATATCATGATCGAACTCAAAACCATAAAGTAACGCATAACTACAAGATAACCAATTAACCAAGTGGCAAAGATAAATGTTTCAATTCGTTCATCACTCATCCAATCGAAGCTACAACAATCCTGTAGCTCAGCAACAAAACAACACCATACTCCTAAAACTTTTCAATTATTTCAGCGTAAGCTGTCTTCACCTTATCCTCTAACCAAAAAACTGTCAACAATCAAATTGGAAATGAAACTACAGTTAGGGTTCTTACGTGCGACGATCTCGATATGAAACTGGGTCGGCGGAGCGGTTGTCATAGCGGCTCATTGTTTACGGCGACGCGTGAACTTCTGCTGGGATGTGTAGTAGTTTTGGCAATTTGGGGCTGATTTAGGGTTTTCCTTGATTGGAATAAGACTGATTGTGTTGTGTGCATTTCTTTTATAAATAAAATTATAAAATAGTTATTATTCCTAAATATGTAGTTATTCTTATTCTACAAAATAGGAAAAAAGTATTTATCAGCAGAAATATCTTCAGCTGGAAAAGGAGAAACTATGGCGATAGCATTTCCCATTCTGTCGATGAGCTACTCTGCCGCGAGAGCGTCGTCGGTGGACACCGGCCAGCGTCTTTCGTACAATCCACACCGTACTTACCCAAAGAAACAACTGGCAGATTCCGATTCTATCGCCGCAACAAAAGCAACGGGGAAAAGCGTCCCCAAAATATCCATTTCAGAGCTACTCAAGCGCGACGTCTACAGAGCAACGTCGTCTAAAGGTATGTCAACCTCTGTTTAAGCTCTTGCCGCTCTTTGATGTTTGCGTCTTTACTCCGTGGATATGCGCTTGTTTCATAGACTGAGTTTTGTCGTCATGCAATGGACTGGTTTGGCCTGCTGCGTTGTTCTTATGAATTTAATAGTGGTTGCTATGCTATTTGTTATTATTGATTTGGTTTTAGAGATTGAAACTCTGAAGTGTAACACTATCAAATTCTGCCGTGTGTTGTCTGTTGGTTTCCGAAAAAGATAGAAAGTGTAAAAAGTAATCACTAATGCGAATATATCATCTAGTGCAACGTTCACAATGCAATTGTTCCTCCTTACGCATTCTTATCATGATGTTGAATTAAAAAGTGGTAGAGTTGAAGATTTTGATTAAGCTGGCGTTGTGAGTTGATATGTTATGCTCGATGAAGGTGAATATTCACTTGAACTTGAAACCTTAAACTTTTGGCGAAAATTAATAGCCCTGATGCGTGCCCCTAGCCAGTTCAAAAATTATCCATAAACAGTGATATTCTTTCTTGCAGTTTACAACTTTAAAAATTGCATAATATCAGTTACTCTTTTATCTAATATCAGTGACTGGGAAGAGATGTGTATGTCATTTTTCATTCAATTGGTTTGGTACTTTAAGAAATAAAACAAAGTTTCCATCGTATTGAGAAAATGTTTTTGTGCACAGAGGAACATAGTGGTTTGTATTTGGGATATGAGACATGGATGCCAAGGCCACCCAAAGTGGAGAAACCGAGGTCTGTATTCAATCCTGCATCACTGGCTTATCTTGGCGACTGCATTTACGAGGTAGGCACTCACTTCTGTAGTTGAGGATCTGAGATATTCATTATCGTCCGAAATGCTATCGATGTTCTTGTAAGATAGAAAAGTGCTTGATAATATAGGTTTTTTTTGGCTGGTAGGGTGTATTATCATATCGTACAGAATTTTATCACTTTGGAATGAAAAAGCCTTTTCATTTTCTTTTACATATTTAATGCTATTGCTTTTGGATCTGTACATCCGGGCACAGATGTATGCTCGCAGGCACTTCTTGTTTCCTCCTCTGAGTATTGAAGATTATAATGATCGTGTGATGGCAGTGGTTCGTTGTGAAGCCCAGGTAATCCCTTTCTTTCATTTTTAGTTGTTAAAAAGTGTGATTATATGGTATTTGATTGATTATCTTGGTTTGGTTGAGTCATCGATATAAGAACATCAAATCTGTTAAATAAAATGCTCACATAGTTTTCATTTAATTAACGGTCTGAATCTTATTCTGAACTTAAAGTTTCCATGTCTTCTACTTGAGGATTGTGGTATATTGTTAAATTTCGTTTGTTTATATGTGAATCATTTAACCAAAACAAAAACTATACTGAATTTTGATGTTTCAGGACGCCATGCTGCAGAAACTCATAGGTGACAATTGCTTATCACAAGAGGAGAGGTATGAGGCCTGTGTCACTACGTTTCACTTATCTGCACATATTCTGTAACGTCATTTTCTACCTCCGATAATGAGATGCTTATTTATGTGTATAGCTTCTGGGACAACTTATTTCTCTCCAAGGAAAATTACCACTAAATTTATATAAACATTTTGAGGCAGTTTCTAGCTCAATTTGTTCATTAAAATCTGAAACTGCTGATTTAATAGGTTTTATCGCTTCCAAATTCTTAGATATATATCATTTTATGTAGTTATCTTTAGTTTCTCTTGAAAGGATAAATGGCGACATATTTTGGTAAATAATGTTTATGAGCAGGGATGTACTTCGCTGGGGAAAAAACATTGGTTCTTCAAAAACTAGAACAAAAAAGCGGGCAGGCTCGGCAGTTTACAACAGGGCATCTTCATTGGAGACTCTGGTTAGTTTATTGTTCCCTGAGACCTTCTGTTACTTTCTACTCTTCCTTCCAATAATGGTGATAAAAAAGGATTCTGTTGTTTCTTTATTACAGATTGGTTATCTATATCTCACTAACGTGCAACGGTTAGACGAGATCATGGAAAAAATAGGCTTCTCAACGGAGACATCTGCTTCTACCTCAGTGGAAGAAACAGTATAACATGGCCAGTTAGACTTTGGATTATCACCGAGAAGAGGAACTTACTGAGGTATCAGACTATTATTATTCTTTACGAAAAAAATCGGCAACTAAATTTTCTGAGATGGTCTATGCTAAGTTCTGAAACGGCCCATTCAAATTGTTCCATGCAGTTTGCATTCAGATGATTGGCTCGTCAAATCAACAAATACGAGTGGAGTTCCTCATCGACATGCTTTGTTGCATACTAGCTAAGAAGCTCATAAGATAAGTAAACAAAATTCATATCACATTAAGTATCTATTACGTTTTATCAGCATCGTAGTCTCTCTCTTGAATACCTCAGTCTTTGATTCTCAATATGCATCGTAAAGGAACGGTTTGTTGTTATGTTATGTGGTCATATTCTCTCCATTATCTCGAGCTCGTGCTTGATGGAGATGGACGAAAATATAAAAGAGAAAATGAAATGTTCTTTCTATTAATATTCGTAGCCATCCTTAATGGATTGTGTGGAGTGGAGCTCATAGTTGCTTAGCCTGCAAAAGTCTTGCTTTTCTTCATGAGAACCCCTCGAAAATTGTAGTTTAAAGTAAATTGCATTGTTTTATTGGATAAAATCAAGAAAAGGATATTGCTTTAGTCTAACCATGATTTATGTTGTGGCTATATACCATGAATTACATGGGTTGAATAAGTTCAACAAGGATGAGATTATACAATATCTTTTGTTTGTCTTTGTTTCTTCGTTTTTTTGCGATTTATATTATTTGGTAGTATGATACCATAATGCATTTACGAGTGCTTTTTTTTTTATATATATAATGAGGAAAATGGTTCTTTTGGGTTTTTTATGTATTGAATTCGAGTCCTAATCCTAGAATGAGTGGGATGATAAGATCAGCCTGTCTTCGTCACAAAATTTTATTCTTTGTATCTATGAAATTGATTATTGTTGATTGTAATGCTTAAAATCTATTGATTTCGTGAAAACAAAATTAACCTGCGACAGTAAAACCTACTTATGTGATCTTGATTTTAAGCATACGAATCAACAATAATCAATTCTTGAATAGGATGCATACTTAAATTCCTATTATATTTGTAAATCCCATTATTCGTAGTCTGGTTTTGTTTTATTTTGCCAGCAATTAGAGCTGTTTCGAATATTTGTGAAAGATGCCCAAACTTAAACTAAAAGTTCTCTAATCGTACTCCAAACACTGATTCAAAATGCGTTTTCTCATTTTCTCTTTTATGTCTAAATATGCGATTAGCATGAGATATCTCAAAAAATGAGTTTAATGTTTTGAAAATTTCAATACTTAGCCTTTTATTTATTTTAATTATTAGATACTCACAGAAAATAAATAAATAAAATTATATAAAAGAGTTCGCGTTATTAATAAAATATTTATGAACCTATTTTTCAATCGAATTTAAAATAATCTTGTGATTTAATTGTTAAGTTGTACTATATTCCAGTCAAGAATTGGGGTCTCGCGGTCACTAGCTAATATATGGCCTATGAGTAATAGTAAAAGGTCGGTAGAAGAGAATATTAAATAATTTTATTTTGAGTCTGAGAATTGATTTGATTGTTGAATGATAATCACTTCATTTTGAATTTAGAATGATTTTGAGTTTTAGAGTTTTTCTCGGATTCTTTAAGCAGAAAAGTCCAACTAGTTAGGCCCCACAATCAAAAAACAATGCTGTGGGAGCAAAGCTTTCCTTCTACGTTGATTGAGTATTCTTTCCTTTTCTTTTTCTCTCTTCAACCAACACAACAAATATGAAAATCGAATATAATTGATTGAATGTGTAGTACTGTAGTGTCGGTCTCGGTAGTTAAAAAGTAACAACTAACGAATTGGTATCTCAGTTGAGTTGAAAGTGAATCACAAGCAACGGTTTAATTCAGTTGAGATAAAAGATCGTACTTACGTGGTAACTATTGCTGCACGAAATTCTCTTATTTTTTCCTTGCACCAACAAACACCAACCTATACATATGTGATGGGCTTTTACCTTCTCTGCAAGGAAGTTCCGTAACGATATTAACAGCCATTTTATTTTATGTATATGTTATGTTATATTTATTAAGTTTTCATAGGTTAAAAAATTGCGGACAGGTGGAAGGTATTTAATGTCGTGGACGTCGTAAGGGTCAATATTGTGGCCTACCTATACACATATAATTGAGTTTCTTGTTTTAGAAAAATGAGAGAATAATACTCAGCCTCTCATCTTTGTGATGGATGAGTATTCATTGTTATGTGGATGACGAATTATTATTTTTTTATTTATCGGCAGCTAACAATACAACTGTTGTGTTGGAAATGGGACCTAATGTTTTTTTCGCTGACTCGTAATCCTAATCTTGAAACACATTCAATTCTCGTTATCTTGAACCAATAAGTAAGGGGAAAAAAGAATATATTTTCATTAAACGTCCAAATTTTAAAATAAAATGAAGAAAGAACGAAAAGAGAAAAGATGTATCGTGGCGGCTAAAGCTCTTGGGTGGGTCGTGCTTGAAATATAAAATTGATTCTATTTAGAGTGATGAAGTTTAATATGAAAAAAAGCTCGCAATGGATTACAAGAAAAAAGGTTTGTTTCTTGTCCCTATTTGTGCATTGACGTTTACTTCAAGTTGATACTGACATCGCATGGAAGTGTATTTAATTTTTCAAGAAAAACAAGTGACGTCGTCCTATATAAAGTTTCCCGGTTATTAATCCTCGGTTTGGTGATGTAAATATTAATTATGATTGATCAATCTATAAGTGTCCATTAAAGCTAATTCAAATATATATATATATATATGAAATATAATATTAAATCGTTACTACTTGCTACATCCCGATTCATGCTTCAGCAGTTAACATCGAAGAACCAAACTTTATATTCCTTTATTTAACGAAAAATTGAATGATATATTGAACATAACAAAGCAATTTTAACTTCTGCAAAGCATACGTGTATCTAGCGATGGAACTCTCAAAATAAAAGCTTCTTGATTAATTTGGTATGTCATGCAAACTTCTCCTTTTACCTTTCGTCACATAACCAACTTTTGCTATCCCAAATAATATGTTCTAACATCTAAATTATTACAATAAATTGGATCGTTGTCTTCAATAATTATTGGCAACTAAACTTGTTAGTACGGTTACAGCTAATTTGATGTTGACTCTCTCATAATAACTAACACATGCATTGATTTGATAGCAAACTTGTAATATATTTTTTTCACCTTATTTTGTATTTTACTTTGCATGCTCGTGCCGTGTAAAGCATGAACTATTAAGCAATGGAGATATAAATAAAATATTATTTTGTATGTTTCGTAGGAAACGTTATGACTATTGTAGTTTTGATCTTCAAACGAATCAACGGTTTCGGTTAATAATAATCGAATACATCTTATTAATTTAGCTAAATATTTATTTATTTTGGGACTGCTACAAGTAGATGCACTTAATCTTTGATGGGTTCAACAGTGCAGTTCACAGCTTCAAGCAACGATGATGAACTTAATCTTATTCGTTACTTATGTTAAAATATTTCAAAATACCTAAATCATTAGAGCTAAACATGATTATATATAACGTTGCTACAGTTAAATTCCTATATATACATTTAAACAGTACCGACAACTCCAACCATCTCCTCTATATTTTCCTCTAACCTAATACTCTCATTATTTTATTTATTTAATATCTAGTTAATGATTTCAAATTATCAATGATACCATATTTTCAATATATTTAAATTATCATTATAATTTAAACTCTATACCAATGTTTTCAATATATTTAAATTATCATTATAATTTAAATCTATACCATGTTTTCAATATATTTCAATTATCATTATAATTTAAGTTTTTAAATATTAATTTATTTCATACATGAATAAAATATGGAAACAGATTTAATTTAACAATAATTATTTCATTAAAGAATTATTTCTAATTGCACATAAAAAAACAAAAAAAATTAAGAAAGAGGGATAGCGGGTGAACAGTGACCCGCAATATATAGCGGGGCACTGTAGCACCCGCCATCAATAGTGTGGCGGTTAGAGGACGATTGGAACTGATTTTCCACCATATATGGTGTCCAACGCAAGCTATAACGGACTGTTGGAGATGCTCTTAGAGCTAAACATGATTATTTTTTCAATATATATATATATTATGAAAACAAAAAATAAATTATATATCTTTCATTCTCTTATCATCACTTTTTTTTTCCTGTTTTTGTTCCTACAAAATTGTTTTAGATCACCACTACTAGACGATTATATTTACCAATTGATAATTATCCAAGAATAATCTACAATATTCCTTTTTCAGTTGGCCTACTAAACCTTATAATGGAAGTGAAAGGAATCCCCCATTATTACGTCATTGCTCACATAAAGACATTGAGATAATGCAGTCCTAATAAATCATCATTAGTGCTAGTTTGATTTGGATTTACGTATCTCCTTTGATATAAATGAAGTTGCCCAAAAAATGTAGTAAAGCATTGCATCTTCTTTGAGTTAAATCAATAGGGATTAACTGTAATTTTAAGATTCTAACTTCTTACGCACACGTATCTCATATTTCCAATAAACTATTGCAACTATTTAAGTATTACGCATACTAATATAGTCCTGAAATCAGATTTTGAACCACGAAAAACTTTTATTCAATTTCATTCACCGAATATTACCTTTTTACAATAACCAAATAATAAATACCTAAAGGCAAACCCGTGACATAGACACGATGGCTCATTAATTCTGCAAACAGTTATGTTCGTCGTGCAAGCAAACAAAAGGTATCAAACAAATGAAAAACTTAAGGAGCGTATTGATTTTAATTTTAAATAGCTTTATGTTCATACAAAAATTACCACTAAACAGTTTTGAATAATTTTATCTATACTAATTTTGAAGAAGACATTTTCTTAAGCTATCTCCAACCATTTCCTCCATATATAGGGTTGCTATTACACTAAAATTTGTTTATATATACAATTGGAACAGTAATGATTACTGTTATCACACTAAAATTTCTTTATATATACACTTCGAACAGTAATTATTATTCCAACAATCTCCTCTATATTTTTCCTTTATATTCCACTTTTTTATTTTATGTCCAAATATTAACTATGAATTAAATTTTAATCCTTTCTAACCTCAATTTCGGTAACTTTTTTTTTACAAAAGAAATAGGAAAAGAATTTTGAGATTAAAAATATAAAAGTGGGACCCAACACTTTGAAGATGCCCACGTTTTTTTTTGTCTTTAAAACGCGGCTGCAGACCACACCATAAACACTGAATTTTTTGTTGATAAAAAAAGAAGAAAGAAAAAGAAAACATTGATCAAAACCCAAGACTAAGCAAAGCTGTTTTCGTCACTTCGCTTTGACTCTTTTGACGCTCGAGTTTGAATCTTGTTTCTGCACTCTTTTCTCTCTCCGTAAGATAAGCCCACCCAAAAGAAGCATAGCATAAAGTGGCAGCTTAGGTAAAGTAAGAATCAAAGTATACATACGAAACGATAACCCGAAAAAGAAAACAAAAAATAGGGTTCGTTTTGTTGCCTTGCAGAGCTGCGTTCTTGATCTAGGAAGCTGCATTATGGGGCTCGAAAGAACTGCAACGTGCAATGCGTTTCTGCTGTTGATTTGCTTCTTCAGCTCGTGGATTTTGGGCGGTGAAGCTTCTGTTTCGTACGATTCTAAGGCCATAGTTGTAAATGGGCAGAGAAGGATTCTTATTTCTGGATCCATTCACTATCCCAGGAGCACGCCTGAGGTAATAATTCTACTCACGTGCAGCGATTCGTTCTTTCTTCCCAGCAAGTAAATCGCGTCGTTTATCATCTTTGTGATGCCTTTTTTTTTACATTGTAGATGTGGCCAGATCTTATTCAGAAGGCAAAAGAAGGTGGTTTAGATGTGATTCAGACTTACGTTTTCTGGAATGGCCATGAACCTGAACCTGGGAAGGTAAGTAGCATTTTGTTTCAAGTTGATTTTCTTCATTTGTTGCTATAATCTGAGGTCTCCTTTTATCTCTTTTTTGCAGTATTATTTTGAAGAGAGGTATGATTTGGTGAAGTTTGTGAAGCTGGTGCAACAAGCAGGCTTATATGTTAATCTTCGCATAGGTCCATATGCTTGTGCTGAATGGAATTTTGGGTAATAATAACGAAGTGTAATAAGCTCTGTTTGAGTATGTTTTACTCAGATTTAGTTCTCAGATTGCTGAAGAAATCTTACATCTTTTTTCAGGGGTTTTCCAGTTTGGCTCAAGTATGTTCCAGGCATTAGTTTCAGGACAGACAATGGCCCTTTTAAGGTTAGCCAAAAAGGGTCCCTTTGTTTCCCCTTCTCCGAAGCATGTTAAGTTACATTAAACTTAAGTCTCTGAATTCACTGTACGAAGGATGCAATGCAAAGATTCACTACCAAGATTGTGAGCATGATGAAGGCCGAAAGACTGTATGAAACTCAAGGTGGTCCTATCATACTTTCTCAGGTAAAGAGCAAAATTCTTCTCAGCATCATCATTTTCTCTGTAATAGAAATACGAGGTTGTCTGATTCTTTGCGTGTAATAATATCAGATTGAAAACGAATATGGGCCTATGGAATATGAGCTCGGTGAGCCCGGCCGAGCCTACACTGAATGGGCGGCTAAAATGGCCGTTGATCTTGGCACTGGCGTTCCATGGATTATGTGCAAGCAAGACGATGCCCCTGATCCAATTGTGAGTTCATATTTTTTTTTTTTTTGGTTATTTTCGTGCATGAAACCTTTTTGTTAGTTATGTTGTATTGATGCACAGATTAATACTTGCAATGGCTTCTACTGTGATTATTTCTCTCCAAATAAAGCTTATAAGCCTAAGATGTGGACAGAAGCATGGACTGGCTGGTAACTATTTATGCTTATCCTTTTCATTATACTGCGAATAGATTCGTTCGAAAAAATGACATATGTTTTGAGCAAAAGTATCCCACAAAACATTTGAAATTTTTACAGGTTTACTGAGTTTGGCGGTCCTGTTCCTTACCGACCCGCCGAAGATTTGGCATTTTCAGTGGCCAAGTTTATTCAAAAGGGTGGCTCTTTCATCAACTATTACATGGTAATTTAAACTGTTTTTGCAAGAATTTAGTGTTTGATTGGTCTTATACAAGCTTTGATTGTGTATTTTTTTTTTCAGTATCACGGAGGAACGAACTTCGGTCGAACTGCTGGCGGACCATTCATCGCGACTAGCTACGACTACGATGCTCCTCTTGATGAATATGGTATTCATCGATTTCTTGAAATCCCGAATAATATTGCGTCATCATTTTCTTGTTTTTACCATAAAAAAACATGATATGCAATTCCATGCAAGAGAAAAAAATCCTTAAAAGCAAAGGTGCTGGCAAATCTGTATATGTAGGATTAGGAAGCTCTTGCCAATATACATATGATGCTGAATTTTTTCGAAGAGTCTCTTATTATATAATCGCATATCAGAAACTCGTTCTTGAATCGATCCATGATACTTGATTTTCTTACATTCCCATGTAGGATTACTGAGGCAACCTAAATGGGGTCATCTCAAAGATTTACACAGAGCAATCAAACTTTGCGAGCCAGCTTTAGTATCCTCCGATCCATCTGTTATAACGCTTGGACACTACCAAGAGGTTTTGCCCCTTCTTTTTTTTAGTTTATGAATTATTCTATTTTCCTCATATGAGATTAAAGAACGAAACTTTCCCCCTTTTTTCTTACGATGTTTTCCCAAACAGGCCCATGTGTTCCAATCGAAATCTGGCGCTTGCTCTGCTTTCCTCGCAAACTACGATCAGCATTCGTTTTCAAAGGTCTCCTTTGGGAATATGCACTACAACTTGCCTCCATGGTCTATCAGTATCCTCCCCGACTGCAAAAACACAGTTTATAACACCGCCCGTGTAAGAACAATTAAGCAAGAAAATATTTTTTTTTGATCTTTTTGGAAATTCGTCATTGAAAAAAAACCCTATTATTCTTTAACAGATCGGCGCTCAAAGTGCGCAGATGAAGATGACGCCCGTCCGCGATGGATTTACCTGGCAATCTTACAACGAAGAGGCGGCTTCTAGCGAAGAGGACTCTTTCTCGACAGTTGGTTTAGTCGAGCAGATAAATACGACTAGGGACAACTCCGACTACCTTTGGTATACAACAGAGTAAGAAAATCACTTTTAAAGATAAGCCCTTTATGTAATAATTCCGACGCTGTTTTTGTTTAACCGCTTTGTACTATGTTCAGAGTGAAGATGGATTCGAGCGAAGGGTTTCTTCGAGGCGGGAAATTGCCCGTGCTCACCGTAATGTCGGCTGGCCATGCGCTGCATGTTTTCATTAACGGCCAACTTTCAGGTTGCGTTCGATTTTTCGAAACGTAAAAGCTTTGTTGTGGTCGAAATATAGTTTATTTATTTGTCGTTAAGCTTTTAATTATAGGAACATCGTATGGAAGTCTTGAAAATCCCAGGCTTACGTTCAGCGGCTCTGTGAATCTTAGAGCTGGAGTTAACCAAATCTCTCTTCTCAGCATAGCTGTTGGTTTACCCGTACGTACAATATACATATATGTATTTATATTTTCAAGTTTTCCTGGATTTATGGTGCTGATCATCTGTTATTACACTATTGTTCGAAGAATGTGGGCCCACATTTCGAAACTTGGAACACCGGCATTCTCGGCCCAGTTTCTCTCTCGGGTCTCAACGAAGGGAAGAGAGATCTGACGTGGCAAAAATGGTCGTACAAAGTCGGCCTCAAAGGAGAATCGCTGAGCCTTCACTCGCTCAGCGGCTCGTCCTCCGTGGAATGGGTCGAAGGCTCTTATGTCACTGAGAGGCAACCTTTGACGTGGTACAAGGTAAAAAAAATGTTTTTTTTTTCGATTTTTTTTGGATGTTGAGATTCTTACCGTGTTCGTCTTTTTTTTTTTTTTTTTTTTTATTTTCAGACAACCTTTAATGCCCCGGCGGGGACGAACCTTTAGCGCTAGACATGAACACGATGAGCAAAGGGCAGGTGTGGATCAACGGTCAAAACATAGGACGTTATTGGAATCAGTACAAGGCGTCTGGCGGATGCGCTCCGTGTAATTACGCCGGTTCCTTCGACGAGAAGAAGTGCCTTAGCAACTGCGGCGAAGCTTCTCAGAGATGGTATGTAATAAAAACTCAAAACTCGTATATCAACCTCAGTCGGTTTTAAGATCATTTTATATGCTGCTGAATGACCACTTAACGTAAAAGCTTAATCTTGAAGAGAGAAGGCAGTGCATCATTATTTTATAATTTTATATATATTCATTTCCAATACGCCCCCATCACGTCTAGACTGATTTTTATCTAACATTAGACGTGGAATTTTCACTTAATGGGTAATCGTGGTGATTCGTACCCAATGCCTTTATGCCTAGTCTCTGATACCATACATAAAAGATTAAGCTTTTGAAGGGAGCATCGCATTATTTTATATATATATATATATATATATATATATATATATATTAGTTCCAGCACACCCCTCGACTCTAGCTGATTTTTTCTAACCTAACGTTAGAAGTCGAATCTTTCTTACCTAGCTTTTTCTGATACCATGATAAATGGCTACTTTGCATAAAAGTTTAAGCTTTAAAGGGATTGTATCATTTTTTTCCACACACAAAAAAAATCATATATTTTTATTGCCATAGGTACCACGTCCCTCGTTCTTGGTTGTACCCCACGGGAAACCTCCTCGTCGTCTTTGAAGAGTGGGGCGGGAATCCATACGGCGTCACCCTAGTGAAGAGAGAAGTTTCGAGCGTTTGCGCCGATATATTCGAATGGCAGCCCACCTTAGTAAACTACCAACTGAAAACCTCAGGCAAAGTCGTCGACAAGCCTCTGAGGCCCAAGGCCCACCTCTCGTGCGCCGACGGCCAGAAAATCTCTTCCATAAAATTCGCGAGCTTCGGCACTCCCGAGGGGCGTTGCGGTAATTTCGTGCAAGGAAGCTGCCACGCTTTTCACTCTTACGACGTCTTCGAAAGGGTATGATGAACTCATTCGTTCGTTGAGATCGATGTTGTAAATATCGACTATATGTCTGATTTTTTTTTTTTTTTTTCAGTACTGCGTAGGGCAACAGTCTTGTGCCGTCCCTGTTACGCCAGAGATTTTCGGAGGAGATCCGTGTCCAAACGTCATGAAGAAAGTATCCGTAGAAGCGATGTGCAGTTGAGCTTCTGGGGAAGTTGGCGAGGAAGAATCGAGTTTGATATGTCGTTCTTTTTTTTTTTATCGGTCGTCGGCTTCGGTTTTCGGGGCGGCGAAAGTTGTAAATATCAGTGCAACGCGCCGCCTCGATTCGTTTTTTTTTTTTTTTTTTTTTTGGGTAAGGGAGGAAAAGTAGTATGTGATATGTACAAAGAAAGTAGTATTGTTCCTATATTATTGGTGTCCTACGTCGACTAAGGGACAGAGAAGAGTGTGAAACCTCTTCACTCATAGTATGTAAGAAAGACATGAAACGCATTCTTGAATGTCAAAACTCAAGTCTCAAATCGAATAAATCAAAGAAATTGATAATATAGTGTGTCAATTCCGTACCAATTAATCTTAGATATGAATAATATAAATAAGTCAGCCCAAATATATATTTAAATATAGGCTTATTGCCTTAAAAATAGTATTATTTAATATACCTAATATTTAAACTTAATATTACAAATCAGGCCCCAAATATATTTTAAAATAGGCTCTAGGCCTTGCCAAAAATAGTTTAAAGAACCCAATTTTTAAACACGAGGACCTAAATTATACAAGTGTTATAAAGTGTATATGAACTGTTACCGGATGATCGTTTGATGTTATTTCAAAACAATGAAGTGTTACTCCAGAACAATGTAGTGTTACTGCAGAACAATAAAGTGTTACTGAACAAATCGGATCCTTAAAACTAACATTTTCCCTGATAGGGTCTGAAAATCTAATTCAGGCGCCGACAGAGGCCTGAACGAAAATTGCCCCTTAATTTTAAGAGAACAACCCCGTACCAAAATTATAAAGGACATTAGCCGACATTATACAATTTTGATAGCATAATTTGTTTCAGATTCTTTAACTGACATTCCAGATAGTTATTTTTCATGTTTCTGTCAGATATCAAAGTAGTTCTGACAAGTCAGGTTTATTCGTGACAAGAGATGACTTTTTTTGTATGTTTTTTTTTACTACTGTAATATGATGTACCATTAGCGTATCATCTGACAAGTGTTTGGTGTACCTCGTATACACGGTTGTCGTACCTTATACCCACGGTTGTCATACTTTTCACATTGTTACAGTACAAACATCTAGCCATGACAATCTTCTTCTTCTTCTTCTTCTTCTTCTTCTTCTTCTTCTTCTTCTTCTTCTTCTTCTTCTTCTTCTTCTTCTTCTTCTTCTTCTTCTTCTATCCTACAATTTAAAGGGGCATATGATATAGAAATGGGGCTTTTAGAATTCAGACACAGTCATAAGTTTCTTTTAGGTTTCAGGTCCCTGTCAGAAAATTCATAGTTTTAAGGACCCGATTTCTGCAACACCACTTCATTGCTCTGCATTACCACTTCATTGTTCTGCAATACAACTTTATTGTTTTGCAGTTGTTCAGTAGTACCACTTTATAGTTTTTCAGTATCACTTCAATGAAATAACACAAAACGAGCATCTGATACCAGTTCATATACATTTTATAACGCACGTGTAGATCTAGGTCCTTATCTCTAAGTTTTATAAAGATTGAGTCCTTAAAACTATGAATTTTCTGACAATGTGCAAAACCTACTTTAGACATGTTTTGGGACCCGACACGTAATTACACCTATAGAATCTACTTTCGTGAGATTGGGCCGTGTTGTTTAGTTGGGCCCAGTTAACCGAAGAGTTGCCTGATCAATAATAAGAGAGTCGCCCTCGGTCGAGGTCTGCACTTTTCGTTGTTGCTCATACCGTCATACGTACGCCTATTTTCGTGTAATTCTGGTGTCGACAATCTTCAATCAGAAAGCCGCCAATCAGAAAGCACTTGATTGAAGGTTAATAAGGGTCTCCCATTATCCATGTAAGTCAGCTGTTGTCTTCCAAGCTCAAATTCATAGCTTCAGTTCCTGCACGAAAACTTTTTGCCGTTTTGCTAATGCTACTAAGATTTTTATCCAAATGAAGGTCGCGAATATGTGTTAAAAATCTCCCGAAACATGCGACGGAAGATCGCCTCAGAGAATTTTTCTCACAGAAGGGAGAAGTTACTGACGCCAAGGTTATGCGCAAAAAGTAAGCCCTTGGCTTTTATTTTTTATTTTTTACCTTATATAATATGTTTTGAGAAACTCACTTTGTCGTTGATGGATTGAAGGTTGAGTTTTTTTTTTCTTTTATCGAGGGATGGCAAAAGCAGGCAGTTTGGGTTTGTGGGATTTAGGACTGAGAGTGAAGCTAATGAAGCCTTAAAGTACTTCAACAAATCTTTCATGGATACTTCCAGGATTATATGTGAGGTCTGGTTTCTTTTAACTATTACAGCTTCATATTGTTGAGATACCAAGAAGCTGATGAATGATGGTTTTTGCTTTTATCCTAATCAACGATGAAATGTTTTGACTTGAATCATCAGATTGCTAAAAAAGTTGGAGATCCGAATATTCCCCGTCCTTGGAGTCGATACTCATCGAACAATGATGTCATCGCAGAAGAAGATAAGAAATTTACTGGCAAGAAAGGAAATAATTCAAAAGAAGAGAAAGGTTCTAATAACAAGGATGAAGATGCTACTGAGGATCCACAGCTTCAAGAGTTTCTTCAGGTAATGGAACACCGTGGAAGGTCAAAGTTGTGGGCTAATGATGCTGTTGAACCTCCCTCACTTGGTAAATTGCGAAAGGCTGGGGAAATTAAATTGAATTATGACAGTGATGGTGAGAGGATTCAGCAACAAGGAGAAATCACATCAGAAGAAGAAGCAGAAAAAGATGATGGAAATGGTGTAAGTGATGGTGCAATGGTATCGGATACTGAATACTTTAAGAGCAAAATTAGAAAAGATTGGTCAGATTCCGATGATGATGTCAGCGATGTGTCTGAAAAAGATGCCGTCCCTGGCGCTAAACCTGACCATAGTGATACTATAGCTGTGGATTTGCCTCTTGGAGATATGGATTCAATGAATCCATCAGCAGCAGTGGAAACGGAGAGTGGGATTTTGGAGACTGGTCGCCTATTTGTCCGCAATCTTCCCTACACTGCCACGTATGAACCTTTAGACCTTGTACCATGTTATTTAGTGGCTGCTTTTGTTTGTCCTCTATGCTTGGGTTGCTCTTGCAGTTTATAATTTGTGTCTGTTTGATGATTTCATGATTCTCATGTAACCATATATCTTCTATTTTGTTGTGTAATTTTTTTGCCGTTCACCTTGTATTGTGTGCAGAGAGGAGGAACTAGAAATTTACTTTAGCAGATATGGTGCAATCTCTCAGGTGCATATTGTTGTCGATAGAGATACAAAACGTTCCAAAGGAATTGCTTATGTTCTCTTTGCTGTTCCGGAATCTGCTGCTAGGTAATTCTTTTCCTGATTTAAAATATCATATTCCTACTTTAACTTATCCCAAAAACATACATGTCAAAATCATGACTTCACGAGAGCAGAGCAAAGATGTTATGTAATGCTTTGTAGTTAATACGCTGTCGACGTTGTCCTAATCTGTTTTCATTGCAGTGCATTAGAAGATGCAGACAGTGCAATTTTTCAGGGAAGGTTGTTACATGTCTTGCCAGCCAAACAAAAAATTATCCCTGATCGACAAGGGTATGATTTTGTCATTCCTTCTCAACGAAGACATTTGAATTTTGTGGCAAACTTTTATGCTTTTGACGTTTCTTGTGTTGTGTATTGCGGTTCGACAGTAAAAACAATACTGGAGAACATTCTTCACAGACATTAAAGCAGCGGAAACTTCAGGAAAAGAAGGCCTCAGAAGCTAGTGGAAATACAAGATCATGGAATAGTTTATTCATGCGCCCTGATACTGTAAGCTGAACTACTTTTATTTGGCTAGAAAAAATCACCTTTGAGCTTGATACGTAAGCTAATATAAGAATGCAAACATAAGAAAAAATACTGCAGTAGTCCTGGATAGTCCCCAAGCTAGAGATTACTTACTTCCAACAAAGAAGATTTTATGGAATGCTTCTTTGTGTATATTCTTCTAATGAGTTTCCATATATCCCTAATACCGTTACAGAAAAGGGTTTCTTGGGCCTTTTCTTATAAGTTACGTTAACGATCCAATATCGGTGAACTGTTTCTTACCAGATTCTTTATCTATTCTATTCTTCAACTTCCAGGTTGTTGAAAACGTTGCGCGAAAACTTGGTGTCAGTAAGAGTGACCTGCTTGACAGAGAATCTAATGATCTTGCTGTGAGAATTGCACTTGGAGAGACTCAAGTTGTTGCTGAGACAAAACAAGCACTCTCAAGTGCTGGCATCAATATAACCTCATTAGAGGAGTTTGCTGCTGGAAATACAGATGGTTCAAAGAGAAGTAATCATGTGATATTGGTGAAGAATTTACCATACTATTCGTCTGAAAGTGATCTGTCAGATATGTTTGGGAAATTCGGCAGCTTGGACAAGATAATATTGCCTCCGACGAAAACTCTGGCATTGGTATGGTGCAACATCATTTCATATCATAAATTGTTCCGTAGTTGGAAATATTTGATGGTAAGACGCACTTGAGAAATTTTGTACATTTTACCCAGGTTGTCTTTTTAGAACGTGCCGATGCTCGTGCTGCTTTCAAGGGCTTAGCATACAAACGCTACAGGTATGTTTTTTTAATTCTAAACAAAAATCTTCCTTGTGGAATTTAACTAATGATAGTTCTCAAAGCTAGAGTTCTGGTTAAATCTTTCTAGTTGTAATGAATGCTTATTGATTGTGATGGTCATCTGCTACTGTAGAGATTCGCCGCTGTATCTAGAAATGGCACCTGATAATATACTCAATCAAATTGAAGAACATGGAGATTGTAATGTTGTGCGTGAACATGATGAGAAAAGAGCTTTGTTAGAGCAGCATGTTGAAGAGATACCAGAGGCTGACGTTGATCCTGATAGAGTCGAGGTTATTACTGACTAAATCTTCTCTTTTGAGAAAAATAATAATAAGTCTCAGCTGCAAATATGCACCTTCGACAAAGCTGCATTTCATATTTGTGGAATTGTTGCTCTGAAGCTAATGTTATGTTTTGTATCTTTTGATTTGCTTCCCCTTCTTTTGATTTTCTGCAGTCGCGCTCGTTGTATGTCAAGAACCTGAACTTCAAAACAACAGATGAGGCGGTGAAAAAGCATTTTATTGAGCACATCAAAGAGGGAAAGATACTAAGTGTCAGGGTATGACAAAAACTTTCTTGAATCATTTATGGTGTAACTTAATATCAGCTTGTTTAAATTCGTGCTTCGATTTTTATGCGCCATCTTTAGGTGATGAAGCACTTGAAGAATGGGAAGAATGTTTCAACTGGGTATGGGTTCATTGAGTTCGATACTGTTGATACTGCAGTCAAAGTCTGTAAGGCACTGCAGGTTTGTATTCTCACTTTACAACCCTTACACGGAAAAAGTTTTTTTTAATCTAACTTGTGATTTTACTTTTCAACTGCCTCCGTTTCCTCATTGGCTGTTCAGGGAACTGTTTTGGACGGGCACGCTCTGATATTGCAGCTTTGTGACGCTAAAAAGGATGAAAATTTACATAAAAAAGTAGAAGATGATAAGAGTTCAACAAAAATGATAGTGAGGAACGTAGCTTTTGAAGCCACGAAGAAAGATCTTCGACAGCTATTCAGTCCATTTGGCCAGGTATTAGAGGAAACACTTGCCATATATTCTTCAATCAGAGTAGCTTTGTCCCATCATTTCAATTCAAATCCCTAAAGAATCTTCTTCATTTCAAAACTGAGTGTGACTGGGGCTTTGTGACCTAACAGATAAAGAGCCTGCGATTACCAAGGGGATTGAAGAACCATAGAGGTTTTGCTTTTGTCGAGTACATCACAAAGCAAGAGGCCAAAACCGCGATACAAGCCCTTTCAAATACGCACCTCTACGGCCGTCACTTGGTATGTTTTTAATGGATGTTAAAAGTGTAACGAATTTGCATGATCGATTCGAGCTGAACGTGGACTCGCTTGTTGTAGGTTTTGGAGCGGGCGAAAGAAGGTGAGAGTTTAGAGGAATTACGAGCCCGAACAGCTGCCAAGTTTGATGATGGCTTGGTTAAGTTTTCCAAAAAGAGAAATCAGATGGCCATCATTGATGAAGGGACCTCTAAATTCGCCAGGATTACATATTAAATTTCAGGTTTTTTTGGGGTTTTTTTTTTTTTTTTTCTGATAATGCATGGATAGAAGAAGAAGAGTGTTTATTGTGACAAATATGATCATGGTAGTATTATCATGTGAAAAATCTAGTTTTTAGTGAGACTCGAGTATAATCCCATCCTTTGTCTTCCATGAGTTTTCGGATCCATTGTTTTCTATCCATGCAACGGTTTGATAGTTTGTCTGCTCTTGCCTATAAAAGGACTAAGCATATTGATGTTAAATATCATTTTATCCGTGATATCATTGCAGATAAGAATGCGTTTATCAAGAAGATTAACATGAAGGATAATCCTGCAGATATGTTTTAACCCCACAAATTTACAAATTTATATGGACTTGAGTTCGGAATGAAATTGAGCCTTACACAATTGACGCAACTTGTAATTTGATAAATATTAAAAGGTTAATTCCTTATCAGTCCCTTTTGACATTTCAACTTCCTTTTAAATACTCCTCGAATTATTTCTTCCTTGTAAGCACCCATTTGAAAATTTATTCCTGTTCAGTACCTAAAAAGCTCTTTTCAGCATTAAATGGACGAAAATACCCCTGACTCACATATTCAAAAAAGTTGAATAATTATTTTTCATGAATTATACCAAAAAAATTCGTTATTGTACCAACAAAATTGGATATTGTACCAATGTTGAGATTATACCATCTATTTTCGTTTTTAACCAGTAAATAGCGTTATTATAATTTACAGCGAAATTGGACGTAATTATACCTACTGATTTTGCAATTATACCACAAATTGTAGAAATTATACCATCTGTTGTCGTAATTATACCAACAGAATTATACACTATGCCGTTGGTATAATAATTATAACAGTTGGTATAACTAGAATAACAATTGGTATAATAATCAAACAGTTGGTATGATGTCCAATTTAAATAGTGTTACTATAATTTACAGCGATATTCGAATTTTATACAGTGAAATTGGACGTTATACCAACTGATTTTGCAATTATACCAGTACTGTAGAATTATACCAACTGTTGTCGTAATTATACCAACAGATTTGTACACTAACAGTTGGTATAATAATGATAACAGTTGGTATAATTAGAGTAACAGTTGGTATAATAATCAAAACAGTTGTTATGATTACCAATTAAAATAGGGTTATTGCAATTTTCAGCGAAATTGGACGTTATACCAACTGATTTTGCTATTATACTAGAAATTGTAAAATTATACCATATGTTTTGGTTATTATACCAGTAAATAACATTATTCGACTTTTATACAGTTAAATTGGACGTTATACCGACTGATTTTGAAATTATACCAGAAACTGTAGAAATTATACCAAATGTTGTCGTAATTATACCAACAGATTTGTACACCATAACAGTTGGTATAATAATGATAACATTGGTATAATTAGAATAACAGTTGGTATAATAATAAAAACAGTTGGTATGATGTCCAGTTTAATTTCAGAAAAGGGTATCTTCATTCGTTTACTGTTTGGGGTATTAAACACACAACTTTTTCGCAGATGGGTACTGATAATGAAGAATTTTTATCAGGGGTACTGATAAGGAGTTCAAAATTTGAAAAGTACAGATACGAAATTTACCCAATATTAAATGGTCACACGCTCGCACAATCATGTTTTTTGTTTCGATTGATGCAAGTACTTGAATTATAGAATCACAATCTTTCCGAATTAATCATCGCTTACTAATAGTAGAAATGATTTAAATATTGCCTCTCTGTAAAAAAACTTGTAATTTAGTATCCTGTCAGGCTTTTTTTATATGTAGGTACCTAACAGAATAAATTTTTTGCAGATAGGTACCCGATCCGCTGCAGGTACGCTATACAACACATTCGGGTACCTATATCAACACATTTGGGTACCCTATATAATGGAAAATGGTAAGCCGTATTAGCACATTTAGGTACGTCCTATTTAAAACATAGGTACGCCGTCGAACACATTTAGGTACCCTATATCAACATGTTATGGTACGCCATACACAAACAGGAAGGTACGACATGACTGAAGAAACTGGAAAAAACTAATCGGGTACCTATCTGTAAAATTTTCTGGCATGGGTATCCATGTGTAAAAATTTTATTCAAGTAGGTATTTATGTGTAGATTTCCATTAAATATTTAATATGCACAGGTTAAACTAATTTTATTTGTAAACCATGGGTCACTAATAATAGAAGGATTAAGATGACTGTTAGTTGTCGACCAAAGGAAAAATAGGTGAAAGCTTCCTATTTGTCGCATCTCTCTAGCTGTGTTCGCCATCAACCTTTTCCAAGGCATAATCGTCGTCGAAGGCAAATGCATTAGTTTTGCGCATCTCCGTGTTCGTGAGCTCCGCCTGAGATCCTCTCGCGCTCTCTTGTACTTTTATGATTTTTCGATTTCAAAGACGTCGATTGAACTCCACGCATGGGTATGGTATCGATTCGTTTCAATGCTGTCGTCTGTAATCTGAGATTTCTCTTTTGAGAGCTTTAATGGAGCTACTTTCGATGAAAGTATATCATGGTCTTATCTTATGTCGCTGGGATTATTATATTACCTGATAGATTTCGTATGCTCGTGTTCTATCGTAAAACTTGTGTACGTTGACGTATTTCGAAGCTTAGTTTGGTTTGTACGAGATCTTTCGTTCATACGAGATTACGATTTAGTGCTTCGTTGATTTCATCTTTGGAATTGCTGTATGGAGAAGGATAGCATCGTTAATCGTTGTTTTCCTGCGATTCAGTCTGTAGAGGCAACGTTGATTTTTTTTGGCGGTAGATATATTTTGGCGGGTTTGCACGTTTGTCAGTGCTAATGCAATTTTCCTTCTATTTCTCCAGCAATTAGCGACGATTGTTATTCAACTCACCTCATTGAGGGGGATGGAACTTTTAACGCTTCAGGACTTGATAAGTTTATCAAGGACGTTAAACTTGCAGAATGCGGGCTTTCCTACGCAGTTGTGGCCATTATGGGCCCTCAGAGTAGTGGTATATAATCTATGTCAAAGATCAAGTTATTTTTGAAATTTTTTCTATCATTAATTGTTGTTTGATCGAGCAATCATGTAGAATGCTCTGTTGATTCATTTCCTCTTACATTGATTTTTTTTTCTAAGACAGTGTTTATTGGTTGATCTGCACCACTACTTGTGAAGTTTGTCTTAATTGGGTTCCTTTGTTATAACAGGAAAGAGTACATTGTTGAATAATCTGTTTAAAACCAACTTTAGGGAGATGGATGCTTTGAGAGGAAGGCATGCACCTTGTGACCTCACTCTTTTAGTATTTTTGTTGGGATTTCTTTTTAGAAAAAAGGCGCTGATAGCATCTTATTCATCAGATCCCAGACAACAAAAGGAATATGGTTGGCTCATGCTGTAGGCATAGTACCTTGCACTCTTGTGATGGACTTAGAGGGTACTGATGGACGAGAACGAGGAGAGGTTGAGTAAATTTTCCACTGTATTGAGTTACTGTTACCGTTATTTTTTCTAAGTCTTGCTTATGGACCACAGTCCGATAATCCCTTATTTCATATCATGAGAACTGATGGATCCAAAGATTGCTTTAATATTTTGCTATGATTTGGTGCTTTTCAGGACGACACTGCATTTGAGAAGCAGAGTGCTCTCTTTGCCCTTGCTGTATCCGACGTAGTTATGATAAACATGTAAGATGATCATATTTACTCTATACTTGTTTTCTGAAGTTATTATTGGTTATCTTTTGTAGTGTCTCTTTGTTTAAGTTAGTCTTTGGGAACTTCCAACATCAGGTGGTGCCATGATATTGGCCGTGAACAGGCTGCAAATAAACCTCTACTGAAAACTGTATTTCAGGTAATATATATTTTTTTTGCCAATATGAGTTTCCTGAGTGCCTTTCAATTATTTATAATATGCAGGTTATGATGAGATTGTTTAGCCCACGGAAGACGACTCTGATGTTTGTGATTCGTGATAAAACTAGGGTATGCACTTCTTTTTTTTTTTTTTTTTATTGTTGTTCTAGCGGACTGAATTAAATTTGTAAGCTTATGCTTCCTGCCCCATTGGACTATGAGTTTATTGCAGACACCTCTGGAAAACTTGGAACCTGTTTTAAGAGAGGATATTCAGAAGGTTTGCTAAATACTGCTATTCAATGCATATATGAGCATTTTTTGGTTGTTATTTTTCACTGTCCTCCTTTTTTCTTCCACCAAATTTTAAGATATGGGACAGTGTTCCTAAACCCGAAGCTCACAAGGAAACTCCATTGAGCGAATTCTTTAATGTACGATTTCATGCGTATTCAAGGTTCTATCTTACCTTGTCTGATTAATCAACACTTTCCGAGAGTTTTCCTATACTGAATGGCAGGTTGAAGTCGTTGCTCTTTCAAGTTTTGAGGAGAAGGAAGAACAATTCAAAGAGCAGGTTCATTACATTGCATGGCATTTTCTAACTTATTTATCTAATATGTTCTATGAGAACATTATTCCGTTTCTATTTGCTTCACATAAACACTTTTTGGGGTGGTTTTATTTTACACTGGAGGTGCAATATGAAACTTACATGTGATTCATATTCCACATTAATTGAAGGTGACAAGTTTGAGACAGAAGTTTTACCACTCTATTGCACCTGGTGGGCTTGCTGGGGATAGGAGAGGTGTAGTTCCTGCTTCGGCCTTTGCATTTAGTGCAGAACAGATGTGGAAGATTACCAAAGAGAATAAGGATCTTGACCTTCCTGCTCACAAGGTTTTGAGCTGAGCTAGACATATTTAATATATAATGGTGCAGAGGACGATGCATATCGTTTTTTCGTTTATAGGTCATGGTTGCCACTGTTCGTTGCGAGGAGATTTCTAACGAAAAGTTCTCTTCCTTCATTGAAAACGAGGTTCATATATTGATTTACAGTTGAAAATGCATAAGCTATTACTGTTACGGTATCAATTTGTGATTGTATATTCCTCTTGTATTAGGAGTGGCGACAATTAGAAGAACAGGTGCAGTCTCAACCAGTGGCTGGATTTGGGAAGAAGCTCTCTTCTATTCTTGATCGTTGCTTATCTGAGTAAGTGATTATTTTTATCAATAACTTTTGTATTAGGCCACTTTAAAGTTCTTTCTGGGTTAATATGTAAAGCAAGTAATTGTCATAGATCTGTATTTTTTTTAAAAAAGATGGTACCATAAAGTTGACCAATGCTCTCCCACGGTTATTGTTGTCTGCAATATCCTCCATTTCTGCAATAACCGAACCTCACTTAATCAGATCATGTATTTATCTCGTTCTCCTTTCATGTAGGTATGATGCAGAGGTAACATACTTTGATGAAGGGGTCAGGTCATCAAAGCGGAAGCACTTGGAAGAAAAACTTCTGCAAGTATAGATTTCTAGACTTAAGATTCATGGAATGTCTTTACTATTTAATTTACTTATAGATGTCTATGTTTATTTGGTTCCATTAGCTTGTGCAACCAGCATTTCAGTTCATGTTGGGACACATTCGCACTGGAACATTAGAAAAATTCAAAGAAGCATTTGATGCTGCCTTGAATGAGGGGAAAGCGTTTTCTATGGCTGCACGTGATTGTGCTGAGTTTTATTTGTCTCAATTTGATGATGCTTCGGAAGGTACAGTTACTAAACATGGACTTGCCAAGCCTGCGATAGGTCTAGCTATTATGGATGTTCTATAACTGGTAGCTGTATTAAATGGTTATTGCCTATTACAAATCTTTATCTTTGAAACGTTGTATGGATATTAGGAACGGACATCGACCAAGCGAATTGGGATTCATCAAAAGTCAGAGATAAACTACGGCAAGATATAGATGCCCATATTGATGGAAAGCGTTCTGCCAAGCTATCTGAACTAACCACCACGTACGAGGTATGAAACAGTCTCGAGTCAAATTTTGTCTTCATTTGGTTAGCCTGACTTTATATGTCTGTTCTTAAGAAGTCAACCTTATATGCTGTCACTGTTAAATATGGACTGATAACTAGTCTCAATCTCATTAGCATAAGGAGTTAAAACATGGAAATGCTAAGCATCAGCAGCAGTGTTCCACTTTTTGTGCTTAGTCCATACAACACAATACTAAGCCGATAAATTTCATTGAGCAGAAAAAGTTGAACGAGGCTTTATCCGAACCTGTTGAGGCTCTGTTAAGCGCAGCTAATGATAATACCTGGCAAGCAGTAAAAAGTCTTCTGTCTCGTGAGACCCAAGCAGCCATTGCTGGGTTCTCTAGTGCGCTTGCTGGTTTTGAACTGGACGAAACTACCAACTCGAAGATGCTGTCCAACATAAGGGACTATGGAAGAGGCATCGTCGAAGCAAAGGCGAAAGAAGAAGCTGGAAGGGTCATAATACATATGAAAGACAGGTGTCTAATGTGCTTTGGTATCATAAACTCGAAATCCTTTGAATGGATTTCATTATGTCTGTCATGCACTTGACCTCAAATCTATATCCCAAATGCAGGTTTGCAATTTTGTTCAACCAGGACGCTGACTCGATGCCCCGGATCTGGACAGGGAAAGAAGACATTCGGACAATAACTAGGAATGCTCGTGCTGCTGTATGTTTTGCCTGCTTAAATTACTCATGTGAATACAGATTTTATAACTGTGGATAATTATGTTTTCTTTTTCGCTTGCAGTCTCTGAAGCTACTGGCTATAATGGCTGCTATCCGTTTAGATGACGTTGCAGATAATATTGAGAAGACTTTGTCTTTTGCTCTTTTGGATCAGAAAGTGTCTGGAGGCTCTACTGGTCGGAGTATCTCAGTGGATCCTCTTGCTTCAAGCAGCTGGGATGGGGTAATTCTCCGTCTTTCTTTTCCCTTCAAAAAGTGCAGAAACAAAGAGCCTTCATATTCGAGTGAAATTTTTTCTACAGCCCTTGGTTTACAAACTATACTGCATTATTTTCTGGTTTTGTTGCGTTAGTTCGATTTAGTTACTCATTAAATCTATTCTGTTATCAAGTGGAGGACTATATGATCCATGGTAATCCCACCGTGTGATCAGCCAACACATAGTTTACTTAGCATATCTTAGTTACTTAAAATTATGTGCATAAATTCTGCTGCATATACGTAGGTCTCCCCTACGAAGACTTTGTTAACGCCGGTGCAATGCAAAAGTTTGTGGAGGCAATTTAGAGCTGAGACGGAGTGTACCGTCTCTCAAGCCATTCTTGCTCAGGTCATAATATCTATCTATATATATATACACACACACACGCGCGTGTGCGTAATATCGTAAGGTACAATGATATGTGTAACTGATTCCTTCACGTTTTTTCATTTTTCCTTAAATTTGCAGGAGGCTAGCAGGAGAGGGAATAGCTGGTTGCCACCTCCTTGGGCGATCGTCGCACTGCTCGTTCTCGGCTTTAACGAATTCATGACCCTTTTGAGGTTACCTAATCTAATATTTTCTCTTGTAATTAGCTTGTAGCGTTCGTCCTACGATCATTGATCACCGAGTTTTTTCCTTCTCTTTTCCTTGATAGGAATCCACTGTACATTGGCTTCTTTTTCGTCGTGTTTCTGCTCATGAGAGCTCTCTGGGTGCAACTGAACGTAGCCGGCGACTTTCGCAATGGGATGGTAAGCTACGTTAAGCCAACGATAACACTACGCTACTTTTGAAATATATCTCTGATATATTGATTGAATTCCTCTAATGCAGCTACCTGGAATCTTATCACTATCCACTAAATTTCTCCCTACGGTGACAAACCTCCTTCGGAAACTAGCAGAAGCTGGTGGTGGCCATAATCACCAACAATGAACAACGCTCTCAGAAAAAAAACACATCCCCTCGCCGTTCAATAGAGATTATTTTGGTTTTTTATACATTCCTTTTTTTTTTCATTTCCTTCCTCCGTAAAACCATCATATTTGTTTTTCGCCTGGAAACAACTTAGTAGTATAGTATCCATTTGATATTACAGTTGTTTCCTCTACGTTAGCCAACCTTTCCGAGTTTCCCACTAGTACATTAGCGATCATCATGTTTGGTCAGAGATCTCATTTTTGTTTTTTTATTTTTTGTTTTTTGTTTTTTTTGGAGGTGATAATATTTTAAACTACAAAATGGATGTGGGTGGCTGGTCGTGTTTTTTTTTTATTATTTAAGTAAGGTGATATTCCATTCAGCCTCAATGTGTCCTTTTTTCTCAATAATTTGCTCCAAGAAATGAAACAAACGGCCAAATCATACTTACTTAGTCATCATGCATGTACTAACTAGTGCTTCATTATGGCTAATTCTCCTTTTATATGTCAAATCTTAGATTAATCAAATTGCAATGTGAATTGCAAATCATGACTGAACTAGAAATAGAGATGTGCATTAATACTGAACTGCACCATGTTATTATTATTATTATTATTATTTGCTTCAAAATTACTAGTTAAGCATACAAAGTTGAGGTCACCAACTAAGTTTGGGACACCAACCACCAATTTTGTCAATCAAGTCAAGAAGACAGCTAATATCACCTGGGCTTTCAATCATGCGTCACTTCTTCTTACATCTTCACATGCTATACACAAAATTGGATTATAGTTTGATCAAATTCGACAAAGAAAAAACAAATAATTAAATAAATGAGTTTGCATTACAAAAGTACCATGATAGTGAAAAACGATGTCTAATTAATCGACAAGAATCACGATAGTATTAGCCAGTCCGTTTTTCAATTTAATATGAAAACAAATAGCAACACAACGCTGGTTCGTCTCAATCAAAAAACTTTTTATTTTTGTTTCCCTTTATACAAAGTATAAAGAGTTTTTTTTTTTTTTTTCCCGGAAACGGTAGCTTGCATTAATAACAAAGATACAGGGGCTAAATAACCCAAAGGGTCTCTCCGGTGACACAGTATCCGGTAGAGAAACAAAGGCTCACAAGGAGCAATGCATCACGAAAACAAAATAACAAGCCGACAGAAAACGAAATAAACCTCGAACTTGAACCAAAAATCTATAGAACATACGACAGAAAAGGTTATTAATCCAAATCTACAGTATTCTACATTATTTTTGCCCAGTGACTCGAGGTTATCATCTTCATCGGAAGAGGCTCCACAAGGGAGAATTGGCTCCACAACGGGAGAAAAAGCTCCCGACCTAATGGCCGGGAGAAACGAGCTCCCCACGGGAGACTCACGGGTGGACGGTAGTGAGTGTGGCGGACTGAATTGATGGTGACAGAGGAGGCCGACGAGGGCGTCAGAAGTGGCGGCAACAGCGGCAGGAGGCAACAGCAACGAGCGGCGTCGGCAGAGGTGGCGGCAACGGCGGCCTACAGCAGAGGTGTCGGCAGCGGAGGGCAGCAACAGCGGTGGCGGCAGCGACGGAGGTTGCGGAGGAGAAGCTGTGGCGGAGATGATGGGGGCGGTTCCAAGTGGCTGAGGAGACGACGGCGACGGCGACGGGCGACTGCAGTGGGGCATCAACAATTTTTTTTTTTTTTTTTTTTAGATAAGAGACCGAAGAAGGGGAAAAAAGAAAGACAAAACACAAACAAGATCGAACCTCCCCCACCTCCAATGGAGGTGGAGGAAAAGATGGGGGGGAGTCGGCGGCGGCTGGTGTTAGGGTTTGAGAGAAAAGAGAGTAGAGAGAGAGTCTTCGAAGCCTGGTTAATAAATAAGTATAAAGAGTTGATAATTTCCTTTTCTTGCACTTTCGCCACCGACACTGGCCTTCATTTCACGGCACTCCAATTCCGCATTAATTTCACCCCTCAAATGATCACAATTCATTTGCATTCGATATGAAAACAACGAAGGAAAAAGAATCATAGCTTACACCCAAAGAATTTCCAAGTCCAACACGCAGTTTTTAGTTACTGAAAAATGTTTTTAAAATAAATAAATAATACCAAGAATCATCAGCAGCACAGCACACTTGTGAGACTTGACTGAAAAGCTGTTTTGTTACTTTAGAGATCAATGTTCCATCTTATGATCTTAATCCTTGGATTAGCCTTACACTTCACGTTTGAAGAAGTCGTCGCCGAGCTCGACGTTTTGCCGCCTGGCACTGTAATCCTCATTCCTTCGCACACAACTCTGATTCCGAGCTTCTTCGTCTTCATTTTCCCGATTTTCACCTTCGCTTTAGTGTCCAGCTGAATCTCGATCGGCAAACTCCTGCGCTTCGCGCTCGATTTCAGCGCCGTCACGTCGATTCCTTCGTTCGTCGGATTGCTCGACTTCGAAATCGCGCTCTTCAGCACCGCGGTGTTCTTCGGCGGCTGCGAGAACGCCGGGAACGCGCCGTCGCCGATTACGACGCCGTACGAGAGGACCTGCACCGAGACGTCGTCGTAGAAGAAGGAGATCTCAGAGTTAGGGTTGCGCGCCGCGACCGTGACGTTGAACGCCGAATTCAGAACCGTGTCGGTGAGGTTGAAATGCGAGAGGTGGAGGGAGGTGACGGCGAACGACGGACGGTGAGGTCGGTATAGGACGTAGAACGCTGCTCCGGCGATGGCGGCGACGAAGGCGATTATTATTAGGAGGAGAATAGTCCAGAGACAGCAGGCACAGCAGCAGCCGCGCTTGTGCGGCTTTCGCCGAGGCGCAGGCTGAGTACGGTACGCCGGGCGTGCTTTGGTTGCTGGAAACACGGCGGATCCTCCGTTCGCTGCGGCGCCGTTGGCCGCTGGTGGCTTCGCCGATGGGTGGACTTTTTCGACGTTCATCGTTCGTTCGTTCGGTTAGTTTTTCCTTCTTTATTTCTCTTTAGTAACCACCGTCTCCGCCTTCCTGCGTTTTTCGTGCAAAATAATTATTAGATTTGCGCGGTATATATAAATATATCAGATATATCCCCTAATATAAATAGATAGGACAGGACAGGGACGGTCTAACTGACGCTTAATTAGTGATTATGTAATAATAGTAGTTTATGTTTCCATGACTGGTAAATATTTGATTAATGACTTCCTTTTGTATATATACTTTTTGTCCTAAACCCATTGATTAATTTGATTAAGGATCGGCATGGCTGTTGTATGTATGTATGTACCTTGCGTGTATTGGTGTGAGTAGTGCTGGGCGTGTCTGTGTGGGGCCCAACTTATTGTGTATATACATTTTTATGAAAAAAAAGCAAAGTTTGGCTATATAATATATAATAAATGCATTTATTAAATTATCAAATAATACTCACTCTGTCATAAACCGTTTGGACATTTGGGAGTTGTCACATGAATTAAGAAACTGAATATTTTAATAATATAGTACAATTAAAAGGTCAAAAGTGTATATTTTGACACGTCTTATTATTAATTGTTTGTGATAGCTTTTTTAGTAAATAAGGAAATGTACAAAAAGATGTGCGACACCCAATTTAGTAAAATATATAAAATGGTTTTGAACGTAGGAAGTAATTATTAAAAATACGACAATATAAAAATACAATATAGTAAATAATTTTCTTTAAATTTAATATTATTATTTTTTATGTCATTTTAATTGACAGAGCAAAGTTACAATTTATACCAGCCCTTGACACTAAAAGAGTATACGTGATTAATTATTTTACCTCAATATTGTTATTTCAGAGTAGAGAGATACCGTGGAAAATTTAAGCTTACACTTCTTCAGAAACCGAAGCACTATCTGTTTAGCCACCCACCTAAACAATATGATCATTTTACAACAAATATAAATAAGCAGAGTCCATTTTTTTGTTCTTGGAGACATGCTGACTTTATTCCTCCAACATCTGGCCGAGAAGCTCGATGCTTCTCCTCGGCATGTCACCGCTTTTCAGCAGAGTCGTCAGCGATCTCGGAAACAATGAAGGGTTGTAATCGAGCACCTCACCAGACATATCCTAACACACAGAGAGAGACTGATTGATGCTACTACTTAAGTAAGGGCATTAAGATTTTACGAGCAAGGAAGTGAACCATACGGAGTACCGTATTATATACTGCTTGAATCCCAATCCCCGCAATTTCAGGCTCCGCCTGAAGCTGCTGTACTCATACACATATCACACACATAATCAGTCACTCAGTTATCTTTAATGGTTAAAATGGAGAAACAGAGACGAAAAAAAAAGAAGACCTTAGCCTTTTTGGTTGAACTGCTTGCTGTGTTTTTCTCACAGTTTCCTCTTTTCGAGACATTAATAGTAGGAGTTTGCGTCTCATCGATGGCAGTATTGAGCCTCGTCTCACATTCGCTCGGTTTATTAGCATCTGTCAGCTGTTTCAGAGCATCGTTTATGGAACCCAAAGCAGTGTTATAACTCTGCTGTGATAATGAGCCCTCTTCACCCAATATTATGGCTCTTCGACAGAGATCGTTGAAGCGTCGTATCTTCGCTTGCACTTCTTCGAAGTTTGGGCTGAGAGGTATCTTGCTCTTAGCAGCATTAGTCCATCTTTGGAGTACGTATTTGTATGGCATGCCGTAAACTCCTGACATTTGTAGAACCACAATGGCATGCCTGCAGAGATAGCCCTTGTATTCGAACATACGGCAAGAACAGTGTATATCTGATTTGTCTTCATCCCACTCCACCCTAAATTCTTGATTAGTACCTAAATCCTTCACAAGGTAGCACTGAGTAGAGGAGTTGCCTCCGTTTTCTTTTCTCAAGTGGCAAGCTGATGCTCCAAGAGTTTCCGTTTGGAACTTTTTGAAGATTTCGTGTGTGTAAACAAGCAGCATTTGCTTCTCAAAAGGCGATGGAGACTTCAGCTCTGGCGTTTCATGCCACGTGTCGAAATTTGCTTTAGCTTCCTCTTCGTATTGTTCTTCGAGTATCGATGTGTATTTTCCTAAGAATTCTTTCAAGGAAGTCTCAGCGTGTATGTATCTGTCGAAGAAAGAGTTGAAGCTTTCAGATCTTGAAGCCGAAAATAAGCCAGCAAAGGAAATGTCCTTCAGAAATATAGGGACCCAAGACTTTCTTTCTCCGTACAAAGATTGAATCCATTGATCTTCCCTGAGGCTAAACTGATTGACTAATTTCCACCATCTTTTCTCAAACTGTTCTTCGTTCAAAGACCTGGAAATACATTTATTCAGTTTTTCCATGAGAGCATCATGCCATATCCTGAGATAATCGAGTCTTCTAGGTACACTTTCCAGAACATTCCAGAGGTGAAAAAAATGTGAAGTTCCCGAAAAAAACAAATTTGCAGCAGTTTTAATAGCCTCGTTGTGATCGGTAAGTATCACTTTGGGACTCTTACCCCCCATCGCCAATAACCAAGATTGCATTACCCAACCTAATGTGTATATCGTTTCATCAGCGATTAGTCCACATCCAAACAGAGTAGGCTGGACATGGTTTGTCACGCCAATAAAAAGAACCAAAGGGATTTTATACTTGTTCGAAAAATATGTTGTATCAAAAGAAACAACGTCGCCAAAGTAGGCATAGTCTTCCACTCCTTTAGCATCGACCCAAAAGACATTCCTCAGTTTATGCATTTCGTTGAAGTCCAAGGCATAGAAAAACTTGGGATTCTCCTCGTGCATATTAACACAGAATTCAAGCACAGCTTGTGCACCACCTTCTTCTAAACTCAAAAATCTCCCTCGATCATTTTGACTTCGCATCACATCGTCCAAATATGGATACGAAAACTGATATGCATCATACTGTTTCAACATGGGAACCGATGATTTCTTCTTCCTAACCTTAGTCTCACCACTAACAGACTCCAAATTCCTATGGCTTCTAAAGAAATGGACTTGATCAGGTAAAAGCTCATGGTTATGCTCTTTTACGAAACTGTGGATATACCATTTCCCATTAGGGCTTCGTTTCACGTGCATACTAGCTTTGCAACCTATCTTCGGAGAAGGCCTGGGATTAACAGCATGATCTGATTGTTGCTTGTTTCCATATCTAATGCAGGAGAATTTCGCGTCTATGAATTCTTTTGACGATCTAGAGCGTCGACTGCTTAACTTGGCAGTACCAAAACCAGCTGATTTCGCATACTCTTTGTAATACTCATAAGCTGCTTCGTGAGTATCGAATTCCATAGCATCCCTTGGTTCTACGCTTGAATTTGCTGTAGTGCTGAGCTCCATTTCCTGTTCGTACTCTACCAAATGAGGATGCAAGAAACAAAGCTTTCGCCCAAAACTGATCGAGAATTTCACCCAGTAACACTATCAAAACATATAAATCTGAAAAACCAGAGAAATTTCCAGCAAGTGAGGGCCATATCGTCTTCCCAGCTAGATTAGCAAGCATGCAATTAAAAATGTAACTGGAAAATCAACAGCACAGAAACAATGGAAGCTCAGATACATGGATGAATCGACAAAATTGAAGAACCACACCTCAAATCGGTTCGTTGTCGCCGTACGATAGCTGAGCAAGGGCTTTCGGAGACACTTTCATCGGAAGTTAAAAGGAAACCCATTCTTTTTCGTTAAAAAATAAAATAGAAAATAACCTAGAAATTATTGGTAGGCTGAATGAGTAATTTCCTATCTTTTTATTTCCTTTTGACGCGGTGATATTTACCGCGTAAATGGGTAAATGCGTAACTGAAACTACTGATATTTACCAGTTCAAACTGATATTTATTATTTAAACCCTTCAAATATATGATATTATATTTAGCCCCTTTGATCTCAAGTTCAACTGTATATATACTGCCACCACTGCGAATGCTTGAACCCTAGAAAAACCCTGAAGCTCAGCTCACTCTTGGAAGTTATTATTCAATACAATTCAGTTTACGGCATTCACAGCCCTCACCAAATTCTCCGCCTTTACTCAATCACTTCTCGTTTCGATCGTTCAATCCACCATGTATAGACTAGCCGCAGCTTACATTGCTTCATCAGTTAGGTAAGTCCTTAACATAATTGATCGTATTCGATTAAGCTATACTCCAGTGTTTATGTGGGAATGAGTGTGAAATGATTCTTTTTTGCGTGATGCTGTCTGTGCAGGCATTCTGCTTCCAGAAATGCGGTAATTTTCCATCCTTTTTTAGCTGCCTTGTTTTGTAGGTATTTATAACGCTGTTTTTTAAGTCTGATTTTATCTGCCTTGGCGTGAAGGTTGCTAGCAGAATTATTTCTACCAGAAATTATGTTGCTAAGGATGTAAATTTTGGGGTTGGTGCTCGTGCTGCAATGCTTGCTGGAGTTGATGAGCTTGCTGAGGCTGTAAAAGTGACAATGGGACCAAAGGTTTGGCATTTTATCTATCTTGTGGTGCTTGTATACTTAATTTTAATATTTCCACAACTTGTGAATTGCTGGAGAAAGTGAAATTGAATTTTAACGATCTACCGATAAAGATCATGAATTTGATTTATCTCGTGAGTTCTATATTCATTCCTATTCGTCTTAAGAGTCTTACATGATGCGCTTCGTAAATTGGACAATCTTGGAATTTGGTTAGGGTCGTACAGTAATTATTGAGAAAGTTGGGAAGTCTCCGAAGGTGACAAAGGATGGTGTCACTGTAGCCAAAAGCATCAGTTTTTCGGATAAGGGAAAGGATATCGGAGCAAATCTTATAAAGCAAGTAGCAAAAGCAACAAACGATGTTGCTGGTGATGGTAATTCTGTTGTTCTATATCTATCTCCACTATGTTGCCTTTGAGTCTCAAGTGTGATATCTCACCTGAATATGTTACTGATGTAGGTACAACGTGTGCTACGGTTCTTACTCAGGCAATATTCAAAGAAGGTTGCAAGTCAGTTGCTGCGGGAGTTAATGTGATGGACTTACGGCATGGTATAAATATGGCTGTTGACGCTGTTATTGCCGATTTAAAGAGTAAGGCACTATTGATTAGTACACCTGAAGAGATTACACAGGTAAAGTGTGACACCTTTTACAGATTAGCCTTGAATAATGAAATATTCCCTCCTTTCAAGCTCATGTACTGAATTATAGCCACACGTATTAATATCTGAAGAATATCCGTGATGTTCAACATATGTCTTCTTACAGTGTAACCAAATCATTTTGTTCTATGAAATGATTCCGAGATAGCACAAAGTTTTGCATTGAATTATGAATTTTTTTCATATGGTTGCAAATGTACATCACGAAGCTCATTGCAAAAGGTTATTCCCTTGTCTATTTCGCTACTGATGTATCTTAATTATAGGTGGCTACTGTCTCTGCAAATGGTGAACGTGAGATCGGCGAACTTCTAGCACGAGCCATGGAGAAAGTTGGCAAAGAAGGAGTCATTACTGTGGCTGTGAGTAAATCTTCATGTGGAGTTTGCTATAGTATCTAAGTTATTAATAAATGTGTATTGATCGATTATTATGCAGGATGGAAATACCTTGGATAATGAGTTGGAAGTGGTGGAGGGGATGAAGCTGAATCGTGGTTACATTTCTCCTTATTTTGTTACAGATGCGAAGACTCAGAAGTGTGTACGTATTTTATCTAAATCCCTATTTTTTAATGAAAAGCATCTATGATCTATTAGAGTTTTCTCAGTGTAGTAAATACATTGATTTTCAAGTTTTTAGATACTTAAATGGCTATATCGATGTAATTAGGAACTTGATCATCCTTTGATACTTATTCACGAGAAAAAGATTTCAGACACGAATTCCCTAGTGAGGGTTTTGGAGATTTCAATGAAGGTAACTGATTTTTAAGTTGACTTGTGTGGAAAGTGTTATGGTTGTTCTGGAAATTATGACTGATAGCTTTCTTCTTTGGCATTTCTTCTCAAAGAGAAATCGTCCTTTGCTAATAGTTTCAGAAGATGTGGAAAGTGAGTTACTCACGATGCTTATAGTCAACAAGCATCGTGCAGGATTAAAGGTAATACTTTGTTTCTGGAAATTGGCTAATTTGAAACTCAAATAACAGTGTCGGCCTTTAGACCCTGAAGATTGAACTGTAATATTTCCATGTATGTAGGTTTGTGCTGTGAAAGCTCCTGGTTTTGGGGATAACAGAAGAGCTAATCTCGAAGATCTTGCTATTCTCACTGGAGGGGAGGTGATTAGTGGAGAACATGGGACAAGTCTAGATAAAGTTGAGATTGACATGCTTGGATCTGCGAAAAAGGTTTATATAGTTTAGTACTCCATGTGCGATCTGTGTATGCCTAGTTCTGTTCTAAGTAATCTCTGTTTTATTTTATCCAGGTTACAGTATCTGTTGATGATACTGTAATTCTACACGGGGCTGGAGATAAAAAGTCGATTGAGGAAAGATGTGAAGAGGTGATTGAATAATGAATTGTAACATCATATCAATCTTTCCTGTCCCTATAATCTAGATGTTATGTTATTTGATCCATTTCTATGACTCTACAGCTAAGAACTGCCATTAAGACGAGCGATGCATTGTTTGATAAGGAGAAAGCGCAAGAACGATTATCTAAATTATCTGGCGGCGTGGCTGTTTTTAAGGTATACCGTTAATCGTCATAAATTGAAGATGCACATCACGGCCTTCTCGCCTTTGGTCATATTGAATTTGTGTTTTTTCCTTGAAAAAGGTGGGAGGTGCTAGTGAAGCAGAAGTTGGAGAAAGGAAAGATAGAGTTACAGATGCTTTAAATGCAACTAGGGCTGCCGTGGAAGAGGGCATTGTTCCAGGTAAAATCCCGATTCTCCTCCGATGGTAAAACCATGGTTAGCCTATATGTAGATATTTGAATAGGAGGAAATTGTGTAGCTCTATTGAATAAAATCGACTTTTTCTCTAGAGGTGTAGTAGAGTCATCAATACATGGAGGATTGTATCTGAAAAACCCTGCATCTAGGACTAACAGATCTTCAAGGAAGAAAGTTTCTCTTTAATCTGGTATATTGCAATAAACAAGGCGTGGCATTTTTTGCAGGTGGAGGTGTGGCTCTTTTGTATGCCTCGAGAAGTCTTAAAGAAGTTAAAACAGCAAACGAGGACCAAAAAAGAGGAGTTCAGATAATTGAGAATGCCCTTAAAGTATGTTACTCCACTACCCATATGCGTGCTTCAGATGTATTTTTGCCTCACAACTTGGGCACTAATTTTTTGTTATCTTTCTTATTTTTGGTGGGGAAAAACAGGCACCTACTTTCACAATAGCCTCCAATGCAGGCGTCGATGGGGCGGTAGTAGTCGGCAAGCTATTGGAGCAAGACGACTTAAATTTGGGCTATGATGCTGCTAAAGGTAGACAGACATACTACCTCGCGTTCAAACCATATATAGTTTTTTGTTAAAACTCTTTCGTATTGCGAATTTGTCTGCGTTTTCCCTTCTTGAAAGGCATCTGATCACTCAGTATCTGTGTAATGACCAACACAGGTCAGTATGTTAACATGGTGAAGGCTGGAATTATAGACCCCGTCAAAGTTATACGAACAGCTTTGTTAGATGCATCAAGGTGACGATGATGATGATGATTTATATTACATCTGCTCGATTTTTCATTTCGTTTCTTCTTCTTCTTCTTCTCTTCGCTTAACTTAAAGAACTTTTGTACTTTCAGTGTGTCACTGCTGCTGACTACTACTGAAGCAACAGTTTTTGATGCTGAAGGAGAGCATAATCCATCAAAGAGTCTCGTCCCAGATATGATGCAATGACCTTCTCTACTCTACTAAGTAGATTTGTGCACACATTGTAATAGTTTATTCTCGACTGTGATTTATTTTCTCCTCTTCGGCAACTGTAACATTGTTGTTTTCATTTAGATTTGAGGATATCATTTAATCTCTCAATCATTTAGAAAGTTCACGGACACCATATATCAATATAGTAATGAGAGTCTCGATGCCAATTGATTTTTCAGAACCTTAAGCAATAGTGTTAATTATGATTTAAAATCGTCAGAAAATTTTGTCTTACAGATTCGATTTCTGTAGTACCACTTCATTGTTCTGTAGTACCACTTCATTTTTCTGAAGAATAATGAAGTGGTAGTGCAGAAAAATAAAGTGGTACTGCAAACAATGAAGTGATACTGCAGAAATTGGGTCCTTAAAACTCAAAATTTTCTGACAGAGACTTGAAATATAAATGAAACTTATAGGGGCCCGACATCAAATTGCCCCTAAACAATGTGTATATTTGGGCTATAAATGTGACGTGGAATATTTTTTAACACCATAAAATCGCACTGTGATATTGGGCCTTGTGGTCGGCCCATTTGCGCACGCTGATCTTGGCAGCGCAGCGACTCTCTCTTACTAAAAAGGAAAAGCCAAGCAAAGCAAGCGTGCGTTGTTCCTTGGTAGAAGAATTGGAAACACACAATTAAACAATTCGTTCAGATCAATTGCGGATTTCCCAAGTTTGGAGTTGCAGGTTCCGCTTTTGTTTTCTTGTTAAATTTTTATTGAATTGAATTGATGGATACATGCCAATTGCATAGCGATAGCTGTTCCTTTGAGTAATCTTTAGTTTCACGGTACTGTTTGATTCTTTAGGTGCTTCAGCAGCTAGCTTTGTTTATATTTCCTGCTTTCCTTCTTCTTCTGTTGGAATTTGCTTGACGAGGGATCGGAATGTTGTTGGGAAATGAATGAGGAATTATGCTTTCTGTCCATTCGTCGATATTTAAGTCTTCTTTTCGTAATAATTTACATGAATCATTGTATAGCCTAACCTATAACTCCTGTCGGTGTTGCCGTTTGCTCATAAAATCAGTTTTAGGATTCATATCGTGCGTAAAAAATGGAGGTTGGGGATAGTTATTTTAGGATCATTATGAGGTTGGGCATAGTTATTTGCTCACCCAGTCTGATTTCCGCTGCGTTGTCTGAATTTGTTATGTGGATTACAATGTTAAGAGAACATCCACAGAGGTCTTTGAGGTTTTCTATTTGCCGAATGCCTGTGCATCACTTGGCCCTTTAAACTATGTTAATAGACTGCTCTACGGATGGTTAAATATTGCTCATTAGCCTTGATATTTTTTAACCATGTGATGATGTTCGGTGCATAAATCCGACATATAGTCGCATCTTCGTATGATATGAATCATCTCTTCCCTGGGAATAATAGTAAGTATCATGGTAATCTTTTTCTCAACACCATGCATGACCTTCGATATTCAAGATGATGGATGACCCCATCTTATATCGAAACTCTTAATGTGTAACTACAATTAAAGTTAGAGGTTTCCATCCTAGACTAGAACCTACCCTTTCTCAAATTTGTGAGCTTGCTCTCTTTGATTTCTGTACTGAATGAGATTTGCTCAAAAAACGTCAGGCACTCAAAGTCATCATCATGTCGATAAAGCCTACTGTTGCATTAAGGGCCATGCTCGTGGGTGGAATTGCAGCCTTTGCTAAGATCGGCGGTGCAATGAAAGCTGCCGGCGGCGTAAAGCTCGGTGCTGCAGCCGCCGCCGTGACTGCAGCTGCAACTGCAGCTGTCTCGGGACCAAAGCAGCAAGATCGTAACAACAACACTTTGTCTGAATCTTCCAAATAATAAAAAAAAGGTATATTTGTTTTTTGATGTTCTGTTTGTTGTTTAGACTTGAATCTCCAATAAGAAGAAGGTGGGCAAACTAAGTTGCAGATGTTTCATCTCTAGTTTTGGTTAGGCTTGAAGAAGATGTAATGTTATGACAGTACTACTATGGAGTGTGTATTGTATGCCTCCTTTAATTCCCATCCATCAATTAATTATGTCATTTTTTGAATTGGGCTGTGGTTTCAAGTTTAATTACACTGTCATTTATAAGTACGTCTCGACCTCAGTTCTTACAATATTTCATTAAATCCATCTCTCTAGCGATAATATCTTGCTTTTCATTCCATAAAAACAAATTACAACGAACTAAAACTTTGTCAAAAATTCCTTCTTGGTAACAATCCAATACTCAATAGGGTAAACAGAAGGCAACTTTCAATTTTTCTTTTTTTCGAAACGATAGATTGCACTTCACATGATCGGAAAGAGAACAAAGGCTAACGTATGAGCAACAAACACACTAGCAAAAAAAAAGGAAAAAGAAAGCCGAAAGAAAACAAGATATAAACTAACTTCACTTCAAAGGGATGATGAAAAACAGCTCCTAAAAACCTCAAAAAAAATCAGAAAGATCAATCGGAAACCTCTCAAACACACCCTCATAAAACTTCTGAACGTCCTTAAACTTGCTCTCATCCTCCTCCGCCGTCAAGAAACTAATCGCCGTACATTTCTTGCAAAACCTCCCGATATGATACAAATAGCTCGCAGGGTTGTCAGGGACGCCGTAGTTCACGACGAGGGACGACGCCTGCGAAACATCAACACGACGGGCCAAATCGTACGTCGTGATAACGACCCGCGACGACCCGACCCGGGAATTCTGACCCGCGTCCTCGTGAACGGCCGAGGCGTCGAAGCCACGGCTCGTCATCTTGTCGGCGAGCCACTCGACCTCTCTTTTCGCGTTGGCAAAGATGACAGATCTCCGTGCTGTTGTTGTGTCTAGGGTTTCGTAGAGATCGAATAGGCTTTCGAGCTTCGACTCCTCCTTCCCAACGCTGACGTAGAACTGCTTCATGCCCACGAGGAAGAGCTCGTCCTCCGTCGCCGTGATTCTGACGGGCTTGCTTACGAACTTGTCGACGATTTCTAAGGCTTCGGAGGTCAACGTTGTGCAGAAAAACCGAGCTTCTACTCTTGGAACCAGGCGAAAGATGTTCAGAATCTGGGGAAAAAATCGAATCTTTTTAGGGCCCATGTAAAGGAACGTAACACACAAACAGTAGCAAAAAGGATTTGCAGCGATGAATTGAATTGAAAACCTGTTCCTTGAAGCTTCGGACCAACAACCCTTCCGCCCTTTCCAAGACAAGCACTTTGATGCGTTCAGAACGGAGATACTGTCTGCGCAGCATGTCAAGGACACGGCCGGGCGTGCCCACGACGACGTGGACCCCACCGGCGAGGATACGCCGGTCCTCTCCGACGTCGGTCCCACCGACGCAGGCGTGGACTTTGAGGCCGGCGAAGGCTCTAAGGAACATCATGGAATTACGGAGATGAGTAGCTAGGTAATGGGTTGGAGCCAATATTAGGGCTTGGCATTGGGTTAAACCGTAGTCAAGCTTCTGCAATACGCCCAGGCAGAGGGCGGCGGTCTTGGCCGCCGACGATTGAGGCTGTTGGGCGGCGACGTCGAGTACTCGGATTGAGGGGAAGACGTCGCCCCTTTGCCGAATAGGGGCTGGCCTTTCGAAGAAGCCTGAAAGGTGATCCATGGAGTCGAAGCTATCGATAACCACTTCGCAAGAGGCGAAGAGTCGCTCTGATCCTCCTCCTTGGGACTGATGAGAGCTTCGCTGTGCCATTGATTGCTGCGATTTGAACGAATAGTGACGGATCAGCGAGCGGGTAAAAAAGACACGAACTTGTGAAAATAAAAGGAAAGCAAAAAATCGAAAATTTGAATCTTAAAGTACGCTGTTTTAGTGAGAAGATTTGTTTTGGGCGACGAGCGAAGTAAAACCCTTGGGATGCTTTTTATCTGTATGTAATAGATAATCATTTGCGTATCTGTTCAGAAAACAAATACGGCTCGTTTGATTTGATAGTGTGTTTAGATGGGTAATAGATGTGTATGATAAAATTATGTAATGTTTGATACGTGTATATGCATATATCTGCCTTGTATAGCAAAACCCACCTATACACGCAAAATGCTCGTCTGTCGGGTATAGAACTACCCAGCTCAGAGTGAGTATGCCATTACATATGTCTTAACCCAATTTTATCCTGCCATCGTCGTTCAATTTCGCCCCAATTAACCCTCCCAATCTGCTCAACAGAGGGAACGCCCATCTCCGGAGCAGTGGTAGACGGACCTCACCGTACCTGCACTGTCGCTCTATGTCTCCCATACCCATCGCCGCCCATCGCCCCTCGTCGCCATCGAAGTCCAGCAACCATAAATGAGGGAATCGACTTGACGACGCCCAAGTGAAGCTTGAAATCGGGAAATTAGGGCGATGAAGCTTGGGTTTGCGTTGTATGTAGTCTCATTTCAGTTCTAACATTGATGACTTGGAAAATTTCAGTGCTGTTGTAGAAGACGTGAATGTTAGGTAGGTAGAAGATGATGATTGAAGCTTTTGTATTTTCTTTTATTTTTATTTTTTTAAAGGGCAAAAAGGTTATTCATTTTATTTAACAAATTTCATACCTAGTTCAACATATCAAACAATATCTATATCATTACCTAAATAATTAAAACCCACGTATCAAACATGGTAAAATACAACATCAACAAAATCCATGTAAATCATACACAAATAACTTATACACATATAATCCATAAACATCCATATCAAGCAAGCCCATAGGGTCCAATATGAGCTATGGTTTAAGACTGCAGAAATCCACAGAGAGTAGAGATTTTTCTGAACATACAATTAATATGAGCTATTGTTTATATTGCGTTTTGGGCCGTTGCTTAAAGGCCCATAAAAGGCCCGCTTGATTATTTCATATCGAGGCCCAACATGACTAAATTACTAATGGACCTGATGATGAATTGTGATTTTTACATCTATTTTTTTAATGTAATAAAATTTAAGAATAATGCTCTAACGAAAGCATGCTTTCAATTTCTTCTTTATTTCTTTTACCTATTTCTTGTATTAAATTCCGCGCAGTCTTCTGCATTGATAATTCGTGAAAATGACTCCTTAGTGTGAAAATAGAAAAATAAGGTGAGGGCCGTTTTCAAAACAATTTCCCCTAATGTCAGATCCATCATATTCACGATAATTGTATGCTTAGGGTTATTACGAGCCGTTTATAATAGAAGAACATTTGGGTTATTACGAGCCGTTTATATAATAATAGAAGATGCTAAAATTATAAAGATGAAAATGAATGAACTCATTAATACTTGTTTATTTAGGGAAAAAAAAAAAAGATTTATAGTATTATTTATTATCGGGATCACCAAGAATATTATTCTCGACTTTGTTTACTTGGATGCTTTTCCTAAAGCTGCTTTGTCTCTTACATTCCACCATCTAATATTATCCATCTTTTTTCTTTCTCCTTTTTCAAATTGCGTCGGATGTCACCAAAACATACTTAATAAGAATAATTTCTCATATTTATATAAGCAAATTAAACAGCAATGAGTATCTAATGATTATTATTTTATTTTATTTTTTGGAAAAAAAAAGATCCACGTCAACTGGGTTTTCCTGATACGGATTGCACCAAGATCACCACGTGAGCTTGAAAGAGATAACTCAATAGAGATAATTTTTATTCGACTTAGCCCCCTTACAACGATTATTGGATTGAATATAAAGACCAACATTATTTAATAATAATAAATGATAGCTAGTTGAACGTTGAGCAGTTTGAAGGACTTTGCTTGAGCTTTTGGGTCTTCGCATTTATACGGTAGTTTGACTGTCCTCATCAGTTTCCCCCACCGAAGCTCGACGTGTCCACGCGTCGGGGTATAACGGAGCTCTTCGGCAGCGACAGTACGAAAGGCGGCAACCTGTGTTAGTTTCTGTTGGACTTCCTGAACCGTAACAGCGTCAACGGCCGTTCGCTGTGCTGTCTTATTTCCAGAATTGTTTCGTAGCACACCAACCATATCGAACACCATCTTTGGAGGATTGGTACGAACAACTGAGAACGATGACCTCCCCGTCGAAGAATGCACGGCAGAATTGTATGCGAATCCAGCTCGGGCGAGGGCGTGGTCCCACTGTTTAGGCTTGTCGTAAGTATTATCTCGGGCCTGCTCGGATATGCCGGGATCAAATAGTCGTAGAACAGCAGGGCTAGTGGGGGATGATGCTTGACAGCGGAAATTCATTGTACCCCCGTCGGCCGCCATGAAAGTCAACAGACAGAGAAAGCCGAGTAAGAAATATGCGACCCAGTCCCTCTTTCGCACAATCTTGTTTCGTTTAAAGGGAGGGCCTGTCGAATGAAGAATAGCTTCCTTCTCATGCACCGTGAAGTTCACAACTCCGTCTACGTAATCAGCGCCTTTACGCCCTAAGTCACACGTCAGAAATCGTTGAGGAGGGTGAGGATATTGCGGTTCCTGAAACTTCTTGGCTTCCACGAAGTTGTGCACATTAGAGTCTCCGCATTTAGCTAAACTTTCTGGTGGAAGGCTCTCAGACACATGTAATTTGGGGGGACCGCTTTTAGAGGCAGAAGCGAATTCTTTAAAGATAATGAAATCGAACTCTTCAGATTGCTTCGCATCCTCCTCCAATGAACTCAAACAGTCAAGAAAGAGGCCTTTGCACGGGTAGGTGTATGAGATCTAGGACGCAACAGGTACTTGACGTTTCCTCGGGTGACTTCGTAAGTATTGCTTCGACCCAATGACGAGCATCGGAATCGAATAACCATGGTCTTCCTAGCAAGATGTGACAAACGTCCATGTCGACGACGTCACAATACACCTCGTCTTCAAACTTGCCGATAGAGAACGAGAGTTTGCACCTTTCGGTCACCCGAACCTTTTCCGCTTCAGATTTAAGCCACCGGAATTCGTAAGGCGTAGAAATCTTGTCACGTGGCAGCTGTAGTTTATCGACTACCTTCATCCCGATGACGTTCTCGCAGCTCCCGCCATCGATAACTAAATCACAGAGATGACCATTAACGACGCAACGCGACCGGAAAATGGTATTTCGTTGGCTCGTATCTTCACTCTTAGGAGCAATGAGAAGCTTTTGAAGGACCAAGCTCTCTTGCGCCTCTTCACCTCCCTCGTCAGTGTCTTCGGGATCGCAAGCCACCTCTTCAACGTCGGTTTCTTTATCAACGAGTCCAGCGGTTCTCCTCTGCGGGCACACGTTCGAGCGATGACCAACTTGATTACATCGGTAACAACGGATGGGGGCTGGTTTTGCATACGGGTTGTCGTCTCTTTTCTCGCCTACCGAGCGTACATGTTTCTTCCCCGTTGCTTTCACCTCTTCGCGATCCGCCGACTGTTGCTGATGTGATGGTTCCCCGCCGCTAGGAGTCTCTCGAGGCACAGAGGGTGCTTCCTACTACGAGCGTTGTCGGCCATCTCCGCTTTGATTGCCAAATTCCGAGCCTCGGTCATCGTCCTAATAACTTGAACTCCGATCCTTTCACGTATGCTTTCACGAAGGCCTTGGAGATATCTTGAAACTGTTTGACCCTCGGATTCGTTAAGATTATTCCGTTCGGCGAGCCGTAGGAATTCTGCCGTGTATTCTTGCACGCTCCTATCCTTTTGACGGCACCTTTGGTATTGATGAAACAACATTTGCTCGTAATCCGGAGGTAAGAACTCGCTCATCAAGAGTTGTTTCATGCGGTGCCAAGAGCGGACGTTGCCTCGGCCTTCTCTGTTTCGACGCCGTTGGACCCTCTCCCACCAAGCCGACGCTCCACCCTTTAGTCTACAGGCCACCGTTTTAACTCTCCGGTCTTGAGGCGTATCCATGTAATCGAAGAACTTCTCGACATCGGCTAGCCACTCTAGAAAGTCTTCTATCCCAAGTGACCCGTCAAAGGTATCGAGGTCCACCTTGAGTTGAAAATGGTTACCACGTTGTGGCTGCTCCTCTTCTTCGAGGCTGAAGCTAGAGTCGGAATCGGAAGGATATACGTTTCTGCGTTGTTCCCTTCGCTGTCGATTAGGCCGTCGGGCCCCGAGTTCGTCAAATCGTCCAAGCACTTCCAAAAACCGCTCTTCCAAGCGTTGGAAGCGTTGTTCCACGCGCTGCTCCAAACGTTGCAACGCATCGCCGTTATTCCCGGTCTGATCAACGTCACGACCGTCACCGCTCATCGTGGTCGTCTCTGATACCACTCTGATACGGATTGCACCAAGATCACCACGTGAGCTTGAAAGAGATAACTCAATAGAGATAATTTTTATTCGACTTAGCCCCCTTACAACGATTATTGGATTGAATATAAAGACCAACATTATTTAATAATAATAAATGATAGCTAGTTGAACGTTGAGCAGTTTGAAGGACTTTGCTTGAGCTTTTGGGTCTTCGCATTTATACGGTAGTTTGACTGTCCTCATCATTTCCGTTTACCAAATACTACTCCCTCTATTCCTAAATACACGCCGTTAAAAAATTTACACAAAGAAATAAAGTAAAACCTCAAATATACCCTTAATTATATGTATTATCTTATTTAATTTAGCAATTTATATTTAAGATAAGTGATAAAACTGCAAAATATTCAATATGTTTTATCTTGAAAAATATGAAACGACTCGTATATAAAAACAAAAATAACGTAACATTACATCCTCTTCAAGCATATAGAATAAACAAATAAAGTTAGCACGTGTGGACCCAATTTGCATTAAACGCATGCACGTGCATGGCTGCATGCACACACGCGCGACAGTGTGGGCCAACTCATCACGTGGGCCGAACAAAAACGGGCTTATGCATTGAGGTTGCCAGATCTCGTGTGGGCCCGATATTAATTTCCTTGGCTATTAAATCTGACTATTTTGAAAAAAAGAAATTGAAAGCTATACCTGCATTAAATATTACTGAACCATGTACGGAATTATTGGCACACAATAATCAGAAAGAAATAAAAAAAAAAAAAACTATATATGTATGGTTATTATTTATATGATACTCTGTACTATGTGTTGTTCGACCCCGTTTGCACCCTTCTTACTTGGACAATCTCGAGGATAAGTTCACCTACTATTTTAATAATTACGTGAGAGAATATATAAAATAATTGAAACTTGGCCAAATAATTGGAAACCCCGATTTAATTTTGTACGGTTGGTATGTAACAATACCAGCTATGGACTCACATCGAATTCGCAAGTGATTGATACAACTCGGTTTATTATTTTAATAAATGGCTTATAGTTGTTGCTGATGAGAAATTAGTTGTAAGAAAGGGATGACATCGTATATATTTAAATTTACTCTCCATGCAAAGGTTGTTGGAAATGCTTTTAAATGATTCAATGTTGGTCCAACTTCAAATACATATTTGATGAAAAAGATTAAATTAAACACACAATTCGGTCAAAAATCACCGCAAAAAAATTATCATTTCCGTATTCATAACCATCAAATAAAGAATGCACTGCAAATTGCAATCATTTTACAGCTTCACATGACTCGGAGATCCATTAAGAGTTGAGGTGATAAATTTATTATAATTAATAAAATAGTTATTTTGTGTGGGAAAGGTTATCCTCATGATTACGAGATATGCATAAGTCAACACTAAATAGGATTGCGATTAATTTCTCTCCACTAAGGCTAACGTTTATATCACTTCCAGTTCTCCCTATAATAATCAGTTTTGAATTGTCACACACTATTCAAATATAAAAGGCGAAAAAATCATTATTTCTTCTTAGTTACTTTTTACTATATGCCAATTATTCATATAATATAATAGTAATATTACTATTTAAATTTTAAGAAAGGTATAACCACGCTATAATCGATGCTGGACGAAATAATATAAACTAATATGTTAATTATGCAACAAAAAGTAAAACTAGTATAGAACTTTGAAGAATCGCAATGTGAATGCAAAGAGGAGTGTTGGCAAAAGCAATGGCGATTCATTATTTAATGTTAAAGATTTGTACGTCGCACGCGCAAAGTTTAAGCATTAGCTAACTAAAAACATAATAAGTATAATCTTAGAATTAATATATTAAATAATGGTTTGCATTGAATCTAGCATCGTACTCCATGTCTCAAACATCAACTTCAACGAGCATATCTTAGACCATTTGCAGTAAGCCTACATATGTAGATTAGGCTTTATTTATTTAATTTAATAGGAGACCATTTATCCTAGCTTTCTTCACTCTAGCATCCTCGACTTCTAATTTTAATGATCATAGAACAATTTTTAGCCTTTTGCCTAGTCCTAATTATCAACCTCTCAAAGATAAACAGCAACGTCTGCATTGACCTTTATTTTATGTAAATATATAATATTGATCAACCTCCATAAATCCAATAAAAATACATCGAAGTATAACGCCAGCCATTTTTTTCTTCTTCTTAATTTCCTTTCGATGTATATAAAATTACGATCAAATTACGCACGATGAATACCTATTTGATAAAAAAAAATTAAAAATGACAGAGAGAAACCCCACAATTCAAGAGAAAAGTTAAAGTGAATTTGATTTAATTTGGTTACGGACAAGATTTTGCCTTTTGCTTTTTACCTTTCCATCATTGTAGAGTGTGGATCACTTTTCACCTTTACTTCTAATCATCGCTCTATACAATTTCACCTAAGTTCTCTTTTTATGTAATGTATTCCTTTATAGGTTAATTAATATTAATCGATGAAATAAACAAATTAATCAGCACAAATAATGCACACTAGTAAGATAAATCCCAATTAAACCGTTAATTATCCGACAACTAACCAATTAATCAACAAAATACAATATTAATATTAATTAAACATCTTGTGATGATCAACCGCTCAAACGACCATCGCCGCCGCCGTCGACATCGCCGCCGTCCCTCCTCGATTGCTCTTCTGCAGATGGGTCGATTCATAGACTGGCAATTCATCATCATCATCGTAGCCACTCTCCATTAATCCAATCGAAGATAGATTATCCAATTCGAACAGATCCGAGCTTGCGTAGCTCGCGCAGTCATCGTCGTAATTCCGAGATTTCTGGTAACTTCTCAGAAAATCCACGGCGGCGTCTTCCTCGGCGCGACGGTTCTTCTCCATCACGCGAACCATGATTTCCTCGTTGATTCTGCTAATAGCCTCGTTCGCTTCCGCAGACGACGGTGTTTTCCGGCGAGAATCGTCCTCGCCGCCGCCTATGATCATGCTGACGGAAGAGAACTTCACCGACCTCTTTGCGCCTCCGACGCCGGCGGAGGCGGCGGATTTTCTGGTGGAAGACGAAGTCTTGCTGAGGCACGACCTCGAAAACGAGGACGCCGAAGAACACGCGGAAGACGACGACGTCGTAGCGGTCGATTTCGTCGACGGCGTGTAGTAGTCGTCTTTGGGAGGAGCGACTTTGCTGCTCCCCTTCTTTAAGGCGTTGCCGCCATTGTTGAAGAGAGAGTTGAGAAACCCAGCAAGCTTTTTGCCTGGAGAAATAGGCTGCTTAGCCTTCTTCAAATCTCCGTACATCTTCAGCGCCCTAGACTTCGTCTTCAACAACCCACCCTCTTGCTTATTCGGGTGCTGACCGATCCGAGCCGGGTCGGGTCGCGGAGCTTCCCAGCATGCAGTTTTGACTTTGAGAACAGATGGGTGGTGGTTGTTTTCTTCGTCTTCTTCGCCCGCCTCCTTTTTGTTCCTCCGAAGCATACGCGCCGCCGCCGCGTCGATCATGCGAGGAGCTCGCCGTTGATGGCTCGCAGCAAAGTCGATCGCCGGAGTCGTCGTCCTCGGCGGAGGGCCGTTGAAGAAACTGTTACGATCAGTAGGCGTTTCTACCTCGATAGATCGGTAGATTGAGTCGAGGAGTGAGGAGGAGAACGAAGGGTAGTAATTAGAAGAGTAAGTAGCACTTCTGCTACTGCTAATATACATATCCGCCATTTCTTCTCAGATAGAATTGTTATGAAAACGATATCGAAAGAGAGAAGATATATACATACAATAAAAAGTCTTGGGAGAGAGAGAGAGAGAGAGAGAGAGAGAGAGAGAGAGATATTATGTTCTTGTTTGAAACTCTACACGGTGCTATGCTTTATACTGTGGAGTTGTCGTAGGAAATAAATAAGGATTAATTCCTTATCAATACCTTTGAGTTATCAAATTCCTCTTAAATACCCCTCGAATTATTTCTTCCTTATAACTATCCATTTGAAAATACCTTCCTGTTCAGTACCTAAAAAGGTCTTTTCAGGATTAAAAAGTCGAAAATACCCCTGTCTCACACTTCAAATTGGACATTTATACCAACTGATTTTAAAATTATACCAGAAATTAGAAAAATTATACCATCTGTTTTAGTTATCGTACCAGTAAATAACGTTATTATGATTTTATACAGCGAAATTGGACATTTATACCAACTGATTTTGAAATTATACCCGAAATTACCGAAATTATACCATATGTTGTGGTTATCGTACCAGTAAATAACGTTATTATATACAGTGAAATAAGACATTTATACCAACTGATTTTGAAATTATACCAGAAATTGTAGATATTATACCAACTGTTGTCGTAATTGTACCAACATAATTGTACACTATACCAGTTGGTATCATAATAATAATAACAGTTGGTATAATTAGAATGGCAGTTGGTATAATAATCGAAGCAGTTGGTTAATTAACGTTATTATAATTTTATACAGCGAAATTGGACATTTATACCAAGTGATTTCGAAATTATACCAAAAATTGTAGAAATTATACCATCTGTTTTGCTTACCGTACCAAAAAATAACGTTTTATAATTTTATACAGTGAAATTTGACATTTATACCCAACTGACTTTGAAATTATATCAGAAATTGTAGAAATTATACCAACTGTTGCCGTAATTATACCAACAGAATTGAACACTATACCAATTGGTATAATAATGATAACAGTTGGTATAATTATGATAACAGATGGTATAATAATCAAATCAGTTGGTATGATGTCCAACTTAATTTCAGGAAATGGTATTTCCGTCCGATCACTGTTTGGGGTATTAAACACACAACTTTTTGCAGATGGGTACTGAACAGGAAAAAATTTCGTAGGAGTACTGATAAGGAAGTTTAGTTTCTGACAGGGTCTGATAATGAATTTATCCCAATAAATAAATCAAATTTTTAATTACATTTGATATATAGCTGTCACTTATGGTAGGGGATCTCTCTCATGGGGAGTAAGTATTTTTACTAATTAATAATTGTAATAGTAACAATCATAATAATTAATGGCGGTAATAAAAATTCTGTGTGATACGTGGGAAGGCCACTGCACGTGGAATGCAAGTGGAAGAAAGTTAGAAAGCCATAAGAGCATCACTTTCTAACAACAATATGTAATTAAAAGGGAAATCCAAAAAAGTAGACATGCTTAATAAAATCATGGCACCTTTTGTAATATTATCCCCATCTAATCTTTATTAGATATGGTGCTTATCTTGATCACGTATATATCTCTTTCGGATCTAGCCTATATTAGAAGAATTCACACGAATCGATACTTGGTTACTTATATATATATGTATATACTACTTCTTTACACTATACATGCATGCACGTATATTCTTTTATAGCTCAAGTGTGTTTATATTTTAACTTGGATACCCTCGCTGACTAAGTAGCTTCAAAGTTCAAAGTGGACAACCAAAAAAAAAAGAGAGAAAAATGTAAGATAATATAAATGTGGGACAAGGAAAAACCGAATTTACTGCGAGAAATTATTCATAGTAGGATTGCACTCGTGGGCTCTCTCATCTTTAATTTTCATCTTATTATATTTCATTTCTGAGTAGTGGGATTTGATGTGCGATGGTTGATGACATTCCACGAAAAGAATATAATCGAAGATTTACATGATGAGGATGAAGAAAAAGAATAAAAATCAAGTCTCCGTGGTATCTATTGAAATTTGAAACCCATACGTCTATATTTTACATAGACTATTATCATTACTATTATTTATTATTATCATTACTATTATTTATTATTATCATTACATACAATATTATCATACCGTGTCATTAGGCCAATGTTTTGAAGACCGGACCGGACCGGCCGGGTCCGACCGGGAACCGGCGGACCGGTCAAATTTCCGGTCTGGTTTCGGTCCAGTCTAAGTTATTATTAAAAATAAATACTAAACGTACTTTAAACGTTAGCAACTTAACTTTTTGTCAGAAAGTGTTTCGGTGTGGTGGTAGAGAAGAGAGGTCCATTTTTAAGCCTGGTGTCTTGGGTTCGATTCCTAAGCTTTTCTATTTAGTTCATAATTTTATTAAATTAAAAGGAAAATGAAACGAAATTAAATAATTCATTGTATAATTCATTTTAGATCCCTACATTTTACATTTATTCAGATTTTGATCCATAATTAATTAATTTATTTTTTAACACCCCTTTTATAATTGATTTTTTTATCCCAACATATATTATTTTATTTATATATTCATGAAACATAATATTTTTTTATATTTAGGGACACCGGTTTGGTTCCGGTTTTATACTGGTTAAACCACTAAACCTTAAACCACTAAAATTTCCGATCCGGTTCGAAAACCCGGTTTCAGAACCTTGCATTAGGCACCATACTTCAGATTCCATTAAAATCAATAGAATGACAGAAAGATGGAAGACCTATTACTCTTGGCAAGTGCGTGTAACATACATTAAATAAATGGAAAAAAATATACAGTAGTATTATTATGTCTTGGCAAATGGCAACTAACAGAAGTCTCGTACGAATGCAAGAGTGGACCAAGAAACATCAATGGTTTATTTCAAGTAATTTTAGCAAGTGTTGCAAGAATATAAATCAAATAGATAAGGTTGTACATTATAATACGTACTAAAATCAAGAAACAGCTTCCCACGTGATTCCCAGTTATTGTCTCCTCCCAACTTTTTTTTACTCTCAAATTAATCCCTCCGATTTTATTTACATATCGTTTTAGCTCTTTAATTTTGTTTCTAATTAGTTGTCGTTTTACAGATTTCAAGACAAATATTTATCATATTTCCAGTTTTACCCTTTTAAATATTATTAAATGAAATATATTAAATAGTCTTAAGTAATTAATTAGGGGTATATTAGATATTTTATTCTATTTCTTAATATGAGTGCAAAAACCTTAAACGACACCTAAAAAAATGGGAGGGAGTATCATTTAGCTTCACGCTACAACAATGAAATTAATTTTCGATGGTTTAAACTTGAAAATATCTCAATCCAACAACTTGGACTTTGGACAAAGAGTTTTGGAGGCTAAAGGAAAAAAAGGGACATGAGATAACGTTGGGAATACATATCTTGTGCTTCGGCAATCCCAAGGAAAAAAGAAGAGAAAATTGCAAGAAGAATGAAACTAAAGCGTGCGTGTTATAATGAAAGAATGATCAAGCTAAAATTTTTTTCCAAGTCCCAGTACGAAAATGAAAGGATGAACGTCTTTATTTTTTTGCTTTACTTCTCTGACAAAAGGCAAAGCCAATTGTCCGATTGTTCACATTTCGCCAATGGTATTTTTCTTTTTATTGTCAATCAGAGAAGAAACAAAAGTAAAGAGAGAGCAACGAAAGCTACTAAAGAAAGAGTCCAATTCTCGAAAAACAGAATCAAAATAAGGTGGGAGTGATCCGAGGTCCAACATGTTTCTTACACTATGATTCTTTTGTAAAGCATTTATAGGGAAAATAAAAATAAATAAAAATAAATAAAAATAAAAGCTTTGTCCACCTATATGGATTTCTAGCTAGCGATCAATGGAAGAGCAGTGCACAAAGCTTCACTGCTACTTAGAAGTTTGTCTATATAGCCCAATTCATACATCCCCAAGCCCATAATTATTATACATACGTGAAGAGCCCTTTAATTTTAAACATCTTTGGACTGGACTGCATTTTTCTATTACACATGCATAACATATAAATTATTATTTTTAATTTCGGATAACCTGAATAATATTATTCATTTTCGGGATAAGATCCTCCGTCCCACTTTTTCGTGCCACTATTCAAAAACATCACTAAACATTGTTTCGATTAGTGCTAAAACACCCGTAAATGACATTATATCATAAATACTATTATACCAAATGCTAAAACACAAAAAAAATTTGTTTAGGTGCTTGGTGTCTTAATCGTGTGATGCATTCATTAACGGGCACACACATAGCATAGCATAGCATAGCATAGATTCACCAATCTATATAGATAGACTATTAAGACCACCTTCTTCTTGAGCTTCTTTAGAATGACTTCTCTTTTAGTAAAAAAAAAAAATAGGTATTCCTTCGAAGTTGAAACTGAGACAAGAGAAACATTCTCCTTTTTCTGTGATCAATGATTGCCCACCACAACCACCTTAGACGACCTCAGCCAAAAGGCAACTCCTCAACTCCACAGAAACCTCTTCAACTGATTTCTAGTTTATCTTATATGTTTGCCAGCTAATTGGATTCTCAGAGCTGTCACAATTGTCTTCTTATGCCGTGACCTTTACTTCCTTCTTCCATGTGCAGCCTTGGACCACCTAAATTACCTTCCTATTTTCAGCTAGTCATTACTAAAAATCAATGGTTAATCACTACACTAATGCTCATGCATGCTCGAAAGAGCATTCATTATTAGCTTAGTACTAACTAAGCAATTCAGTTTTGTTCGGATCAGCTTATTTCAACTTTTTGCCTCTTATGAGCTCAAAAAAGAGCAGCTTTGTCCTCATATGCTTTGTATCTCCCTTCGCTCTTACGAGCTCTCAAGCTTGTGGCTCTCCTTCCTCGTCGAACTTTACGTGGCCACAATTCCACCGAGCGATATAGGAAACCACAGCCACTCGAAACCTCTATATAGTCGACCTCACTTCCCAACTCCTAACATACCGAAAAAAAGAAAAATCGACGAAAACGATGATCAAAACACTTCTCCTCCTCGCATTCGCCCTCCTCGCCCTGGTCTGCCACGCCTCGGTCCAAGACTTCTGCGTGGCCGACCTGGCGGGCCCCGAGACGCCCTCGGGCTTTTCCTGCAAGAGCCCGGCCAACCTAACCTCGGACGACTTCGTATTCACGGGCTTTCGAAAGGCGGGAAACACCACCAACCTCATCAAGGCTGCGGTGACCCCGGCCTTCGCGGCTCAGTTCCCGGCCGTGAACGGGCTGGGCGTGTCCATAGCCCGGCTCGACCTGGCTCCGGCCGGGGTGGTCCCCATGCACACCCACCCCGGAGCCACCGAGCTGCTGCTCGTGGTTCAGGGGACGGTGGTGACGGGATTCGTGAGCTCGGCGAACGAGGTCTACGTGAAGAAGCTGGCGAGGGGGACGTCATGGTGTATCCTCAGGGGTTGCTTCACTTTCAGATAAACGGCGGCGGGAGGAAGGCGGTGGCGTACGCGAGCTTCAGCAGCGCGAATCCCGGGCTGCAGATCCTCGACTTCGCCCTCTTTGCGAACGATCTGCCGACGGATTTGGTGGCCAAGACGACCTTCCTCGACCCGAAGGTGATCAAGGCGCTCAAGGCCGTTCTTGGAGGGACGGGATAGGCTAGATAGATGGTGCTTTTCGTTCTTTCGTTGTTTTTTTTTTTTTTTTGGCTTTTGCTGCTGGGATTTGAATCCTTTTTGTTTTTTCTTTTCCGTTGCTTGCGTGCTTGATGTGTAACGATTCTTTGTTCGAACCGTTAAATGTGCCGTTTTTTTTCAATAGGCTGGTGGGTGATTTTGGTGGTGAGTAGTTCGACCCGTTTTTACGTATTTTTGACCCGACCCGGCGAGTGTGGTGATGGGAGATCTAAACGTCGAAGTCGCAATCTTAATAACGAAGGACGGACATGGAAAAGGACATTGGTGCATAAAATAAACTGAATGATTGATTGCGTTTGTGCTGCTGACAAGTGAAGTTGTTTGCAAGTCAATTTTTGCATTACATCCTACTATGCAAATCAACGCACTTTAAGCTCAAGACATCAACATATTTTAAGCCCAAGTCGTAAAGATGAGAGTGCTTGCTTGCCTGCCGTCTCTTTGAAATTCAAACTCTGAGAAAAAAATATTTTAGTAGGTTTAAAAAAATGTTTTTGATGAGCATGAGTTTTAAAATCAGCCATGTCTACAATGACGTGCTGAGGCCTCATGCTATTGGCAAGGCCACATTAATATATAGCTTATTCTCTTTTGTATGAAAATTGAAGGTTATTTGCGTTAGTCCTCGGAATTTACCGGGTTAAATTCGAATTGAAAAAATAAAAGAAAGAAAATCAGCCATGCCTGCAAGTTTTTTAGCCTCTTTGTCCTAACAACCATGATGCAACAATGAAAGAGAATAATATTGTCCATAAACAAGAGCCTTTTTCTTGCAGAAGACTTTTAATAATATAAGGTTCCTTCTTTTAAATAAAACCACCATAACTTCCAAAATAACAGCACACCTTACGCCTTTCAATATGCCCCATGTTGTCTCTTTCCCCTCTCAATTGACCCCTTCTTTCCATCCCAAATTTTAAAAAAATACAGTAAACGCATAGTCTCCCCTCACTTGAATAAAACCTCATTACTCCGATCTAATCTTGTCTATGATCCATCAATCAATCTCTCTCTCTCACAAACTTAGAAAGAAAGAAAATCATAATACGATTCCTCGAATGCCAAGATGATCGAAGAACCCGACCCGAACCCGCATGCCGACCCGACCCTAGGATGGTTTGGAGATACCATATCGTACTTCCCAACGTTCTTCGACGATCCCTATGACACCACGGAAGACTTCACCGGCGAAACCATATGGGCCGACGACCAAGGCCCGGCGAACCACCTCGAGCCCGAGCTAGCCCATCAAGGCCCGGGCTCGTTCCCCGCGGCTAGTCATCGAGCCATCGACCACCCAAACCCGACCCACTCGAGCCAGTCCCAGCTCCAAGATCTGCCCAGGAAGAGGAAATCATCCGAGGAATCATCGAGCCTTACGACGACGACGACCAAGAACAACAGTGCTAGGAAGGCTTCTTCTTCTAACAAGAAAGGTGGGAAATCCTCGGCTGGTAATAGCAATAACGGCGGCGGCGGCAAGGAAGGAAGGTGGGCCGAGCAGCTTCTCAACCCCTGCGCGGCGGCCATAGCTGCTCGCAACAGCTCTAGGGTTCATCACTTCTTCTACGTTCTTCAAGATCTCGGCTCGCTGAACGGAGACGCCAACCATCGCCTGGCTTTTCTTGGGCTCGAGGCGTTGAAGCACCACCTTTCTCCGCCTAGCGACGGCGCCGGAGCCGGCGGTGGCTCGGCCTTCGCCTTGGCCGTAGGGATGGGTTTGCTGCGAGTGGGCCGAGGTTCTTCAGGGATTCGCTGATAAAGTTCAACGATATAAGCCCATGGTTTAGAATCCCCAACAACGTGGCTAATACGTCGATTCTTCAGATTCTATCTCAGCAGCAGAATAATAATCAGAGGGGCGGCGGCAATCTACACATCGTCGACATAGGGGTTTCGCACGGCGTTCAATGGCCGACCCTTTTGGAAGAACTGACGAGGAGGCCCGGCGGGCCGCCTCCTTTGGTCCGTCTGACGGTGGTGGGCCCGAGCTCCGGCGATGGGCCGTTTGCAAGCGGCCCGCCCGCCTACGATTTTGCATCGAAGCTTCTCTCCTTCGCCAAGGATATGAACATAAACCTTCAGATCCAAAGGCTGGAGAGGTTCCGACTGATGGACCTTAGCCCACGCGCCATCGGCGCGTCGCCGGAGGAGACGCTGGTGGTCTGCGCTCAGTTCAGGCTCCATAGCCTGAGCCACAACGACCGAGCGGAGTTCTTGAAGGTGCTGAGGGGGCTTCAGCCCAAGGGGGTGGTTCTGAGCGAGAACAACGTCGACTGCAGCTGCGGCGGCTGCAGCGGCGACTTCGCGGTGGGGTTTTCGAGGAGGGTGGAGCAGCTGTGGAGGTTCTTGGACTCGACGAGCGCGGCGTACAAGGGGAGGGAGAGCGACGAGAGGAAGATGATGGAATCGGAGGCGGCGAGGTTGCTGGTGAACGCCGGCGAGATGAACGAGAGGAAGGAGAAGTGGTGCGAGAGGATGAGGGCCGTCGGATTCAGAGGTGAGGCGTTTGGGGAGGACACCGTCGACGGCGCTAGGGCTCTGCTGAGGAAGTACGACGGCAATTGGGAGATTAAGGTGGAGGAGAGAGACGGCGCCGGCGGCGGCGCCGTCGAGCTGTGGTGGAAGGGACAGCCCGTGTCGTTTTGTTCGCTTTGGAAGACAGATATGTAATATATTTGATTGAGTGAGCGCTGTGTGTTAGTGTTAACCGTGGCGTTGTGTTCTTTAGTTCAGTTTCATTGCGCCATTGTACTATGTTTCAGTCTTTCACTTCCGAGTCCAACGTAGTATAATAAGAGCTCTTAAATCCCAAACTTCATGATTGTCGGAAGTGTTTACAACTTCACATACACTCCACATAATATATTAGACGATAAAATACACTATTAGTCATTCATTAAAATATGTACAACAACCACCACCTGTTTTTTTTCTTTTACATATACTTTTCAACACAAATATTTTCAGTTGTACCCTACCAAAGAATGAATACAACACAACATTTACTGATGGTACTCAAAGGTCAGCTCCTTAAACCGCCAGTAGCAGCCACGTTTTCATCACACAAATGAACACCCTTCTTCTCCAACCTCGAACTCGTCAAACCCCTATCGTACATCCTTTGTATCTCCTCACGGTAAGAAGTCAAACTCTTGTCAGGTATGGCCGGCGTCAGCTCAACCACATCTCCCATCTTAAGCTTCAACGTAGGATCACTCAAAGGCTCATAATTCAACCTCGGCCTCAGCCCTTCCTTCCTAGGAAAACCATACGAAAACCACCTCGAACTCCCCCGACCCGCCGTCTCCAGCAAATCCATCACCGTCGAATTCGCCGCAAATTCTTGCACCGACATCTGAAAAGAGAAAGAGAAAAAAAAATTTACAACCCAGTTTTTAATCGCCGGCAGTCGTGGGATTCGGTCGAAAAGATGTACCTTATCGTTGTCGATCATTATGACAAAAACGGGCTCGTCTGAGCCACAGTTGGGCTTGCAAGAAAAGGTGCAGTCTTTGGAGTGAGTCGGGAAAGTGCACTGTGGGCCCACCGAGTCGAGTGCCTTGTCTCTGCTCATTGCCTCGCACTGCCAAGATATGACCCACCGAGCCCACTCGACCATTTGGAGGACGAAGGAAGAGTGTTTGCACTCTCCTTCTTTGTAGCGCCAGTGAGCGGCGAACCCATACTCTGCTTGTAGGTGCATTTCTTTCGTTCGTATCTGAACTTCGAGGGGAGCTGTGCCCTCCCCGGCGACTACCGTGTGCAGAGACTGATATCTGCAATGCAACGTGTAAGAATTTTTTCGAAATCGAGTCATAAAAGGTCGAATTTCATTCCAATTTGAGGTTATCGCATGCATACCCGTTAACCTTCGGATGGATAATGTAGTCCTTGAACCTCCCGGGAATTTCACCCCATAGCTTTCGCACGACGGCTAGTGCTTTGTAGCAGTCTTCTTCGTTTTCGACGATCAGCCTCAGCCCATGAATGTCGTGGATTTCATCCATGCTCAGCTTCTTCTTTAACATTTTGGTGTAAATGCTGTAAGGGCTTTTATGTCTGCCCGAGAGACAGCTGTAATGAACTCCTTCATCCTTCAAGGCTGCCTCGAGCTTCTCTAAGGAAGAAGTTATCAGAGATTCGTCGTAGGAGTTCACAAGCTTGGAGAGTACTCGGTGATGGTCTGGGTAGAGATACTTGAAGCAGAGATTTTCCAGCTGCTCTTTCCACGTAAAGATTCCTAACCTATTGGCCAAAGGGACGAATATCTCCAACGTTTCCTTAGCGATCCTCTGTTGCTTGATCGAAGGAAGTGCGTCTAAAGTCAGCATATTGTGCAGCCTATCGGCGAGCTTAATGAGTACCGCCCTGGCGTCTGCCATTGCGAGGAACATGGTATGCAGGCGATCGGCCTCATCAGTCTTGCTAGCCGTGTTGTTCTCTCGGGCAAGCTTGCTTAGGTGGCTCAGCTTAGATACCTGAGATTTCAACGAAAATATAAGCAGTAAATACACTTGCATGGATAGACAGGCACAGTGCAAAGTGCAAACAGAGGAAATTTTTAACGGTTGGAATCTCTTACCCCTTCAACCAAGTCTGCAACGCCAGCACCAAACATGCCACGAATATCGCCGTAAGAGATAGAGCAATCGTCAAGTGTATCGTGCAATAAACCTGCAGCGACAACCATAGGGTTTGCACCGATATCTGCCAGCAAAGCTGCTGTCTCCACACAGTGTTGCAGATATGGGTGTCCACTCGCCCGATTCTGCATCAAATACACAGAGATCAATCTAAGAACATAACCCCATCGACAAGAAGAAATAGCATAGCATATGAATCTTCCTTCAACAGTCGAATATTCAACCATCAGTAGATCACAAGACATGGTAATTGCTTATGGAACTCAATAATCAAAGGATATAAAAATCAAACAAAAGATTTGACAAGTAACTACCTGCCCTCTATGAGCCTTCTCTGCGGCGTAAAATGCCTTCACCACCATTTCATCGCTAAAAACCCCATGCCTTGACTGTGCTTCTACCAACATATCGTTCGCATAGGGCGGCAAATTCACATCGCCCACGCCATTCCCCTCCATAGCAAACGTCAATTCATCCTCAAAGCCTCCAAGAACACCCACGCAAGATGAAGAATCCTTGTCATACCCTACATACGCGGTCCCTGCTCCCAGCGCGCGGATCACAAACGCAGACCTCGTCAAGTTAAAATCCCCGCTAACCCTCGAACAAGACGAACCCATAGAGCTACCACCAAACCCTTGCAATACCGAGAGAGGACTGCTCTGATTGACCAAATTGTCTCGTTTCAATGAAGACGAGTACCGAAATGATGAGCCCAGCGAGCACTCATGGGTAGCGAATTCGTCCGAGAAGTTCGACGATTTGATCGTTGAGGGAGACGAAGAGAAGAGGCAAGTCAAACCGCCGTTCGCGGACTTCACGGACGAGGACGAAGAGGAACAAGGCCCAGCTGCCGACGACCGACTGTTGACATCAAAATCGTAGGACGCGATCTGGTGCGACGCCGAGCAGACGCCGCTCGGCGGACTCGCGTAGAGGGCTATCGTCGACACTGCCATGATAATCGGAGATAAATCCCAACCCAAACCCTAATTTCCCCAATCGATTAATTTCAAAATAGCGCAACAACTGTGCAGCTACGATTTGTATGTACAGATCGAGAATGGAAAAGTATAATTCACAGAAAAAGATAGAACACGATGGGGAAGTTCTCTCTTTCTTCTTAGCGTTGCTGCGTTGATTTGTTCTTCTGTTTTCTGATATTTATGACAATTTTTCTTGGCTGTGAGAAAGAAAGGTGGGGATTTGTAATGAAGACCACGGAGATGGTGGCGAAAGACCTTAATACCCTCAGAACCTTATTATTTATACACTATTATTAATTATTATATATTAGGTGTACGACTCTATGACTATGAGATTGGTTTTGCTGATATATTAATGCGAATAAAAAAAGCGTCTTTGGATAAGAATGGAATACATTATTCATATTTTAATTAGAACTTATTGTCTCGCATGGATGAACCTGGCTGTAATTGTGTCACTACATAGGCCATATTTTATTATTGCAACAAGTTTCCTTTCTTCTAGAAAGTTGAATGGAATTTTTTTAATCTTTTTTTAGTGTTTTGTTATCAAGCTAATTATATTGTCGTTAAGATGCGTCTTGCTTTGCTGTAGTTTTAGATATCTTATTCTCATACGATTAATCTTGTAAGGGAAGGGTATTTACGTAACCTAACATTTACAATGCATGAAAAATCTACAACTGCCAGTTGCGTAGTTGTTCGTTGAACTAAAATATTTTTCCTTATTGGAATATTATTGATATTATTATTATAATTTTTTTTGTTAGAAGCAATAAATTGTTTTTCTAAAATACAATTGGAAAAAGAAAAAAATAGAAGACAAATTTGAAATTAGGCATAGGAAGCAACCACGTGGGCGACACATGGTCAGCAGCCGCCGCGCACACTTGTTTCTTGGCTACTCAATCGGCTTTTTTCTTTGAATTTTTTTTTGTCTTTTTTCCTCTTTTTCTTATTTTTGGTTATAATTTTCTTATTAAATGAAATAAGGAAGGAGTATCTTCAAGAAGCCAAATGGGCAAAAATAGAATCTTCTTCATAGACCACGATGTAATATTTGAAGCCAAGTTCACGGAGCTTTGCTTTAACATTTGACAACAAGGCTTTTCTTGTCTATATGTATAATATTTATCCTTTTTCTAATACGTTGTTTTTGCATTTAACGGTGAGAATGAGAGAAAAATAATAATTTAATTTGGTTTCTAAATTTTTCTTGAGATTTATTAAAATTTAAAAGGTGCATGCTTCGTGAGATTATTAGGCAAGTGGTGATTGGATCGCGCCAAGGACAAAAAAAAGGGCTCACCTCAAGTCGATATCTAATGACGTGGAACATTTTATATAGAAATGGAAGATAATTTAGGTGTTTTGGCGTGGAGGAATAATACATTTATATATTATATACTAATTAAAAATAAATTTTTTTATTTCTTAAATTAGATATGTCATGGGGTAACTTCACACGCACGCACACACAGAGACACGTGCGTGTTGGTGTTGATGCGTGTAGAAGACTACTTCGTATTATTGTTGACGATACGTAGAGGTAGAAGTTAAGGGTCTAACATATAAGAAGTATTTTTATTGGTATTACTATCAGAAAATGAGATGCTTTTATATATATATATATGTGTGTGTGTGCGTAGACAGAGGAATTTATGTGAGCAACTTATGTAGACACATGTTGATCTGTCATCGATTCGTGTCAAATCAGCATGCCACTTCAACATTAAATATGACGTGGCATAAATCAACACATGTTAGGTGTCATAGATCGACACATACGATGCTGATGTGGCATGTTCACGTCTTATGTGGCACTTGTTGTGTGACCTTGATATACTCTACGTGAACATGCCACATCAGCATCATATGTGTCGATTTATGACACCTAAGATGTGTTGATTAATGCCACATCACATTTGATGTTGAAGTGGCATGCTGAGTTGGCACAATCGGTGCCAAATCAGCAGGTGCCCATATAAGGTGCTCACACAAGGTGACCACCATATCATTCCTATATAATATATATATATATATATATATGTTAGGAGTAATGTTATGGTGCTCGCATTGCGTGAGCACCTTCGCGAGCACCAACCACATCAACGCGCCAAATCAGCATACTATGGGATTTTTTATTGATCTATAACCTACACATGAGATTAGCGAACTCGTCGGGGTTGATTTGGCACGTTGACGTGGTACAAAAAATACAACACAACAGTTGCCCACGCAAGATGAGCACCATAACATTTCTATTTTTGTTAACTTTTAGCTAGATATCATTATGAATAATGAATGGGCCTATGCGAGACCATTAGTGTAGGCTAGATTCATAAAGGCATAAAAATAGGTGCTATTCATGTTATTTCATATTGTGGTTAGATTAGAAAAATATGTCGACGATTTAGTTAACCGTGGTTAACTGTTTCGATACTAAATTTCTAACCGAAAATTTCCTGCAGAATAGAAAAGTTTATTAACCGAAATTGACTGTTTATCGTTGAAACAAACAATAGACAAAGAAAGAAAGAAAATATACTGCAAAGTTAATGGGTTGGCTCATGGCTGTAAGTTGTAGGCTAAATAAAATGTTACTCTATAAAGAGATAAATTCTAATAAATATATTTTCTCATTCATTTCTTATGATACTACACTTTGCAAATTGGGGTGGTGGTTTAGTTGGGCTTTTCATTTTTTGATTTTTGATGAATAAAAATAATAATAATAATAAAAGTTCGACCTGCTGATTGAAAGAAGCTTTTCAATTCAGTCCTCATCTTTCTCGAGAGTTATTGCTCATAATTACCAAAAAAAAAAAAAATTCAATTGCTTTGCCACCTCCTTACACACTCACTCGTATGTTTAGTAATATCTATGTTCTTTTATTTAAGAGAGCAGAGACTAGGTTAAAACGTATTTTGGTCAGTCATAAAATAATTATCAATAGAAAAAACGCATCATTATACGTTTTACATTTCAAATTTTATCCTTTTATTATAGTAAATTATAATTTTATAATTAATATAGATTATATATAGAACATAAGTACAGAGTGTACAAAAAGTACTATATTGAGTCGCAGTGCCCTATCAAACCATTTGCCAGACCTCTTTACAGATTTCTGGGCTGTGAAATAAAAGTCATCTATAATTTTCTGTTGACTATAATAAGCTCATACGTAGCCTTTGAAATATATATATATATATATATATATATATATATATATATATATATATACACTTTAACCAAGATCTGTTCTTTCGATGTTTCTCATTATAAACAGATTAACTCAAAAGCAATATAAACAGATTAACTCAAAAGAAAAGAGCAAGGCCTGGCGTGATGATAAGCTGATGCATTATTTATTTGCTCGAAGGATAGCTATTTAAGGAGAGTCCCATTACAGGGATTGCGAAAGAAGTCTCCATGAGCAACCTTTGCTGATAAGCTTCGATCGTCTTCGAGCCATCGATGATGTCTTTGACGAGCGATTCGTAGTATTTCTTGAGCTTCTTTAGCATGCAAAGGTACTTAATCTTCAGCCACCTCAGCCTCACTCTCTTGCAGAGCCTTTTAAGGAAGAACCATCGGCTTGCCTTCTTGTCTCCGCCGAGGCGGACGACGGGGAGCCGACGCCTTGTGCGGCGGAGGTTCCACCGCGAGGTGGTTGTTGGGCGGTATATTGGGTACGGTTTGTTGAAGAGATGGGTGGTTTCTTCTGACGACGACATTATATTATCCCGAGAGAGAGAGAGAGAGAGAGAGAGAGAGAGAGAGAGTTGACTAATAGTACTGAATAGATGTTGGGTGATTTATAAAGGGGAAATGAAGAAGAATTAATGATAATAATAAATATGTAGAGAAGTAGATAAAGGCTTGTTGTATGTATTAGTGTTATTCAACATTTAATGGCAATTCGAGCAAGAAAGAAAATTGGGGCACACTAATAGATTCAATTATCAATAACTGCGAGTTCCAAATAATTGAAGATATAAAAAACAATTATCTAAACATCTGTCTAACAATGTAGGGGGGGTATCGTTAGGCGCAACAAACAAAATGAGAAGATAGGTTAAAATGCAGTAGAAATATACAATGCATATCTAATCGAATCTGCCGGCCGGGATGTGTATGAGATTGGAGGATTTCCATAAAATAAAAGAAAAGGATAATATTATAAACCAAAGCAATAAAATAATTATAGAAAGGTATTGAAACGCATAATTAATTAGTTGAATCATTATTTGCATTGGATGTGGATACTTACGAAATATTCCATAGGACACGGCAATTGTTACGGACATGTGTATTTATGCAGCGAATCTTATCATGTCCCCATTACAAAAAAAATAAACAAATCGCCCAAGAAACATAAACGAGAAAATTGCGCTGCACGCAATATTCCTTCAACATAGATGGCATACTATTTATTATTTATCCTCTCTTTGTCGGTTTATATATCGCCAATAATTAAATAATATGCAGTCATATATTAACTCTAAGTTGCATCTTTAAAATCAATCACTACTCAATTGGCCCAAATAAATTGATGAATCATATTGTATTGGTAATGGCATGTATGTCTCATCTGTCGATTGACATTTTTCAAATTTGCAACTATATCTTCAAACAGTGAAACAATTTAAATACAATAGTTGGCTCGGCTCACCACCTCAACCAATAGACGAAGCCCTAACCACAGCTAGTTAGATCTACCAACCAAGTTTACGTCAAAGCTAATAACAAACTACGCATTCAACGACTCCAAAATTAACCCTTTTTTTTTGTCCCATTTCGATTTATTACCAAGAATTACATGCAAGAAACAAACCTAGACAATATCATCGAATTAATCAGAGTCCCAACAATCAATTATCAACATAGGAAACAACAAATGACCAACCTTACATGACCACACCACAACAATCGGACTCCTAACCACATGTCCGAGCCCATCAGTCCACTCGATCGAACCGAACGAAGACTCGTACGAATCGCCGCCCAGACCCAACCCTACCTCACCACCTCGACCACTATTGTTACCGCTAGCAACAAAACTAACCTCATAAGACCCAAAGGAGCCTTAGCCCCAACCCCATACGCCACGTGAGCAACCCTCCCGACGTTCCTCACCGTCCTCTTATACCTCACCACCGGCGTAGTCAGAGTTGGGCCACAATTCGGAATCTTCCGTCAGACCGAGGAACTGAGGCGTGTGGTGTTGGTTCGATAGGATCGGCGCCTGGTCGATGGCTAAATTCTGACATAATACATGCATGAGTTTTGTGAAGTCGAGGCACGTACTACGAAGGCGATCGTCCCCAAGGGCCATGATACAACGACTTCTAAAACTTCGGAATCGGAGCACTACCACTCGACGAAGTTATCCGGCGAACTACTCGAAACTCGAGAGCTTTCTTGCACTATGAACTTAGGATGCAATTCTAGCATGCTTATGAATGCGACATGATTCGATCTATTTCCTATGTTGTGGGGACCTATTTATTTATGTAGGTACATTATCCAACAGTATAAGTCCAAATGTTGCCTTTTCTAGATGTGTCTCTTAACTTGGAGAGACATGCATTTTAGACTGTACCCTTTTTAATTGTACCTCTTTATTTAATTCATTCAAAATTTCCAACATGTGGATGGTGTGCAGCTGTTGCACGGCGCCGGGGAAGCGTCGGGTCTCGGCGACGGAGAGATGGACAGAGAAGCCCCTCGCCGCGCGCTGGTAGGTGTAGAGGAGTTTGGCGGCGGGAAAAGATGCGACAATGCTGGTGTACCAACGGTGGTGGGTGGCGAAGTGGATATAGGCTTGTGACATTGCGACACGTGGACGATGAAAGTACGTGACCGTCGGATGGTGAGGAAGCGGCGGCGAAGGGGAGGAGAAGAGTGACTGACGAATAGGAGGAGTAAGGCCGTGTTTGGGGTGGGATTCATTAAAAAAAGTCCCACGCTCATTGGTGGGTTCGCGTTGGGCCACGTTTGGATAGCGAAATATAACATTATATTTGTTGGCCGGAAAGAAAAATATCGTTGGCTGATTTCCACATTCTTCAACTCCTTGTTGAGAAGCTTGTTGTAACGCACCCTCGCCTCGCAAATATCCACGAACGATAGACCCGAAATTAGAACCGGAAAGAAAATATTCGAAGATTGTGCGAACACAATTTCCTTAAAACAGATTCGCTCCCTCACGTATGTGCTAGAGGCTTTGACGAGCGTCTGTTTCCCAGGATACTTCGAAATCACGGCGTTCGTTTAGCACAAAAACGACACCGACGGCGAACGGAACAAGAGCGATATAGCAGAACCAATTTTGAGAGATATTCGTATTTTCTTTTCTTTCCATTTCTTGTGTTTAATTCTTATGCTTAATCACCTATTTATAGAACCCAAAATTTATTAAAGAAATATATATATATATATATATATATATATATTTTTAATTAGATGACATAATGTTGGTTTTAACCAACTCCAACATTTAATCAAAGCCATTAACTTGAGGAGTGGCTAGCCCTACATGGGCCTTCTAGAAGTCGGGCCGTTATTGGGCCAGTTCGAAGCCCAATAATATTTAATTTTGAAGCCCAATTCCTCATTCACATAAATAATTTATAAAATCAACTATATTTTAAATTTTCTAACAATATTTTATCAATACCCATACTAAAATGGGGTGCTGAGTGCTGACACATGATAAAAACAATATACATGACAATTGTTTCATAAGATCAACTAAATGAAAATGTTATTTTATTTACAGAATAATAAAATGGCTGTCCTTAGTGGGTTCGCATGTAAGAGATCATTGCAAACCTAGGTTAGGGGATTTAGGAATTGGGCTTTGGACCCAACGAAAGGAATACAAAACAAGTGTGGACGTTGAGGAATTTAATTACTTCGTCTCTATAATTACGAGATTAAACTAATCAATCCACTTTGATATCGAGCAATTGAAATACAGACCATTTCATTTTAAATGTAAGCATAAATGCACATCTAATCTTATCGTAAGCTACGTGGCCATCTCATGCCTAATTACATGCCCGAAAGTAAGTTATCCCATTATTATAGTAAGATACCCAATCTCAACAAGTACAAAGGTACTTGCCGACATTTGTCATTTTAATGAAAGATTAATTGTTAGTGTGAATTGTTACAACATTAAGACTTACTTGATCAATACCTTTTTCCTCCTAAACATTAGTTAATTCCGTATTTGACAAACATTCGCCGCCTTCCTCACATGTATCGGCCTAATATAGAATAGCACCTAATATATATATAACAATAGTTAATTAATATGGAAGGTATTTCAAAATTCCATCTAGTGGACCCCACCATCTTCCCCTCTGTCTTATGCTAAATAGATCTTCATTTTGCCGCATGCATGACAAGAATGATTTTGATACTACAATTATGTTTATTTGTTGTCTAGATAAAGATTTTTTTTTCGGACACCCAACATGTTGCGAGTTGTCCCAACTAATCCGATTTGCCCCGCATCGCGTATCTGGTAAGGGCGTATCTGGTAAGGGCAATTGAGGCTCCTAAAGGGGTCTAAATCTAACATTAGTTATAAAACCAAACGAATTAATTGACATAAAGAAAGGAAAGGGCCCACACTAGAAAGAGGACGTTCGAAAATTCACAAAGCAATTCTAATAGTAAAAGTAGCACAATCTTTTCTCTCATTTTTTTGCTCATTACCTAAAAAATATAGCGGAATTTAATTATAGCCCATCAGGCCATCACCACCGCACCACTCATCGTCATCATGATAAAATTTGAAGTTATGGCGAGACAAACTTAAATAAAATAGGACTACACTACTCATGCTTTATTTCAATTTGTTAATATATTAATATATATTCATCATATCATTGTCTATAGCAATGATTATTCGACATGTTTGATAGTGATACTAGCTGTAACCATTCAAGAATCTTAATTGCTAAATAATTAAATTTCTACCTACCAACTTCTTAATCACGACGATACACCCCCAATATTTTGAATGGACTCCTTAATAGAGTGTTATTGCGTTAACTTGATATTTTTAATTTACTTAGAGATTAAAAAGTTCTCGGTTATTGATCTATTCATTTGTAGGGATTTATATATTCTAGCTAATAACTTCTAGCTGAAAAACGAAATTGAAATGATTGAGGTCAGTGCACAAATACTCAATAGTTCAAGGACCTATAAGCAATAAAACCCTAATTACAAAATTACCTACCTTCGTATTTAATGAAGGCTCTAATCTAAGCTAAGCTGACAAAATCATTCATCTTCCTCACGAATCGACTGTATAAATACTGCTGAGGTGACCCACACATACGAATAGCCACATTTTTCAATCACTCAAAATATGGCAGCCTCAGAGTTCTCCAGGGCAGTGGAGCTCGGCCTCAAACTGTCCAAGCGAATCTACTACGGCAAGGGCGTGGCCGTGGTTCCACCGTCGATGACCTCCGATCGGGCTTCCGTGGCTTCGGATTTCGATTGCAGCTACCTTCCCACGGCTGTAATGGCGTACGCAGAGGTCTGCGACCCGCGGGTGGTGGACAACCCCGACGTGCCGAGCTACCAGCCGTACGTGCACGGCCGCTGCCATCCGCCGGCGCTGATTCCGCTGCAGATGAACGAGATGGAGATGGAGGTGAAGTGCTGCTTGGACACGGCGTTCGTGACGGTGAGCGGCGCGTGGAGGCTGCACTGCGTCGCCGCGAGTGAGCGATGCGAGTGTCGCTTGGCTGTGCCGATGGGGGAGCAGGTGAGCCTCACCTGTCACGTAGTGTAGTATGATTGTGTATTTTCTATTCTTATTAATTAAAAATCTGATTTTATTAATGAGTGACCTCAACGTGCTGTGCATGAGGTTTTAACTGTTTCTGTTTTTTCTTTTCAAAATTGCGAGAGTGACGTGTCAGACGTATAGCATTTGACATTTTCGTGTATAAGCATATTCAAGCGTATATGCTGGGGGAACTATAAGTATGTGAGGTCAATTTGGTTAGTTTTGCACTGAAACCTTTTGAGGGAAGTACTATTGAAAGTTTATAAATGTGTGATGCTGTCATGTAGGGATTCATTTTTGTTTTTCCAGTATTTTCACCTTTGTTATGGATCACTGAGCATTGATTGGCTAACAGGGTTCCGTTCTAGGTGTAGAAGTCGAAATCCCTTCGAAGTCATGCTCTACACAGCTTGTTTCATTGGAATCTCCCGAAGATGAATATGAAGTTACCAACAGTAAAGATGGATTCCTCATAAAAGGCCATATCTACACACTAAAAATACCACGTGTAATAATCTACTGTTTATGTTTCTGTTATTGTCAGTGCTATCTATCTTTGAGCAATCCCCTTTCCATTCATTGCGTATTCTTGTGTTTCACTGCAGGTCAACGGTGGAACAATCATATACGTTAAAGTCAATTGGTCACAGAAGTTATCGTACCAAGATGGGAAATTTCGTCTCAATGTTCCATTTAATTTTCCTTCCTATGTGAATCCTGTCGGGAAGAAACTATGCAGAAAGGAAGTAATTCGCATAAAGGTCAATTCTGTTACTGGTAAAGAAGTGTTGTACCAAAGCTTAAACCATCCTTTAAAGGTACCTTGCTTCACGTGTATCGCTGGTAGCTGCAAAACGTTCAAATTTTCGATGGGATTTGTTTTCGTGTGAAGAGATTTGCAGGTAACTCTGGAGAAGTTGTATTTCTTTATGAGAGAGAAGCTTTGAGCTGGTCAACCAACGACCTCAGCTTTTCGTATGATGTAAGAACTGCACTCTGTTGGGACAATAAGAGATAGTTAGTTCTAAGTTCCGCGTTTGAGCATGATTGCTGTTTATTAACAAATGGGCTTTGTAACGAAATCACAGGTTTCATCGGATGATATTGTCTGCGGTTTGCTATTGCAGTCTCCATCTTTTCACGATTATGATCGGAGTGAGATGTTTTGCCTGTATATGTATCCTGGGAAAAGTTTGAGAAAGGTCTCTGCCTGGCTCATATACTGTCGTAGTTACCCCTTAATGCATTAGATTCATATAGTTATATTAAACGTTTCTCATCATATGATCAGATGTTTTTCTTTTCTTTTATCATCTCAGCCTGTTAGAAAAGAAGTAATATTTTTGATTGATATGAGCGCAAGCATGCAAGGAACGCCACTTGAGAATGTGAAAGCAGTACTCTTGGAAGCTCTATTAAAGCTAAACCCTGCAGATGCTTTTAACATCATAGCCCTCAACGAAGATTCTATAAAGTTTTCTTCATCTTTGGTACCAGCAAATGAAGAGACGATTAGAAAAGCTCGCGAATGGATACATACTAATGTTAGAGCAGAGGGTGGCACGAACATCTCAGCTCCTTTGAAACAAGTAATTCGTTTTTCTGAACATTTTAGTTTGCCTACTGAGAATCAACTGGTGATGGCTTCTTGCCGCATTCATCTGATTTATTTGGGTTATGATAGGCTCTGAATATGTTCTTGAACACCGGCAATTCAGTTCCAGTGTTATTTCTTGTAACCGATGGATCCGTAAAAGATGAAAAGGACATTTGTCATTTTGTAAAAGATAACCTTGAGAAGAAGGGACGCTTGTTTAGTCCTCGTGTTTACACATTTGGCATTGGTACAGTTTATCTCATACCTTATTCATCATCCCAGGGTTTATTTATTCTCTAACACATTTGATTTTGCTGGTTTGGTCTGTGAGGTTTTAATAACCCTTTGTGATTAGGTTCATATTGCAACCACTACTTCCTGCAAATGCTCGCACAAATTGGCAGGGGTTACTATGATGCTTCTTTTGACGTAGGTTAGTCCTGATACCTGTTAATAACTGTGTGAGGAAGATATGATTCACCAAGTTTTTCATAATTGTGATACTATGTTCATATGATATGACAGCTCCTTTTTTGTTCTGTCTCAATATTCACTTGACCCAGATTCAATCAACTCTAGATTGGAGAGACTGGTCGATCGTGCATCATCTATCGTACTCGCAGATATAAAAGTCGACGCCTTCAAATATTTAGTTTCACTCGAGGTACGTTTTCTTGATTATTTTATGTATTATTGAACAAAACTCAGCTCAACTCAACACATAATCGTTCTGATGATGCATTCTTTCCTAAGGTATTCCCGGGGCACATTCCCGACCTTTCCTCTGAATGCCCATTGCTAATATCAGGGAGATATCATGGAAGTTTCCCAGAATGTCTCGAAATTCGTGGCACCTTAGCTGATTCGACCAATTTTACGGTAAACGTGGAAGTGAAGAGGTTTCCCAACGACGCCACTTTCGACAAAGTAAGGATCGATCTTTCTTGTCTTCTTCTTCTTCTTCACATGCCTAAAGAATCCCATTCTCGTAATAGCTGGTTTTCCCCTTTGAATCGCATAGGTATTTGCTCGTCAAGAGATCGATTCTATTACATCTCACTCATGGCTTTCAGGAAGCAAGCAACTTCAGGAAAAGGTATTCTCAAGCAATGACCATGGTACCTTTTCACGCACGAATCAATTTGTATTCATTCTCGATACGAAATAATTTCCGTATGCATCTATAGGCCACAAAACTGAGTTTACAAACAGGGTTTCCTTCTGAGTATACCATTATGATCCTCGTCGAAACCGATAAAGACAAACTGAACACAGAAGCTGAGGTTAGTTAGTTCACAGTCTCTCTCTCTCTCTCTCTCTCTCTCTCTGCACTCTCTCGCTGATATTTCATTTCATCTCCAGGACGACAAAGGGCACAAGAAAAAGGTATGTTTCTTGCGAAATCCCGCTAGGGGCTTCGGAGACATAAAGGCAACGATCGAAAATCTCAGGCCCGAGGAAGCGGAGCCGAAGCTGTACGAAACCTCGGAAATGATCCTCGGAGCAGCGTCGAACTTAGTGGGGAGAACGATGGATCGATGCTGCTGCATGTGCTTCATACGATTCTGCGCCAAACTCAACGACGAATGTGCGATTATTGCGACTCAAATCTGCACTATCCTTGCGTGCTGCGAGTGCCTTAATGTCTGCTATGATATATGCATCTGCGACTAAAATCAGACGCACAAACTGCTTTGTAACAAATCTGTAAGTAAGGTAGCTATTACTATTAGTGGATAGAAGCCAATGAGGTTTGTAGAATATAAATATTTACATATAATACTCTATCGAATTTTGTTTCTGATAAGCAAATGGAGAATGCTGGTTACCAAATCTTATTGGTGTATAATAATATTTGAGACGTTAAGAGATGAAAGTAATAAAACTCAATAATTAGTACTTCCTCCGTCCCGGCTATTTCTTCCCAAAGATTAGTGGGCACGGAAATTAAGAAACCACATTATTTTAATATTATAGCACACATTTTGAGGTATGGAGAGAGAAAAGTTATTATTAGACACGCAAATCAAGAAGACTTTTTTAATATTAATTGTGTAATTAGTTTAATTAGTGGGATAATTTTTTACCACAATGGAAATGGAAAGAATTATGTGGGACGCCCGAATAGAAAGATGGGAAGAAATAAGTGGTGGAGGTAGTACTTTTTTAAGCAGCAGAAGTGTTATGACAAATATAGATGGGAATGGGAACAGAAAGAGCCCACTGATTATTGTTCAATTGCGCAAAACTTCATTTTTTTCACGTCAGGTCGTAATTCCTTGGCTATTTTTCTTCCTTTTATTTTCACGGTTCAATTTTAATTAATTATTGTGTCCCTTGACTTATTTAGAAGAAACATATCACTTGGTGTGATTGATCTAACTCAACAATTTCGACAGCCCGACGCTGGTTGGACCTTCCTTGGCATCTTTTCTTCCAAGCGCCAACCTTTGGGAAATAAATTCAACCTCTTGACTAAAAAAAATCAAAATTCGAGTCAACAAAACAGACCGTTTACAAGCCAAGAAAAAGAATGTAAAAGCAATACTGCATTATTTCTTTCATATACGTTGAGTTGAAAGAGTAGTAATAAACGGCAGAATTGACTCGACACATTTTAAGTGCCTATGGTCTCCAACACGTTAATCTCGAGCTTTATCAGTGCTTCTTTGACAATAACGTCCTAACTCTCTTATCAATTGAATTCCAATCGTACGTCCCCATACATGAACATAATCGAAAGCACAAGTACAACAAATCCCAACTATATAAACAAAATCACCAAAACAATAACAACAAATATAAAACTGAAAAAGCCAAAAAAAAAAAGAAAAAAGTAAGTACCAAGACGCACACAAGCTTACAGTGGGATATTGCATTCACGGAGAGGAGAAAAAAAATTCAGATGCTTTCCACCATTAAGACATGCCTTTCTCCTTACATCGACTGATTCTTGATTCATCGTCAGATCCCCGAAGAAACAAACCCGAGCCTCATTCCGTGATATACTCCGCCCGATAGAAACGAAATTAAAAATTCAAAGAATCTGGGTTTTAATCCTACACTTCTAAAGCGTTTTTTTCTCAGTCACTGAGGTCGTCTCCTCAAATGCTGAGAAACGGGGTACCCTTCGAAGAAATCCAACACAGCATTCTCAAGGTCTTCGACTGAGTACTTAATATAATTCTCGGGATGTTTCCCACTCTCTATATGGCTCCTAAACCTCCCAAGAAACGATCGATACGCTGGTATGACCTTCTCCGAGACAGAAATCCTCAGCTCTTCTCTTAGCTGAGAATCAGGTATGAACCACGTCGCCTGCGTTCTGTGAACCTCCTCGAACATGGCGTTGAACGACTTGAACCTCTCCCTCAAAGCAGTCTTAGAAACGCCCGACGAAAAGCTCCCGCTAACGTGCAACCCTTCGTCTCTCAGGCAGTACAAAACCCTTACCCACGTTGCACGTTCGTAGTTCGTGGCAGACAGCCTAAATTTCGCCGTCATCTTCCTCAAGTAGTTGTCTCCGATCATCTCCCTCAGCTCGGGCGAGCCCTTGACCTTCTGTACGATGTAGTGAACGTTGTTCATCATGAAGAGATGGGCCAACGAGGCATCCTTGTAATGCTTCGACTTCCCTTCTAAGTTAAACTGTAACGTAACGATTATCCAAATCAGATGAAGGGCCAAGACAGAAGACTGATGATTCTCGAATTCAGACATGTCCACGTCTGGGACGTTTGGGTCGCTCGAATACCTCGAACCCATCGCAGGCTTCGAAACAATAAGCTCTGCCAATGTCGGTTTGTATTCTGATATCAAGCTGATATAGTTCATCACGTATCTCGTTAATGGGTGAATTGTCCCACCTGGGACGGGAACCCTAGATGGTTCACGAAGAACAGCGCTCTCAAATTCAGACAATATCCCTCTTACAGCCTCGGCCAACCTAGACAGAATCTCGACGGACTGAACCCTAATCGACTCGCAAGACTTTGACTCGAAAACTGCCTCTATGTCGGGCAACAGATCGGTGAACGCGTCGTGCAAATCGAGCATCTTGAACAGTTTCTCGGGCGATCGCTTGCTTATGCTAATTGCCTCGGCGAAATTGAATAATTGGATCGCTGGACCTTTTAGGGTCTCAACGAAACACATATCACCAACCGTGCCAAGACCAACGGTGTAACTCACCGAGCCATCAGCTTCAGCATCATTGTCAAGAGGGGATGAAGAGGTGGGAGATGAATCGAGGCCTTGGAAGATCTGTTCGCAGAGCCTTCGCTCGCTAGCAAAGACCACACGGACGCATACTTTTGCTGCTCTTATCCAGCGCCTAATCTGTGCCTGGAGTGCGTCCCATTCGAGGCGTTGGATATCTCCGATGCTGAGCTTTGCAACGTTCAGTCCTTGCAAAGTGGCATCTACAGCAGATTTTCGAATACTGGCGTAGACCTGCAATCCATGATTTGTGATGAAAAACAAGGTAATTGGTGCAAAAGTTGATTTCCTTCCATTAATCTCAGCTCATCTGAAGTCAGTGAGTTCAGCATATTGGTGCTCAGTTCGAAGTTCGTTGCAGTTGATTGGAATATGCAAAAGGGGATAAAAGGTTAGGATTCTTTACCTAATCAATAGATTCGATTTGAAATAGAAACATTTCTAGGTCAATCGAATTATTCAGGCAAAAGAGGAAAATCGTCCAACTATTGAGTTGATTCGTCTTACTGACTGTTTACCTGCACGCACTCCCGCACGTAGTTTGCGGAGATCATCCTCTGCGCAATCAATCGAAGGTCGTTGACTGCTTCGCCGGGGATCAGATCCATCTCGCGGATGCTCGAAGTTGACTTATAACGACTGCTGCTGATGCTTACAGAGCTAGTCGTACTATCGAGGTGTTCGATTTGTTTCTCTGCGTCAGGGTTAGGGATTTCCTCTTCTTTCTCTTCGTTCTCTTCTGCTTCGTCTTCGTCCTGAGGTGCGTTGAGGAGTAGAGAATCGGATTCCATGGGAGAGGTATGAGAAATGAGTATGCTGCGGAACTCGTCTTCTAGGCGAGCCATGGCGATCTGGAGCGTCGAGGACGAAGACGCCGGAGATGACGTGGCGGATAAGGACGTCCTGAATATGGTTTTCCGGACTTCGTCGACGGCGGAGAGGTATTGGTCGACTTCGAAACGATCGGAGGAGGAGAATATCATCTTCTCGCGGGCCGAGGAGTGGTCGGAGGCGGTCGAATCCCACCGTAGGATGGTTCTCTCTGCGGCGGATGGAGTGGATGGAGATGGCGGTGAAGACTCCGGCGACGGTGATTCCATGGAAGAAGGTTGAGATCGGCGACCGAGACTTTTCTTCTTCCTGCTTTTCTTTTTCTTTTTTTCTTTTTATTTATTTTTTCTTCGCTTGTTTTGTTTCTTCTTCTGTGCTTTGCCTTTTGGTGGCGACTGATGATTGACACATGAGCTTGTGCGCTTTTAATTAATCGAATTAAATATCCCTTTTATTTTTTTCGTTTATCGTATTTTTAACTGAGGCGAGGTAAAAAGTTATTTTCAATGAATTCGAAATATCCTTTTTTTCTATTGTGGGTCCCGTTTGACGGTAGCCATCTTTTTTGCCCTATAATCAATTAGTAGGGGATATAGCTCATAAGATTTCCACCGAGACTTTTGGCTTATTCATTTTAGTTTTATTTTAGATCTTTCTTTCTAATGTCAGCATCAAAATTGAATATTTACGATGTTAGTGCAAGCAAAACTTCATGCTTAAAATATTTCTCGTTTGAGATATGATATAACTTATATAATAAGGCGCTTATACCTATCTCAATTCCTATATTATTTCTCTTGGTTTGATTAGCTCTTGCAGTCTTTCCTATTTCACAGTTCTCATAAGAAGGTAATTAACCTTAATTAATCAAAGGAACGAGTTTAATGAGGTCAACTTATTCAGTTCCTAAATATGCCGGCATCCACGTGAATGCATGCTCGCACTTGCATATTTTATTTAACATTAGTTACAATATATATTTTCAGTGGTAATTCTGGCGATATATGGTTGTCAAATATAATGAAAGAAAAAAGATTAGTATAACGAATAATAAAGAGTCCTGTAATGAGATTTTGTGTGGCTGTGTGTTCATGGGCATATGTATCTCTGCGTCCATGTTGTTGTAAGTTAATTGAAATCGATATGATTTATTTTATCATGTATAGAATAAGAAAATTTTAAATAAATATCGCACGAATGGCTGTTGTTTCGTGTGAATTGAGATCCCATGATGATGTGATGAGTGTGGATTCAACTACAGTTTAATATAAGAATCCATTATAGGATTACATCTGAGAATTAATTTATTTCAATACTAATTAACAACAACACATAAGTATCTCCTCGTTACACCCATTTTCCAGCTGTAACATAATGAGATATTCGAAAATGCTAAATTCCAATGATGTAATGAGCTCGACACCTATGTTCTGATAAATCTGTCCATCCATGAGTTGTAATATTAATTGAAAATGCCGTCTCAAAATAAACCACGACTCTGTAGTTTATCATCATTTAATTTCATATTAGCACCACTTCCATGATTGGAGTCAACACTAGTCATATTCATTTCATAACATTCCCATACACCATTCTAAGAAAATAAATCTCTAAGAGCATCTCCAACGGGTACTACATTTTTGTGTAAAACACAAATATAAAGTACGTCTCTACTCCAATGGGACTCTATATCTAACACTAATATTGTGTTAATCTGCAGAGTTACTCTACATCTAGACTACACACAATTTTCAACACAAAAATTTTGTTGAACTTTCTATTTATTTATAATTTATTTAATAAAAAATATTTTAATTATATTCAAATATTTGATATTCTAATAATAAAAGTAAAACAATATTAATTTTCTATTATTTATTTATATTTTCGTTTTAACTTAATAAAATTATAACTAAAAAATATGCTAAGTTTAGAAGAGTTAATTTTAAAGTTAATTATTATAATTTATTGATTTTTTTAATAATTATAATATAAAGTTTAATATAGAATTTGATTTTTAGAGTAGAAAATATAGTTAATGAGTTGGAGTGAAAATTAATGTAGATTTATGGGTTGGAGTAAAAGCACTGTAGCAGCTGTAATATTGTGTAGAATTAACTGTATTTTCATGCTGCAGGTTGGAGATGCTCTAAGTTTACGCCCAAAAGCGTCGGTTCATGTGTGCCTTAATACAAATATAATATATGTTGCACACTCTAGCCGTGTGCATGAAAATAAAATTGATAAGAGGTTTTTGTTTTAATTTTGATTTTAATATTTTAGTTAGAAAAATAAGCATTATATTAAAAATAGAATAGGAGGTTTCATTAGGCTAATAATGTGATCGAATATATCTTTTATATTTTATGTCAATTTTTAATTTGAGGTAATTTCTGATTGGTTAATAAATACACCAAAAAGCAGTTTTTAACTCACCATCACCACCAATATAAAGTAAGCCCAATATGGCAATATCCATTCTTATACGATTACAACTGAAAAAGGTAGACGTTTCATTTTCAGTGTGGGCCAGTTCAACCCGAAGCTGACATTCGAGTTGATCCCTCGGGTCGGGTCGGATCGGCGTAAAACAAAATGACCCTTCTCCATTTGAAAAATGCGTTTTGTTATGTTTATTCTGAGTTAAAAAAATACAACATTTCCCTTTGCAGCGGAAAAAGCTCCTAATTCTCTCTAAAAAGGCAAAATCGAAAACACCAAAACCCTTCTCCCCCATCTTCAATTAATGGAGGTTGGGAAGCTTCATTTTGCCTTTCTTTTTCTTTATTTTGCTCTTTGTTTTTTTATTTCTTTTTTTAGTCTTTCGGTTTGGTAATTTATTCTCCTCATTGTAGGAGTTTTTTCCTTCCCTAGTGGGAGTGCCAGTATCGAAGAAGGCAAGATCTGAAATCGAAGACCGACGATCGAAGGTTATTGAAGATTTGGCTTAATAGTCGTCCACGTGATATGTTCTTTAGTATTTCGTGTTTCGCTTTTTGTTTTCTTTTGGTTTCTTGTCTCTATTTCTCTTTTATTTGTTTATCTTTGTTCGTACTTGAGCCTTTATTCTCTACCGGATCACGATGTTAGCAGAGAGACCTCGTTTGGCTACTCAGCCTATATTTTTTTTAAATGAAAACCTACCGTTTGGAAAAGAAAAATAATGCAATTTGGCTGTTAAGGGCAACACTGCAATTTTTTAGTTTTCAAGTCCCTACAAATTTGGACCATAGCGTAAATTTAAAATTTTCAGTCCGTATATAAATACCCCATAATTTATTCCATTTGAACCGAAGTCACGTTTAAGAATTTAACACAGAAAACAACGTCGAAAGGCATTGTTCACAATCACAAAATGAGTTTTCAAACACAAAAACACAATGCCCGATTATTACCAACACAACACAAGTATTGTTACACGCCGCAAAATCTCATCTGACGTAAAAACAGAAAAAAACTACACGCCAAGTTTCACAACATCATCACTCGTAGTAACGTTACAAGCATCATAGGCCACATCAATCAACAGTACGTACTCACTCAGAAATTCTCCAAACGTCACGAAGAAAACTCTTTTTCTTACTGATAGTACATGAGCTGCTGTGCTGCTGCTGCAGCATTCTGATAGCCACCGTCGTACATGGCTTGGCTAGCATTCGATGCACCGCCGCCCAAGCCCATAGAGACCTGCTTCATCTGTCCCTGTGGTGGGTGCATGAGGGCGTGGACCCCACTCATCTTGCTCAGCGCCAGCTGGCGTTCGTATGCCAAGAGGTCGGCTGGTGTGAACCCGCCGGCCAAGGCTAGGGCTGGCGCGGGCGGTGGGAGGGGGTTCGATATCGTCCCAGGCGGGGTTGGCTTGTTTCCCCATGAACACTATTTATTAGATAGATAGAACGTTAGGAAATCGCTTTTCGAATAGGTGACGGAATGCATCTTATGCATGAGATGTGAAACTGTGTGTTAAAGAGTAATTAGTTGCGTAAGGGGGTTACATACATATTACCTTTATTTGTTTGCCAAAGAGGAAGGAATGGGCATTTCCGATTGAAATTGCCATGGCAGCTTCTGCATGAGTGCTATATCTCACAAAGCCAAAGCCTTTGTCACGCTGGACACGAACCTCCTCGATTGATCCGGCGCCAAGGGCATGGAAGTGGCGGTGGAGATCAACCTGGGTTACCTGGAGAATAGATCCATGGATAGATTGATTATTATTATTATTACGGATTTCGAGTAAAAGATAAGACATTAGCAGGGCATTGCTTTTAGCTGTGATGGAGATTGGTTCGTCAATTTAGCAAATAGATGAACTAGTAAGGCACGCGATAAAGATGGAGAGGAAGAATAAAGGGAGCTGAACTTGCCTCAGGTGCAAGATTGCCCACGTAGACGGTTGTATATTGAGCATTGTTCTCTGGAGCATCACTAGTAGCTGCCTCATTAATATCTTCTGTAAAGCAGAAGACTATACTGTCATTTACGTCTTAACAGCCTTGAGGCTTTTAAATAAAAACTATCTCAAATAAATTTAGTGTTCTTTTTCAAATCAATTTTGCAAAACTCTCGATCCAACTGACCCACCAGACAAGCCACTTGTTAGTTCCACGACGCTTTTAGCATCTGAATTCTGCTTGTCATCGCTGCTACCAGCACCTTTTGTGGCCCAGTTGCATCTTATCTGCCTGCTGCCAATCCATTTCCCTAGAACATAGTTTCACATATGAACCAAATGAATGACTCAATCACCATGAACCTTCTCCCCTAGAGCTTAAAATGATTTCACTAAGATTTATTAACTCAACTATGATTACCAGTTAAATCATTAATTGCACTTTGAGCTTCCTGCTGGTTCCGGAAAGAAACAAATCCAAATCCTCTGGAGCGCCCAGTTTTTTGATCCCACATAACCCTTGCATCACTAGAACGAATTTGATCTGATCAGCATAGACTCAACAGAAAGTAAAGGACCCTCTAACAACTATTGCGCTGTGAACATAAGAGAGAATAGTAAGACGCACATCAAAGGGAGCCTGTGTTCTAGATGACGAAAATAACACACGTACCATCGGTAAGCAAGGAGGTGTATTTTTGTGTGTGTGTGTGTGTATCTATAGAGACAGACAGATATACATATACATATATATATTTATAAGGAGAGAGAGAGAGAGAGATTCTTACGAGCAACTAGGATAAACAGAAAAGAATGAAAATAAAATGGCATCAGTGACTTCCGGACTGAGATCACCAACAAAAACATTGTAATGGGCTACAAAAGAGTGAAATATTCATCAGATGCCCATACTTGCGACATGGTAAAAGCAATAATTAAGTACAGATAACCATAAGTCATAGACCCACATGATGTGTCTTCTCTCTGACCACTGGCATATGCCCAATTAACTTTGATAGGCTGCCCAAACCTGAACGTTTCGAAATACAATGCAGTTATTACGTTGAAATATAAAAATGGATATTCTGTTTTCGGATACTCACAGATGCCTTCCGTTGAGATTCATGATTGCAAGTGCAGCTGATCTTCGATCAAAGTAGTGAATAAATGCATATGATGACTGCAAAAGAAAATCATATCAGAAGAATAAAAATATTTAGCGATCAAGCATTTGCATGAACCATGAACTGTGTAAAGGTCTCACCTTTTCTTTTCTAATAAGCTTGCATCCCTCCACAGGACCAGTACTAGCAAATACTTCTTGAAGAAGAGGTTCAGTTACCTGAGTATGAATATTACCCACGTACCTGTACCATCCAAAATTATACAAAACATGTGATTAACCAAACTACATCTGTGCATGTTATGGGAAAGTATAATATCAATAAACTCCTCGGGATAGGGATTTTTACTATTTGAGACATGTGTATGTCCGTAAGCATGAAAAAAATCCAACTTACTGCATCAAAAGTACTCACGACAAAGGATGAAGACAGAAAGAAAAACCGTGAAATGAAGAGGCAAAAACTATAAATTGAAAAGAATATGTTTGAGAGAGACTCACACACTGCGACATGTACTTGGATCAAATCCAGGAGGCAAATTTCCACTTGGAATTGGCTCAATCTGCAAAAAATAAAGTATGTAACTAAAAGCCCGAAGGATATAAAACTAGAGTAAAAGTTGCTCTCCCAAATCCCATAGTACAGGAATTTCTAATTCCAGCAATGGAAACCAAATGACGATTGCGCAGCAAATACTGAAGTAAACCGGGGATTTTGCGTGCAGAATAAAAGGTTGAAAGACAATCTAATGACCGATAATCCGAAAAGAAAGAAAAAACCCCCAAATCCACAATCAGCACACGTGCAACTAATTTTCGACCGAACCGCGTGCAGCTACAAAACTGTACGACCAGGAGCCCAAATCAAATATTCCCAACAATATTACATCTAACCAAAATCGCACATAATAATCGAGGACCAAACCAGTTATCCAAAATCAAAACACGACGAAACGACTGAAGAAGACTTTCAGCTTCCAAGATCGATCAATCTAAGCAAAACATATATTAACCTGAGGAGCGGCTATTAGACCGGGATGATAGAGAGACTGCTGTTGAAGGATGGCCTGCTGTATCAGAGCTTGCTGTTGTTGCTGCTTCAGCCTCTGATTCTGCATTTTTCACCCTAACAACCTCTATTGAAACTAGATCGATCGATGACGTGTTTAATTTTAGGGTTCGCGGAGACGATAGAGAACGAGGAAAAGAAGAAGAAGAAAAAAAAGAAAAAAATAAAGAAAAAGAAAAAAGAAAACAAAAATAAAAGATGTGGAAGAGCAAAAAATACAATCAATATATTAGTGAAGTAGTAGAGAAAACTAAAAGCGTTTCTGCGGGCTATTTATAGGCGAGACTTTTACCGGGTCTAAAAAATAAGCGGTCATAACTTAACCGGGTCGAATATCACGTGTTGAGGTCATTATCCCACCACTAGAAAATTTCAAAATGGTCCTCAATAGTTACCTTCTGAACCAACTTATCCCTCAATTTCACCATAAAACGAATTTACTCCTACTCCCGGAATGTATTTCGTCACCAATGTTGTTTATTTATACCAATTTGGTCCTCTCACCATGATTAAAGTTAATTTTAACAAGTAACATTATTTTAACAGTGCTTTAAAAGGGAGACAATAATAATCCAAAAATTGCCAAAGAATGTCGCATGTAAGAGTTGACTCATACAATAAATAAATAGAAGACTAGCCTGGATAAAAATAATACAACACATCATGATCATAGTGTTTTCAAACTCAATCTGTTTACCTCACAATGAAGCACACAATCATTTCGTACCTCATTTTTTCAAGAATACAGCAAAAAATCATGCAGCCTTCTTCTTTCTCTTCTTCGATGGCTTTCGTCTCTTCTTTTTCGAAGGCGATTTTGATTCTGGCCCTTCGCCGCCCATCAAGTGCTGGTAATCCTCAATACTGGCGAAAGGGGAAACTCCCGCAAGCTTCGATTTCCTCTTCCGTTTCTTCTTTGTACTCTCAAAATCTTCCTCGAGTTCGCTGACATCATCTGCTTCGCCTACAGCAATATCATCATCATTGCCATCACTGTGTTCATCAGAACCAACTTTAGCTTCATCAGCTTCGTCGTCCGAAGGGATTTCGTCGAAATCTCCATCGCTGCCATCGTTGATTAAGTCTTCATCGTCTTCGTTGGCAACCTTTTCAAGATCATCGTAGTCGTATTCGCCATCTGCTGAGAGCGAATTGGTAGCACCGTCCAGCATATTATCAATCTCTTCATCTTCGCTGTCGTCTTCATCTCCACCATTGACGTCGTACAGTTCTTGGGCTGCTTCGTCGTCTGCTAATTGCTTCTTTTTCTTTTTGGGCTTCTTTGTTGTCGTGTGCATTTTATTCATGTAGAACTTGTGGAAAACAACATCCTCGGGCGGTACGTCGTCTTCAGCTAAGGATAAGATCTCTGCTCCTATAAGCTGGTGGTTCATGTCAAGCTGCAAAAATATCCCACCCAATAACAAATGCATTCATCGTATAATTAAGTGAATTAAGTGAATGAAAAGAACTAACTTTCTTAGCAGGTTCAATCTGTGAGGCTCCATGCCATGTACTTTGCTTGGGTTTCTTCTCCATAAACTTGTCGAGGAATGCAACTAGTGAAAGATCGCTGAGTGGGTTTCCATTATAGACAATATTGACTCCAGAGAGAAGGGTTCGAGCCATTGCAGCAACGGATGGATGCACATGTGAGGCGAGCACCGTTAGCTCCCACCAGCCCACTCGATCTGCATTACTGTTGCACATAGAGATGAACGAGCTTAAGCAAAAGGAACACTACTTTCTGTGTAAATCATGAATTTGTCAGAATCATAGTCTGCACTCTCTCCGAAGGGCAGGTACAAAGGTACATCCATGGCTATCAAAATATCGCCGCATCTTCGACTGTAAAATGGATATAACTTGAAAATTATAAAGATATAAAGAACTCACGAGTAAGTAGGTTCGCTGTGCCGTGGGTTGTAACCACAAGGAGCTATTGGTCCTTGAATATCATCCATTTCTTGGTCAGAATGTGACTTAGGATCTTCTTTTTTAATAACTAGCTCAGTTCCCCCAAGCAAGTCGTCATGTTCATCAAGACTTTCATCATCAGAATCAGAAGTTGCATGTTCATCAAGTGAGGATTCACTATCTTGATTGGCAGGTTCAGCATCATGGTTCACACTGCCTCTGCTATCTGGGGCAGCTGTGGTTTCATCAAGTTCAGTGATATCTTTGAAATGCTCAAGATCCTCGTCAGCGTCAGCAGCCTCATTTTGAAGCACCATGTTCCTGTATGATAATGATTTCTAATTTCAAACTTAGATAAATTTTAATCATAATCTTAAGAAAAGGACTAGCTTAAGCTTACCATAGAGGAGGGCGTGCTTTAAGAACTTCAGAGAGCATGAATAGGCAACCGCATGCATATTGTGGAGGCAGTTGCAGGGCAACCTGCTTGGCAATGAATCAATCAAATGTCAAGAGTTTACAAGAGTAAATAGCAAATCATGATTATCAGGAAGCTTGGGTACTTCAAATCCCAAACTTGGAGGCTAGTTTTGCTAAATCATGTTTGAATTCTAACCCAAGCAATCAGAAGCTCAAGGAACCTAATCATAATCAAATACACACTAAGTTTTTCGATCAATATACTTCTGAACATCGTTCTTGAAATTCTTAACTATTCATTATCCCAGAAAAGGTTACTGGTGGTAATGCAAAACTGCATTTTATGTCATAGTTGCACTAATCTTTCATGGCTGACTTCACAAAGGAAGGGTTACAATTGGCTAAAATAACCAAGAAGAAACAAGTAAGCATGGGCAATAAACCAAGTAGAAACTTCTACTTCATAACCTTGACACTTCATTGAAACCCATTAAGATATTTGGCAAAAACCTAGAGACTATTTAGGGGGGACCGGCGAGGTGGCAAGGCATGTTGAAGAAATAGCTAGAAAGAATTCGAAAACATTATCATCAACTGGAAAAGGTTAAATCAGTGAAAATTGTGGACCTGCAGTAACCGTTTCGAGAAAGCCGCAACTCGCTTCATGTTGATATCATTCTTCATTGCCCTCAATATTAGAGCAATAAACATTTCCTCCTGTAACAACGAATTGAAACTTTCAACATGCCAATGTTCGATTATTTGATCACAGCTAAACCTAGCACTCATAACGAAAGAGGAACTAATCAATACGAGTAAAGAACACCGATCTACAAACTGAAGAACTAGGAATGAAGCTACTTACCTTCGAAGAGTTCATTGCAGCTGGGAGCAGTAGCTTTGAATATAAGGCACGATAAAAACGGTCGCTCACAATTTGATTTTTCGATGAGATTTTATCAAGAAGCATCAGAGCTTGAATACCAATGTTAAAATTCTTGGAGTGAACCTAAGAATAAAACAAGAACACTAAAGTATGGGACAAAAAATCGGATCAATATGGAAACAAAAAATTTCTGCATATATTTAACAGCTTACAAGCTGAAACAACAGAGGAGTCTGGACTTCAATTACATCGTCCGCTTCATCACTGGAAACATAAGGGAAAGCTCTATTAACACCCTGTACCAGAAGAAAGCCGAAGTAGTATGTCACAAACTTAATATTCTCGAGCATCTGGTAGATGGAGTGATTAGAGTGGAGTTACATACAGTAAGAAGAGCTGATAACAAACGTGAATCCATTTCGACTTGTGATATTGGCGTTGCTTTCTTTTTTTCCTCCTTTGAAGAGCTAGAACCCTTTTTATCATTCTTGACCACGGATGGAGATGATCCAGCATCAGATATTAAAACCTGATGAAGAAGACGAAATTGATATTATCCATACTAAACTGGAAAATGAAATACTTTTAGTAAATCATGATGAACAAACACGAAAATTTAATTCGAAGTAACATATAGCTCCAAGTAACGAAAAGTTGTTGAAAAAGGGACATAAGAGGCATTACCTTAAATAAAGCAAAATAAATATCAATCAACCGTTTTGCAGCTTTAGGTCCATCTCCTTTGTTACCCAGACGAATTTGACTCAGAAAATTCACCTGCATTGCAGTGAAAATTAAAAAACCACAAATCTCTCAAGTTAAATGTAATGTGACTAAGGGCATGCAGTAAGAATTAAACTGAGGACGATGATGTCAATCATAACATACAGCATGATATTGGGCTCGCAATCCAAGATGAGGGCGGAAAAGAAAATTATCCACTTCTTCAATTACCACTGCCTGAAATAGTTATGCTAAGCTGTTAGATTAAAGCAACGTGTTCAGACAAAAAGCACAACTTCTTGGTAGTGCAAGGTCCGTATGGTAAAATCAAATAATTCCTGTCAGAGGGCAACAAAATATTTGCAATCATTCAGATTAAATAACGAGCAAAACCATCAAGTGAATACATTAGCATTACCTTCATGTTCGGGTGCTCAGCTAATAAGTTTGCCAAGTGATAATCAGCATTAGATGCAACTTTGTTTTCGGGATCTCCAAGCTGTAACCGAAACGAGCATAGAAAATGACTGAAAAGTTCACGCGGGCTTGGAAACTAAATATAGGATATACCTTATTGACTAAAGAAGCGAGTAAACGGCGCTCTTGTTCTGGCTTACTTTTCAGCAGTGTGTACATGGTCTGAAACAATGGAAAGTTGTAAGGACAAACAATAAAATCTAATCTAATACTATTTCCATAATCAGTGATAGCAATTTCTACATATCCTCATTTTGCGTCATACAGGGAAACTGAATCGAATAGTGCAAGTGTGTATGGCACCTTTCACATGACTAATTATTAAGCAAATCGATCCAGGATTACTGATTCAAAGACGAAACTTGAAAGTGATGAGAAGTGCAAGCAGATATTCACAAAAAAATTCACACAAGAAATGCTTACCTTTAAAGCTAGGCTTTTAAGCTTCGCTATCACATCAAGAGAAGCTACCTCAAGAGCAGAAATAAATTGTTCGTACCTGCAATTGCAAACCAAAATGTCTCGTGAGTACAAATAGAGGTTTTGAAAATTTAAAACGGGGGCCAGGAGGCATATAAACACCTTGGTAATACTTTTTGGGGAATATTTTAGATAAAACAACGTACCTTTCCTTTAAACATTCCTCCCAGTACCAAAAAAGCAAAAGCGAATTTCCATCCTTTGTATCAGAAAGGTGATTCAAAGGGCGTTGAAAAAGAGTTTTCAGCTTGCGATCAGGCAGAAGACTGTAAAGGTTTAAAGACATCATCAGCAAGACAAATATGAGATACAACTCGAGATGGAGAAAAATAATTCCAATCTCAGATTGAGTGATAGCTTATCCTTCACCAAGCTACACAGTATACCCAAAAAGATAGTTACTGAGACATTGGGTCTTCAGCTTAATAAACCACAGCAGGAAATGGAGAATGGTAACTCACATAAGAAAAATTTCTTTCAATGCATCAAAGGCAGTGAAAGCGTGCCGCTTCCCAACTTTCGAATTAACCATACCTGCACGTTACAAATCTGACATCAGTCTACAGAATTGAGAGATACACATCAGGTTTCTTAGGTCAAAAAGAAATTTATAACTGCATGAAACTAATCATAACTCTCACATGTTATCTACTGCATATCACCAGACAAGAGAACATGGCCCATACCCATGTCATTAATCTATAAAATAAAATTATATCATCGCCAATGATCCTTCCACCGGAAAATCCACCACCCCACCCACTAAAAGATTCATACACTTGCAAGATCACAAATTTCCAGCCCCAATTTTCGGTACCAAGGTTATAGGTGCGAGAAATGAACTCATAATATAACAGTACACAAACTTCCACTTTATGCGCAAAAAAATTGACCCTGTCAAACCCAGAAAAACTAAAGCATTACCCAGAAGTGAGTCCACTGCCCTCAAATTGGCAACTGCGTTATCACCAATTAACACTGACAATGCCGAGACCCTATCAGCAGCAGTTCCCGTCCTTTGTGCCGCTAGTACCATCTTGATATCCCCGTCTTGCCCTCGAATCGCCAAATACTCACTCGCGTACTGAGCCAAAAGCTGTTCCCCCAACTTCTTCTTCTTCTCAACCAAGGCGTTCCATTCCTCCGCACTACCAAACTCAATTTCTTATCACTACCAATCAAGTTCGACTCCAGCTCGGCAGCATCTTTGAACCACACCGTTAGTACCCCTGATTTCACCAGAGGAAGCTTCGGAACATTCTTGAATCTGCTATTGACAGTATCGGAACCTTGGAGTGGCGGAATAGGATTTTTCTGGGGTTTGGGTTTGGAAAAAGGCTTGGGGTTACGATTTTGCTTGGGAGGAGGTGGCTTACTCCGGTGAATCGGTTTGGGGTTTTTGTTAGGTAATTTGGCGATTTTACCGGTTTTCCGAAAATCGGAGTCGTTGAACCCGGCCGTTGAAGCATCGGTACTGGCGGCGGCGGCGGCGAAGCCGAGTGATGAAGCGAACGATGCGACGTCGGATTGGATATCCTTGGCGTCGACTTTCGGTTTCTTTGGGGGTTTGGATTTTTTCACAGACGCCATTGTTGGTTTGTTGCAGTGGTGAGCTTTTACAGTGAAGGCAGCAAAGGCGAGGGAGCTGAAAGTAATGGGGTTTTGTTTCGAGGGTTTTAGGGAAGAAATAGCGATACGACGTCGTATGCTTTATTGGATTGGGTCCAGTTTTGAGTTGACCTCTGAAATGGGCTTTACTTGGGCTTCATTCGCTAAGGCCCAATGAATCTATAACATGGTTGAGCTTATATTTGTTCGAAAAGTGAAGATTATTTATCCAAGTTGAATATACATTATGATGCCCATGAAAAATTATTTCCGATGACTATTATATACTTTCACAAGTTCCCACTAAGGAATTAATATATACAATTGAAATAAAAATGGAGGTAGAAAAAAACAAATAATAGTGATACTTTTTTTTCCAAAAACATCTTCGGATTTTGATTCTTCACATGCTACTACAACAAAACAGCCGTAGAACACTTCTTGGTGACCTTTTGTGAACCGAATGGAAATGAAATCTGAATCAAATAAAACCACAAGTTAAAGAAAAAAGGAAAACCCAAACATAAAAACATAAATATCTAATTAGTTGATGATAATATCATTGGAAACTCCATATACCGTGTTACCATGATGAGCCCATTCCATTATGCTCGCAGTAGCAAAATCTGACTTATTAGCTACAATATCACAATCCAGGGCAACCTAAAAACCAAAACATTACACAAAAACACATAATCAAGGCGCTCACTTGTTTATTGCAAAAAAACTAAAAAAAAAAAAATAAACCCTACCTTAATTTTAGGCAACGTGAAATGGAAAACCCTAGCTCGAGCAGCGATATCGCCTACAATCCTTACATCGGACGACGACATTATGTCCGTAACGTTTACGTCCTCGAACAACACTTTTGTCTGAACGCTGATGTTCTTACTTAGCGGTGGCTGATGAAACTGAGGTATTCTAATCATCCCTACGACTAAACCGTTGCTCAAGACGTGAAACTTCGAAGCGTCGAAGCTAAGTCCAATCTTGGTTGGGTTGTCTGCCTTGAGATATATAGAAAAAACCGATGAAACAATGAGATTCTCCGAGCCCGTTATTGGGCCGAGCTTGTAAGAATCTACGCTAACCGTTTGTAGGTTATATTCGGGCATTTTGGGCTTTAGGAATAGGTAAACGCATAGAATGGGAATGCATGCGAAGAAAATCGTCAAGGAAACGAAGAAGAGGGCGAAAAAGATGGATTTTTTCAAGGGGAATTGCATTCGTCGGCGTAGTTTCGGGCAAGATCTTCGTCATTTTAAGATCGAATGCATGTTTTTTTTTTTTGAGGATGTTGTAATAAGGATGTGATGAGGGTTTTCTAGAAGAGGAATGGGATGTTTTACGTAAAGGGATGTTTTACGTAAAGGGATGAACTTTTGTGGTTCCTTGCTTTGCTTGTATACCTTTCTTGGTTTCAAATTTTCTTGTGTACATTTTAATTAATTTTTGTGTACTTTCTTTTATCAGAGATTGTGATTTCGGGATTTCGGCCCACATGAATTCGTTATTAAATTTTGGTCCGTTTCTTTTCTTGCTACTATATTTACAAAAAGAACCTACTAAGAAAGCAATCGAAGAATAATCGGTGGAGAAAAAAAAAAAAAGTAAGAAAATCACCGACCCAAGTGGAGAAACAGAGCAGCAATGAGAAATCGAAGAAAGTTCGACAACAAACAAATATATATTTGTAAGAGAAGACAATAGAAGAAACCCTTTAAAAATCAATCGCAACCCAATAAATTCACACCTAAATAGAAACTAAAGAAAATAATTAAAGGTAAATCACGGTTCAAGATCAAGAACTCAACTCTCAAGTGTTGCTTTTGTCGAATCTTTATCCGGCAAGTCTTTCAACATCCAGAAAATCTCCTTTTGAAAAAAAATTGCTGGGAATCGATGCCAAAATCATTCGTTAAAAATGACTAAACTTTTATTTTCCGGCCAATTAATCTAGTCAAAGCAACGTTTTTGCTGGTTCGATTTGTTCGAAAGAAACAAAGTTTAATCAGACCGTTTTCTGGGCTCCTCAAAGGTTTGATCTTTTTACTTACTGCCTATATTCAGTGTTCCATTTGGACGCACATCATCATCAGCTGAAAATTAGACATAAATAGTCAAAATATTACACATTTAGTGTGGGAAGTGTGTGCGTGAGAAATGTGTGTGCAAGCCTTTCATTTCATTCAATTCATGCAAATCAACAAGTCATTTTCTGAGCAAGGATTTGCTTAAGTGAAGTCATTGAAAATTTGAAATCTGTTATTCCCTGTCTGAAACTGATGAACTCAATTCTTGATCAGCCACGCGTAGCCAACATCTTCGAAGAATGCCTACTATCTCAGCATCCCTAATTTCACAAATTCAATATAAGAAGTTTCAAACTTTATATGCTGCAATAAAGTTTATCACACATATGTTGTGTGTGAAGTTTTGGGTCCAAATTATTGCATACAAACCTTGAAGTGTAGCCATGTCTTGGCATCTGTGGATAAAATCTTGGACCTTCATCGTATCCTTCACAAATCATCTCTCCATTCTCATCCTTATAACAAGCTATTCCAAGCGATCTATCCTCAAATACAAACTAAAAAACAACAGCAAATAAATATCAAGAACTGTAAGCTAAAGAAGATCGTTAACTACGCATATTTAATGTTTCTTAGCAATGACGTCTCACCTTGTTCTTGATCAAATGAGAAGAGCTCATCCTTAAATCAACAGAGATGGGACTGTTAACGTTAGAACACATCATCAATCTCTTATTCCTTGACCATTTCACCGAAGAAGAAGGAGCACGATTTTGAGTGACAGGGAGAGTTTTCTTGTTGCAAGGAGAGTGAGTTATGGCCATTAATGGAAACTGTTAATGAAAATCCCCTTTTTATTATTAGCTTTGTCTTCGTATTGGCTTTCGAGTGGGCAACTTTTATATGCAATAAAAGCGAAAAACAAATGGAAAGAGAGAGCCTTTTCTTTCTTACACAAATGAATAAACAATAATTCTGGCGAGTTTGTCTTCTAACGACAAGGTTTAGGGTCAATAATTACATGTCTAATCAGTTCATGCATTATCTTCCCTTAATTTATGCTCTGTGGTGGGCTCCACTTGGGTTTATCTCTTTAACCCCATTTGAAAGAGACGAAAGAAACCTCTCTCGACACCATGAACGCAAAGAAGGGTTTTATATGTTTTATTTGTATATTGCATCGCAAAGTCAGACTTTTAGCTTAGCACGAAACAACTACTGACAGTGGTATACAATTAACAAATCTAAATTTGTACGAAATAGACGATGATCACCATCATCACCAAAGATGTAATAAATATATAATCTTGGGTGCATTGCTGGATCCACGTTGTTAGCTAGCATCATCTCCAGTTAACATAAATAATTGGCAAGTCAACTTCTTATGTATGCTTTAGCTTGTCACCATGCATTAGTAATTACTACTTGGTGAGTTGTGGTCTGAATTAATCGAGTATAATCAATGACACATAGATAGATAGGTAGGTAGATAGATAGCGGTATTAATTCTATAGTACATGAGTTTATTTATATGGCATATGCCCACTATTATATATATATATATATATATATATATGTATATTAATTAATCCTAATTTAAACTTACAAATCATTGTATATCTATTTATACATAGTATGCGAACTATTATTACTTGGGTGAAACATATCATAACATTTCGAACATTAGAAAATAAATTTGTTGTATAGTGAGTGATATTGACATGGTAATTGCGTTGATGCGAATTTTTATTGACGTACGCAAAGTCGCTTGTACAAACAGCGTTTCTAACCCAAGAAACAACGGTTAAGACCGTTTCATTTTCTTTCATGCAAAGCAAAGAAACACTGTTTCTGCAACTCTAACGAAAGTGCATCCCAGCAACTACTTGTAAAGTAACATCCAAGAAAACGAACTCGAAGAAGGCGAAAGAAATCACGAAAATTCAACAACAATTCAAACATTCGCAGAAGAGCACCATTCGTTCGTTCTTCGCTCAGTCGCGAAACTCGTCCATGAACCCTCTGTGGAACTGAGTTAGACGTTCTATTACCGCTGGTATTTTGTCCTCGGGCGGGAGTATAGTGCATCTGAAATGCCATGTCCCACGAACCTATACGTATAAAAAATAACCCATGTATCCAAAAAAAGATTACAAAAACGCTGATTCGCTTATCTCGTCTCAATTCGTTGACGGCCCTGTTTTTATTACGAGCAAAAAAAATGTAATCTTTTACTTTGGATTGAGTTTCTTTTTCTGTTTTGTTCTTATTTACCTGTCCAAAGCCAGAGCCAGGAACGACGACTATCCCAGTGGCATTGAGCAGTTTACGAGCGTAGAGTGCGTCTGCCTTTGTCCCGAGAGCTTCTGCAGCATCTATGGCCTTCTTGGGAAGTTCGATTCGAGGGAAGAGATACATCGCCCCTTCTGCTCGGTTGCACGTTATTCCTTCCAAGGCGTTGAATGCTTCTTCGAGCATCTGAAGAGATAAAACGACGATCGCAAATCATTTACCGCTCAAGAAGATTGGTTCAGAAAAAGTTTTAGGACCTACCCTTGCGCGCCTTGCAAGGGAAGAGAGGATTGCGCTTTTCTCAGCAGAATAAGATTCGTAAGATTCATCTCCTGCCTGAAAAAAAAAACATCGATTACAGATTATGCTTCTGAGGATGATAGATTAGTGAAGCAAAAATGAGCGGAGAGTTTTTAAAACCTTTGGAGGGCTCATGACGAGGCTGGCGAGAATCTGACCAGATATGTTAGAACAGAGGTTCACAGATGCTAATTTGTATATCTGCTCCCTTACGTCGGGGCTAAAACCAGTGACCTCCATGTAACCTCCTCTTTTCCCGCATTCTCCATAGTAGCCTTAAGATATTTACAGAAAAAATAAATGAATGAATAATTTCCCCTGAAGATTCAACGAATAACTGGAAAATGAAGTGAAATGTCTATCGACATGATACCTTTTGAAACAGACTGGAATGATACTAGAGAAATATCTTTCTCTCCGTAACCCATTGATCGAGCAATCTTCTTGAATGAGTGAAACTGCTTGTCGGGAACGTATACATTTTCTTGGTAGACCTTCAGAGATTAAAACCGATATTAATACATGTTGATTATATATATATATATATATACACATACACATATATACACACACACACGTAAAAATGCATAAGAGCAGGAAAAACGAAGCAACGAGCCACTGAAAAACGAGTCACCTCATCTGCCAATAGAACAAGGTTTTCACGTATGCAGAATTCCACTATTTCTTCTTGGTTCTTCGCAGACAAAACCTTAAAAACAGTAAAAATGCATTGCATACCATCAAAAAACATGAATTTAGGTAGAAAACAATAATGAAATATATATTATATATGTTAGTTGGTCACCTGCCCCGTGGGATTTCCTGGATTTATAACGACAAGAGCTCTTACATGGGTACCCTCTGCCCTGGCATCTTCCAACCGTTTTTTCAGCTCAGAAATCTCGAGCCCCCAACCCGTTGCTTCGTCGAGATAATAACGAACCTAAAAAAGGAAGAAAAAGAGCGAAATCTTTGACTTCAATCCCGATTTGAATACGACAGTTCCCAAATGATAATGCAAAAGTTCGCCTCAAAACAAGTCAGCAAATACTTACAAGAGTGCCTCCATGCAGAGCAATCGACGCAGAGTAAAGAGGGTATTGTGGTATGGGGCAGAAAATGCCATCATTTTTCGACCTTATCAGTAGCTGCATCATCATATGAACCTGAAAGAAACAGCATGGGGCCGTCTCATACAAAGATTTTGCCTAAAACTTTTAATCGGTAATTATTTCACGATGCAAGAATAGTTACTTACCGCAGGGCTTGCGCCATCTGTCAAGAAAATATCTTTTGGATCGCAAGGGAATCCATCGCGGGCTGCAATGCCAGCAGCAATGGTGTTCCTTAGCCCTATGATTCCCTGATTTTTGCCAAAAAACAGAGCTCACATCAATTAACAACTGGGAAATTGATTTTTGCAATAATTGGTTTTGGGAAGAACTTGAATATAAGACCTGACTGTGACTGTAAGCGCCAGTGGCACGTCCAGGGATTTGTTGTAGTATCTGAGATGCTCGTTTGATCGAATCAGCGCTGCAAAAATACATTTACTGGGATCATTTAACGAGGCCTCAACCATCTAATAATACCATGAAATTCAAATGATATTTGGTTAAGACTTGGATATGAATCAGATGGGATTTTCTTGAATTGCCCGATAAAGCATTACCTAAATAGATTTCGAGTTTCAGCTCTATCTAGAATCTCAGGATGGTCACACAGAGCAAGGACCTAACAAAGTGATTGAAAAATGAAAAGGTGTTGACAGTAAAATGTTTTCGAAGATTATGACACAAAAATCTCATCTTCGAACCTCCCTAAAAAAGGTTATTGGCTTTTGACCGAGCGATTGAGGGTTTCCAATATTGCAGTACAGAACCTGGAGCACAGAGGAAATACAACTGAGTTCATAAGCCAAATGCAATGACAAGACAATATACTTTTATCCACAAGTAAAAATCGCTACTACCTCGTCGAAAGGGTGAGATCGAGTGTTCTGGTTCAATTCCTCTTGTATATTCTGTTGCCCAGAAAAAAAAAACAAGTGTTAAAAATAACAGCTAACTACTAACTGAAGCTCATCAATGACAAGACAATATAAAATGATGAAGTATTATTACCTGAGCAAGAGTAACAATTTCGCCACGAACGGCATACTCGCATTCCAAAACCTGTAATAACCATATGAAGTTAGGGCTCAAATTCTTTCGAAGGACCACCACAGTAATAACTCGCTTGATTAAGCCCTACGACATAGAAACATGGCTGTTATCATAATACACATACTTCTACTGCGATTACAGTAGCAAATCGGCCCACCATAACGTTAAAAATGGGAAGAAACCCATAGCCAGAACTTGAAAGAGATGACAAAAAACAGCAAGAAACATCCGATGGATCGATTCAGAAGCTGATCCAATGCGAGACCCATATACACAATTTAAAGAAAAAACAAATAAAGAAGCACTGATTGATTAAAAGAAGACTATTAATCTAGAAGCGATTACGTTGGGATTGAGGGTGTCAAGCGTAACAGGCGTGGCGGAATACTCGGAAGCCATGGATTCACAACTAGCTGCTACGGCGTTGAAAAGGCGAGAAAGAAAGGGAGAAATAGAAGAAGGGCGTTGATTTTGATTTTGGTGATTCAAAGCCGTGCGTGGTACGTCGATACACGTAAAAATTCCAACTTTTTTCCTGCGGGCAGCAAATAAAGCTTGTCTTGATTTGTCTGCCACAAATCTCCGCATTTCGTATATATACTCTGGGAAAACGAACGTGGTTCTCTTCTCTTCTGTGTGCTCCACTCGATGGTCTTTTTTTTTATTATTCTTTTTTGACTTTTTGACCTATATATAATAATATTTCTTTCTATTTTTTTTTTTGGGAAATTAATAACATTAGGGGATAAGATCAAACAAATAAAATTTGATGAAATCGGTATATCAGAATATCATACGATTCTCGCGTCACGTGGATAGTGATGGAATGGAACTATTCGCCCGTGTAGTAATAAAATTATGTAATACATTTATGTAAATGATGCGTCGGGTGAAATGAAGAATAGGGTAACATTTACCTTCAACGTGTAAAAGGAGTAAGATGCAATGTCAAATAATATCAATTAATGATGCGTTGATTTTCTATGGATTTATTTCTTACTTGTTGGGCACGAAAATAATAAAAGAATCAAAGGGTGATATTTTAGAAGGACGTGTCTCAAAATTAGTGCCAAGGACCAACACGTCCATTAATTCAATTTATTATCGAGGGACACTTTTCATTAATATATGATTTAGAATAGTCACAAATGTTCTCAATTATTCATTAATGTAGTTTCATAAAATTCCAACTATTTAGTTGACTTATTGGACCAGTTGCACATAACAAAAAATAGATATGAACAATGTTTTAACTATTTATTACAACTAATTATGAATTACAATTCTGTAATTCGAAGAGCCCAAGCCCATTCAAAAGTCCATCAATCGGACGTAAATGGGATGTGATGACAATAGACTAAGCCCCAACATAAACGTCGTCGTCTTAATTCGTCACTTTCTGTATTTTATGATCGACAACAAAGAATCAAACGTTAAAGAATGCTAACAAGAATCAGCTTTGTCCCCAGAACTCCCTTGTTGTTCTTCATCCAAGTTTCTCGGACTAGAAACGCTACTAACCCTTCTGCTATTACCACTAAACAACCTCTTCAACGACTTCAACCTCGTCGGAACTGGAGATTTCAGCTCCTCGCCGGCCTCCTCGCCGGCGCTGTGCCTCGGAATATCGATCGCCACCGCCGTCGACGGCGGAGACGAGCTAGACGAAGGTCGATCGCAGTCTTCCTCTGCAGAAGAAGCAGAATCTGCTGCTGTAATAATAACATCGCCGCCGCCTGAATCCGAAACCCCATTCATGGGTTTGGACAAGAGATTTCTACATACAGGGCAAGTGGCGCGCGATTTGAACCAAGTGTCGATGCAGTCCACGTGGAACCCATGTCTGCAATCGGGCAAAACCCTAACCTTCTCGCCGGCGGAGACCTCGCCGAGGCACACCGCGCATTCAAAGGTTCCACCTTTGGAGTTCTCTTGGCGGCTGAACACTGTGATGGGTATGGTTTTTAGGACCGATGGGTCCAAGCCAGGTGGGGCCACGGCTTCCACTCGGCGTCCTCCGGCGAAGTCGAAGCGACTCCGCCGCCTCGCGGTGGTGGAGGACTCGGTTTCGCGGCGGCGATTCAAGGCCCACCTGGCGTAGATGTGAAGGCAGAAGGCGAAGACGACGACGAAGAGTAAGAGTGCTATTGCTATCACAACTATCTTTCCTACCGTTTCGATCGCGCCCGAGTCGGCGAAGCCGTTGGTGCCTGAAATTTCTCCCATTTCTCGACCAAGAAAGAAAAAAAACTAGTCTTTGTTCTACGTGTACATGAAGCAAAAGACAACTCTCTTACGGGGATATAAAGAGTTCGTCAAGGACTACGTTAGTAATTACATCATCAGTTCGATGAAGATTCTAACTTGTAGACTAGTTTTGAAAGATTGGTTTTCGGGTCAATCAGAATGAGCTGAGAAGGCGACGTTTACGTGTGAGAAGGCAAAACGGCAGCGTTTTATTGGGTTCGAATCCAAAGTTTGGCATGCTGTCTAATTACTCAATTGGCATGTTGTTAGAACCAGGTTTTACTTGGCGGCTACCAAAGAACATGTGTTTGATCCAAAGAACATGTGTTTGATAAAAAGTACTCACTCCGTCCCATGATTTTTATCACGTTTCTTGATGGGCACGGATATTAAGGTGGCACAATTATAATAATTATCCCTCCGATTTTATTTACATGTCGTTTTAGCTCTTTAATTATGTTTCTAATTAGTTGTCGTTTTACGGATTTCAAGACAAATATTTATCATATTTCCAGTTTTACCCTTTTAAATATTATTAGATGGAATATATTAAATAGTCTTAAGCAAATAATTAGGGATATATTAGACATTTTATTCTATTTCTTAATATGAGTGCAAAAACCTTAAATGACACCTTAAAAAGATCGGACGGAATATAGTACAGTGAAAAGGTAAAAAAGTGCATATTTTGACACGTCTTTTAAGAATATTTAATATTTTTATATTGATTGTTTGTGATATTTTTTTGCCCAAAAAGTAAATGTGATAAATTAGTGGGACGTTCGGAATGAAAAAATGTGATAAAATTAGGGGGGAGTAACTAACTCGACTTTCGTTGAAACTTTCCGTTTTGACCATTGAGACTAAACTTTCTTTTCTTATAGTGATAAAGGTTAGAAAGAAAAAACACAAATGGCTCAATGAGTCTTTGAGAACTGTTGTATTGAAAAGGAATTTGATGAAGGTTAATTTTCTAAATAATAATTGTTTTCTTTATATTTAGCCTAAATCATTAAGAAAAAAATGTTATTTTTCGTGATTTCTTTATTAATTTTTCGTTTGGGCCGTCAGATAAAGCCCGAAAGAGTGTTAATCTTAGGCCCATAACCACTTAGCGGCCCAAACGATAATGTGCATTTTCGAACTACGCAGTACACTGACAGTGGTTGGTAAGGAAAAATAAATAAGGAAAATAGATAAGACTGGAAAAAAAAGAAGTATTGTTAAAAATATATTTATACCATTATCCTCCGCAAAACCTTCGGGCGCAAGAACAAGGCTTTGTATTGTATTGTATGTGGCTCTTGCTTCGTTTTACCACAGCTTAATCTTTGTTTTTCAGTTAGGGAACAGATTTCCAGCCGATGAATCTTTGAATTGGAGTTGAACTCAGCAGTTAATTACTGTGTGCTTTGGGACGGGACTTAATGAGCTCCCAATGCCTTTGTTAGGTGAACGAATTCAGCTCAAAATTTTGTTTTTCTTACTTTCGTCGTCGTCGGTTTCGCTGCATTTAGCATCCTTCACTGCATTTCCTTGAAATTTGAACTTATTTTCCCTATGTTGATGTCTTGGGATTTTAACCTTTCGACTATGTGCTGACTTGTGTGGAATGTGTTACTTTTCTTGCAGATATTGCTATCCCACAGCCTTGTTCCTATTTAGGCAACAATATACTGTCGTTTAATTCTGACAAGCACTTCCATAAAACCAAACTTGTGGTTGGAAATGGTAGGGGATTGCGTAGTTTGTCTAGTTTTTCGTGGAAAACATTGTATGTCCCTAGTAAAGTTCATCTGGGAAGAACTCATATATGGAGACATAGACTGAAGATAGATGCAGTTGCTACCCTGGAAATAACTGGTTTGGGCAAAGAGGATAAAGTAAAAGCTCAGCAACATAAATTAGTTGAGAATGTTCAATCGGAGAAACCTGATTCAATGGGGTTGCAGCCTCAAGCTTCAAGTGACGACTCGGCAGAAGTGGATGATCGAGAAAAGTTGAGACGAATGAGAATTTCCAAAGCAAATAAGGGAAATAGACCTTGGAACTTAGGGAGAAAGCACAGCCCAGGTATGTTAGTGCCTTGCCGTGTTATAAAAGTAGAGGAGACATTTGGTCCAATGAAATAATATGTTCAAATGTTGATTTGTGCAGAGACATTGCGGCTGATTAGAGAAAGAACCAGGATTGCTATGCAAGATCCTAAGGTGATGTCATGTAAGAAACAATGAATGATTGTATAAATGTGAAATTGAGGTTAATTCAATGAAGCTGTTAAGTTTATGCTTAAATGGGCTTCACAACATTTCTTGAACTTTTTATGATGTTTCTTCTCTTTCTAGGACCTCGAGCTTGCTGGTCTGTCAATATTTGTTATCTAAAGATATAATCCTCTATTATTCGCATAACTTATTTCTCTAATCTATGATTTTCATCAGCATCCTGATACCAACAAGCTCTACATGCTCTATTTGAGATTATAACAAAAGGTACTAACAGCACTTTGATTGCACAGGTCAAGATGAAGCTTGTTAACTTGGGCCATGCTCAAAGGTAGGTGAAGCTTTTGATCCAATTTAGTGAATATGTGGAAGTTTTCTTCACTATCTATGGCATGCTTATGTTCTTCAGCTTAGGATTGTCCAGCAATATAGATTATTTTCCTCCAGTATTCAAGCACACTCATCAATTTTCTTGATATCTTGAACTTCATTGTCATGTCCGCCTTTTTATGACCATGCAGCAAAGAAACAAGGGTGAAGATTGGCGTTGGTGTCCGACTGGGGTGGGAAAAAAGGCGCGAGAAGTTAATATTGCAGGAAAATTGCCACTATTTTTGGCAAAACCTAATTGCAAACTCGGCAAAGAGGGGTCTCAATGGTGAGGATGAATTTGAGTGGGATTCATATGAAAAACAGAACAAAGAGCTGGAACAAGAGTGGTTACAGAGTGTTGAGGAAAGAAAAAAAGCACAGAGACCAAAAGGAAGCAAAAGAGCGCCTAAATCTGCTGAGCAAAAGAAGAAGATTGCAGAAGCCATAGCTGCGAAATGGGCTGACCCTGTAAGTCTCTTTTACTTCAAATGCACATTCATATTGAAAGTCCAAAACTTCTCGCATGTTGTGGACCATCAGTTTCTTGATATATCGGGTCATTTTTTACCAAGTTGGAATTGTTGAACTGTTCTGTAATTAAAAGAAATTCTCCTCTGATGTTATCACTAGAATTATCGGAATCGAGTTTGCTCTGGTCTAGCTAAATTTCATGGCACGGAAGGAATCGAACGAAATCCTAGAAGAAAATCAAGTGTTGATGGACTTACTCAAAGGGCCAGTAGTCCCAAACAGAAGAATGAGAATGAAAATTCAAGGAAGCGAGAAACCAAACCCCATGCTCAAGTTCAACAATTAAAGCCAAAGAGAAGTAAGGCACCATTGTATAAAGATCCACAGGCAAATTCCAAGTTGGAAATGTTGAAAAACATTCGAGCACAAAGAGTTAGTCCTATGAACGCGCACGGTGAAGTTATAGCCAGGGCAAAGTAAGTTTCTCAGATAGTTTTATTTCTCATATTTAATATTCTCAGCAAATCTATACCTTATGCTAGAACAAGTTAAGCCCTATTATACCACTGAAAATTTTTGAATGTCTTTGTCCTTATTGTTTAAGGCTGTTAATTGCCGAGGCTGAGAAAGCTGCAGCATCCCTTGAAATACCAGCCATGACTAGCACCATTTCTGAAGCCTCACTAATTGAAAGCAGGAAGCTGATAGCAGAGGCAATTCGGGTAATTGAATCAATCAAAGAAGATGGAGTCCCATCCGAAGATGACTTCTCAGATGATTCCATCGAACAACCATCACAAGCCAGAGAAGATCGAAATATAGTCGATGGAAATGCTCAGAATCAAGAAGTTAGCAACCAGCGGGAAAAGGTAAATGGGGTTCACAGCTTCTTGACGAGTGGTGAAGAATTCAAAGAAGACTTCGATTTCGACAAGCTTATGTTACCTTATATGGCTGGTAATGGCAATGGTTCGCCTCCTCAGTCCAACGACACACTCCGAACCGAGGAGGATAAAGTTTCACATTCCAATGGTTTTCTTCAGTCAGAAACAGAGGACGCGTCAAAGAATTTCAACATGTCTTCTAATGGCAGCATCATTAATCCCATGCCCGAGCAGAAGCAGTTAGTTAACGGGCTAGCGATTCAACCGAAGGGCGATGGAGATCAGAAGAAACAAAAGAAAATTACGAAGAAATGGGTCCGCGGAAGACTTGTCGAAGTTGCAGAAGAGGTTTAGGTTAGTTCAAACCAATCCTAGTTAATGCAAGTATAGAGTTTGTCGTATACTCAAAGCTCATTATGCTGCTTAAAACTTTCGTCAAATGTATTTCAGTGTCAATGGCTTCTTCTTCACCAACTAATTACTGGGTATTATTAAACGCTGTCTTCCCAGCTTCGAAGTACATAAATAAACGAAAAGTTCAGACAACAAGCAGGAGATGAAAAATGATGAAAGAACACAAAAACAGAACAGACAAACAAATCCCGCCATTGCTTCAGTATCAAATGAAATCTTTCTTACCTACTCTTTACAACAATACATCACAGCATCTTATGATGTTTAACTCCGATTTTTTCGTAGAAATCAGTCTTCAACGAACGATCGATTGATCTATGGAGTATAGTCTTCAGTATCTCCACTGCCAGGCCGAGCTGTACCTTCGGTTCCAAACGTTCTCTTGCTCATATTTGCTCGCTGCACCAATCGAACCAGCGCTTGAACCACTTCAGACATCGGTGGCCTAAACTCAGGCTCGGGCTGTGAAAAAGAAAAAAAAAATCAACAAAAATAAAGTTTATCCATTTTCGTTTTCTTACACAAAGAATTTGCAATAATATTGCATTACCTGGACACACAAAGCAATAACATCTGCAAATCGTGATAGAGATTTAACGGGATAAAGCCCTTGCAGTGAAGGATCAACCATATTAGACAGAGCATCGATATCGTGGAGCTGCGGCGTAGCCCATCGAACTAACGATTGCTCTGTTCTTGGCCTTGAACTGGCACAAAACAGAGGATGGATTATTAGCGCTAAGCGAATGGTTTTTCGTGTAATAAACGGAAATTTCAGCAGCGGTGTACCTATCGAATGGCGTACGCCCAGTGATAAGCTCCAACATTACAACGCCGAAACTATAGACATCGCTTTTTATTGTGTATTGGCCAGACATTGCGACTTCTGGCGCACTGTACCCAGATGCCTGCAGTAACGTTGAAAGAAAATCATTTTTAGTAACGTAAAGAACTTAAAAAACGAGATAGAAGAGTCTGTTGTAAGAGAAGATTGAATGAAGAGAATTAAAAAAGATTATTAATCAACACCTGATTTGGTTCTTGAACAAGCCTAGCCAGCCCACAATCACAAAGGTGGGGATTGAACTCTACGTCGAGTAAAATATTCGCAGATTTGATGTTTTTATGGATAACCGACGGCGAACAAGCTTCGTGCAAGTACCTGCGGAAAAGCCCAGTTGATCAAAACGTGAAAACGAGCACCTAACGACAAACAGGGAAAAAACAGAGCATTCGATCTCTAGTCCTGAATATATTCAGGGAATCGTATTACAACTACGAGCGCCGCAAACTTACTCTAGTGCTCGGGCAGTGCCCAATGCAATCTTGACGCGAGTGTTCCACGTCAAAGGCTTGCTATATTCGTCAGAGATGTGAATGGAGTCGTCTAGGGAGCCATTCTTGAGGAACTCATAAACTAGAAGGTGTTGGCCATGCTCTGAGCAGTACCCTACCAACTCTGTGACATTGGGATGATGCAGCTGAGAAATCTCGGACACGATTTCTAGGAATTCGTCAGAATTGGAAAGTACGGATGAGTTTATCTTCATGACTGCAAGAACCTGCGAAACCAAGCATAAAACCATCGAGTTTTCAGCCAGTTGAAACTATCAAGTTGCAAACTTTCAACCCACAAAGGCGAATAGATTGTTTTATGTTCTCAAAATCTAGTCCACTTCTTCATCGTCAGGTTTACATTATCTGGGACGTCTTAATTAAAGGCACAAAGTAGAGAGATCGAAAGTCATTGATAGAATATGTGAAACGTAGTGAGTACCTTCCCATCATCAATTTGTGCACGGTAAACATGCCCAATAGATCCCTCGCTGAGAAGATTCTCAGGGCTGAAGCTATCAGTTGCCATCTGCAAATCAGCTACTGAATAGCACTTTGCATTTATTAGAGCAGTGTCAATTTTCTTCGGTGGAACGATAGGCTCTGCAGAGATATCGTCTTCATCGAATGACTTGTGACGCTCCGTTGGTGGAGGCTTGAGGTTGATCGTCGCAGGGACTTCAAATTTTTTCGTGCTGGTCGCAGATGAAGCTTGCACAGGCTTAACCTCTGCAGCCAAAGTATTGAAGATTGCACATTTACGATATGCATATACGTATGTGCTTATATATATTCATACGTATGTATGTAAATACCTTGAACTTGTTGAGTAGCGAGAGGAGCAAACCGCTGATCATCGTGCTTTTCGATATCAGTTGAGGGCTTTCTTGATCGTCTCTTTACAAGGAAAAACGCTACTAACGCTCCAACGACCAAAACTGATATTACAATACCAGCTATTGCACCACCACTTATGCCAGATTTGCTTTCGCTGCCCGAATTATTACCATTGTTCGAACTGTTATTACCATCAGACTTGTGACCGTTAGCGGGCCGAGTTGCTGGGGGCGTGCCAGGTGGCGAGGGAGGTGCTGGGCCTGTATTAAACTGATTACCGTTCGATCTAATAGATTGAAATAAAAGAGCAAAGCTTTAGTATTATGACATGAGAAGAGGTATCAAGAAAACATGGGAATTCGAAAGGTGCTTACTTAAGGTTTATGCCTCTCAACTGAGTAGGGATCCATCCACTGAACTGATTATTTTCGACATTCCTGAAAAGGAGAAGTAAAAAGGAATGTTAGAGAGTGATGTAAACTTAGCTTTCGAATGAAAAGGTTGAACTCACAGGTTATCAAGTGGAAGATTAGCAAGGACGTCGAGGGTCCCCGTAAACTGATTGTTTTGCAAGTACCTCCATGAGAAAAATAGTTCACTAAAGATCTCGCAAAAATTAAAGAATGAGGAAAAATGCATTTTTTTTAGTTAGACATACATGTTGGTGATACTCGTCAGCGACGCGAAACTCTGAGGAAGATTTCCCGACATGGAATTGTAAGAAAAATCCCTGAAGCTCGAAATGTAAGAGTATAGCTTGATAAGGATCGTAGCACCATAAGACAAAGCGTGGATATTGATTGTCTTACAGAGTAGTTAGAGAAGTAAGTGAGCTTAATTGGAGAGTCACTTCGCCTTGGATTTGATTGTGGCTCACATTGCTGCAATGGAGGAACTATTACTCAATCTTTGGTAATTAAAATTGAAAATAAAAAATCATAGCCCGGGAAATTACATACAGGGACTTTAGAGAACTCATCATAGAAATCGAATAAGGAAGGCCACCGCTGAATCCACCGCCGGCTAGATTCCTGTGACATGTAAGAACGATTATTATATGGAGATGAGAATATGAAACATATGTAGCGATTAGGCAAACAAAATGATGAACCGTACAGCGTTTGGACATTAGGCGGAAGCTGATACGGTATCTGATTCCCAAGATTGTTATTGCTTATATCACTGCAAAGGCATACGAAGATATCATTTCGAGGACTCACACAAATTTGCAGACAACATAGCTTGAAAAAACTTTTCATCTCACAAAGCAGTTACAGATGTCAATTTATCAAGCTGATATCCCATATTCCCAGTCAGCTGCAGTCCCGAGATTCTTCTGAAAATTTTACAAAAACGAGTAAAGATGAAAATTTGAATTCAGGGATGAAAATCTTGATAATAAGAAATGTAATAGAGGACTATGTAGTAACATTTCAGTGACTTTAGAGCCCGAGCAAGTAATCCCTTTCCACGACTCGCTGCAAGGATCGCCCCCATTTGAGGTCCACTTGGTAAGCTGCTGTGGCGAATTTAAAATGCTGTATAACACATTGAGTGTCGAAGCTGTGCATCGAAACCAAAAAAAGGTCATATTTTAAACTTGCCAGATACTGAAAATAGTCAAGAACACATAAATCTTGCTAAAGCGGGCTTCGATGCTCAATTTATATGTTCAGACCATACCGATTGTTCATAAAAAGGGCTTCAGTTTGTGTCCATAATGAGCCTTTGTAAGGTATTTCAAACACACAGACAATGCCTAGTTCAGATGCTTCTAAGCTAAAGATAATGAGACTCTTTCGAAACTAATTACAGAAGTAGTTGACCAAAATCCATCTTACATAAATGAAAAAAGATAACATCTTTGAATCTGAAAGTTCTCTTAAGAGTAGCTTCACAAGAATCTGAACTGAAACCAATCATTGCATCACACACACAGACACACATCAGTGTGATGAAGGAAAATGAAGTACTCACTATCAGTTGGATCTGTGTTCGCATTGGCTAATAGGCTCAAAACTCCGACGAGCACCGCCGCCGCCGACACGTCCATCGCCTTTGTCATCTCTGTCGATCTCTAGAGTAGAAAGCGAAAACCCAGAAAAAGGAAAAGGCTTTAAATTTTATGTCCAAAATATCAAACAGCTTCTCCCTCGCCACTTTGTGCTCCTCTGATGGATAGAATAAAACTTGTTTTTAAAATAGAGCGATATCTTTGCAATTTTCCCTTAATCAGACGAGCAATCACCATAAAAGAATTTCAAGAACTAATATAGTAATATTACAAAATTCTGAATACTGCTATTTCTCACAAAAGCTGGCTGGCACGATCTGCCATAAGAATCAAAAACCACAGTAACTCTCTCTCTCTCTCTCTCTCTCTCTCTCTCTCTCTATATATATATATATATATATATATCTATATATGTATATATAATATATATAATCCTCCCAACACGTCTTGGTAATAATTTTTGTTTAACATTAACTAAAATCTTTAATACTTGAATCAGTCATCATTAGGTAGTAATGAGATCTGTAGCCGTGGCAATCGCATTGTTACATTCTACTGTAAATCTTGAATATCTTTAGATTTTAAAAGATTATTACAGTAATTTGATAAAGAACGCTGTTTTTTTTTTTAATGATGGGCACCTAACTCTTTCTTGGATTTCTCTGCAGTTTATTATTATTGCATTGTTACAATTAATGGTTGACAAAGAATGCCCACTTGAATACGTATGTATATCGAATACATTTTTATACATAACATACTTGTATCCTCTAAATTTATTTCATTATCTCCCAAAATGAAATACATTAAAAGATCCTAATTTGGTTGGTAAAATACATGAATAAAGAAGCATCCAAATTGTTTGTTTTATTCGATTTTCAATTTCATCCTTTTACTTCACTTCTTGCTCCTCCTACCACTAATTGGAGAAAGAGATTGTTAACTACTAATGCACTTATTACATGTTTCCTTTTACGAAAATAAATAATCGCAAAGAAAGGTAATAAGAGAATATACACCGGGAAATTTAATGTACAGACATATTCAAAGTACATCATTCTTGGTCATCATGTGGTGATATATTATTCAAGTAATCTAAATCTACAATTGAAAATGTTCAAGCGAAGCATTAAGAAAGAGGAAGCTTCCAATTTAATAATAGAGTTCATGAAATATTGATTGGATCTTAGCTGTTTTATTAAGCGGCGACTATTATTATTTACTTGTGGAGATATGTCATACGAGGCCGAGGCTTGGGAAGATATAGCGGTTGTACCTACCTTCGAAAAAGTCAATATAAAAGGAAACGTTAAATGTCCTAAATATTTAAAAATGTACCGACAGATGAATATTTCAATTTATAATATTTACAAACTCAAAAACCGTCAACAAAATTGCATTTTTCTTACACCCAATTAATCGTAAACCCAACTTCCTTTTATATTATAATTTCAAATATTGTGTGAAGGTGGATTATGTTATCTTCTTTACGTTTAAATAAAAATATAACCCAACATATTGACATGCATATATTCAACCATGTTGGGTTTGTAAATGATTTAATACCAAAATATATTCACTGGGCTTTGAGGCCCACTAAGTAGTCCAACTAAGTACGATGGATGGGCCTTAACCCACTAACTCTTGGATTTCATTTCGTCACAGCATAGCTTTTAGCCTTTTATCAATTTAATTTATTTCTTTATTTATTATTTATCCCATTAACGGGATACAAATACAATACAATACATGACGAAGATTGAGCATCAATCGCGGCTTTAAAATGATTTCCCAATCACAATCGAATCAGGCATCCATCATTGAGAGTTGAAAATCTTAAGATGATTGATGCTTTTACTAAATCTTATTATCATAAAAAAAAACATAAGAGTAATATGATCAACATCGTATTATATTATGCAAAGATTTAATATGCTTTTAATTGATAGCATCTTAAATGTTTTGACGATTTTCTGTCGACATAATAATAAACCCACATGTGGGTTGAATGGTCAAAAGGAACACATGATGGAAAAATTATAACAACTCGGCGCCGTATTCTTCATGGTAGGCTAATGACTTTTATTATTGTTCATATTATCAGCTTTTGCCTATAAATAGACAATCCCACAGACATATAACGTATCCCACATAAAAAATCCAAAGGGATCGGTGAAGAAAGAAAAATAGAGGGAAAATAATAGAGAGTTTGTCGGGTATTTTCTCCGACTATAAAGAGAGATATTGAGGGTTTTCTCCTTTATAGATTGAGAGGTTGTAACTCCTATATTTCCCCTATAGTTAATTCTCCTTCTTTGCCCGTGGTTTTTACCCCGATTTGTTTGGGGGTTTTCCACGTTAAATCTCGGTGTCCACATTTTATCTTTAATTGTTCAAATATAAGCCGCAGTATTACTCGACCGGGTCCGCTGCCACGCCAACAATTGGTATCAGAGCCTAGCTTGGGTTTTATATATCTAATTATCGTATGCTCTGTGGTTGCCACTAACGTGGACCCTCCACATCAGAAAATAATAGATATTATACTGCTCTTGTTACGGTGACGAAAAAGCCGGTACAAGTTCAATAATTATCTGCTGCAACCCCGTCGGAGGTATCGCTCACGACTGAGCAGAAATTATGGCGGCGAAGTTTGATATCGAAAAATTCAACGGGAGAAAATTCTCACTGTGGAAATTAAAGATAAAGGCGATCTTGAGGAAGGACGGCTGTCTGGAGGCTATATGGAAAACCAGCCACGCTGACAGACGGGAAAAAAAAATTGAGGACTAATAATGGAGGAATATACTGGCCGGAATTTTGATAGATTTTGTAAAGAGAATGCAAAAGGCACTGTACCACGGCGTATACTCCACAACAGAATGGAGTGGCGGAGCGGATGAATAGGACTCTGTTGGAGAGGACAAGAGCTATGTTGGGAGCTGCAGGTCCGGATAAATCATACTGGACAGAAGCAGTCAACACCGCCTGCTACGTGATCAATCGGTCGTCGTCAACGACAATTGATCAGAAGACGCCGATGGAGATGTGGACCAGAAAGCCAGCGGATTATTCCAACTCCATGTATTTGGAAGTCTTGTGTACATGATGTACAACGCCCAAGAAACTACGAAGCTGGATCCGAAGTCCAGGAAGTGTTTGTTCTTGGGGTATGCTGATGGTGTGAAGGGGTATCGCCTGTGGGATCCCACTGCCCACAAGGTTGTCATCAGCAGGGAGGTTATCTTTTCAGAAGATAAAATAATCGGAGGAAATGATAGCACTACAAAGGGAAGTTCAGAGACTACGACCATTCAGGTGAAAGGGAAGTCTGTCGAACAAGATTCTTCTGAAGCAGCACCAGAGCGCTTTCGTGCACGACTGGTGGTTAAAGGCTACGCTCAGAAAGAAGGCATCGACTTCAGCGAGATATTCTCACATGTGGTTCGATTGACGACTGTTCGGATACTCCTGGCGATGTGTGCTACATTCGATCTACATCTAGAGCAACTAGATGTGAAGACGGCTTTTCTTCATGGAGATCTTGAAGAAGAGATTTATATGCTCCAGCCGGAAGGTTTAGAAGACAAAGAAAAGCAGAACTTGGTTTGCAGGTTGAACAAATCTCTATACGGTCTCAAACAGGCGCCAAGGTATTGGTATAAGAGATTTGATTCCATCATCATGAGCCTTGGATACAACAGATTAAATGCAGACCCTTGTGCATATTTCAAGAGGTTTGGTGAAAGTGATTTTATCATATTACTGTTGTATATAGACGACATGTTGGTAGCAGGCCCCAACAAAGATCGTACTGAAGAACTCAAGGCACAGTTGGCTAGGGAATTTGAATGAAGGACTTGGGACCAGCAAACAAGATTTTATGGATGCAAATTTACCGAGACAGAAATAACAAGAAGATTTGGCTCTCCCAGAAGAACTATCTGAGGAAGGTCTTGCAACGCTACGATATGCAAGAAGGTAAGCCAATTTCTACCCCACTTCATGTTAATTTCAAGCTATCCTCCAGGAGTCCTAGCAGTGAAGAAGGAAGGATGGAGATGTCTCGAGTACCGTATGCATCAGCGGTGGGAAGTCTTATGTTCGCGATGATTTGTACACGACCAGACATTGCCCATGCAGTGGGAGTAGTGAGTCGGTACATGGCGAATCCGGGCAAAGAGCATTGGAGCACGGTGAAGAGGATCCTATTATATAGAGGAATCTCAGATGTTGCATTATGTTATGGAGGAGCAGACTTTACTGTCAGAGAGTACGTTGACTCTGATAAGTTCGTTTGATGTCGTTCCTCAAGTGGCCTGGCGGAGACGTAAGCAACATGAAAGGCAAGGGAGAAAGAATGGTGTGAAGATCCGATTGATCCTCAATCAAATCTTCAAGTGGGAGATTGTCGACATAATAATAAACCCACATGTGGGTTGAATGGTCAAAAGGAACACATGATGGAAAAATTATAACAACTCGGCGCCGTATTCTTCATGGTAGGCTAATGACTTTTATTATTGTTCATATTATCAGCTTTTGCCTATAAATAGACAATCCCACAGACATGTAACGTATCCCACATAAAAAATCCAAAGGGATCGGTGAAGAAAGAAAAATAGAGGGAAAATAATAGAGAGTTTGTCGGGTATTTTCTCCGACTATAAAGAGAGATATTGAGGGTTTTCTCCTTTATAGATTGAGAGGTTGTAACTCCTATATTTCCCCTATAGTTAATTCTCCTTCTTTGCCCGTGGTTTTTACCCCGATTTGTTTGGGGGTTTTCCACGTTAAATCCGGTGTCCACATTTTATCTTTAATTGTTCAAATATAAGCCGCAGTATTACTCGACCGGGTCCGCTGCCACGCCAACATTTTCCACCTCATTTCCCCACCTTTCTAAGTTGGAAACAGTTACAATGTTATTTATAATGGTCAAAACGGTCACCACCAAAGAATAAAACATAGTGCATACTAACTTTTTTGGCGCAATCAAATCAAAATGGTCACCACCGAAGAATAAAGATCTCTCTCTACATATCAATATACGTGTTTATATATTCTCTAATGGTTGGCGAAATCCCACTGTACATTATTATTAAATAATTTATAATCATCAACGTTACGCCCAAGAAGCGTCAGACACGAAGTAGCATTATTGGAGAAAAACAAGATTAATGCAAAAATCAAGGATGTTGGTGGAACATTATTTACTTATGCAACAAATGTTTCCTCTCCTTTTAGAAGCCGGGTAAATTTTCCCTTGTAAATATTATAGAAATATTAACCGCATGAAATTAACCTACTTAATTTAATTTCTTAATATTATAAATTACTTTATAATTCATACCTTACTCATAAATAATAGGTCAATGTCCGCCACGTCATTACATTTTGTACAAAACCCCATGTGCGCCTACGGTGCGAATTTGTCCAATTTCGTACGGTACATTGATGAAGCGTGTGAGCTCTCAGTGGTAGGCACGCGCGTATTAGCTCAGCGCCTCAAGTTGGTTTTTCTACAGTGCTGTCCAATTATTGCCAAGAAGCAATATAATATAATAATGGCAGTGAAATGTTTGGAATTCATAATTAATAGGCAAAGCTAAGGGTAAATTAGTAAAAGGACACATAACCAGTGAATTCAAAAGCGGAGGGGTAAAATCGATATTATCTAGCCGAACCAGCAAGAAGTGGGACCCATCAATCGGCAAACTCTCGACTTTCCCATCTTGTCGCTATTCCAAATTTACCCCTAACGTGAAAACAATAAATCCTTTTAAATAATAATAAAAAGAAGGCATCGTTTTACTGATAAAAACGCAGACATCTCTGCCATCAAAGATTGGATTTTTCGAAGCACCCAAGAAAAGAAAAGTAGAGAGGGAGAGTAGCGAGAGAAGAGAAAGGTCCATCTTACTCAGCTGAACAGTAGCAGCTCTCAGAGAAGTGTGTGGATGAGAAACTGCTGAACATTTTTTTCCTTCTCTGTCTGTGCATTGTGGTTTATTCTATGCCTGCATTTCGAAGGCGGAGGGAGCTTCTTGTGTTTTAGTAAAGATAGAATCTTTCGCACTTTTTCCTTAGACTAAGTTGACCGTTGGAGAGTAGCAGTAGCAGCAGTAGGGGTGTTGAGCTGCAATGGGTGGTGGTGGTGCGCATTTTAGCAGAGCTAATGCGAAGGCTTTAGTTTTGTGGTTGGTTTGCTTGTTGCTTCTTATCTCTCTATCGTGCGCCGGGAGGTTGTCTGCTTCAAGACAGAGGCTTGAGGTTGAGAAGCACTTGAACAGACTCAATAAGCCTCCTATTAAGTCCATTCAGGTACATAGCCTCTTCTGTTTGGCGTCAGAGCTCAAACTATTTCGACGTTCTTGTTTCTTGTTCTTGCATTTTTTTCTTTGTCTACCAAACAACGAAGACATAGTTTTGGATTTATGTTGTTCAAGTTATTTTCTTCGGCCTTATTCTTCTAATGATAAATCTACCATTTCTTTCGCTCTTTTTTTTTTTTTGCGGTCATTGAACAGAGCCCAGATGGAGATATTATTGACTGTGTGCACATATCTCACCAGCCAGCTTTTGACCATCCTTTTCTCAAAGACCACAAAATCCAGGTCCAATTTTCTTCATTCCTTACAAGATACTTTTGGTGGATTATTTATGTGTAGTGATTATTCTGAGTTTTAGTCCTTAAATCTTTCTTCGTCCAGACTCGTCCTAGTTACAATCCCGAGGGTCTTTTTAGTGACAATAAGGTGACCAAAGGAAGCAAAGGTTCGATAGCTCAGTTATGGCATATGAGCGGTAGGTGCCCTGAGGACACCATCCCTGTAAGGAGAACCAAGAAAGAAGATGTCTTAAGGGCAAGCTCTGTCAAAAGGTATGGGAAAAAGAAGCACAGAAGTGTCCCCAAGCCTAGGTCTGCAGATCCAGACTTTACCAAAGAAAGCGGTCACCAGGTAAGTTGAAGCAGTTGTCCAAAAGGATCTCGATGAACACTTTTGTCTTGATAATCCTTTACATCTTCTTTGTGCCATGTTTTTAATTCTTACTCAACTGATCTCATTTTGTTTCTGCCATTAGCATGCAATAGCATATGTTGAAGGGGACAAGTACTACGGAGCCAAAGCAACAATTAATGTCTGGGAACCCAAAATACAGCAACCTAACGAGTTCAGCTTATCGCAAATTTGGGTTTTGGGCGGCTCTTTCGGCGAAGATCTCAACAGCATTGAAGCTGGTTGGCAGGTACTTGTATAGTATAACATTTATAGCACCATCGGCAGATAAAAAGATGACTCTTTTAGCTTGCAAACTCTCAATAAAAAGCCATGAGGTGATTAATATCATTCGATGTGATATCTTACTTATGCATGCCTATGGATTTCACAGGTCAGCCCAGATCTATATGGTGATAACAACACTAGGCTCTTCACTTATTGGACGGTAAGAAGCTCTTAATCAAATCGTCAGAAAACCTTATTTTCGCGCAATATTCTGACTAACCTTTTTTTGCCATATGAACAACATAACAACAGAGTGATGCATATCAAGCCACAGGCTGCTACAATCTTCTCTGCTCGGGTTTCATTCAAGTAAACAGTGAGATAGCAATGGGCGCAAGCATTTCCCCTGTTTCTGCTTTTCGCAATTCTCAGTACGACATCAGCCTTCTCATTTGGAAGGTAACAATAAAAATCCGAACTTTTTTCGCCGTACTAGAAAAACGTTACACAAAGATCCCAACTTTTCCCCATATCTTCCAAGCCCACATCCCAGAAAACAAAAAAAAACAGTTCCATCTCATTGCAAGAAACCTTTTTTCACGTTCTTCTTTCTCTTCCCATTACGCCATTATAGGATCCAAAAGAAGGGCATTGGTGGATGCAGTTCGGCAGTGACTACGTACTGGGCTATTGGCCCTCTTTCTTGTTTTCGTACTTAGGGGAGAGCGCTTCGATGATCGAATGGGGCGGCGAAGTCGTAAACACAGAGCCCGAAGGTCAGCACACTTCGACCCAAATGGGCAGCGGTCGTTTTCCCGAGGAAGGGTTTGGCAAGGCGAGCTACTTCAGGAACATTCAAGTTGTGGATAGCTCGAACAACCTCAAGGCTCCCAAGGGTCTTGGCACTTTCACAGAACAGAGTAACTGCTATGATGTGCAGATGGGAAGTAATGGAGATTGGGGACATTACTTTTACTATGGTGGCCCAGGCAAGAACCCTAATTGCCATTGAAAGTCTCAAGTCTAACTGTGAGAAAAAAAGCAGTGTATAACTTTAGTGTAGTGCCCATATCACTATGTATACTTTAGATTCCTTTTCTTAGCATGGTTTTGTTAGGGTTTGTTTGGGTTGGGTCAATGCGTTCAACTGTGTGCTGCTGGCCTTTGTTTCTTCAAGAAAGAAGTGGAAAGAAACAGGGCATTTGTCATTTTCTTTTGTATTTTAATATTATTCTGTGTGTTGATCTTCTCGTGAGGGTTCTTTATTGCTTATGGGTAATTGGATTCTTGGTGCTTATTATGCTTTCATCAGCTTTTGCATAAAGAATCCACTGCACTGCTTCAAAGCCTTAATCAATGGTTCAACTTTATTTATTTTACAACTGATAATGGGTTCACGTTTGCATGCAAAGTGCTTTCAACGTTCACTGTTTCCCAACTTTTCCTCAGCTTTTTAAGGTAATAAAGCTTAACTTTAGAATCACCGAACTTTAGCTTTTGGAGACGTTCTCTCTCAACCTTTAGTCCATTATCCCCAACTCATTGTTAAAAAAAAGTATTATATATAAACTAAGAAGAATGGTGAGGTGATTATTTAAGATGGTACTAGTATTCGGACCAATAATTTACGAGTACCTATCCTTACGGCTATCCGTCTAAAGAAAATTTCATGTATAATCCCAACATATACAACTACTAACTACACGCTGCAAACTATAATCCCAAGAATTAAATCTTTTGATTACAAGGTTAAGGTCCTTTACTGACACAGAAGGAACATTAAAATCCAAGACAAAAAAAAAATGTGCTTCCTTAAAGCAAAACTCATTATGTTAGCAAACATTGAAAGAAATCAAATAATACATATTAGTTAGTCATTTCTCAGTTAAGGGATGACTCAAGCAATTGTAGAATATGGAAAACCATGATTCAGTTCAAGCAGTTTCATTATTACAAATATCAATGGAACCAAACGATCCAAACATTGACGACATTAAAATTTCAAAACACGACAGGGATTAGTATTACGAACTGCAACTGTTCAAGACAAAGAAGATAGGAAGATTAAAGACGATATTAGGCATCTGCATAATACCTTGATTTCCCTGTCTCCGTCCTCAATCCGAAGTATCAGAGCGAGTAGCTGAAAAAAGAAACGAAGATTTGTATGAAAAACATAAGTAACAAGAGGATGAACCATAGAATATCATAAAACAAACAATAATCAATTTATCTACACTCGGCATGTTACCATGGGAAGATGTTCAAAGATTTGAGATAAAGACTGTAAATACACTGAAGAAAATGCATCAAGCATACCCTGAAAAACTTGTCTGCCAAACAAGAAAGAGGAAACAAGAAAAAGGAGATGTGGTTTCAAATTCCTAACGAGCTGATTCCAAGGCCCTTTATATGAAATAAACACAAGAGGCTGAAAATACATAGCTTGATTGACTCCAAACTGAAACAAGGTCTATCTAAAAAGCTTAACCTCATATTAAGAGTTATCTCCAATAGCTATGAACGTAGACTAGAAGGAGACAAAACCAAATCGACAAGACAAAAGCAATTTCTATCAACAGTGGCGTCTCCTTAAAGCGAGTTGTACCGTAAAACATGGAATTCCAGCCACACAAACCTCCAAACACTCGAGGAAAAGTTGAACTAAAGAATGCGTATTTCAATTCGTAATCTCATTGTTTCAGTAGGGCGGAACTGATTCCATAGGTTTGAGCAATAAAGGGAACGGTAGCGACCAATGCAAATCCATTCTCAACAATAGTGATTAAGCCATAAATTAACCAGCAAATCAACTTTTTTTTTTCCACAGTAAAGAAGTAAAACAGGCGGCAATAACCACCAAAGCATTTCAGCTCAGACTGCTTGCTGATTTTGAATAACTGGCAAATAAATTAAGCTTTGATTCCACTAATAAGGACCAAACAACAACGTGGAAAGAAGCCGACGATTTAAATATCAAAGCATCCATTTCAAGCAATCATCCATGTCAAAAATAAAAGGAGAAATTACCCTAGATCAGATAATTAAAAGACGAGAAAACACGAACCAGGTTTTTCGGGTTTCCCATCGACCCATTTGGAAACAGAGAAATGAACCTTCTCCCTCGTCAGAGCTTCGGATCTGTAGGGCTCTTTCAAGCACTGCCTCACGAGGTTAGCACAGAGGTTCGAATACGTAATATACGTCATCCCAGCAGCTCTCCAAAAGGGTGCAGCAGCGTTCGACGCCATTTTTTCTCCTCTTTTCTCTTCGATGGATATCACAAGCACAACACTGTTCCACGAATTTTTTTTAATATTGCTTGTTTTAACCTATGAGATTAGCTTATTGGGCTTCTACAAATGGGCTTCCAATGATGATGATGATGTGTTGAGTTGAGTGTGACAGCTTTTGTTTGTTAATATTTTATTTAGGAAAAACGACAAAAATGGTGATTGAACTATGTAGCACATTCTCGCTGTTGATGCTCAAACTTTTAAATATGCCGTTTCGGTTCCTGAACTTTGCAAAACTTGTTACTTTCGATTCCTTTCACCTAAATAACAGGTAAAAGAACCAAAAGAGAAGCAGTTTTGCAAAGTTTAGAAACCAAAATGAAATATTTAAAAGTTTGAACACCTACTAATTAGGATTTAATTTACATACATGTTATAGTAAAAAATCTAAGGTCGGTTTCGATCACCACAATCGATTTTTTTCCATTAGGCATACCAACAAAATTACACCAACTTAAATTTTTTTCACATATTTTTTAGCTTTGCAAAACAGTTCCCTTTTGGTTCTTCTACCTGTTCTTTAGATCAAGGAACAAAAAATGTCGGTGTAGAACAAAATTGAATTCCTCAAATCACCCTGCATTCCCACTCACTAGAACAATTTTTCTTTTCGATCGAGTGAAAAAAAAAAAAATAATAGGACAATCAACCTAGACGAGCAAAACTGCATTGATGCAGCCATCATTCTCAGGGTTATTTGTAACTTGTGCATATTTACCTACAAAAACAGTTACAAGGTCAAAAGGCAGAAAGAAAACAGCTATCTACGTATATAGATGAGATCTTATATGGAAAAAAGGCATACCCCAAACCACTTTCCCTGCCGGGGTAACAAGACCAAGTTCGCTGACGTTGACCTGAAACACGCGAGTGTAATAAATGCAGTTTCACTAGCATATCATTTGCGACTAGCACTTGAGCGTAATGATTTCCATACCTCGATGATTGTTCCCTTTGTAATAACACCAAGGCCCGTGTACATGGGACCATTTGGGTTCTTCTTGACGCTTATGATCTCCAAATTGAACGTGCATTTGAGCTCGGGGTGAGTCACGTGAGCCTTCGTGAAACGCAGCCCGCTCGGGCGAATGAAACGCTCGTACTTGGGGGGTTTGCGGGTGAAGCTTGGCCCAACAAACGTCGCCTTGGTGACCATTCTTTTCCATTGCTTAGCTGCGAATTTAGCAGAAAGCATCAACTAACTAAACTAGGTGACCCGCAAGTAAAAGAATCATATAAAGAAGAAGATGGAATGGAAGATAGCGAAATTGATAAGAGTAACTTTTCTGATGGGTACTTACTCTTTCGTTTGCCCGATCTGATGACCCTAAACATCTCATCTTCAGCTACAGGTCTTACCTATATGGTCAAAAACATTGAAGATCAATGAAAGTTCAATGCAATGCAAAGACATTTCTGAAGTAACTAGACATTTCCAACCTTAGGCAAGGGAACTTCCCACTTCCCTGCTTTCTCTTTCCTTTTTTGCTTTATTGTGTTACTGAGCACCTTGAGAGAGAATTGAAGAAATTTTCAGATTAACTATGCAAGAAAGGACTTGGTCATTGTTTATGATGACTGAGGGAAGGTACAGAAAGCTGAGAACTAAAGGCTTTACCTTAGCTCTAGCTGTCTCATCACGATCAAGAAGATAGGCTGGGATTGCTCCATCGTGGACCTTATCATCAACTTTACGCCTCGTAGACGACTCCTCGTGCATCAACAAACTGGGAATAAAACAACGAAACGTATCAAAATTCAAGTTCCAAGTGGTACACAGACTAAGTACATTCTTCTAACTCTACAACTTTCCATCACTGTACTTCATCGATTCAAATATTCGATCATCTTCTGCAAGTTAAGTGTTAAGCGCTTTCCTAAGACAAGCTTGCATCCATTGTTAGACAACAATGTCGCAAGGAAAGAACAAAAAACACCCACGTCTTTTTCATGAGCGCCTTCTCAGCATAACGCTTCTTGGCAAACATCTTTCCCTTGATACCCAAGGCCTGTCCATTCAAATCATCAAAAGCTGCAGCTCAACGCCACAAAAGATGAACAGCAATAAATAACGCAAAGTGGAAAGAATCAACACTGACGCTCTGAGCAATCTGCGAGCGCTTGTGAACTTCACGCGCCTCCTTCTTGCGCTTGCGCTCGAAGTGGTCATGGCGATAGCCATGCCTCTTTCTGTGCAGCTCTATGTAATCTCCTTGCGGCTGTGGTACAGTAAACGCGCTTAAGAAAGAAAAAAAAAAACTAGAAATCAACAAACGATCCTCACGCAAAAGACAAGGTGCTAGCAGAGAAACATACCATGTTCGAGCTTGAGAAGAGGGGATTTTTTTCTTCCTGGAGATACTTCGGACTAACGGAGAGTCCCTAAACTCTGACAAGAAGCGGCGGTTAGTTTGCGTCGGGCCATTTGGGCTTTCTTACAACACCGTTTTGGCCCATTAAGGATTGTCCTTCCATATAAACCAACTTTGACCGTTTTGGCCTTTCAATTTTTCTTTTTCTTTTTATATCTGCAGTATATAAAAAAACACAACTAAGTTCAATTTAAATCGATATAAATCTTAGTGCCAGCTATGGCAAGATTCCATCATTTCACTTGAGTTCAAAAATCGAATTTAATTCTGACTATGCAAAGACTCCGATTTTCAGTGATTTCTCGATCTATTTATCTTCGCGGAGATGGTCATGACTTAGACAGCTCGGCATATTGGGAGATTATAATAACAAGGAGAAATTTAAGTTCAGCAATTTTGATTAACTCGACATGCATATCCATATCAATATTATAACAGTTGAGTAACTCAGTAAGTCGTATAATCATTTTTATACTAAATACACTTTAAGGCTTTGTGATCTATATTCATCAAAAACTCCTTCGATTACAAAAGGACAAACACTTAGCTTCACTTAAATTATGATTTCGTTATTTGAAAAAAAAACCATAACTTGCATGATTCCATCCTCAAACAGTACACACATGTTTATTATTATTTATAAAGAAATAAATAGACAGGATTTTAGTTATTATTTCAAGAGCTTCGAGCAGCTATGCAACGTCTGTACGGCTTCATGAAGACCTTCGCCAGAGGCGTCTTCGGTACCGGTATTAATTTACCGGCGACGGCAAGTGGCCAACTATAATAATTATAATAATAAAAAAAACAATATCAAATTAAGCTTATATATATATATATATATATATATATATATGTGTGTGTGTGTCCGTTGTTATTTCATAATTAATAAACAAAAAAATACCTGACGAGGCCGATGCCGAGGCAGAGCAACCACAGGGTAATATCAATCCTCACGGTCGACGTGAATTTCCCGAGGAAGTTGACGATGATTATCTGGTAACAGAAAGAGGGATCGTCATGCGCGCAATAACGAGGCGAAGAGTTCGCCGATTTGTAAAAATGGATTGTTATTTTTTTTTTCCTTTTGTACGTATGTCGAGAGCTTACTTGAAGGATAAAAGTAGTCCCGACGATCCCAGTGAAGAGGGGATTCTTCGTCACGCCTTTGAAGACGTTGAATTCCTCTGGTTTTCGAGCGTTGAGCTCGTTGAATATCTGGCCCCCAAAATATATAAAAATAAAAAAAGTTATCCCGAGCTATGTCGAAAAGGTAAAAAAAAAAAAAAAAAAACCCGATATGTAACTCAGCTCGCCTGGCAAAGAACAAAGGCGTTGAAGACTACGGTGTTCTTGACCATGGTAGCGCGTTGGCGGGGCTCGTTAGTCAGGTTGAGGATCGTTATGCCTTTGAAGTGTAGTAAGAGCAGTACTCCGACTTGATATACAGCCTGGAGCGCAAATGCGTGTTAAGTAATATAATTGTTGAATGATCAGTTCACCTAAAAGCGTAAGCTCGCAGGGAGCGCATCATCGTATTTTTTATTCTATATATTTTATTTCCAACGGTAATACTGCCCGAAATTCAAATCGACGAGGAAAGAAAAAGTTCACCTGAATCAATAGGTTGCGCCACATGATATTCGTAACAAGCGGCTCCCTGAAGGATTTTGTGAAACTCCCAATCATTTAATTTTCTACAAACTTTGGGAATATCGAAAAAATGGAAAGAGGCGCTTGCGTATAATAGTAGGTTACCTTCGGCCGACGGGAGTTCGGTTCATGAGTTGGTCTGTGGGCGGTTCGGTGGCTAAAGCCAACGCGCCGAGCGTGTCCATGATCAGATTGACCCAAAGGAGCTGCGTGTTTTTTTTCCGAGAATTTATTCACGCATGTAAAGATACGCACGCTTCTTTATTTTTTTGCGCTGTAAGGAGGCTCTTTTTTTATTATTTTACCTGAACTGTGGTGAGAGGGACGTCACCCGAAGAAATAGCGGCGACTACGTTTATTACGAGAGCTGCGACGTTGACTGTGAGCTGAAACTGTATGAACTTCTGAATGTTTGCGTACACCGAACGTCCCCAGCGCACGACCTACCGACGACCACCAAAACGTAAAAATTTTGATGGAAAAAAAAGTCTAGCATCAACTTTATTAGATTTTTAACTAACCTTCACGACCGAGGCGAAATTGTCGTCTAGGATGATAATGTCCGAACTCTCTTTCGCCACTTCGGTCCCTTGTATTCCCATCGACAGACCAATGTCGGCCTAAAATAATAAAAGCGATATTATTGCACGTTAATCAACGTAAGATCGCCGAGAAAAGCAGAAGCTTCTAGAAAAACCTCGTGCAAGGCAGGCGCATCGTTCGTTCCATCGCCAGTCACGGCTACGACGTCGCCCAGTCTGCGGAGCGTTTGCACTAGCAATAGCTTGTCCGTCGGCGAAGATCTCCCCATAACCTTAACAAAATATAGTCGAATAAAGCAAAAAAAAAAAAAATGCCATCGTCGTGTAAAAGAAATACAGACGAAAAACGAAGACCAAACCGCTATCTTTGGGGCGACTTGTTCCCTTTCTTGATCGGTCAGCTCTCGGAATCTCTTTCCTTCTATAACGACGGGCTCGCTCGTGTCCATGCCGGGCGATAGGATGCCACACTCCATAGCTATCGCTTTGGCCGTCTGAATATTATCGCCAGTCACCATTCGTACCTTAACCCCTGCCTTTGTGCACAACCTTACAGCGTCGCTTACGCCGGGACGGCAAGGGTCCTACCAAATTAAAAAAAAAAAGAATTTATTACACGATAATGAAATAAAACGAGATTGTTTGTTACTGAACGATTTTCGCCACCTTTATACCGACGATGGCCAACAAGACGAGATCGTCCTCGGGTAGGGCCCAGTTTGCCAGCTCATCCTCGTCGGTGGGGACCTTGTCGGCCTCGCACGTTCTGTAGGCGATCGCAACGCACCTCAGCGTCTTTGCGGCCATTTCATCTATAGCGTCCCTCAGAAATTCCTGAGATAAATATGAAAATGCGCTTTTTAAGCTTCTGAGCGTATTGCTATTATCATCGGAATACTTAACGTCAAATCGCAAAGACCGACATTTTCCTCATCGATGGGCTTCAAGGAGCCATTTGCGTCCATGTACTTTGAACAAGAGGCTAAGACGATTTCTGCTGCTCCCTTCCAATGTATATGAACTTCAGATCCAGCCTACGTTTTTAACGAGATAAAAACTTTGTTCAACATTTGCCCGAACGATCAATTAAGAGAAAATTTACGGCTCGAGTTTTCTGACTATTTCTTGCTAACTGCCCGGGAGAGACGTGAAAATCTACATACCTTGCCTCGAACTGCGACGCCGCCGCGCTTCTTGGTAGAGTTAAAAGGCGAGACGTGAAGGATGATAGATTCTGATTTCACAACGTCGAACTTCATTCCCAACTGCATATTGATTTCATACGTCGAAACTAGATTAGTAACTATATCATGTCGAAAAACATAACGAAAAGAAAAAAGAAGAACGATAGTCCTCACGGGCAAGATTCTTATTACCTTAACACCCCAGCCAAGGACAGCCTTTTCGGTTGGAGAACCCGAAATCTCCTCTTTCCCGTCCTACGAGTACGAAGCAAGGAAGAAGAGTCGGACAAGTGAATGATGTGATGATGTAATGATGCGGCGCAGAAAAAAAGCGAAAAATAGTACCTTGTTTAGAAAGACGCTCCCAGACGTATTCTGAGCTATGCCTTCGTCGAGGAGAGAGGAAACTGTCGAGTTTAGCTTCGAACCATCGTCAGGAGAATCGAGCATGTCTCTTCCAACATAAGCCTCGACCACAGTCATCTGTACATTAAAACAACCGAAATATATAGAGTTTGTAACGAATATTTTTCCCTCCGACGATTAAGAATGTTAAGCATGGAAAAATGAATTACCTGATTCAAGGTCAAAGTTCCAGTTTTATCGCTGCAAATGGTCGTCGCCGATCCCATTGTTTCGCAGGCCGAAAGCCTCCTTACTAAAGCCTTGTCTGCCATCATCTTTTTCATGGAATAAGCAAGTCTGTCGCCAGTTTTCAAGATGATCAGGATAAAGAAAAAGAAAAAATCAACAATCGATCATTACTGTCCTTATTCTAGAAGAAAACTCACGTCAAAGTAACGGCCAAAGGTAGCCCTTCAGGCACAGCGACCACCACAATCGTAACCTAAAGAGAAAATAATCGGTTAACATAAAAAAAGAAGACTATCTTGACTTAGTCTTTCTTTCCCTTTTCCTCCACAGATTCATAGAGGAGTCGAAAACTTACAGCAGCGGTGACAATGTGTATAACCCCGTCAACCGCTTTGCTCATGCTAGTCTGCCCTCGAACGAACTGAGTTGACCCATCGGTATTTTTCGAGTTCCCTGTGAAGAATCTGGGGAAAATTACGCTTCAGTATGGCATATGCTCAAGGTGATAAATATACGATAGACGATTTAAAAGCTCTATTCACACACCTGACCAAGAGAATACAAAGCACAGAGAGGGCAACAGTGAGCCCAACAATGCCAATAAAAGTAGCAACTCCATTGAGGCGAACCTTTAATGAAACATTCGATCAATAGTTCTGAGTTTGTTAAGTGATCTAAAAAAGAAAAATCGTTATTTCGCAAAGTACCTGCAATGGAGTTTCTTCGCCATTGTCTTCTGAGATGCTAGCCATCAGCAGTCCCCATTCGGTGTTAATCCCGACGCCTGTTACCTATAAATAGAGCGAAACAAAACCGATTTTCATACTGTGGTCATCGGCGATCTGTTTAATCGTTATGGCGCATATAGTAAATAGAATTAAAAAAAAAAAAAAGAAAAACTGTATCCATCTTACCAACATTGTCCCAGCACCATCTGCTACCTTGCAGCCCGACATGAAAAATGGAGCTTTGGTGTCCTTATGAACCTGAGATTTCGACCGTGTTGTTAATTTAGAACTATTAGTTGTAAAATACTTACTTATGGCAAACAATGTCTTCCCATGAGCTTACAATCTTGCTTTCGCCAGTCATGCTCGATTCATCGATGGCTAGAGAATGACCACTCAGCAAGACTCCATCAGCAGGAACCTGATTTATATTATAAGACAACATTTTTCATTGAGAAAAGAACGTTTTAAGACAGGAAGATATTTAACTTGATCGAACGATTTGATTTTTTTTTTTTACCTGATCACCTATCTTGAGAGGTATTACATCACCAACCACGATTTCGTATATCGAAACCTTCTCTCTTCGACCACCTCTGATGACCTACAAATGCATATACATTTCTTCCATGATCAAACCACCTTGCCTTACAGAATTTGATAGAAAGATGCACAACTATGTTTTATAAACCGTTACCTCCACTTTAATATTTCGCTTTTCCTCGTTCAAATTCTGAAACTGGAGGGATTGACGGTAATCGCTAGTCGCTGTGAAGTAGTTTGGTTGCAGAAGATGAGATTAAGGATTAATTCGAACGAGAAAAGGTTTCACGTAATTGCTTTACGGAAATGCTCTTCGGTCTCCTTACCTGTGACAAAAATAACCAGAAGAACTGCAAATGAAATGCTTCCACCATCGTACCAACCTTCTTTAAGGCCCTGTAAGAACCGAAAGCAATCGTAAAGATGATTAATTTATGATCATCTCACGAAATATGCATGTGCTGCTTATAGTTTTGATGACTACCTCGGTTTTTATTCCAAGAGACAATGACGCCACAGCAGCTATGATCAAGATAATAAGGGTCAGATCTTGCCAAGCTTCCCACAAGAATTTCTGGGCAAAGACAGAAAATAACATATTTTCTTAGAATAAGAAAAAAAAAGAAAACAAACAGATAAAAAAAAAAAGCCAATGCCCTAAACAACTTATCAACGCACAAAGAAACTGCGACCCTTTTCACGGGATAAGTGTTGGAGCCAAAAGCATTCCTTCTCTGAGAGAGTTCATTCTCATCGCCAGAAATCCCAGCGTCAGGGTTCGCTCTTAGCAACTCAGCTAATCCTTTGACCTGAGAATTCAAACAACGACTTATTTTTACGTTCGTGTCTTTATTGCTATGAAAATTATGCAAGAAAAAAGGTTTTCTTACGCCTCCATATTGCTGCAGTGCAGCAATATTATGGTCCCTAGTCATAGAAACAAGCTGCTCAAGTCCAATCCCAAAGTTGGCAGTTGGCTCTGGTGGGCTCACTTGACTTCCCAACACTTCATAAACACATTAAGAGATCAGAAAATTTCGGTCATCGACGACAATCTAAGCTACAGATATGAACTTATAAGTCCTTTTTTTCACATAAGACAATGAATCATAATTAAAAATTGATGACTCGTTTGGAAAGAGTACCTATTGCACGTTGTCCGGCCAATTTGAAGAGCAATGCAGCCTAAAACACAACAAATGGCAAAAATGTTCATACAAGTAACAAAAGATTCTTGATAATTAACAGATTTGCTTTCTTCTTTTATTCTGTTATTGATTTGTAGAAATAATTTACCCTGACAACTTGAGCGTGTGCTCTGATCATCCTCCTCCGTGTTTCTTGATCTTCATCTTTCTTGAGGTCTAACGTGTAGCGGAAACGACGCGAAGCATTGAGCACAAGCGCAGCTTGCTGTAGATCAATGATAACAATCACATAGCATGTAGAATCCATCGAAATTCTCGACTTGAAACAACGATTGTGATTGCATAAAAATAATCACTAAAATGTCGACTATAGAACCTCTCATGCAAAGAATCGAACGCATAGCATGCATCCCAACAAAGATACATGCTAATGCATATCGATCCTTTCTTCGTCATCCCAACATAGGAAAAACAATATAAAAACGTCATTACCCTCCAACGCTTGAGAACATCGTGAGAAGCATTCTTGGTATTCCCAATATCAAAAGGGTCGTTGAACTGATCATCCGATTCGATTTCGTCGACCGATGATGGCCCAATCTCAATGTCCTTGTCGTGACTCATCGCGAGGTCGTCGGCAGCCGTCATTTTTTTGCCAGAGAGAGATGGCGCCGTCCCTTCAACGGAACCACCGCTCACTTCACCGTCGAAAGGAGACGGATACGAAGCGATATTTAATCACCTAATCGACAATTTTTTTTCGTTTTTCTTTTTCGACAACACAAAACTGAAGAGGGAAAGAAAGAGGAGGGAAATGAGAGAGACGAAAATGATCAAACCACATACGATTTTCGATGATGTTATTGTCTTTGGCCGCGAAGCTGTGGAGATGTGTGGTGGTAATAATTTTCCTTCTTTTTTTTTTCCTTCTTTCTTCGTATTCCTTGCTGCTCCTTCTTTCCTGCCATTTTCATGGAGTGTGTGAGCTCTTCTATTTTGGGAAAACCGATTCCCTCGTAAAAACGCGCATTTGAGCGAAGTTCTTGGAGAGTTTAACAGTGATTAGTTTTTAATGCAAAGCATTTATTTAACATAAAAAAGAAAAACTAGGGAAGTTTGATTGAACCTAGGTCAGTGCATCATCCATCCATATTATAAGCTAGTGTAATATTTTCTCAGTCATTCTCCTTCATATAATTCCATGCACGAGTTTTTATACCAGTCGAAAAAAAGTTGTTCATCGATAATTCAAACTGATATGATCAATGTTTTAAAACGCGCGTTGCGCACCACGTCGCGTTTTTGTTTCCACAGCGCGTAGCGTAAATAGCGTAACGTATTGCGCGAGTATTTCGAGCAAGTCAATTTTAATAAAAAAAATAACATCTATACTATTTATGATCTCATATTTCACAATTTATATTTTTTAATTACAAAATTAAACACCCATATATTTACATATAATATTTATATAGTGGTATCTTTCCATTTATTAATTAAAAATAATTTAAATATCAAAATATATAGGATATATATGTCATTTTGATCGTCATTAGATAAATAATAAATTAGATGTGATTATTTACTAGTAATACATAACTCAATTAAAGTAAATATGATTTCCTAATTTAATGGGATTATAAATAAAATTTAAAAATAAATAAGAAAAAATAAAAAGAAAGTTCTTTATGGGTGACGTTTTGCTTTGGAAAGGACGGCTGACATCTTTTTCTTTTTCAATTCCAGTCTCGAAATTCGTTATCCTATCACATCACTTCTTTTTGATAAAAAATAATAAAAAAATAAAAATAAAAAAAATGTTCGCTATTTTCTTTACGCGTCGTGGCGTTTTGACGAAAATTAACGCAATAGCGCGCCTCGAAGCGCGCTATCCACCGCTTTTTAAAACACTGGATATGATTGGGGAGAATGGTTAAGTAAATTTCAATTATGTTATCTAGGGTCTAGTAATCCATTTTCTAAGATCATATTTATTGATTTTAGTACAGGTGTGATCTTGTTTTTTCTTGCCAACTTAGACCATCATATTCGCTTTGACCATTTCATAAGCTTCCGTTAAATATTGGGTACTACTATTGGCACCATTCGGTGGTGAAAAATACCTTGAAAATTGTGAATATTTATAAAATTCTGTTTTTCTACATGTAATTAATGAACCTTTAAAAGTTACGTATTATTTGTAATTTCTTTTCATTGGATTAACGTCATTTATTCCACCTAATTTTTAACAAGTTAATTTAAATTTATTTTATATCTTCGATTAAATTACAATTTAACGCTTAATTCCAATATCACTGCTATTTTTAAATCTATTATTGTTAAAAGTAATTTATTTAAAAAAGAAAGCGTTCCTATCAATAAATATATTTCTTATTACCCTTTACAAATAGATTTAAATAAACACAAAAATAGAAACCATTATCTAAGGATTTAGGGGGTGTTTGTTTTGTGATCCTCCAAATATCACCGTAATCCTCTCGTCGCTTTATCATCACCATGTTTGTTTAGTCTAGGTGATGAGTCATCACCGTAATGACAGATCACCTAGGTGATAAAAATGAGGTGATATTCTACCTTTTGGATCACCCCAAAAAAGCTAGGTGATCTTACATCACCGTGATGGAGTGATCTTTCAAAGTTGTATTTGGACAACATTACCCCTTAATTTAGCATTTATACCTAATATATCCTTATTTATATTTTAAATTATATAATTAGATTATTTAAATCGTATAATATATTTAATAATAACTAATTATATTGAATAACTATACGAAAACTTATTATTAATTCTTAAAATATTAAACTTGATATTAAAATAGTAGTCATTATTATGTAAATATCATCTCAATATATATATATATATATATATACATATATATATATATATATATATATATATATATCCCATGATCAAGATAATATTCGTAGGGTTAAATATGACATTTATGCAATATCACCCCACACATCACAGTGATTAGACAAGCACAATATTCTAATATCACATTGATATGCAAAATGAAATATCGCCCCAAAACAAACACGGTAATGATATATCACCTTGATCCACATCACGGTGATATTCACATTACGGTGATGTGAGTATCACGGTGATGTTGGATCACCGTAAACAAACACCCCCTTACTGTATAGTTGAAAAAACCGACTTGTAAATTATACTACTATCTACCTTTTCTATATATTTTTAGAAGTTATTGAATAGTATATAGTTAAAATGAGTTTTGATCTAACACTGCTTTATATATGTTTAGAAAGAATATTTTAAATAGTTATAAAATCCTCAATACTATCTAATATAATTAGTAAATAATATTGAAGCGTATTTTAAACATAAAGATGGGATCGAATGACTATGATTTTGAAAATTGAACAATCGGTTTTTATAATGAATAGAGTGCGATTATAGATGAGGGATGTAATAATAGATGATAATAATAAATAAGGGGGTGTAAATAGAATTTTAGGGGGTGTGAATAGAATTACCCTAAATATTTCTCCACTCCTCCCAATATTTCGTGGATCACTTTGATGCATGATGCTTGCTACCTCCATTTTATTTTTAAGATCATATATTAGCCTAGAAAATTGTGTATTTCAGGACATTTTTGAACAGTGTTGTTTGACCCCTTGAAAGAAAGTAGAGGTGTTCGTACAGTTCAACTGTTCTAACAACTTAGTTAAGGTGGAACCAATCTGAATCAACCCAACTGGCAAAATATAGTTCGCAGACCAATAATTAATTTTCTAGATACAATTCATTTTCCTATAACAGAAAAATCACAAAAGAAATGCCAAGTGCCTTCTTATGGGAAAAAAAAAAAAAAAAGCAAGTCATTTGGAAACTGTAATTGTGGCTATGAATTGTCTGCAAATAAGAGCACATAGCGTATACATTCGTCCAATTTCCGAAACTAAAGGGTGCCTTAGCTACACCATTTACATTTCACCTAACTCATCATTCACAATCATAGCACCCTAAATAGACTAATGGCCCATCTCTTCTTTGTGTGTCCCCCACCTTGCAATGAATGCCCCGAGTAGTTTCTCAGCTGTGATCGAAACACTTAAACTCATTGATCATCACTATTCTTAAATGATTTCTTTTTTTTACCATTTTCCTTCTATCATGGTTCGATTTCACTTTAATTCCTTGCATATCACTATCTGTTTGGACTTGAGAAGGTAAATTGAACTTAATATAAGCGCAGAGATCATAGTCGCTGACCTGCATATGTAATCTTGTACGCTATTCTCTATATTGTCAAATTAATTTACAGAAAAAAACCCACATGAACTTACATGTTAGGCTTGGAGATTAAGCTAAAAGTGAATTCTTTGGTGAAAAAGAAAAAGAAATCTAGCATTTTTATTTGTTATGAGTGCACTTTATTTTGTAGCCTATGAATTATAGGCACGAAATGGTTAGAGGACGCATAGATGGGGTAGGGTTCAACACCGTGGGCCTGACTCAAGCCGCCGTGAACCACCGTGGGCCACGTGGCATCGGTGTTTTTTCAGCCGTGCTTTCACGTGGTATATTTTTATATCTATACTATTTATTAATTGTGAGGGGTACTTAAAAACTGTCTAATTGGTCTAATTTGGTGTATCAATTACACCAAAATTTCAAGCAATTGGGTAGTTATTTACACTTTTATTAATAAAAAACAGAAAATATATCCAATCGTGTGAATGAAAGACTAACCACATTGTGGGTGCACAATACTAGTATATATATATTAATTTCATGATCAAACTTTATTTGGTATCATTTTCCCTACCGTGAAAATGCATTCATCACATATCATGCCCCATCGTTTTCGCCAACTTTATATCTCGTGTTTTAATGGTTTTTTAGAAGGAGAAAATGAATTTATATTACTTTATATAATTTGAATTTATACGAGGGGAGACGAGCTTACGTTACATTAGTACAAAGGCATCGTAACCACGTAAAATATCTGGTGATTGTGATGATGCCGTCATCTTCTGCCACGTGGCATCAGTAATATTTCAAACAGAATTTCAATGGCTACCTACGCTACTACGCCTTTGGTCTTTATTCTTGCCCACAAGATCATAGGAGATATTTTAGTACCCTCTCATACATACATTCAATTTTCCAACTCTTCAAAATCACCCTCCATTTTGTTAAGAGTATTAAATTTACGATAAAGAAAAGAAAGAAAATGGAATAATAAGACAGAGAAGATAGCGACTTTCTGAGTTTGTGGACAAGGATGTCTTCATTCCTATATAATAAAATTAATATTAAATAATTGTCTCTCTCCTTCCCACAACCACGTGATTCCAACAAAATCTAAGATTCTTCAAACTTAAGTTTTCAAAATTCAAACACAAACACATCTTTTATGATTATTTTTCGACGTGTGCAATATTATATGCATACGTAGCACACACTAGACAGCAAGCAACATATGTGTATGGTAATGAAAGAGTTGGTGTTGTTATTAATTATCACTCATTCTCCGCCCATTTCTTCGCCTTATATCATTACTATATATCTTCGTGTTCCTCATCTTCGTTTCCATATCTCTTCTGAAAACTTTTACCTACTTTTCTTTCCAAGAATTTCTTAATCCATCAAATATATAATTATTACATTCTTCGTAGTCATGAAAGTAAGGCTTTGTGAGCTGTGCAGAGAAGCCGCCGCCGTCTTCTGCCCTGCAGACGCCGCCTTCCTCTGCCACGGCTGCGACGGCAGAGTTCACGGCGCCAACTTCCTCGTTGCCCGCCACGTGCGTAGACCTCTCCACGCCGCCGTCGACGGCGTCTGCGCCTCCATGGTCGACGCCGTATCTTCCTCGTCGTCTTCTTCGGCCTGCAACTCGAGCACCACCACGAAGGACAAGGGAACCGCCGCCTGGGGAAGCCATAGTCACTCAACGTCGGTCGACGACTGGGAGAAGAAAAGTCAACGGCCGTCGGCTTACAGCAGTGTCTTCGTCGACTGGTGTGGAAGACTGAGACTGGCCGGCGGCGGCGAAGACTCGGCGGCGGTGGTGCGAGCGGCGCGTGGCGCTATGGAGGTTTGTACGGAGCGGCTGACGTTTCTGCCCATTCGAGTTGCCTTGGCGGCGGCGCTGTGGCTGGGGCTTAGGCTCGGAGGCGGTGGCCGGCGGTGCTCGTCGCTGCAGACGTGGAAGGTGGCTAAGCGGTTAGAGGAGATATCAGGCGTGCCTGCTAGAGTGATCTTAGCCGTCGGATCGAAGATAGATCGTGCGGCTAGGATTAGTTCTCGGCAGAAGCGAGTCCATCGCCGTGACTTGGAGGAGGGATGGGCTGAGTCGAGTTAGGCTTTTTCGATTATAGTAAAAGAAAAATTCTCTAATGGGCGGTACTATTCACGTTGGTCGACAGAAATTGAATATTAAATTTATAATTATTTGTAAACTGAAATGTTGAATAAACTTCACTTGGGTAACGTGTAACAAAAAATTGAAATGTTAATTTGTTTATCAGACATAGGAGATCAAACCAAACACATTCGACCCATCTAACACCGTAACATAATTTAGAAACTTCAAGCTGAAAGCTTCATCACATTGTAAAATAACTTAAATTGCGAGTTTGCATGGTGCATCTTCGGACAAATGGAGTTAACATTTGATCAATTTAAAAACGTATCCATGCAGATTGAGTTTATTTGATCAACATAAACATATGAACTCTTAGTAAGACAAATATCCATGCTCTTGCCCATTCATTACATCCACGGCCTCTTACATATCTGAGCTTGCAAGGTTTAATGAAAGAATAGTAACCATAAATTGACAGCTTTTAATAAATAGGCTAACACACTAAGCACATATGACATTCTATTCTAGGTTCAGAGTTAAAAAAATACACTCTTACAACCTTACTTTTGTTCTCCACATCTCCCCGATGACTTTCTTTGGCGCTGGATCTTCAGGACCTCTATCACGTTGTCCTGACGTAAAATACAACATTCCATCCCAAAATCCAACGAGCGTTGTCTTCACTCTATACGGAAGCTTTCCAAACACCGACCATTTCTGTTATATAGCTCAGTTTTTAGAATACTTGAAGAAGTAAAGGTCGTGGTGTGCAATATATATGCACATGAAATATGTCACATAATGGAGATTGGAGAAGCAAATCTATGAATGATCTACTTATGTATCCATCAAGAAGGAGAGGAAAGGTATGAATTATTACCTGCGTAATGAAGTCGAATTTGAATATTTCTCCAACAAGTGTCATCTTTTTGGTGTTGGGATGCTTGTCTGTGGTTCCTCCGACAATGTAAATAGACTTGTTGAAGATCGTCCAAGCAAACTCGATGTGAGAATCGGGCTTTGGCATTGGAGGTAGAACTTTCCACTTCATGTCATCGTCTAGCATGTACACATCGCCATACACGACCTTGCAAGAGACAAAACATTACTTAAGAATCAAAGGCCATGTTGGAGTTAGGGTTATGTGATAATATTTACCATTGTCTTGATAAACTGTTTGTGGTAAGAGAATTAGTCACGCTGAAGGTAGGATAGGACAACTCCTTAATCCATCGCAAGAACTTAGAATTTCTGTTTACCTCATTCCGCCGAGAGCATTTGAAGATGGGAGATCCAGGTTTAGCCATGAAATCGCCTTCTTGCCCGCCAATCACATATAAACGATCATCGTAAACAATGCAAGTCCTACATGGAACAATACAAATGAAAAACATCATAAACCATCTCTGAGGCAAATTGCACAGGGAAACTACGCGTAACAAGGAGAGTAAGAGAAACCTGTGAGGTCCACCCCGAGGAATAGGAATTTCATTTCGCCATTCTTTCTCTGTAGCTTTCCCATCCTTCACAGCAATGCTCCAATGCTCTAACGCAGGCGTATACCTATTCTCTTTGCTTCCACCCATCACATGGAGTCGGCCTCTCCAGATTGTAGTTGCAGGTGCATACCTGAGACGAACGGGAACCACAAGCATTTGGAAACATTCAAGTTAAGAGAAAAAAAAGGCGAAGTTTTGTTCATTGCACGACTTGGCAATAACATAAGATAACATCGACATTTTTCATATCATAGCATGTCGAAAGAGATCACAAGTACCTCGGGACGGGTAAAGCTATCAAACTCGACCAATGCTTTGTCTCTGTGTCCAGCACGAATGTCTTGGCCGTGGGCCCCCTGCACTGAGGGCCATATTGACCAGTAACCACATATATGTATCTTCCATCTGTTACCATGCCCAAATGAGAATGTGCCATCTCTTTCGGCATGTCAAACCTACCTCCCCACGTATTATCGGTGAAATTGTACATATCAACATGAGAATGAACCTGTTATCAGAAACAAATCAGAGCACAGTTTGCTTCACCTCGCCCACAAGACAATCTTTTAAAGCAAGTACTATGCATATAAGTATAAACAAGCACAAGGAAAATGGATGGAGACCCTTACATAATCAATGGTTCCATATCCAGCGAAAACATAAAGAACGTCCTTGATCTGTATTGCAGCCCCATCTAGACGAGGCACAGGCGCCGTTGCCATCTTCTCCCACTTTAAAATGGGAGCTGGTAAATCGGCAAAAGTTGCCGATAAAACCCTACCAGGTGTATCAATTTTCTTCTTCTTTTTCGGTTTAGCCTGTAAAAGGAAGATGCAACAAAACAAGAGTGTTAGAACAGGAATTTTGTGAAACCAATGAAATTGATAACACCGTATACACACACTCACTGAAAATTCAAACTTCTCACAGATAAGAGTTCATCGCAGCAACATAGTACACAAACTACAAACCGCAGACGCAAGAGCTAATCAGCTTAATTCACCAACCTCAACTGAATCGCCACTTGCGATGGCACCGACGTTGGTCTTATCAGCATCAGTAGTCGCGGGAACGTAAGTAGGGAAGATAATCGGATTGCGCGCCACACGGAAAACCCCAATCGAGGAATACGTCGATGAAGAAGAAGCCCATAGCAGATCTACAATGAGGAAAATACCCAAGAGGCCGACCAATGCGAAGACGAAAACGAACCTTGAACTCGTTTTATTACCAGTAAGGTTGTTCTTTCCTAAACCAATCCTCACCATAGCTGTAGCTCAACATCCGTTCAGAATTCAGATCAGAGATATGAACAGCTTCGATTGTATTTATTTCATTGTTGGGAACCAAGGAACAAGCGAGCGTTTTTTCCTTATATGCACCTGCAAATTGCAGGTAACGCCTTCTAGTTGCACATAATTACGTAACCGTCCCTTCATTTCAAAGTTTTTTGTTCAAATTGCTATGTTTATACTTGCATTACATACAATACCTTTACTTTTTTGAAGATTTTGTTCAATACAGTTTTTTATCAAGAAAAAGACCTTGGAGCATTTGCATTGAATTAGGATTGTAAAGAGCAATAGTTCGCCTCATTTTCTAGACTCAACTGAACACAATTTTACTCAACAAATCGAGCTCTGTTGGATAAGCTCAAATTTGTCAACTATACAAAACAAAATTAGCCGCATGAAATCTTAGAGAATATCTAAGGAAATCTCAGGTGAAGAAAAACGAAAAAAAAAGAGCTGCAGTCCACGATACAGCCGATAAAATTGATATGCATGTATTAAGTCATAGTTATCTTTTTTGTTAGCATGTGTACTATATATCTATATATATGTATCTTACACTGAAGAGAAGAAAAAGTAAAAGAAGAAGAATAAAAAAAAGTTGGCAAATTACATTCTCTTCAAAAAATACTAAGCTTCAATCGTTCTCCTCCTTACAGTTCATAAAGATTTATTAAATCAACTCCGCCACAGTTTATTTCTCTTCGTTCGATCTCGCATACATTTAAAAGAAACAACAAGCTCGAGTTGAAACTTCAAATTTTTAATCTTTTTCTTTTTGCATATGAAAAATATTTAAACAAAATGAATGATAACTTCATAATAAACCAAACAATCCCAACCCAATAACAAATATCACAGAAAAGCGAAGTAACACAGTCTAGAAGTAACCACTAACGCTGCAACAGAAATGAAAAAGAAGACAATCTTTCAACATGGTTGCAGCCGACGAAAAAAAAAAAGGAAAAACCGTCCACCTGCTAAACAGGTATAGCGTCGAGGTTCGACGAGTCCTCGCACCTCAGAACGATGCCATCTAAGGTTGTCGGAAACACACACTGAGTCCACTGGCAACCCGTCGTGCTTGGCTCCGAAGGAGGGACGATCATAAGAACGCTCGCATTCCTCTGAATTACGCCCATAACGCTCACCGTGCTTCCCTCCTTTATATAACTGCAGCAGAAAGACGAGCAATGTAATAAGATCTTCGAAATTATCGAAACGAGTGATAAAAATGCAATCTTTGGACAAGCACACAAAGAATCTTGTAATAAGATCGATCCCATATCGAAACTGTTGGAAAAAAGGTGATAAAAATGCAATCTTTGGACAAGCACACAAAGAATCTTGTAATAAGATCGATCCCTTATCAAAACCGTGGGGAAAAGAAGTGATTAAAAATGCAATCTTTGGACAAGCACACAAAAAATCTTGTAATAGGATCTCTAGCGTAACTATTGCAACAAGGGATAAAAATGCAATCTTTGGACAGACACACAGATCTTGTAACAGGATCCATATCGAAACTGTTGAAAGAAGTGATAAAAAACGCAATATCTGGACAGGCACGCAAATCTTGTTACAAGACCCCCTTAGAAGATGTTGTAAAAGAAAGTGACAAAAATGCAACCTTTATTACTTACCCTTCTTTCAGACGCATGAATCGATCGTCGCTCGATAGGTTCCTCTCGCCCAGCCACCTCATGAGCTCGGGGGTAGACGACCCAACGACCGAATGGTCGTGTTCGAGGGCAACAGATTCGTCGACGTAAGGGGTTACTCGGGCCCCATAGCCCGCTTTAACGAGGGCCCTTAGGCCCGATTGGAAATCAGATATGTAGAAGTCGACAGCATGCTTCTGCAAGAACGAGCCCAGAGAATGTATCATTGTTATTTATGTGTTAGGAAACTAAGAAAGTAGTCTTTTTTTATCACAGTGCGTACCTCTGCGTGCCTAAGCCCCCATGTTAAGCGTCGGTGAGTAGGATTCGAAGCCTTTGAATGCCATCCACGGTACTCGTATAAGGACGTGGAGGTGTATACACACCTGGGAATCTTCTGATACGATGATTTGAGGGGCACATTTCCACATGTCACCATCTTTTTCAAGGCATAAATTAACCGTTAGTAGGATTATAAAGACTTACACATATGAATGTGTTTGTGTGTGTGGAAGGGCATACATACCCCTGAAATCTTGACGTATTGCCCGTTCTTAGCAGTCCTCAGCTCAGAGTTAGGATAGCTATCGATGTACCGTATCACAGCCTTTCTGCCCCAATACGAATTCCACAGAAACAGAGCAGAAACAGAGCAGAACAGAACGATCACAGCCACCAATAGAACAACGTTGTGAACAGCTGCAAGTATAAACCCGCCCGCTATAAACCCCATAACAAAGATCATAATCACACCCCAAAGTACCGATTTAGGAAGGTTCTTTTTGAACGAGTACTCATAGTCCCTGCCCAGAGTCGTCACGCCCTGAATGTGCCCAGCCAATGGGCCCTGAGCCTTGAAGGACCCGCTCGGGTCGAGCTGCCCGGATATTTTCCTGGGCAGCCCGGTGGAATTTAACGGGCCCGACGAGATGGGCCCGGACGTAATAAGCCCGGTTGTGGGTAGATTCGGTGGGAAGCTGCCAGAGTTCTGGCGGGAAAGCCCGCCCGACTGAGGGCCAGAGGACTTCTTGATGGGCTCGCCGTGCTTGCTCAGCGGGCCAGAGGTCGACCTTGAGCGGGTCAGCTTGCCCGGGTGGTTCATGGGCCCGGAATTTGGCCCGGACTTACGGGGCTTCGAACCCTCCAATGGGATGTCGAACATTTTCCCGAGCTCACCCGACTTCTTCACGTCCCCGCCCGTGTAAGGCATGGCGCCCGAGCTTATGGAGGACGTCCTCTCCTTTGGCTTTTCGGGCCGGCCCGAGACATAGAGCCCATTGCCTAGCTGGTGAGACGGGAATTGAGAGGCCATCGAAGTTTTTTTTTCTTTTTGTGAATGGGAAGTAAGGATGCCTGTCAAAGGTAGAGTGATTAGGACATTAACGCCAACGGTAATATATATGCGAGAAGAAAGGTTTACAGCTGGCGGTGAGCTTGAGCTTTGCTCGATATAGTAAAGCTTCGAATGGATTCAGAATCTATTAAATACGAATGCTGGGAAAAAGAAAAGACGGAATATTACAGCACCATGGTGAACGTTTATATGTTTACGCGGTGAAAAAACGGGAAAGGAAAATGCACGTAAATCATCCAATAATGGTATACTAATCAAAGGCGAAATCATTAACTGATATTTCTAAGGCTATATCCCATATCGGCAATGGCAGAAGCAAAAATATAAAACAAAGGTGCGTAAGGAACGGATAAGAGTTGTGGATCCTCCATTTGAAGTGTTTAGAAAATCATGGCGAAAGTGATTATACGCGCAATATTCGGCTCTTTCTGAGGATTTTCAGCGAAAAATCCCATATTTTAGCAGCCAAAACCACACAGATCATTAAAATTGTGTATGGAAAGAGAAGCACAGATCAATCATACTTACAAAGAAGAGGGAAACATGAGCATCAAAGGCAAGAGTGTCTGTGAGTTTTGTGTAAGAAATGTGAAGGTGAGAAGCTTAGAAGGGACTATAAATTGAGCAAAGACAAATGAAATATAAAGCTAAAACCTAAAGCTGACAGAGACAAATAAAAAAAATAAATGCCATAATTTCTAGCAAAGAAGGTTCCAAAACCTGGCACTGAAGCTGTAACTACATAAGACAAATATCCATCAGCGGTCTTTGAAAATGACCAACTGAGATGAGGTGAGACAAAGCCAAAGGTTCAAATCAAGAATGGCCCCAGGTCATGAAATTGGTCCCAGAATATCATAACTTTAGTTCTCATTGGCCTGAAATCACACTCAATGTAACATAACACCTCCCAAAAGGAACAGTCTAACGTAATTGGATCATAAAACATAATAACAAATGGGACGTGAATAAGACGTAACTCATCCTAGTTTAGGATTCGAAAAGGGCAGAACAAAGACTGTAGTAAGTTAAAGAACAGAGCAGTACAGCGATGGTCAAACGAAAAGAGCCATTCAGGAGTAAAATTAACACGTTACGTACGTGTTTTTTGGCCATGGATTGAAAAGGAATAAAATAAATAAAAAAAGGAATTTGTTTACGGGAATCTCGGGGAATATCTATCTCTCCTTTACCCGGTAATTCGCCATCTTAATCGTTAAGCTCTGAAAATCTAAAGGTAGAGTTTTTAAGATCAAACCCAAATTCCTACAAGGGCCAAAAACGCAGCAGCAACAAACAGCAAATGCAGAAACAAAGACACAACATTCATGGGTGGAAAATAAGAATTTTTTCTTGGGACAAGAAGATATCACAGAGCAAAGAAGTACCTGAATACGATACGAAACGAAAAAAGGGCCTTTGCTTTCGCTCCTTTCTTTGTTCTCTACGACATGTAAGAAAAAATAAAAAAAGACGAAGCCTTTGATACTTGAAAAAACCGCAACGACTGGTGGGTTTGTCTTTGCTTTTCTCAGGTATTGTAACCTCCAAACGTAATATATTCTACAGCAAACACTGACCCAAAGAAAAGAAAAAAAGGATTTTTGATTATTTGACGATGGTAATAATAAGATTACTTATGTTGACAGCAGCCATTATATTGCTGTAATCATTAAATTTGAGAGAGAAAGAAAGAGGAAAAGGCGACAAACTCACCTTCCACCTTTTCACTAACACGGCCATCTCTTCCTCGCTCCGCAGCTTTTCTAACCAAAAATTTGCTCTTAGGGTTATATTAGTAATTACACTTACTATTTTATGACATTTCTTATATATGTTATAGCATTACGAATTACTTGGCATATATCTATTAAAATTATTTTGCTACAAAAACTTATGATGCAATCGCATATAACCTTTTGCTGTATTTAATGAATTGTGCCACAAGAAAATATTTGACCTTTTCACTCACCTTTTGATTTATCATATTTTTTTCCCCTGAAGTCATCTTTGGTCAAATACGTCTTGGCAAAGAGGATAAGCTTGTATATTACGATAATCAGACTTACCTATTTTTCTTTGAATTGATATCTGAAATAAATATCATTCAAGCAAATTAAATTTTTCCTTAAAATCTTTGACTGCAGATAAGAATTCACCCGATATCATGCACTAGGGAAATTGTATCAGGAAATTGTATCATTATAATTTTATTTTTTTTGGTATATGTGAAATTCTTGTGCATATTGATCGGTCTTATCTATATAACAATAGAGCAGACATTCCCATCCAAGCAATGATGACAATAATATTAATTTTGAACTAAAAAGAAAACAATAAAAGACATTAAAAATGGCAGCAAAATTAGAGGAACTTCATCTTTAATTAATTGGTTCTTGAAAATAATGGCGGAGGGGTTCACATGATAATGAATGTGAAAGGAAACATCACACCAAATCAAACCCATAATAAAAGTCCATTTTTTTTTTCTGAGTCGAATCTAAACTTCATTGTCGCTATAGCGCAATCAATTCACACAGACTACAATAGTCAAGGAGTTCAAATACCACACACAATTTAAATTTATTTGCAGAAGTTTGCCCTCGCTTGGTTCATGATCAAGTACGCGCCGTAAATGATTTAGGGCTAAGCTAATGCGATCACAAAGTGATGTAGTAGGATGAATGCAGGCATTTAGAGCGAGCAGTAAAGAACCAAGAACTCAAAACCCAAGTGAAACGAGCCTTTAAAGCGATAAATTCCTACACGAAGACGATAAGGAAATGAAACATATGCAAACGATCTATACGCGCATTATAGTAGTTGATCATAAAAGGTACTAGAACAGAACTATAGATACTGAATGAATGGTATGTTAGAGTGAGGCAAAGAATTTCATACACCCAATATACACTAGAGATGATTCTGTTCAAGGAAAAAAGTGAAATCTGCAAATTCTGTTGAACTATAAGAACTCCATTATCTCTCAGGCTATGCAAGGAACTGACAACTAATACACCAACTGCATCACAAAGCTCCAAAGAGAAAGTCCACAGAGAAACAAAAAATATAACTTTTTCCAAACAGAAGTCGAGCAATAGTTACCATCTCAAACATACTAATGCAACATTGTCATATGATTCTTCATGCTTAAGCTAGTGGAGTTGTTAAATTTCATGACAGCAAGTGAAAAGGTATGGAAGAAGCGTAACAATGGCTGACATGAAACGCCATTATTTAGTTCTACCGATCGATTGGTTGATTATTGAATCAAATGGATAAAATCTCCGAGAAAGAACCCTAATTCTCGCGGAGGATAACCGATTTGTGCATTTTTTTGGCGGTGAGTTGTTTTCAAGATTATAGCTGAAATTGCAAATAACTCCCTAAGACCTATGTTATTACGGCTAACCCCTTTATCTTCCTCCTCTATATAAATGTCCACAAGTTTTCAGAATCAGAATGCTCAAGTGCAAAATGTCTCGCTTCTTCCCATCGAAAACCCTAATTGCCCAATTCAAAGCGTCTGCCCCCACCGCCTCTATATTCCGCCGGTTTTCCTCCGTCCCCGAAGCTTTAGTAACCCTTCGGAACGCGTCGGAGCTCGAATCGGCAGTCGTGGAGAGGATCGAAGACGCGATACACGGCATCATAGTAACGAAATCGAAACCCGATTGGCTCCATTTTACTCCCGGAGCATCTTATTGGGTCCCGCCGCGCCGGGAATCGTACGGTGTCGCCGAGATGGTTCATATTGCGTTCAGTGAGCCGACCCACCGTGAGAATCTCTATCCAGCCTCCATGCGTGGGTTGCCTTCTTCCGAGTTCTACCTCAATAGTAAAGATGACGAAGACGGTAGATGATGCTTTATTTCGCTGTTGTTTTGTTCGTACTATGAAGTTGTTCTGGATCCATTGTTCACGGTTTTGCGTTACCTGAGTTATTGAAAGGGTTGATTTTTTGTTTTGGCTTTTGTTTCGTTACTTAAATTTTGAGTACATCTTACAGTAACATACTTTAGTTTTGGTTTCTCGATGATGCATATCTGATTAGGAAGATAAGATCTGATACTTTATAGTTTTTGTATCATAATGTGCTGATGATCCATGATCGTATTTGTTACCAAATATCTTTTTTTTCTCGGTGATGCCTATGATGAGGATACTATAATCCGACATGCAACATGTGTTGTCAATGCGGAATGTATATGATCTAGGACGGACTAAGGCTTCAAGTTCTCTGTTGTATACAATATTTATGTGGTTTTCGTCGACGATATGATCTTTGGTGCCTGCGAGATGCTTGAACGATTTCTTGCTTGATATGATTCTTGTTGGTTTGAGCTTGCAGCTTTCCATGGATGATGAGAACTTGTCATTTACAGTTATCCCTGTCTGATAAATTCCCGATGAAGTCTTGTAATCTGACATGTAAAGCTGCAACACTCCAGTGTCGAAAATGAGAATCTTTATTTATGAAAATCTTTCTTGAAGCAGTTTTTAGTGGGCATGTGTGTTTTCCTTCTCCTTAAATTATGTTGACAATTCCTTGGTGAATGATGAGACAAACTATTCACAGTTATCCCTGTCTGATAATCATCTGTTGAAGAGTTTGTGGTCTGACCCAGAGACACCATTTCGACCTTTTGTCAAAGAGATAAACCCTGTGGATTTCCTTCTAAACGTTCGACTATTTGTTGCACTAAAGCGAAGCTTTCTTCTTGACATGGTAGCATGTTGTTTGTTGCTTGCAGATAAATAATCTTCCTAGCCAGCAACTGAAGATTCTTAGCTGAAGTTGGAAGAACTAATGTTTTACATGCAGACATAGATGGCTGTATCTGTAAATTATACGGTTGTCTTCTCTTCTTCCTTTGTAAATAGTAAACTACATTATCTTCATCTTTTTCTCATGCAATTGCTTTATTTATCGGTCTTTCGATTAAGTTCGATCATTGGGAATCGAATTTAAATATTCGGCTGAATCAAATCCTTCAAAGCTAACACAAATATGGACAATCATGAGTGGCGTGTTGTAGGGGTGTGCAATGGTTTCAGAGAACCGCCCGCACCACACCGTATCGTACAATACAATTAACCGCCAAAATAGCGATTTAATTTTATTTACAAAACCGCACCGTAATAATGGTGCGGTGTAAATTTTTAGTACAAACTGCACCGCACCGGCACTTTAGTTTTTTAAATTTTATTTTCTAGTGTTATCTAAGTTTTTTTTATGGTTATCACACTAGTCATATGTGAATTTTTTTTTGGTTCAATTATTTTTCTTTACTTATAAGTCTTTTAATTATATGCTAATTTTGTTGATCACATGAAAGTTATATCATTACTAACATATTTAATTTTGTTTTTTATGTTAAACATGTTTCTATAAGACTAAACGGCTGAACATGTAGGGTTAAAATAGATACGACTCGAACATTTCAACTTGACATACTATTTATATTTTGAGCTTCCAATCGGACCACAAAGCTAAACAAATATATTAAAATAAAAAATAGGCCCCTAATAATAAAGCATAATATAAAATAAGATAACGATTCTAAGTTTTTGGACAATGGTGACACTTCGATATATGAGCAAATACCACGACTCGCGCTTTGTTTCTGAGGCAAGGCGGCATCACCTTTTTGCGCATAACGCTTTTAAAAACTATTTTTTCATTCGATAAAATATAAGTATTTTTTTTGTTCCATTAAAAACCGCAAAACCGCACCGCAACCGCACCAAACCGCTCGAAACCGTACGTGTGGTTTTATTTTTCAAAACCGCGGTTTGAGAATTGTTTTTCAAAATATCGTATATAGTGGTTTGGTGCGGATTTGACTGAAAACCGCCGAAAACCGCACCGCGCACACCCCTAGCGTGTTGTATGTTAGTTGTACTCGTTATGGCCCAAAGGTAGTTTTCGGGCGGAAGTTGTAATAAAATTCTGACAACCTAATCGTTGAGTGATGACAGTTAGTATTTCGAGCAAATACAAAATACATAGGTAATACTACCTCCGTCCCACTAATTTTATCACATTTTGCCATTTCAGGCGTCCCACTAATTTTATCACATTTCCTTATTTAGTAAAAAAACTATCACAAAGAATCAATATAATAATATTAAATATTCTTAAAAGACGTGTCAAAATATACACTTTATTACCTTTTCATTGTACTATATTATTATAATAATACCACCTTAATATCCGTGTCCACCAACATATGTGATAAAAATAACGGGACGGAGGTAGTATTATTTTAAGGATGTATTTACACTTAAAACACCCAAAAAATAAAAATAAAAATTATCAAGTTCAGCATCTTATTAGAAAAGTTATATGAATGGGTATTTAGGTTTTTACACATAGGTACCCGTTTGATTGTTAGTATCATTTTATCATCGTTTACGTTATTTTTTTAATATGTATATTTCGTATCATGTCACAAGTTTATGTAGTACCCAATTTCCCAAGTAGTGTAATATATTTGCAAACATGACATACCCTTTTTCAATGTGTTAAGTACCAATACATTTTCATATGATAACTAAGTTATTAATATAATGTACTTTTAGCCAAACGGGTAGTTATGTGTAATAAAAATTTCTAACATGGGACTGATTTAATATTTCTTACACTGTAGTGTAAACTTTCCTTACTATGAGTTATTATTTCTTTGAAATATGAAATTAAAACTCAGTTTTCGCTTGTGAGGTAAAATCTATACTCTTATATAATTGGTCTAGGATGGCTATAAACTGCCAAATTTGGCCTGTCAACTTATTTACAATTTAGTCTTTCTATTTATAATTTAATTATTTGTGTACTTTTCATATAACTTCTAATTTTTCTAATTATTGTACTTATGCCCTTATAGATTATTTTTCTACTTTTATGATAAAAATTATCATCTTAAACACCAAACATTAGTAATATCAAAGTTATAAATACTAAAATTATATTTTAAGCAATCGTGCGAAAATGTATTAGTAATTATAATTAGTCGGAAGGTACCAAATTAATGTAGATGATGCCAATTGCCAAAGACCTGTCCTTTGTCAGCCGTATGCTATTTAGATTCCCAAACCAAACCTAGAAAGTCACGTGAAGCTGACGTAGCATTTGGAAAATTATTAATTTATTAATTTATAGGACGTAATTATAAAGCAATCTTGACTGAACACCACTTGAGCAGCAGCGAAGGTAGTGGGGAGTGAGTGGGTGGAGCGGAGACCAACGACGAGAGAGTCACGCAAGCGTGATTTGAAGGAAGAAAACCTGAAAATTCGTAAAATGGGTGGCGGAAATTCAGAGACGAAGCTGGTGCACTCACCTGCTGTGACATATCTGTCTATGCTGTCTCTCCTCGCACTGTGTCCTCCTTTTGTTATTCTCCTGTGAGTTCTCTTTTGATTTGCTGGGTTTGAATCTTCTGGGTTGTTTGGTGGATTCAGGATCCCGTCTCTCATGCTCTACGATTGATTTTATGGTAGATGAGCATTTTTCTGTGTGATGTATTTGATTTGATTGACTTTGACTGTTGTCCAAGTGTTGCTGTGCTTGTTCAAGTGTTGGAATTGGTATTAGCTTTGTTTTGATTGTTAGTTGAGACAAGCTTATAGCACGCTTTGATCAATTCGAACGCCAACCCATTATTACTCTTCTGTGCCCATTATCTATCTCAAAATTAAATGATTGAACCTTGAAGAAGTATAGTTAAAGATGCTTGAATATTTTATTTGTCAACACGAGTATTTCAACCACCAAGGTTGGATTTGATTGTGACTCCTATGCTTCTAAATAGGATATGATTCAAAGTAGCTTGACAGTCAGCAGGAATCATGAGTATAGACATGATGGTGTTCGAACCTTTTCTTTTTAATTGGCTCGCTTAACCGTTTTCACTTTATGATGATCAGTTGGTATACCATGGTACACGCCGATGGATCAGTTCTAAAAACATGGGATTACTTGTGGAATAATGGGCTGCAAGGGTTCTTGGGAATATGGCCAAAACCCACTGCTGTTGCATGGAAGATTATCGCTGTTTATGGGGCTTTTGAGGCTGCACTTCAGCTTTTATTACCAGGGAAAATTGTTGAGGGACCGTTATCCCCTGCTGGAAATAGGCCCGTGTACAAGGTTAGGCTTGCATTACATCATATGGTCAACAAAACTTCGCAATGTTCTTTCTTTGTTTGCATTTTATGAATATATAATATGACTTGCATTTTTCATCCTCTTCGTCTTGCAGGATAATGGTGTGCTGGCATATGTTGTTACATTGGTTACGTATCTTTCCCTCTGGTGGTAAGTGCATACCTTTGGCTATATACAGATGATTGATGATTTCATCCGAGTACATACATCCATATTATAGCATAACAGTGTTATGTTCTTGAATAATGTAGAAATGAATCTGCGGAGTTTCTTAATGATTATTGTTGTTAGGTTAGGATGTCATGTTTGAGCCTATCAGAATAGAATCTCATCTTGTCTCGACCGTAGTTGTTCGTGTTTTTGTAAGTTTATGTCTATTATATCCTCATATAAACTTAGTGGATATGTAGCCAGTCCATAGGTAATCAGAGTGCTCTTCTGTGATAGGTAATTAGTTGTCTTTATCTACTGTTTAGCTTGTCAGTGTTATTTCTACTTAATTCCGCAGGTTTGGGATTTTCAACCCAACCGTGGTATATGACCATCTGGGAGAGATATTTTCAGCACTCATCTTCGGAAGTTTAGTCTTCTGCATTTTATTGTACCTCAAAGTAAGTTTTAAGGCATCGATCAGCGAACGTTTAAAAATCCTACTCTATTATCTTTTTTTCTCAAACAAATCGTACTCTATTATTTCAATGACCCTTTATTGCTATCCCTGACACTGGTTCCTGTACTAGGGACATGTAGCACCATCTTCAGCAGATTCTGGATCATCTGGAAATATAATTATCGATTTTTATTGGGTAGGTGATTTATTTGGTTTTTTGTTGTGTCATATTGCTTCTAGCCGTATATTAAGCAAAATAACACGTGATAGTTATGAGATCAGTTCTTTTATGGCGTTCGTTTGTGGCTTCTGTTAAACTTGGACTCTGTATTCAAGGCATGGGACATTTTATATATATATATAATTCTGTCATTTTCAGGGGATGGAATTGTATCCTCGTATTGGCAAGAATTTCGATATCAAAGTCTTCACAAACTGCAGATTTGGGATGATGTCTTGGGCTGTTCTTGCTGTGACGTATTGCATTAAACAGGTACGTGTTCACTTTACATGCTCACCTCTCATTTCCAAATGCCATCTTTTGTTTCCCCTATAAAACTTAGTTCTACTCTGCTGTTGTCTTAACCATATAATCCAGGTAATGATATTATATGTGTACTGTTCTGTCTCATTTTCAGTACGAAATGTATGGGAAGGTTTCTGACTCAATGCTAGTAAACACCATCTTAATGTTAGTTTACGTGACAAAATTCTTCTGGTGGGAATCTGGATATTGGAACACGATGGACATTGCCCATGATAGAGGTCTGTCTTCTTTACTACATTCGTCTATGTATTCCCTAATATGGTTCAACATCTCATCAAGTAATTTTACTGCATGAACAGCTGGATTTTACATATGCTGGGGATGCTTGGTGTGGGTCCCATCCGTGTACACTTCTCCTGGCATGTACCTTGTCCATCACCCAGTGAATCTTGGACTTCAGGTATGCTAATCAACAGCTCGCAAATGAGTCGATCTATCGATCTTTCTTTTGTGATTTTTACTTCTCGAGATATTATAGGGCCTCAGTTTCATCGCTGCGCACCTACTTTCTGAGAACTATTACATTCTTTTAGATCCCTGACTCTTCTTACAAACTAAGGATTTCGTGTTTTCTAAATGTTCTTGATCTTCCTACTGTGCAGCTCGCTCTATCTATTGCAGTGGCAGGCATCCTTTGCGTGTATATAAACTACGACTGCGACAGGCAAAGGCAAGAATTCCGCCGTACAAATGGGAAATGCTCGGTTTGGGGCAAAGCACCATCGAAGGTGTATATCCCATAGAATTCTCTGACCATCTTTTCATCTCAATTTCGTCCTACATATTCTTGTCAAAACCATGCCATGCATTATTACCCTCAGACAAAGAGGAACTGACTTTGCGTTCGATGTGTCTCAGATTGTTGCTTCGTACACCACCGTCAAGGGCGAGACCAAAACTAGCCTTTTGCTGACGTCAGGATGGTATCAATCTGACCTAACATACACACGCAGCTTCAAATTTTGTTGAAGTGTTGAACACTTACTTCACTTGTCTGAACAAAAAGTCTTAAGTTGTCTGTTCGATTGGGTTCCTTCCAAACAGGTGGGGCCTAGCTCGTCACTTCCATTACGTGCCAGAAATCCTCGCAGCTTTCTTCTGGAGCGTGCCCGCTCTGTTTGTCAACGTATGCTTTTTTTTTTGGGATAACGAAAAGGGGACAATTCGTTTTATCTATGATCTTCTCGGTGATGCTTATCGTTGATCTGCAGTTTATACCTTACTTCTATGTGGTTTTCCTCACCATTCTCCTTTTCGATCGAGCAAAGAGGGATGATGACAGATGCAAAGAAAAGTATTGCCTTTTTCTTTCCTTTTCTTTTCTTGATAAATAGTTTCTCAACGCCAAAAGCGATCCCTTTTTTTTCCTTGGGCAGGTATGGCAAATATTGGAAGCTATACTGCGAGAAAGTTCCTTACAGAGTCATACCTGGGATTTACTGAGAATTCATTCTGAAGTTTCTGTTTGATGAGAAAGATGAAGCACTGTATAAGTATTGGGAATGCTACCTAGTTTGAATCCCCTCCTATTTCAGTTGTAATAATCTGTGGAATGACATGGCTGTCCTTGTTTGCAACAATTTATATTTTGAAATTATAAAGTCCCATCTTTGTTAAAGAAGTGGAAATTCAGTCTCTAATTGAAAAATTATTGTTTGTTGATAGCAAAATAAACAACTTGCTATTTTATCGAGTGAGAGACACACGTAATAACCATTTCAAAATCTAAGTGGTGTGCCAATATTAAAAAATATTAATTAAAAATAAGCATAACAACACGATTCAATTCCTAGCCACATAAAAAACTGTCAATTTCTATATTTATTATGTTTACTTTTTTGTAAGTGAATATAAATTTTTTTGAATAATAAAACCAACTAGTATTAATCCATTTTTAGTTAATCAACACATTCGCCAGAATAATTAAAAATGTATCTTAGTTAAGGGTACTTATGTAAGAAATAAAAAATCAACCCAAACAAAATTAAATACGAAGGGTGGATTTGGCAATAAAGCCATCGCTTCAAAATAGAGTGAAGAGGTTGACGTTTTCTTTTTCTTTTTTCTTTTTTTTTTTTTTTTGTGTGCGTGTGTGTTGTTATAGAAGGTCTCAGAGATTTTACCGCCTAATCAGCTGAAGAAAGCCGAAAACGCCGGCTGCTGCATCTCCGGTCCTTCATCAGTCGATCGATTCGCAAGTTGTGAGGTAATTGTCTCTAGCGTCAATTTAATTCAGCTAGGGTTTTGTCTTGCAAATTTGAAATTTATTCGAGCATTTTCTATCGATTTCTGGGATTGTTCTTCTCTTGTATATGCGTTCTGCTGTTGCGGGGAAGCTTTATTATTATTTTTTTTTCAATATCTTAGCTGATACATGAAAATTGAAGCACGAAACCATCTGTTTTTGTTGTTTTAACACTGTTGGTATTGAGACAAAAACGTACCTTTACCATTCTATTTTGCCTGTAGCATTGAACCCTTAAGTCATTATCCTGTTATTCATTTTTCTATCAATTGAAGGAGCACAAGCAGCTCTGCTGAGTTAGTTTGTTGCCTGAAGTTTATTTAATACTCTGTCAGGAGACAAATGTCTGCCTACGAAAATGTTTTCGGTGGGAAACTGAAAAGCTTAAGGGTAAGGCTTTGGATGTGAAAGCTGGTGGTGTAAAGAAGAAGTCCAAGAAGCACCACTATGAAGATCCATCCCACTCTCTCTCTCTCTCTCTCTCTCTCTCTCTCTCTCTCTCTCTCTCTCTCTCTCTCTCAAGATTAACTTGAATTCTTTATTTTGTACGTAGGTGAGGTGAGGGTGTAAATTAGTCGAATGAGTCGAGCAAGGAAGAAATCGCCAATGACGATGCTAACAAGGAAGAAGAAGTTAACGATGGAGAGGAGAATGGAGGAACTCAGTGGAGCGATCACCTAACCCCAGCGGAGAGGCGTTACATAGAACAGAGAGAGAGAATCGATTCCCATAAGCTGAAGAATCGATTCTCATAAGCTGAAGAAGACGTCCAACAGATCCCACTGCGATCGCATAGAAGACTTCAATCAGTACCTTGCGAATATGAGCGAGCATTACGACAAACCTAAAGTCGGCCCAGGCTAAATCATAAAAGAAATACCAAGTATGCTCTCTATCTTATTATTGTCTTTTATATTCTTTAGATTTTGTCAAACTTTGAATCTCATAGTCAGCAGACTTTGCCTTCCATAAAATCATTGTACCCTGCAACTTATTTGGAATCGAAGATCACACTTGGAAAAGAATGTTTGGCAAAATGACCCACTTCTTTTAGTGCTGAAGAAAGGGTTATTGGCCATTGATAAAAAAAATAAAAATTGATATGGCTGGAAAGTCAGTCGACAAAATTAAATATAGCTAAGGCATCTTTTCCTACAAGCTGCGACGAACGAAAAGCTTGGAAAAGAGATGAACTTGAGCATTTTAAGTAAATTCCTAGATCCATGATCGTAAGGGTCTGTTTATATCCATGATCTCTGGCCTGACCTTTTGGTTCCATTTTAAATAATCATTTCAATTTAAAATTTTAACAATCCTAGTTTTGCATACTCTTCTATACTATGGTTAATCTCAATGGTTCAATCTTACACGGCCGATCCTAATTGATCCATCACTCTTATGTATTGGTTCTGTGTGGTTATTTGCAAAAACATAAAGTAAATGGGACGTTGGTACATGAAAACACCTCACTACTAATAAATTAAATAAAGGTCGAGGCAGACAATTAGCATAATGGTGAATGGTTTTTTTTTTCCTAATTATCAGGAAACCAGCAGGCAATAACTGGCCAGAGAAAAATATATACTGTAGACTAGACTAGACGACAGCAGTGGTAGGAGTATACCACATTGGCGGAGTTTCAATGTCGCTGGAGCCCTCCCCCTTCTTATTAACAATGGAAAAGAGAGGCGAGAAATTGGCATGTTTGTAGTTGTATATTTGTATGTCGTGCCTTCCTATCGGTGGCTCGTAAATGCCATAGTCTCTGGGGACAGTAAAGTAGATCGAGTTGGTCTTGATCAACTGCTGTCGTCCGTCGCCAGCAGGCAAGGCAAATGAATGGAGAAGGCCAATCCATCCAAGGACCGTTCCGCGCGAGCCAACGTTCCCTTTTCAAAGTCAAACTTTCGAACGTGAAATTGCAAATCACCACCACCACCTACCAGGCACACATAGTATAGTTGGTGGAAAGCAGCGACGAGGAAGTCTGCCCTGCGCGGACAGTACGACGACCTCCAGTGGAAGCTTGACCCCATGTCCTTGAGGAGGAGACGGTCACCAAAAGAAATCAGCCTCGGGCGGGAAAGATCTTTCAGATCCCAACCGTCAAACTTGGGGCAGAGCCAAGGACAAGTAGCGTGAATGCCGTTATAGCCAACGCCGAAGAAGAGCGTATTATTATTATTGTCTCCACCAGACAAGACGACGTCGTCGTACTTATAGTGTGTCTCGATCCACTCGTTGCTGCTGCTGTATGGACAGGGACAGCAGAATGCCAACTTGTTGTCTTTGCCGAAAATCATAAGAGCACGGCAGTATAGGTCTCCCTCGGGATCGGAGTTAGAGGTGATCACCTTAGTCACGAAAGGAAGAATGCCGCCCGGTTTCTCTTTAATACCTTGTAATTTGAGGATACTTGGGAGTTTGAGGTGACGGTTGGAGAGGGGATTGTAAAGAAACAAGTCAGAGCTGTAGGTACCGAATAGGACGAGCCACCCATGAGAAGAACCTCTGCACCTCAAGTTAACGGATTCTTCAAACCCTAATTGGCCTTTCAAGTTTTTTCGATCGATAGTTATCACTTTGTCCTCCCCGAGTGAGTAGAACTTGAAAACCGCGTCGGTGCTTGACGACGATGATGATAAGAAGTTGATCTCTGGAGTTAGCATCAGCCATGGAAGAAGATGGCAAGTAGATTTTTCGAGGAACAACTATCATCATCATCATCAGCAGCAGCATCATTATTTTAAGATCCTTCGCTATCTTCGTCGTGGAAGAAGGAGAAGAAGCAGCAGCTATGATGGTGGACTGTCTCTTATGCGGAAACACTGATGGTGAAATCGAGGGTTTCATGATCCGATAATGATTTATTGACGTTGATACACTTGTTTTGTTGAGATATGAAGAAAGGGGCACATTAGGTTTCTGTAGATATGCGGCCATGGAATAAGAACATGCCATGATTTTTGAGAGGTTCGACGATGATGATGATGATGACGTGTTATATTTATCTATTATCGACCGAGTCGTGAAGAAAGAATCATACGCACCACCATTAATAGGTGCACGTTAAGACCCCGGTAATTCATTTAGACGAACTCAAACTAAAATAATAACAAAATCCTAGAAAATCTCAAATAGAGAGAATCAGAGATTTTTAAGGAACACACAAAATAAATCCCGTAAACAATTTATAAAACCCTAAACCGCACCTAGGAGGAGGAGAAGGAGGCGTCGTGGTCACACACAGCATAACAAAATGGCTTCTTCTTCATCATCTTCCATCATCTTTGCTGTTATCCTCCAAAAAAATCAGTCATCCATGATTCGTTGCTGAACGCCACCACCTATCCATCCCTGCAAATCTCTCTTTCCAAAAAATTAGCCCGTTCTTCGTCAGGACGACGACAATCATCGTGGAATATTGATTGCTTTGAACTCCGTCGTATGCAAAAGGTTTTGGAGACGAGCTGGCCGTGCTGGTCACCGTTTTTATCACGGGATCTACCTTCAAAGGTCTCGCAGTGGCTGATGCTCACTCCGGAATAACCTATGAAGAGGCTGGCGATGATGATAATAATAATAATAATACCGTTTCAAGGATTGTTTACAACTTCTACATGATCAGAGATGACAAGGTCATAAGGTTGGAAGGCGATGGGCAATACCTCCAACTGCACAATCGAGGCACCGACGAGTTCAAGGGCTCATCCCACGGCTGGCTCGTCCTCTTCGATTCGTTGAGCCACGACTTGTTCCTCTACAATCCCATCTCTCGCCGTCGTCTGAAGCTCCCCTCCATTTGCACCTTACCCCTCCGAGGAGGAACAACGCCAGCAGCAAGCAGAGAAGAAGCTTGTTGCACCTACTACGACTCAGAGTCGGAAGAAGATCAGCCAGAAGCTTCTCCCATCGATTTCGACGGAGATGATGAGTGCGTAGTAATAAAGAAGGTGATCCTCTCCTCTCCCGATCCAGAGAAGGACGAGGGCTGCGTCGCCATGATGATCTACGGTGCTGAGTCTAGACTCGCCTTCTGCCATCCGGCGAGGGGCGCCACGACGACGTGGTATCCCCTGGGGTTCGATCTCCCGACGTGGAGGGAAGAAATGAGGTCTTACCAAGACATGGCGTACTCTGAGGGCGAGAACCTCTTCTTCTGCGTAAAAAAAAAAGATGATAATGTGCCTCCTACTATATCTATGGAAGCTTGGGACTCGGTGGATTTGATGCCTCACGATATGCCTATATCTATGCAAGACTTCTTCTTGAATGATAAAAAAAGCAGCAGTGATGAGGACGAGGACGACGACGACGACGATAGGTTCCGTCCGTGGCCACTTCGCGGCGTGAGAGAGTATTACATGAAAAACAAGGTGTGCCGATACCACGATGCATACCTTGTGGTGGACGAGCCCGTCTACAATTACGGTACCGATTTCCCGTCCCAAGAGCTTTTTCTAGTGGTGAGGCATAAGGTTCGGCTGCTGAACGGGGTTTACGCCGACGATAGATGCATCGAGGATATAAATTACTTCCAACCGCTGCAGACGCTGGCGTTTGACGTGCACAAGTTGGACGTCGCGAAGGGCAAGTTTGTGTACATGGATCGCAAGCTGTATGGGATGGCCTTCTTTGTGGGGAAGAATCATTCCTTTGCGGTCAAGGCGGGGTGCAAGTTCGACGGGTTGAAGCCCAACTCAATCTACTTCACCGATTCAGAGCCTCAAGACGATCCTAGGATGTTGAAGCCTAATAGGTACGGGGGCCACGACAACGGCGTCTATAACTACGAGGACGGAACCTTCTTGTCGTGCTATTATCCATGCGACGAAAAGAGCTACAAGAGGATGGTGCCCGCGCCTATGTGGTTCTCGTATACTCGGAAATAAAGAAAACCAACGTCCTCAAAGGCCTAATCTCTCTCTCTCCTCTCTCTCTCTCTCTCTCTCTCTCTCTCTCTCTCTCTCTTTTTAATTATTATTATGGGTTTCTATAACAATATTTATGTATTGGAAAAAATTAGTTCGGTTTCTATATATACGTACCTTTGCGCGATTTTTGGAAGCTAATCTCAAATCTAGAAACCCCATCGTCATTTAATAAGACTAGTACATGTGCACATTCTATGCATGTGCACTTTTAATATAAATATATCATCTTATATTATAAGTATGTTTAATAAGTGTAATTTTATTTGATTTTTTTTTTTTATGTATAAGAAAATTGATTTGAGGATACTATTGTAGTACTTACCAATATCATGGGTAAATTTGTAATTATGAATGACACACCAAATTAACTAGAAAGTAGCTACTTATAAGCCTCTCCCACTTAATAAAATAGAAAGATAATATTTTCGGCCGATCCCAACTCGATGATATCGTGTTAAATTAATAAACTCAGCTAAAATTATTAGGCAATAAATTTAATAACTTCAGGACCCATTGAAAATATAAACTAATAATTCATATTAAATGAAGTATTTACAAAGGTTTCTCATATGTTTAACTAGCATATCGAGTGTGTAGTTTTTTGTATATCATATTTTAATCTTGCAAATGTAACTAAAGTTATATGTTGAGCATAACAATCGTCTACTAGGATGCGTTATTTATAGTTGGACATTATATTTGAGGTATGCACATGATATAATAATGCAGTCGACGTAGGGGTGTGAATGAGCCGCGCTCGGTTTGTTTTCTGGGCTCGAGCACGAAACCTTATATTTGACCCATGCTTGACTTTGAGGCAATACGTCGAGCTCAAGCTTCTAAAAATAAATTAAATAAAAAATAAATGTAGTAAAACGTTAAAATAGAAATAAAAACAAAAGGCTCGCTAGCTATTAATGATGGAGTTCGACTTATCTTTCAGTCCTGAATGGACATCTGAAGTGTGTCCATAAATTGAATATTTCACTAGAAATTAATTAATTAGAAATTTATCTATTAATTAACAATTCTTTTAATTAATAAATTTTGGGTAATTCAAGTACTAATCTATTGAGTTTCTAACGTATCAATGAGCTTGAGATTGGGTCAAGTAAAAGGGCTTATATCGATGACTTCACTGTTACTCCTTCGAATAAGGGGCAGTTTTATTTCAGGTCCTCCATAAGTATCATTTAAAATTCAGGCCCTCTTAGCAAAAAAATTAGTTTTAAGGACCCATTTTCTGCAGTACCACTTCATTGCTCTGACATACCAGTATGTTGAAAGTTTGTAACACAAAACGATCATTCTATATCAGTTTATATATCTTTTATACCACTTTTTTACACCATACAAAATGGGTCCTTTAACCTAAAAAAATTTTCAAACAGGGCTTGAATTCGAAATCAGACCCTTAATGGGGCCTGATTTCGAATTGACCCTTCGAATAATATGAAAAAGTTCACTAGCCTACAAGAATTATTGAGTCGTGCATTACGGACTACTACTACTCCAAAACCCTATTGATAACAGATAATCATCAATAACGGATAATCTCAAATCCCATGATTATCCTCATGATTATCTCCATATTATTTTCATTATGATAGTTTATTTTCCTTTATAATGTAATATATATTTCTTATTTATTTCATATGTAATCTCCATATATTGGATAAGTAATAAAGTTTATATTCAGGGGAAAAATATTCTATCATCTATAAATACACCATCCTTTTGCACATTCTTTGAAGCATTAAGTTCTTATTACAAGATCTTCCATTAAAAAAAAACCCTTCTTCTTCTTCTTTTCTTTTTTTTTTTAAATTCTTGAGCAATATTATTACATCGGAGTCGTCTTCAGATCTTGCAGAAGTATACGTTGTTCGAAAGCTAAACAAGGAGAAGATGAAGTAATTAGAGGAGAAGCAGAATTCGTGTTTAGGAAAAGCAGCTTATGGCGAACGTGGTCTAGGTTCACATTGCGTCGTTTTTTGCTAATTGAAGACTCTAAATACAAAGAGCAACCATAAGCAAGACAACCTTTTGAACTGATTTTGTTCACTCATTCAAGAAACTATGTCACTGCGTTCATGAACTATCTAAAAAGCTTTAATTTTCTTCGAGTTATACCATGTTGCCCCCTTTTAGCACAGAAACATCTGTCTATTGTGTTACCTGAAATGTCCGCTTAAAGAGGTTACACGCAACTTGTTAGCCAATGATGATCGATTTTGAGTTGATTATAACCTGTGAAGAAAATGATTTGATTTTCGGGGATTCGATGGTCGTGTTAAAGACTTAGTTTAGTTTCCACTCAGACGAGAACAATGTTAGGTCTCTATGAAGCTACAATACCACATCTGAAATATGTACTCTCATAAAATGCATCTCATCGTTGATATTACTTACATTTTGAAGTCAACGTGCGGAGATTATTTTCAGTCTTTGAATACTAACATCCATCATGTGTTATCACCTCCTTAATTGCAGACAACAATGATCTTAACTAACTGCATGTGGGAAATATTTCCGTGTCTCATGCCTTAGCATCGCTGATCCAGGTTTTGTATAGCGTTTTCTTTTTTCACTAACTAAATGTCATTCTTTTTCTTCTCGGTGATCAATGAAACGCTGATCTTAGGTGACTCGCGGATATTATGAAAGCTGGAGAACAGTGAGAGTGGATATTCATAAGAGGATAGAGTAGGTTTTTTCCTCGTTTTTGCCTCCTCTTTTCTTTTTGTGTGTTATTTCTTCTGGCATTGAACTCGACGAATATCTTCGGAATTTTGAGATTTAAAATTCATTTCTGTATTCATTTTTGCATGGGTTTTATATAATCGTCATGTTCCATTAATCTAAACGAATAAACTTAAGAGTTGCCGATTAAAAGCTTATACAACATATATAGCAGTGAGAAGGGACTGTGTTGCTTTTTAAAAATGATTTCGTCATCAATATGTTGCTTCGAGAAGGAGGAGCAGCAACGAACGAACGATTGACAAGTTCGACATTTGGATAAAAATTTGTTCGTTTTCTATATCTAACTTTGCGGTTGAAGCTAATCTCAAATCAACTGACGGGAAGCTTGAGATTCGGTCAAAAGAAAAGGGCTTATATCGATGACGTCGTCGTTGTCCTCATATTATTTACTTTTTAAATAAGAGGATTGTCATCCATTTGAGTTTGACTTCACATTATTTTCAAACTTTCTAATAAAATGAAAAAAGTCACTAGCCGATAAGAATTACTCATGAGTCATGCATTACGAACTACTAAGTACTAGTCGCAAAACCCTATCAATACACTATCCTTGGGGACATTAAGCATCAAGTTCTTTATTACAAGATCTTCAATAGAAAAATCCTTTTTATAAAAAAAAAAATCCTGCAGCAAATATTATTACATGGAAGTCGTCATCATGTGGACGGGAAATTCAGATGTTGCAGAAGTATACGTTGCTCGCGAGCTACACAAGGAGAAGATGAAGTATTAGAGGAGAAGCAGATAATTCGTCCCTAGGAAAAGCAGCTTATGACGAACGTGATAAAAAAAAAAAAAACTACTCCTCCCTGCGGTAATAAGAAGAAGATCCATCCTTCATCACCAGTCAAGAAACTACGATCGCCATATGATTTCTTGATCCATTATTAGATATAATTTAAATCGATCTTTGTAAAATGATTTCGTTTGATCCAATTATTAAACACCTTCGACAAGTTTTTCTTCCTGTTTTTCCGTTATCCTCCTGGCAGTAATCAACAACATACTCAAATTTGAAAGTTTCATCAACTTCTTTGAGATACATGTACGTACTATGCCTACTAATACTTTCATGCGTGTAATGAGTTGATGACATATACTCAAGTAAAATGGTATACGATCGTCCCTTTTGGTTTGATTGAGGTGTGACGATATCTAAAATGTCATCATAAAAATTATAGAGAGAGGCGTTCGATTCAACTTTATATGCAATGCAGGGACTCTAGCTAGACTCGTCGAGTTGAGCAATTAGGTAAGAATTGATAGTTTCATTTTATGTTCTATTCATTTTATGTTCTAAATAAATATTGAATTTAAAATGTAATACTGTCTTTATTCCATTACATAAGATGATTTCGGAAATAATTCATTACATAGCGTTATAAGAAATAAAAAAAATATATACATTATTTATGTAGTTTTGTAAAATATTACTTATTATTGGCACATGAGGTGGTTAAATTATATGAATGAATAAACTAGTTTACTGTCATATTATTATCTAATTATATAAATTACTGGAAAATTACATTAAATAGTATAACCAAATGTTTGAATAAATTATTAAGTGCCGCATATCTTATACCTGATTATTTGCTCTTGTATATTAGAAATCAATATGAATTAAAAATCAGGAATTATTTATAGTTCAAAATCGTTAGGATTTAAAAAATAAAAATAATAATAGAGTAGCTGCAGTGGCAGTTCTGTAAATTCATATGGGTATAAATGTAATTGTTCCCAATTTTTGCCCAATCGTCGTCGTCTTCACTCTTCATATCTGTTGTGAAACAAAACACCATTTTTGTTATTTCACCTTACCCTGCAACTAATATGAAGTCCAAAAGAAACAGAAAAAAAGGAAAAAAAATGGTTTGGCTGACCTGCTAGATGTAGCGGGCACTGTAGCTTTCGCTGGCTATGCGTGGCATTTCACGTTTGGTTAGTTTGTAACGATGGTGAGGTTATAATTAGGGGTGAGCAAAAATATCCGAAAATCGGATTCCGATCCGATATCCGATTTTCAAAATTCGGAAAACCGGTTTAAAAAACCGGATCGGATATCCGATCCGCATTTCTTTTAATTGAACCGGATCGGATTCGGATATGCCCAAGGGTAAAATTCGGATATCCGGTATCCGAATTTAATTTTTTTAAAAAATATAAATTAAAAAGTATAGCCCAACAAAAAAGCCCAACGCCCAAATAAACCAAAAAATTAGGATATCCGAAAAAAATACGGATATCCGATTAAAAAAAGGGAATCATTTTATTGATAATAAAAAAAAATCACCTAAAATCGGATTCGGATATTCGCTTTCGGATATCCGAATTAAATCGGATATCCGAAAGCGGATATCCGAATTGAATCGGAGCGGATGCAGTTTATAGTTTGAGGTATCCGAAAATTCGGATATCCGGAATTCGGATATCCGAAATTCCGGATATCCGAATTTGCTCACCCCTAGTTATAATGATCTAATTAGCTGGAGCATTTTTTCGCGACGCATAAAATAACAACCTCTAACACACAGCACGCGTTTCTTCTTCCCTCCCCTTAACCCTCTTCCTATATATAGTTCATTTAGCACCCAAAACTTCATTATACTTTCCAAATTCTCCCATATGATGTTTCTGGGTGCAATCCCTGCTGCTGTGCTCTCAGTCTCAGCAGTCCCGCCAAGTGGAGTCAAGATGAGTAGAGGTAAGAAGTTTACTATTCTCGCTAAGAGAAGACGTGGGGTAACTGATAAAGTGATAATGAGTGAGAGACAATCCAAGAAATCGCACCTCGAAGATCTCCTGGTGTGACGCCCGGGGCCGATGAGGGCAGGGAGTGATCGATATTTCACGATCAAGGGTGTAATACTATTTGTTGTAGTTGTTTCGTAATTAAATCATATTCATGCAGGAAATTAACGTGCATCCCCGTCCCCCAAAAAAATAATTATTTCAAAATTCGAATTTTGAGTGAAAGTAGGATACTCAAAATGCCGGGGTCAAAGAGTTTTACAAAACGTTCTTGGTGGAAAAAATGTGAATGAAACACCTCACTGAATTGAATTGGATCCGTGAATCTAAGAAATGGTGAGAATTCTTGATCCTCTCCACGACTGCTGATGCTCACTCCGGACATAACCTATGAAGAGGCTGGGATGATGATAATAATAATAATAATACCGTTTCAAGGATTGTTTACAACTTCTACATGATCAGAGATGACAAGGTCATAAGGTTGGAAGGCGATGGACAATACCTCCAACTGCACAATCGAGGCACCGACGAGTTCAAGGGCTCATCCCACGGCTGGCTCGTCCTCTTCGATTCGTTGAGCCACGACTTGTTCCTCTACAATCCCATCTCTCGCCGTCGTCTGAAGCTCCCCTCCATTTGCACCTTACCCCTCCGAGGAGGAACAACGCCAGCAGCAAGCAGAGAAGAAGTTTGTTGCACCTACTACGACTCAGGGCCGGAAGAAGATCAGCCAGAAGCTTCTCCCATCGATTTCGACGGAGATGATGAGTGCGTAGTAATAAAGAAGGTGATCCTCTCCTCTCCCGATCCAGAGAAGGACGAGGGCTGCGTCGCCATGATGATCTACGGTGCTGAGTCTAGACTCGCCTTCTGCCATCCGGCGAGGGGCGCCACGACGACGTGGTATCCCCTGGGGTTCGATCTCCCGACGTGGAGGGAAGAAATGAGGTCTTACCAAGACATGGCGTACTCTGAGGGCGAGAACCTCTTGGTATCACCTTCTCGTCGTGCTATTATCCCTGCGACGAAAAGAGCTACAAGAGGATGGTGCTCGCGCCTATGTGGTTCTCGTATACTCGGAAGACGTCGTCAGCTGGGAACGTCCCGAAAGCCCATCAGCAGGCCTAATCTCTTCCTTTTTTTTCTTTTTTTTTATTTTAATTATTATGGTTTCCAACATTATTTATATATTGGATAAAATTAGTTCGGTTTCTATATACGTACCTTTGCGCGTTTTTTGGAGGCTAATCTCAAATCTAGAAACTCCATCGTCATTTAATAAGACTAGGGAGAAGATGAAGTATACGTTGCTCGAAATAAAGCTACACAAGGAGAAGATGAAGTAATTAGAGGAGAAGCAGAATTCGTCTTTAGGAAAAGCAGCTTATGGCGAACGTGGTCTAGGTTCACATTGCATCGCTTTTTGCTAATTGAAGACTCTAAATACAAAGAGCAACTATAAGCAAGACAACTTTTTGAACTGATTTTGTTCACTCATTCAAGAAACTATGTCACTTCATTCATGAACTATCTAAAAAGCTTTTAATCATAATTTCTTCGAATTATATACCATATTGCCCCCTTTTAGCATAGAAACATGTGAAATCTGTCTATTGTGTGGCCTGAAATGTCTGCTCAAAGAGGTTACACGCAACGTGTTAGCCAATGATGATCGATTGTGAGTTGATTATGACCTGTGAATAAAATGCTTTGATTGGGGATTCGATGGTCGTGTTAAAGACTTAGTTTAGTTTCCATTCAGACGAGAACAATGTTAGGTCTCTATGAAGCTACAATACCACATCTGAAATATATACTCTCATAAAATGCATCTCATCGTTGATATTACTTCAATTTGAAGTCTGCGGATATTATTTTCAGTCTTTGAATAACTAGCATCCGTGTTATCTCTTCCTTAATTGCCGACAACAATGATCTTGGAACTGCATGTGGGTAAAATTTCCGTGCCTCATGCCTTAGCATTGTTGATCCAGGTTTTGTATAACGTTTTGTAAAACTCTTTTCCATGGCAGAAGCGACCTCTTCTCAAGCTTGACCAAGAGATCCTCCAAATGTTCTTTCTTGGCTTTTCTCTGAGTCAGTATCACTTTATCAGTGACCCCGTGCCTTCTCTTGGCCAGGATACTGAGCTTCTTAGGTCCGACGCTCATCTTGGGGAATACTTAGACTGAGAGCACAGGGATGGCAAACATCATCTGAGTGAATTTTGGAAATTATATGAAGTTTTGGATGCCAAATCACGTATATCCATGAAACACCTCACTGAATTGAATTGGATCCATGAATCTAAGAAATGGTGAGAATTCTTGATCTCTCTCAATTCAAATATCCAGGATTTGAATTGATGTACTTTCATTGATTTATCCTAAAAATTTCATTTCAATTGGAATTTGGTTATTCACCATCTACGAGGAATAGCAAGATCATCGGCCAATGTTCTGATCACCTACCTAAACATTCTACTTTCTGGCATGGTACTCAGCCGCATAATGCAGATTGTGAGAAAAATGACGACAACGTTATGTGGGTTCAGTTATGTGGGTTCGTTAGTTTCTAATTATGGGGGTGGGGTGGGTGGGGGGTTTGTTAGTTTATAATGACTAATAACTGGGTCATTTTTAACGATAAACAAGCGCATAAAATAACCAAAGAAATAACCTCTGGCACACAACATGCATTTCTTCCCTCCCATTCATTAGCACATATTGTGCACAGCCACCCTCTTCATATATATAGCTCATTTAGCACCCACCCAAATTGCATATCCTTTCATAAACTCTCTCCTATGATGTTTGTTCCCATCCCAGCTATGCTCTCACTAGTGCCACCAAGTCATATCAGGGTCAACGTGATAGGAACGATCAAAGCTAAGAAGTTGACGATTTTGGCCAAGAGAAGGCACAGTGTCAGTGATAAACAGACACTGAGTGAGAGAAAAGCAAAGAGGGAGCACCTGCAAGCTCTCCTAACCAGATTTGAGAGCATGAGTCTTTCACCACGGGAGGGTGCGATGCTGGACAAGACCGTGGTATGAAGAAGGCAGTTTATCGTATGGAATGGGTCTTGGAGAAGCACGATAAGATGAAGATCCACTGTCTAAAGAATCCGAATGACAAGGTGAACTGGGAAGAGTTGGCCAACAATATATATTAAATATAGCTTTGTTTTAACACAGTCTCTCATCCTCCCTCTCTCTCTATGCGACGAGGCGGTGAGAAAACACGGCGTTCTGAGTTTGGCGCCTTGTAGTCGCAACTTCTTCTCCCCCGAAATACTAACGAAAAAAAACCACACCTAATAATAACCTTAATGGGAAAATCGCCAAACAAAACGTTCACGCGCACGATGCCCACGAGAACGACGCCGTCCGTGTCGGGGGCGAGTCGTACGCAGATTTGGCGAGCGAGATTACGTCGTGGAGACACAGGACTGTAGGGTTTAGATTATGGAGGTAAATGAAAACTAGGGTTGAACTGAAACGAAGCTCTATGCCATGGAGACAATGGGGCCGGGTAATGTGCTGAATTAGAAGCTTAATTTTGTAGGGCATTAGACGTCTTTTTTGGGATCTGATAGAAATCAGTTTTCTTGTCTTTGCCCGATGACAAGAATAGTTTTTCACACCTTGCATATTCATGTCTTTCTACTAATTATGTTCTTTTGCTATGACTTTTTCTTTCCCGAGTCTGCCAAATAGACAACTTAGTTTGGTGATAAGTTATTCTCACGTTAAATAGTTATTCCCCTTTCTTCTGCTGGTCATTGCAAAATTTTCTGCTTGGGAATTGCTGGAGCTGGGTTTCTTTATTTATGTGTAAGACAATCGTGGGTTTGCATTAGTTTATTGGTGGCATGTGTTGTATGCTACCTTTATGTCCTGAATTCCAGTTTCTGTTGGTCGCTTAACGATGAAGGTATGATGACCTTTATGATATGCTGTGATGAAGTACTAATCTAGGCATTTGTTCCCTTTCGTAGATGAAAAAGATGGTGTATGCAGAGACAAAAGAGTAAGCTCATGTTTAATCTTTTTACCAGGTGTGGCTGTGGCATTACTGAGGTTTAAAGAAAGGAATGACAAGTGATCCCTATGGAGCTCTTTCGAATTGGGTTGATGAAGTACCTTGTCATTATGTAAGTGTCATCTGTTGCAAGCAACTATCTTCTGTTGATTTATCATATTTGAATCGGAGACTGTGACTTTTGTTCAACTAAGCATTACAGATTGATGTATCACTTTCTTCTTATGGTGTGATTACACCGTAGGCCTATCAGCAAGTGTCATCAAACGCTATTATTCGTGTGTGCCAATACTTGGGAAATCTGACATAAACAAAGTCCTAGTTTGCAATTGCAAACGGGGAAGGACAATTATCGAAGAGCTTCAAGCTACTAGGCCATCTTCTCTCCTTGGGGGTGCTACCCTGTTCTTGAACTGCTGACTCCTCTAACGTTCTCTTAAATTTGCATGTTCCAACCTCTTGAACAGACGCAGCCTCTTCCCCGTGGTGTTTTGATTTGTTTAAGTTAGTGGGAAGCTCTAAGATCAGATAACCACCACGCCTCTGCTACTTATATCTTGCCAGATGTCTTCATTTCAAACCTTTTTTAATCGTCTTCTTTCTCAGAAAAGCTTCTACAATGCTTGGGCTACTATCTCAAAGGGAATCAAACTACGGCTGCCGAAACATAATGTGAAGCTTTATTCAACTTTGAAGGGACAAGTAAGAAACAAACTCTTACGTTTCATTTTTTATATTATTTGGGTCTTTTTAACCACCAATAGAAGGAAACTTTTGTTCTGTTTGTCTTGTTTCTCTACCACTGAAAAAGATCCGTGTGATCATCATTTTATCTTCTTTTAACATCATTCAAAGCACGGGATTGATTCAATCCTTGGAGAGCAGGCTTTAATTGACAGCAACCACTGCAATTTCGATTTCTAATGCTGTTGAAGCAAAAGCGTTTGAGGCCGGCATTGTTCGCCTTCTCTTTTATCTATCTATCTATCTATCTATCATGGCCTCTTCTTTTTTTCTTTTTTCGAAACGATAGCTTGCATTAATCACAAAGATACAGGGCTAAATAGCCCAAGAGGTCTCACCGGTACATCGTCAACCGGGAGAACAAAGGCTCACATAGGAGCAACACACAATCCCACAAGGGGAACAAACACTCCCACATGGGGAAAAAATGGTCCACATGGGACAAAAAACCGACAGAAAACAAAACTCATTATCTAAGATCTAGAGCTAAAGAACCTGTTACAGAAAAGCTATTAAGCTAAATCTACGACACTCTTCACTTTCTTCGACCGTCGCCCAAGGGAGAAAAGCTCCCGATCCTAGGGTCGGAAGAAACGAGGTCCACTACGGGACACTCAAGGCTGGTGACGGCGATTGTCAGTGGTTGGGCGAAGGGCGGCTGACGGGTGTGGGGCTGCTGCTAGTCGAGACCGGCCAGACGTTGGAGGAGGGGGAGGCGACGGGCGGGCGGGCGGAGAAGGAAGAGGTCGGGGGCAGAGGAAGAGCCGATGGCGGCCGGCAGCAACGGGCGCCTTCCCTTGACGGTGACGCTGAGCGGCCACGAATGGGCGGTAGGTGACGCATTTTTTTTTTTTAATTAGGAAAAAAGAAAGAAAAAAGAAAGGTCGAAAACCTCCCCCAACCTCCGTTAATGGAGGCGGGGGAGGATGGAAGGAGGAAAGGGTAGGGTGGTTTCTGGAGAGGAGGGGGTGATGGGTGGTGTCGGAAGGAGCGGCGGCTTGGAGTGAGGATTAGGGTTTCTTCAAAACTAGAGAGAGGAAAGAACGATTTATCACCCCTCTTTGGGGCCATGGCCTCTTCAGTATGCCCTTTGCTGACAAGGTAAATAATAGAAAGATCCTTCAAATAAGCCATCTATGTAGTTGCAAGATGAATGGGGTTTTTACTCACACGGTATGCTTAACATATCAAACATAGCCTTCTTTTTTTGTCACTTGATTTATTCTCTTTGCGTATAATAACTTCTGCTCGTAGATAAAATTAGTGGTTTGGCTTCCCAGTTGAGGTTGCCGATCATATAACAAGACAGGTTCTCCGTTTCAACTCTCATGTAACTATTTTCACAGCTTATATATCTTTCTTACGTATGTATATATATAAAGAAATCTAAAATATATAGCCTCCTCATAGAAAATTTTAATTTTTGTTTGTCGGGCATGTTTTAATATAAAAGCCTCCTCAGTCTTGGAGTCCTGAATTCAGTCGCTTATTGCATTCTGAATACTTTCTTCTAGTTCTTGATTAATGGACACTTGATGAGCATTATCCGAAAAGGTCAATTTAATAAAGACACATTTATATTCACACGTTTGTAGTGTTAATGAAGGGGCGTGGGTGGACTAGGATAAAGCGTGAAATCATGCGTTTACTAGAAAGAAAGAAAGAAATATACAAAACAAGATGGGGGCTTTAAATTCGACCATCTCTCGTCGTAGAAAAACAAGATCAGAGCTTTATATTACATGAGATCTGTCACACATGTAAACTTTCAACCGTATATGTTAAAATAGGTTCATAATTCTAATGTATTATTATTCTTTTCTGACAACTTACATTAATTATATAGTTATAGACCCGTATTGCACAAGGGCAAAAAACCTAGTTATATAATATAAATATGAGAAAAGACCTGAGGAAATATGTGCGAAACAAAGTAATGATCTATTTATTTGTTTCTAAACAAGAAAATTGCAACTACAAAACGTTATTCGTGGTGGAGTTATCAAGTGGTAATACGTCTATTTATCTTCCATCTATTCTAATATCTGTCTATTATTTAATTAGGAGTAACTTTCTTAAATTGATTGGCTGGCGTGTCAGTTATAATTATCTTTTTCTATCTTTTTTTATGAACTTATTCCAATTATATCATCTAATTTAAATATAAGATAATTAATTTAATATTATACCTTTCTCTATGAAAATTATCCTAAACATTAATTTGTAATATGTATATATATGTATTTATTACACGGACCGAGTTATATTAAGGGTATTTTTTAGCAATATATTAAGGGGGTGTTTGTTTCAGGTGATCCAACATGACGGTGAATCACCGTGATGTGGATATCACCGGAATGTGGATCAAGGTGATATGTCATCAGTGTGTTTGTTTTAAGGTGATATTTCATTTTGCAGATCAACGTGATATTGAAGTATTCTGCTTGTTTAATCACTGTGATGTGTAGGTGACGCTGTATAAATGTCATATTGATACATATGACTTAAATAACGTGTTAAATTTTTTTAAGGTGATATTTTATGTGATAATCATTAATATATTAACATATACATTTAATTTATAAGCAGTATTTATATTTATACTTTTTTTAATATAAGTTTTAATATTTTTAAATAACAGAACTATTTTTAAGATTTAATTATGTTAATCATGTAATAATAATTATATAAAGTAATAATGTTAAAATATGAGGGGTATTCTCGTACATTAAAAAGTTAGATAGATCACCTCATCACCGTGATATTGGATCACTAGGTTTTCTGGGGTGATCTGTAATATGAAATATCACACCATTTTCATCACCTAGGTGATCCATCATTACGGTGATGACTCATCACCTTGACTAAACAAACACAGTGATAAGTTGTAAACGAGAGGATCTTGGTGATGCCTTGGAAGATCACCCCAAAACAAACATCCCCTAAGGGTCATCTGGTAACGGTCCACAAATTGATTGGTATATCATCATAATTATTATTTACCTTTAATTTTAAATCTATTCCAATTATATCTTTTAAAATAAATTTTTTATAACTAACCTAAAATTAAGCTTAATATTATAATTTAAAAAACTTGAAAAAATGTAAGTTCATATATTTTATGTAGCCACAAACATGGAGTGTGCGAAAATATTGGTCTATACTATTTGTTGAGAGGATTATCACCATTCGCGGCATAATAACTGCCATTACGCAGTTTGATCTGTCAACTGCAAATACAATTATACGCTTTATATTGTTAGCGACAACATTTTGGGCACCCATTCTATGTTCAAATCATATTCCACAGCATCAAAAAGCACATTTTCTTTCTTTAATTCACAATAAACGATATGAAAGGTAGGACATTCAGAAATTTACGAACCTAAAGCAAAATTAATCAACAGTGATAACGAATAATAATGGAACAAAAAACCGCATAAGTTATGTTATACTAGTTATTCGTTACGGTTCGATTGCTCTCTACCTACTCTCTAGCAAGAACAATAATTGCTTCCCAACAGGGTTCATTAGGATCAAATTGCAACCTTCCTTTGGAGCCCATTTAACATGAAGTTCCATACAAGCAAATAAAATTTGCTTAAAAAAATAGTCTTTTACTCGGGTCAAATTTAACCGAGTAAGTAAATGGAAAATTAATCACTATCTGCATAAGATTTCAAAGGAATTTTGCGGAAAATATCTTTTGATAAAGTTGTTGCTGCAGTCAAAAAGATCTCTTTTAAGAGTATGTCCTGATCTTTTTCTTTTGATTCCATGTTACGCTTATAATGAGATAAATGAGCATAATCTGATGGTAGTCATCATTTGATGCAGCAGACACCATGTTATAGCAAATAAGAAAACACCTTTGTCATCACTATGTATATATATTATTAAAAAGTGTTAAGTGACCCCTTTTCTTAAAAGGTTAACCCTTAGGGAAGTGCATCACTTTTAATTTTATATAATTTATTTCCAATGCGCCCTCTCACGTCTAGGCTGATTTTTCTATTATCTAGCCTTAGACGTGTAATTCTTATAAATGGGTGGTCGTGAAGATTCGTATCAGGACCTGCGGGTTCCTAAATTCTGATACCATGTTAAGTTACCACTTTTCCTAAAAGGTCAACTCTCAATAAAGTGCATCACTTTTTAATTTTATGTTATTTATTTCCAACAGAAAGGATTGAGTAATATATATATGCTACAGCAATTACTACGATTAATAATATGTGTATGTACATTAGCTATTTTTCCAGTGTCTTGGGAGAATGAACTGTACATTGGGAGTCGTTCGTACACAAATCATACTTCTCGTTTCAGGATAACATTCATGGCATTCACAGGTAACATTAAATTGGCTTGGCATTAATGACTACATCTTACTCATCATGTAATAACAATAAAAATAATGTCTAAGCATTTGACTGTTTGAGATCTGAGCCAAGTACAGTACCTGTTTGCTAATAAAATTATGCAAACAACTAAATTGAGCATATAAATTGTCTTTGTCGAGGGTTGTATATATCGATGTATGTTTTGTAATCACATACTTTGTCAACCCTTTGAATCGAATAGTACTACTTTCTAATCAAAAACCGATGCTAAACTCTATGCATAAATCATAATGAACTGCAAGTTGACGGCCATGATAGCTAAATGACCATTATGCCCTCGCCCATTCACGTCTTCCTCCCTATATATAAGTGCATGCATGCCTTGTCTTCGCTAACATTCAAAAAGGCTCTTTCTTTCCCTTCATCTCTGATCAGCTGTAAATTGTAATAATATTTCTCCAACTATCGTATCAATGGATAGTTCGAGAAAGTCCAACAAGATACGAGACATAGTTAGGCTTCATCAGCTCCTCAAGAGATGGAGAAAGATAGCCAATATAAACAACAACAAAAAGAGCAGCAAAAGCATCAACACTTTCATAAAGAAAACCCTATCCTTCTCTGCAGAAATCGCTCCTTCTTCTCCTCCATTTTCTCCGACGACGTCCACCGTCCCTAAAAAGGGATACGTCGCCGTTTGTGTCGGAAAATATCTGAAGAGGTTTGTGATTCCGACGGAGTATCTTAGCCACCGTGTCTTTGGAATCTTACTGAGAGAAGCAGAAGAAGAGTTTGGTTTTCAGTGCGAAGGAGTTCTAAAGTTTCCCTGCGAAGCAGATCTGTTTGAGAAGGTTTTGAAGATGATGGGAGATTGTAGTGGTAACAAGTGTTGTAATTGTCCGTACGATTATGATGAAGGTGATGAGGACAACCTCGGACTGATTAACGTTAGCTTTCACCAGAATCTTCCGCAGATGTGTAAGATGACAGTTTAAGAGTTACTTTCGTAGCTGTCATGATTTATATGATAATATGACTTCGTTGTATTTGTTGTTTGAGTTGAGAGAAGGAGATGTGTAATAATGATGAAGACGTGATGAGTAAATTGAGCAGAAGATGATCCGTGGAAGATGATGTAGTAATAATATATGCACGTATCTATTTGTATCAAAACTCTTAACTAATGGAATATTTATTATAGCCGATAAATGGATTGGGATGCATCCTTCATGGTTCGCCGAAGAGATTTAACATTTCCAGTCATAAATAATAATACTGACATTGATAAATATTTATATATATGTATATATATATATATATATATAATCGATTAGATAGTATTCACGTGACCACATCGATGCCTAAGTGCTTTGGTTTGATGAATCAAAGTACTCCTACTTATACGGGAAAGGACGAACATAATTTCAAGAAAAAAAAACTCCTACATATTACATTAATAATATATATACAAAAGACTTGTGCTACGGAAATATGGTATCCAATCGGAACTCATGTGACTAAAGCCAAAGCCAATGGCCAGAAAGGATCACTAACTAGATTTGCATTCATAAAAGCCTGTTTACTTCCTAGCTTAGATAAACAAAAAAAAGTGGAATTGCAATGTCGGGATATTGGGTAGAGACGTTGTGACATTCCATAATTGAGCCTAACATCCGACCGTTATGAGAAGAGTTGGCTCGCATAAGTTGATGAATTAATTAGTGATAGGTGCAATATCCCACCAACTTATAAAGCTAGACAACTTTTTCTCATTTATCCGATTTGAGAGCTTGTTAGGATCCTATTATTAAAAGAGGTGTCATATTTATTGGTGTCTGCGTGGATTCGAGACGAAAAATTAGTCCCATCAATTTTATTTTTAAGAACGGCTATTATTACACGACAGTCTTCATTCACCCAACTAGAAGACCGATAATTCCTCATTATTTTAAGCTAGCCTCCTTTCTTACTTCAACGCACGGTAAACCTATAAACCATCGCGTGGACGTAAACCTCCCCGGGACCCACGATCTGGGACGGGAAATTAGGGTGGTGCAACGCGTCGGGAAACCCCTGAGTCTCCAGACAAAACCCCGAGTGAACCCTGTAGACGAACCCGCCCTTGCCCAGCGTGTCCTTCATCATGTTCGAAGTGTAGAACTGAAGCGCGGGCTGGTTCGTCCAGAGCTCCATCCTCCTCCCCGACGCCCCGTCGTACGCCACCGCCGCCCTCGTAAAATGGTCGGTCGTCGGCCGGTCGAGGGCGTAGTTGATGTCGTAGCCGGCCGCCAGCTGGCCGAAACGGGCGGAGATCGTCTGGGGCTCACGGAAGTCGTAGGGCGTATTCTCGACGGGGACGATTTCGCCCGTGGTGAGGAAGCTACTGTCGACTGGGGTGTAGTTCGAGGCCGAGATTTGTATGGTGTGGGAGAGGATCGTCGAGGTGCTGTTGTGGCCGTTGAGGTTCCAGTATGTGTGCGAGAGTAGGTTTATTGGGGTGGGTTCGGTGAGGGGCTCGGCGGTCATTTTTATCCCGAGCTTGTTCGTGCCGATGAGGAGGTAGGTTACGGATACCGAGACGGCTCCCGGGAATCCTAACATGCATCATACGTAAGTTAATATTAAAAGACATAAATAGACTTCATGTAATTTCGGAGTGACCTTACACGGACAATAACTTTTTAAGTTAAACAACTTATGAACACTGTGTGGAAACCCTACATATTGCCCCAAATTCAAGTGTTTTCGGTGAATTATGGGAGCGGAAAGTAAATTTTAAAACTAGCAATTTTGTGACAATATACAATTCGGTCCTAAATTGCTATTGTCCGTATTGAAAAAATGTTAATTATTTTTTAGCAAGTGGCATTATGTGAAAACGAAATTTAGGAGGTCTATACGGCAATAACTTACAAAATTAAGCAATGCCATTATAAAATCCCAGATTTTGTGTTATCCATGTTACGACATCCCCTAAATTCACCGGTTCCGGCGTATAATGTCCTTAAATTGCTTAATTTTAGACAATTATTGTCCCTAATATATCATCCCAAAATTAGTCTATAATGGCAACTCGAGAGTTAGGTGACTAAAAAAATAATTAAGAAAAAAAAAAACACTTTTTTCCACTTGAAAGCATGAACCTTTCCTTATTTTATTACCTTCTTCTCCGTCGAAGCTGTGATAAGTGAGCGTTAGATGGCTGTCCTTAACGTGGCTTTTCACGGTCCATACGACCAAGCTGTAGCCTTTCACCCCACCTAATTATCAATCACACTGTCTTCACATTTTTTCAAGAAATAATAAAAAAAAAAAGAAAATCTGGAATTTATTTATTGTAAAAATTAATTTTTACTACCGTGGAGTGTGTTTCCATGGTCGTTGGGTGCCAGTTTGTAGACTCTACCATTCAGAGTAAAATTAGCTCCTCGAATCCTATTAGCCACTCGCCCGACAATCGCACCAAAGGAATTCGTATCATTCTGCCATTAAAGAAAGAAAAACCCAGATAATTGTGTGATAATTCGAATTTAATTAATTGCATTAAAAAGGAGTAGAATAGAAATGCTTGATTAATTTTACCTTGTAAGCTTCTGGGGAATCGTAGCCGAGAACGACGTCGTCCAGCTTTCCTGGAACGATGAAGCCGTGAAACGACGGCGTTTAGAGTAGAGTAAAATCGTCGGTGAAAGTGCAATAAACCTGAGACTACTCACCGTTTCTGTCGGGGAGCACCGCCGAGATAACTCTGGCGCCGAAGTTTGTGATTTTCACGGAGAAATCGCCTCTCTGCAAATCGAATACTCCGATATCTTCTTCGGAGCTGGAGAATGAGAAGGCTGCGATGATTAGGAAGATAGGTAATAATCGTTTTCCGACCATTGTTTCTTTGTTCAGATCGATCGACCACCGAGGTAGTTAGGCTGTCGTCTTTTGCTCGGTGTACAGTGTGTTTGTCGGATATTTATGTTGACTGAAGTGAATCATATGCGGCTGTCAAGAAAGGGAATTAAAATAAAGGAAAATCAATCATATCGTTAATCAATGAAGAAGATTCAATTCACGCATGTGGGTGACGTCGTTTTTTGAAATTTTATCTTAACTAATGACGATGTTGGTGATGAAATGATGGTAATTGAATGAATGATGTTCTTATCCAATCAATATAATCCGTTAGAATCAATATCCGATTCTTGAGATGATTAAATCTATATCTATACGTGTGTGCGTGTAATTGTTGGAATTTAAATAAATGTGATGGACTGATATTCTCATCTATATCATTAAATGATAAATGTAACTATATTTAGAAGGTGTCAAAATAAGCCAAATCATGACACTCAATTCATGGATAAACTATATCGTCTATTTACATATTTTTTTCTAAACATAGCTCGTAGGTTGACCAAATCAGTGAGGTCAACGTAGTAACAGCGACATACACCTCTTCATTTTTTAATAGTAAACAAGGCAGCCCAATACGCAATGTAATGGGCTGCTTCACATTTTGTCCACTCCAATGATATGTTTAAAAACTAAAAAACTTCAATTCGTGCATGGCGAAGAATAGATCATCTCTCTTGCTATTTACCCAATACTTCAAAAATTATAAGACCTCAGGGAAAAACATAGGTTCTATGTTTTTTTCACATTACAAGCAACACTGTCCCAAATGAGGAAAAGGAAAAGAACTGTTTCCCCAGTTTACAATCATTCAGTTTCTGTCAGCAACAAGAATTACTCTCTAACTATCCGAAATAATGTCAGAATCTAAAACATGAAAACCCATTCGTTGTAAATATTCACAAACCCCAATAGCATTAACATCTACTACTTGTATGTGTATGTATATGCATGTCACACACAACACCATTAAAGTACTATCAAGAACTCTCTCCCAAAACTCTCCTGAGTTCAGACTTCTGCCATTCAGTGAGCCTTTTTGGGTACCTAACGTCGATTTGAATCCTCAGTTTTCCCCTTCTCTTGGGATCCTTAGAGGCGGGCATTCCTTCATTTGGGACGGTGATCTGATGACCAGGTTTAGCAACCTCAGTTAGAGGCACTGAGATATTCCTTCCGTCCAACGTGGTCAGTTCGAAAGTTTTTCCCGTGAGAGATGAGAAGCGTTATCTCCTGCTTCACTATTAAATCACTGCCGTCCCTTTCGTAAAGAGGGTGAGGCTTTTCGTCGATCACAAAGATAAGATCTGCTGGTATTATGCCGGGTTCTTCGTTGCACTTCTCTGGAAAAGTTATCTTCGTGCCCTTTTTCCAGCCCGGTTTTATGTCGATCGTTAGGACTTCTTCTAGCACGCGAGGGTTGCTGTGGAAATTCGGGAAAAGAGGAGACGAAGACGGTCAGGCATAACGCGCATAGAGAAAAATAAACGATTTCATTAGGACTATGGAAACACCTCTCTTGACTACCAACAATCTGGTTGAGCTTTAATATGCAAGAGTCAAGATAAATTTGCATGAGTATATCTAGTATGCATATACACGTGCGGGAAAAGAACTCCGCTTTTATTGGATGATAGCTTAGCGTTTACAGCAGTAAACACGGATTCGTAACTTATGCGCCGCAATAGGTAAGAGAGTATCACATTCGTACAATTTTATCGCATTATGCATATTAGGTAAACACGTTTTGAGAATGCAAATATCATCTTTACAGAACTACAAATTACATAAGCAGACAGGAATATCATATCCAAATCAAATGGCACCGTAAGCAGCATGCAAGTGACAACAGAGAATTCACCCTGTGTAAGAATATGGGAAACTGTAAGCTCCAGCTCTAACGTGATCAACCAAAAACCAAGTTACACTTATTGTTGACATTATTGGACAACTATGGATCAAGATTCCTCGTTTATAAAAAGGTCAAACATGCGAAAGTATCCCCGACAAAATAGTTGCTAAATGCATTCAAGTGCCTTTTCAATGAAATAAGGAAACGACATCCGTGTGAAAAGTATAACTCTTTCATCACAATGTACCCAACTCAAATCACAGAAAACCAAAAAACAAACATGATCACAAAGAAGGCCAGAAAATCCGTACCCATGAAAATCGAGAACATTTCTCGAAATCTTCATCTTCTTAGTCGTACCATTGTACAACTCCTCCAAGCTACACTTTAGCACGTTTTCCACGGGGGTCGCCTTCTTCAAAACACCACTAGCCCCAGTAGCATTAGTCCTAAAAAACCCTTCCTTCCTACTACTACTACCACCATCACCACCACCGCCGCCATTGCTACTACTACCGCCGCCAGCACCGTTCTCCCCAAAAAACTCCGCATATATATCATCGGCATTGCGCGGATTGAACCTGAAATTAGGGTTTGGATGTTGCTGACTGTGCTGACCGTAGCTATAATAGCTCGGAAATGTTAGAATATTTAAACAATTAGTGGCCCATATAATTAAAGTTTGGACTCTATATTATTTGGCCCAAGATGATGGTTATTGGGTATATTAGAAATAGAATTCCTAGGGTTTAAATTCCCTTTGCTCTCTCTTCGTACGGTTTCTTTTGGGGACAAAAACCACTCCAAGGTGAGTGGATGGGTTGGCCTAGTACGTGGTGAATAAACTGCTCACCATGAACGTGGGAAAATCAGTATATATTCCCAAAAGGAAACTCCTTAAAAATCATCACAAAGAGGACGAAAAGGAAGGCAGAGAGCAAAAGAAACTACCGTACGAAGGTGTGAAGAATCAAGGCTACAATGGAGCAAGGTACCATTATACGTTAACTTAAATGTTCTTGTCTACGGATTGATTCAATAGTATTATCTAAGATCCTGCCGAATGAGAAGAGATTCATGTTTCAATGTTATGGAATTTACATATGGTATCAGAGCCTGTGTTAATACTTTGATTCATCATGAGAGATTATTATGTGCTGCGTGAAGTATATAGATTATCCGCTGCCTTCATGCCTTCTATGGATATGCAATAATGATGCATGTATAGTGTTCGATTAATTGCTTGAATGAATATTTGTTTCGTCCGTATCATGCGATCTGAAAAATGAATGATATGATGTCTGTGAATTAATCTTTGCGTAAGTGTTGTTAGTGAGATGAACGAAATATATTCATGTGGTTCACACTGGCAGTTACATAATTGAATATTTAATTAATGAAAGCTTGTATCACCAAAGTGATCTCGCTTGAATAGTTTAAATATTTAATCATGTAATTTCAGTTGTTCTTTGGTGATGCTAATATATGATACAAAATTGAACAACTGAGATCTTTAATTATAATGCTATGAGGTCACCCAAAGGTGGACCATTGCTTATAATTAATGGCGCTGAAAGAATTAATCGCATGCTTGATTAAAATGATAGTTGTCCAAAGATGACTCATATGTAGACTTTGCATGCTGATTATTTGTTATAGTAATTTTGCTAGCATCTTTATGTATAGATTTATATATTTAAATATTACCCAAAGGTGATCTTAAATATATACTTGAGGTTTGCCAATTAGTTGAATGCATTTTAAGTTGTGTGAGTTTGTAAGCGTTTGCAGGTCCTGCTAATCTGTTTACCTTGGGAAATGGTTTACTCAAGTTTACGGGGCAAAATTATAATGATTGGGCAGAACAAATCAATTTCCATTTAGGTGTTATGGATTTGGATTTGGCTATCATTACTGATGAAGCGCCCGCAGCCATTACTGAGACCAGTACTGAAGCTGACAAGTCTTATCATGAGGCTTGGGAGCGGTCTAATAGGCTGAGTTTGCATCTCTTGAGGATGACCATAGCTGAAAACGTTAAGCCATCAATGCCCAAGACAGATAATGCAAAGGAATTTATGAAGAAAATTAAGGAGTACTCCCAATCAGACATTGCTGATAAGTCCGTCGTTGGGACCTTAATGAGTGAGTTGACGACTAAAAAGTTCAATTGGTCGCAACCCATTCATGATCATGTGACAGACATGTCTAATCTAGCAGCAAAGTTGAAATCGATGGGCATGGATGTGAGTGAGACCTTTCTCGTTCAGTTTATTATCAACTCACTTCCTCCTGAGTTCGGCCAGTTCCAGGTGAATTATAACACCCTTAAGGAAAAATGGAACCTTCAAGAGATTAAGGCCATGTTGATTCAGGAAGAAGGAAGGTTGAAGAAAGTGAAAGATCACTCTGTTCATCTCACGATTCATGATGGAGCTAGCGGCAGTAAGACTAAGCATGGAAAGAAGAATAAAAGACAAGATAAAGCCCCAATGAAAGTTAATGAGGGTCAAATTCGTAAGGAGCTGAAATGTCACTTCTGCAAGAAAAGTGGACACTTCAAGAAGGATTGCCTGAAAAGAAAGGCGTGGTTCGAAAAGAAAGGTACGCATTACGTTTCAGTGTGCTTTGAATCAAATCTTATTGAAGTTCCTATAAATACTTGGTGGTTGGATTCTGGTGCAACTACTCACGTATCACATGTCATACAGGGATTCCTTTCGATCCAGCCTATAAACGGAACTGATCAATTCCTGTTTATGGGGAACAGAATGAAGGCACGAATAGAAGGAATTGGGACTTACAGATTGATCCTGAACACTGGATGTCATCTGGATCTTGAAAAGTGTCTTTATGTTCCCGAGTGTGCTAGAAATTTAGTTTCTGTTGGAAAGTTGGACGACGTAGGATTTACTTTTAAGATTGCAAATGGTATTTTCTCTTTGTATAAGCATGAGTACTATTATGGTTCTGGTACTTTGATTGACTGTTTATATCGTTTTAATCTTAATGTTGCTTTTGCTGAATCTCTGTTTCACGTTGAGCACAACACAAGCATTAAGCGTAGTGCATCTAATGAAAATTCTGCTTTCTTATGGCATCAACGATTGGGTCACATATCCAAAGAAAGAATATTGAGGTTGATGAAAAGCGACATTTTACCTCAGTTGGATTTTGTTGACTGGGATGTTTGTGTGGATTGCATTAAAGGAAAGCAAACTAGACACATATCAAAGAAAACAGCTATGAGAAGTAGTGAGCTCCTTGAGTTAATACACACTGATATTTGTGGTCCCTTTGATATTCCATCTTGGGGAAGTGAAAAGTATTTTATCACTTTTACAGATGATTTCTCACGATATTGTTATCTATATATACTGCATGAAAAGTCTCAATCAGTGAACGTCCTTGACGTGTTCATTAACGAAGTAGAAAGGCAGTTAGATAGAAAAGTGAAAATCGTAAGATCTGATAGAGGTGGTGAATATTATGGCAAATCTGATGATAGTGGACAATGTCCAGGTCCATTTGCAAAATTCCTTGAAAGTCGAGGCATTTGTGCACAGTATACAATGCCCTATACACCTCAACAAAATGGTGTAGCAGAAAGGCGGAATCGTACTCTTATGGACATGGTTAGAAGTATGCTGAATCATAGTACTGTACCTTTATCGTTGTGGATGTATGCATTAAAGACTGCTGTATATCTACTCAACAGGGTTCCTAGTAAAGCAGTTCCTAAAACGCCTTATGAACTGTGGACAGGAAGGAAACCGAGTTTGAGACATCTTCATGTTTGGGGTTGCCCAGCAGAAATTAGAATATACAATCCACATGAAAGGAAGCTCGATGCTAGAACCATAAGTGGTTATTTTATTGGTTATCCTGAAAAATCGAAAGGGTACAGATTTTATTGTCCTAACCATAGTACGAGAATAGTTGAATCTGGTAATGCTCGATTCATTGAGAATGGTAATTTTAGTGGGAGTGGAGAACTGCGAAATGTAGAAATTCAAGAAAACCTGATAGACACTTCTACATCAAATGTTTCTCCACATGTTGTTGTTCCCGTGGTAATATCACGCCCAAACAACACATCGGAACAACAAATCAATGTTCAAAACCCACAAAATGAACATCTTAATGAAACGAACGACAATGTTGAAGTCACAAATGAGCAAGTGATACCACATGAAGTGGCATTAAGAAGATCTGAAAGGCAAAGAAGATCAGCTATTTCAGATGATTATGTCATTTACTCACTTGAGCATGAATGTGACTTAAGCATTGATGAAGATCCAGTGTCATTCAAACAAGCTATAGAATGCAACAATTCTGAAAATTGGATCAATGCTATGAAAGATGAGCTAAAATCAATGAATGACAACAAAGTCTGGGAACTCGTCGAGTTGCCTGAGGGATCAAAACGTGTTGGTTGTAAATGGATTTATAAGACCAAACGCGATTCAAAAGGCAATGTCGAACGTTATAAAGCCAGACTCGTTGCTAAAGGTTATACTCAGAAAGGTGGTATTGATTATAAGGAAACCTTTTCTCCCGTCTCAAAGAAGGATTCCTTAAGGATTGTTATGGCTTTAGTGGCTCATTATGATTTAGAGCTTCACCAGATGGATGTAAAGACCGCTTTTCTGAATGGCGATTTAGATGAGGAAGTTTATATGGATCAACCAGAAGGATTCTTAACCGAAGGAAAGGATAATATAGTGTGTAAATTGAAGAAGTCAATATATGGATTGAAACAAGCTTCCCGACAATGGTATCTAAAATTCAATGATACTATTACGTCATATGGCTTCGTAGAGAACACTGTTGATCGGTGTATCTACATGAAGGTCAGTGGGAGCAAGTTCATTATTCTTGTTTTATATGTTGACGATATTCTTCTTGCTGCAAATAATAATGGTCTGTTGCACGACGTTAAAGAATTTCTCTCCAAGAATTTCGAAATGAAGGATATGGGCGAGGCCTCTTATGTGATAGGAATAGAAATATTCCGTGATAGATCACAAGGATTGTTAGGGTTGTCTCAGAAAGCCTATATAAATAAAATTCTCGAGAAATTCAGAATGGAGAAGTGCTCCGCAGGGATAGTTCCAATTCAGAAAGGGGACAAATTTAATCAGATTCAATGTCCTAAAAATGATTTGGAGCGGAAGGAAATGGAAAACATTCCTTATGCTTCTGTGGTTGGGAGTTTAATGTATGCGCAAACGTGTACTCGGCCAGATATCAGTTTTGCTGTTGGAATGCTAGGCCGATATCAAAGTAATCCCGGTAAGGACCATTGGAAAGCTGCAAAGAAAGTTCTTCGGTACTTACAAGGCACCAAAGACCACATGCTCACGTATAGAAAATCAAGTAATCTTGAAGTCATTGGTTACTCGGATTCAGACTATGCTGGATGCGTGGATTCGAGAAAATCCACTTTTGGTTATATGTTCCTATTGGCTGAAGGAGCAGTTTCATGGAAAAGCGCAAAACAGTCAGTCATTGCTACTTCAACTATGGAGGCGGAATTCGTAGCATGCTTTGAAGCTACAATTCATGGGTTATGGTTGCGAAACTTTATCTCAGGTCTTAGTATTATTGACAGTATCGAAAGACCGTTGAGAATTTATTGTGATAATTCTGCAGCCGTTTTCTTCTCTAAGAACGACAAGTACTCAAAAGGCGCAAAACATATGGATTTGAAGTACTTGTCAGTCAAGGAAGAGGTGAAAAAGAAAAGAGTATCAATTGAGCATATCGGTACTGCGCTAATGATAGCGGATCCGCTAACTAAGGGTTTACCTCCCAAGACATTCATTGGCCATGTTGAAAGGATGGGGTTAATGAACAAGTCCTTGTTAGTATAATATTTCCGACGTGTACATGTACATAATTTGGCTAGCTCGAATGCATATGATACTTATGAATTCAATTAATGTTATGTTTTGCTTATCTGTTTATTTCACATTGTGTTGTATACATAATTGTTGCCGTGAAATAACATGTTATGTTCATTGAAAAGAGGAAATTTAGATTGAATTAATTTCGTGATACATGGAAGGAATCAAAGCGTCAAATCGACTTGTGACCTCTATGATCCAATTAATTCGATTTATTCATGGTTAATGATAGATTTAATGGATGGTGCACATTTACGCTTATTAAATCTCGAAGTCATTATATGGACCAAGTGGGAGATTGTTAGAATATTTAAACAATTAGTGGCCCATATAATTAAAGTTTGGACTCTATATTATTTGGCCCAAGATGATGGTTATTGGGTATATTAGAAATAGAATTCCTAGGGTTTAAATTCCCTTTGCTCTCTCTTCGTACGGTTTCTTTTGGGGACAAAAACCACTCCAAGGTGAGTGGATGGGTTGGCCTAGTACGTGGTGAATAAACTGCTCACCATGAACGTGGGAAAATCAGTATATATTCCCAAAAGGAAACTCCTTAAAAATCATCACAAAGAGGACGAAAAGGAAGGCAGAGAGCAAAAGAAACTACCGTACGAAGGTGTGAAGAATCAAGGCTACAATGGAGCAAGGTACCATTATACGTTAACTTAAATGTTCTTGTCTACGGATTGATTCAATAGTATTATCTAAGATCCTGCCGAATGAGAAGAGATTCATGTTTCAATGTTATGGAATTTACAGGAAAACCCCGTTGATGGTCGTTCGATCGACGCTGAGAATGATGATTACCCTGCGCGTGCGCCGCTGGAAAAGATTTGAGGCCTTCCTCGCCGTAGAGATCGTAGATCTGTCGCTTCTGAGGATCGCTCAAAACGTCGTAAGCTTCCGAGATTTGCTTGAATTTGGCCTCCGCTTCCACCTTGTTGCTCGCGTTCTTATCGGGATGCCAAATCATCGCGAGCCGACGATACGCCTTCTTGAGGTCGTCTTCACTCGCATTTCGATTCACTTTGAGGATGTTGTAGTAATCAACACCCATTTTCAATTGCTACGAAGCAATCAATGATTGTATTCAACTTCTTCTAGCTCTAGCTCTTCTCTTATCTGTGTTTTTCCTCTTAAATTGGTTTCAGGTCATTTAATGGGTCCCACATAATCTCGGCACTCGGCAGGGACACGGTTGTCATTTTTCGCTATGCACTTTTAAGCTTTATGGGCTTAAGTTGGGCCTGAAGTGATAAATGGATCAAAAGGTTTCGGTTTTATCTGAATTAAGGCCCATTGTTTATCAGCCCAGTCCCAATACCGTACCAAATCCCTAAGATTGATCACCTCAATTCATTCTCGTCATCCTCGAATTTATGTGAGAGGTTTTCGTTCGCCAAGAGTCGATACGATTATTCGTCGCTGTCTGGAATCTCCTGTTCAGATAAATTCGTAGAGGGAGGGTATACTTTGCAAAGGAGGCACGATGGTGAAGACGACGAAAGGAGGAAAGACCATGAACCCTACCGATGCTTATCGGAAGGAGATTCGAAAGAAGGAATTGAAGAGGGTAGGTTACTTATTGATTTTATTGATCGAATTTTTTGTGTGTTGTGCACGAGCTGATGTGTTTGTCGAATTAATATGTTCGGATTGTCGGTGCTTTTAGTTTCCGAAATGATTTCCTTGGGTTTGTGACTTTTCTTTTCCTGTAAGCTCTATTGAATTTGACGAGGTGTGTGACCTTAGCGAATGTGGATCGTACTGAGCTTGTTTGTTAGGTTGCGATTTTCTGAAGACGGTTGCTGTCTAGAGCTATGCATAAATTCGAGTGGCTTGTTTTATGTTTGATATGGTTCTGTGGGGACTTTTCGTTGATCATGTAACTTGCACTGAGTAGAACTTGCAAGTAGCAGGTTCTTACAGCCGATATAACTGAGTGACACACGAATTGTGCACCAATAAGTTTTTTCCACTTTTATTTTTCAGAATAAAAAAGAGCGGAAGAAGGTTAGGGAAGTTGGAATACTGAAAAAGGATCCAGAGACGTTGAAAGATCAAATAGAAAAGCTGGAGACAATGAGTGAGTATGACTTACGAATAAAGACATTAATCTTTTGACCTCTGATGTTTGAGCACTGTGATTCCTTGCTCTCTGGCAGTTGTGCACTCGTTCATTTTTTTTTCGATTTCCTTTTTTGTGATGGGAAAGTTCTAGAGAGAGGCTAACTGGATCTTCTTATTGTTTATAGTCGTCTTGTTTTGTTAGTTGGGGAGTTTATGTTTTAATAATATTTGCAGAGGCTGATGGTGCTTTGGATAAAGCTAGAAAACACAAAAAAAGACAATTGGAGGATACGCTAAATCTCGTCCTAAAGAAAAGAAAGGTGATTCAGATCTTTCTTTCAGTTATTTCGGTTGTAAGTTGTCACAGTACCTCTATTGTGATCGATGAATCTGGCAAGGTCTAGCTGTCAAAATGTTGCATATACCACACGGACCCATATGGCGTTGGCATTACGGGAGCTTTGAGGTTCTGTACTTGGTGTGAACTGTGATCGCACTTTTATTATTAGACTGCATAGAAGTATCCGTCTTTGATGGTGCTATATCTTATTAATTGAAGTGTTCATTTGTTTTCATTCTACATTTCTACTTGATTGGTTGAAAAAATTTCATGCATCCAACGTTCTTGCATTTATTCAAATAAAACTGCAGTTGCCATTTCATGACTATTTTCATGTATAAATTTTCGAGATATGTGAAGGTTGTTATTCATGTAATGTCTAACTGATTGACCACTTAAATTCATGTACAGGAATACGAAGACAAAATGAAGGAAAAAGGTGAAGCACCAGTCATGTTCAGGTTAGAAGTGTTTCAGCTGTCTTACGTTTTGAGTCTTGACCATCGTTTTAGGACATTCTTATCGAAGGTTTTTTAGTCGAGTTCTGGTTTGCACCCTCTTTTCAGTCATTTGGGATCTGTACGGCAGCGAACAGCTGGAGAAGAGGATGAAAGAGCCAAACATCCCAGACCTGAAGTAAGTTATGCAAAATTTGATACTTTACAACGCTAGACTCTCCGGCTGATCACTTGAACCCACATTCAGTAACATGTGAATGCAGGACTCGGTCTATTATCATCCAACATTGAATCCCTCTGGAGCTCCACCACCTGGAAAACTGCCAATGTTTAAGTCTTCCATTGGTGAGTGATGGTTCATTATACCAGTCTTCCTCATATTTTTATTTATGTTTCTTTCTTTATCCTTATCTTATTTCTCTTGCGATGTAGGTTCCAGGGTCCCTCTTTCAGAAGCATCGACGAGTAATCAAGCATCGTCATCAACCTCAGAAGCAGAAAATGCGGACTTTCCTCCTCCTTTACCACCTCCTCCACCACCTCCTTTGCCTGGTGCTGGCATGGAACCCATAGATGGCTCTATTCCAGCGTCTTTTCCGTTGCCACCACCACCACCACCGCCATCCTCACTGCCACCGAACCCATCAATGGCAGGTATTTCTACTCCATTTCCAACTCCACCACCGCCACCTGGACCCCCACCGAAAGAACTTCTCCCCATGCAGTCCCAACTTCCTCTTCCTCCTCCGCCGCCACCCATCCATCAATCTGCTCAGCCACCTCCATCCGTTACTTATGGTATTGAGCAGCCTGTAAACTCTGACGATTCCGCGTCCAGGAAACTAAATCAGGTACAGTTTTGTATCCTTCTATGATTTGTGAACATCATAGCAACTAAGTGAAGCTAATGTGGTACTAGATAATCTCCCTAGCTGGGCTTAGGGAAAAAACGAATAAATTTTTGAATCACTTGCGGTATCATGGTGGAACTGATCCATCATGCTTTATCTTTTCTTATACGATTTTGTGCTGATCATGTTTCAGATGCCAAGTATGCTTCCTCCGCCACCACCTCCACCGCCAATGATGCCCACCGCCTCAGTCGATCAGCAGCCGCAAGGATCTTCCATATCTGAAGCAAAATCTTCGGCAGATTCCAAAGATGTTGAAAGAGCTTCACTACCACTGCCCCCGCCTCCACCACCACCCCCAATTCCCGTACCTTCATTGGCTCCTAACATGCGACCCGAGATATTCACTCCGTTTCCGTTCCCTCCACCTCCCCGAGCTGATGTATTCCCACCAAACCCTTCCTCTGGAATATCAGGGCAACACATCCCGTCAGGCGCAGTGGCTCCGCCAATGTACCAAATCCCACCACCTTATGGACCTCCACCCATGATGAGACCCCCACTTCCGCCGGGCCCACCACCTCTTCCATACGACGACTTCAGCTCTCGACCATTCGTTGCTCAGAAGCCATCGTACGTCAAATCAGCTGCTTCGACTGTTGTAAAGAGGCCTTTAGCACAGCATAACCCAGAGCTTACATCCATGGTTAGTTTTGCAGTTTTACCTGTTCACCGTATGCTCCAATATAGTTGAATGGTGACTCTTATACAGAGATACATTTGCTTATGCCGTAAAAAGGAAAGCCAATTGCATGCGTGCTAAATATGTCACTCTTCTTGATTTCCATTTAGGTTCCTGCATCTGTACGAGTACGGCGAGAAACTGCCCAATCAAAACCGAAGCCAAAGACGTCATCATCATCAACAGCTATTGGCTCTAACCGCGCCATAGTTTCTGCGCCAGCAGTTCAGCAAAAGTCTGCTGGGCCTTCATCATCATCTTCTGCACAGAAGCCGCAGAGTATCGATGAGTCTTACATGGCTTTCTTAGAGGATATGAAAGCGCTTGGTGCTCTTGATGGTTGAGAAAGCTGAATTAATTAATGGGGGAGATCTTGTGATATTAGGAATTTGCTGGACTTTTTACCAAAAGTACTTCCTTTTGACTCTGATCGGATAAAGGCGCGTCGTGATCTCCCTCGTCCTTTGCTGTCTCTGTTGAGCTGTTGAGTTCAGAATTTATTCCCGTCTGTTACCGACATTTTAAAGAATCTTTGTAATTTAAACGAATGTGAAGATGCTACATTTCAGACAAAATCTTCGATTGCCTCGAAGACCAACTGTGTCTCCATAGAAAGAAAGACGAGCCCAATATTTGCAATTATGATTATTATGTATATCGTTTAGGCAAATATAGATGGACCACAAATAGAACATGCCGAGGACGGTGCGTGGAGGTATAAATAGTAAATACGAACACAATCACCCGCCTGTCTAGGCAGGATAATATGAACGAATATAATATTAAATTTATTTCTCATCAACTCCACAGCCCAATCATAATTTTGTTTGGACTTTTCATTTCAGGTCCCGATTCATTTAGGATTCAGGTCATGTCAGGAAAAATTTAGTTTTAAGGACCCAACTTCTGCGGTACCACTTCATTGATCTGAAATAACAATATGTGAAAGTTTGTAACACAAAACGATCATCCGGTACTACTTAATGATCATCTGATACCATTTCATTTCTGCAGTACCACTTTATGAAATAATAATATGCTGAAAGTTTGTAACACAAACGATCATCCTGTATCGGTTCATATAACTTTTATATCACTTTTTGCAGTTAGTTCTTCATCTCTAAATTTTACAGAAATTGGTCCTTTAAACTACAGTCTTTTCTAGGACATGAATCTTACATTAAACTTCTAATCGGACCTAAATTCAAATTTTTTTCCCCACTTGCTAATTTAATTAAAGCAATCACGTAGACTGCCAGCTTGCAATGGCGTCCTTCTTGCGTTTACATTGATTAAGAAACACCCAAATGTCGAAGTTTGACTTTCGAGAAAATGACATGAAAGGCAAGAAAGAAATAATCAAGTATCATTACATGTAATTGTGAGGTCACTCCACTTTTTGGGCAAAGATTGTGTAGTAGTAACAATGATTAGAAGGTCGAGGGAATAGTAGTAGGGTCGGATCTGTACTTGTCCGAATCTCCTTAGATTCTTGCTTGGAAGTTCTTGTAGAAGGGCTGCTTTACGCCCCCATGGGAACGTCTTACATTGCTGCGTTTGTTGTCGTCTTCGTCTTCCTAAACCTCCATGGCTCTTGCTCTGCAATGCCTCTGTGTACAGATTCAAGTAAGTGCAACTCTCTTCGACGCAGTTGTGAGTTCAACGTCTTCAATTCTTCGCTGCTTATTTCTCTGAAATTTCAGCGGCGCCATTTACTCCAAATCCTCAGCTCAGATTCTGCCCCTACGATGGCACCTCATGCTGCAACGCCACCGACGATTTGCTTCTGAGGAAGAACTTCGAATCCATGAACATCTTAGATCCTAATTGCGCTTCCTCCGTCAAATCGATCCTTTGCTCGGTAAAACGCCTTCAAAATTTCGCGCTTTTTTTTTCGCTCGTATTGATGATAGGAAGATGGTTCCCCTTTTAACTGTTGCATCAATTCTGCAGAAATGCGATCGATTCTCAGCTGATCTTTACAGAGCCAACGATCCAATTCTTCCCCGACAAATTCCCATCCTCTGCAACTCCACTCAGTCGAGCTTCTGTTCCCAAGTATGGAACAACTGCCAAAACGTCTCCATCGCAGGCTCGCCTTTCGCCTCTTCTTCGAAATCCCAGCCTCGTTCTAACGCCACAAAGCTCGCCGATCTATGGCCGTCGAAATCCGATTTCTGCAACGCCCTCGGCGGGTCGCCCGACGGCGGATCCGTATGCTTCGCGGGTCAACCCGTAACCGTAAACGAAACCCTAACACAAAGCAGCCCGCCGCCGCCGAGCGGCATGTGCTTAGAAAAACTAGGCAACGGTTCTTACCTAAACATGGCTCCTCACCCAGACGGTTCGAACCGAGCCTTCTTCGCTAGCCAGCAAGGGAAGATATGGCTAGCCACCGTCCCCGAGGTGGGCTCGGGCGGTTCGTTGCAGCTCGACGAATCGAGCCCCTTTTTGGACCTTAGCGACGAGGTTTACTTCGATGCAGAGTTCGGAATGTTGGGGCTCGCTTTCCATCCCAATTTCCTGAAAAATGGGCGGTTCTTCGTCTCCTTCAACTGCGACAAGGCGAAGTCTCCCAACTGTGGTGGAAGATGCGCTTGCAACTCAGACGTAAACTGCGATCCTTCGAAGCTCAGCCCAGACAACGGAGCTCAGCCCTGTCAGTACAACAGTGTTGTTGCAGAGTACACTGTGAATGGCACCGCTTCTTCTGATCCTTCCTCGGTATGTTGTCTATCTCTAACGTTTAACTCTTTCACATGTCGTGAAAATGCAGTAAAAATGGGTTCTTTTTCTGTTCGAAAAAAGGCGACGAGGGCTAATCCTTCGGAAGTTAGAAGGATATTCACCATTGGACTTCCTTTTACTCTGCACCATGGAGGGCAGATCCTCTTCGGGCCAAAAGACGGTTATTTGTACTTCATGATGGGGGACGGCGGAGGGGCGGGAGATCCTTACAATTTTGCCCAGAATAAGAAGTCTTTGCTGGGGAAGATTATGAGGCTCGACGTCGATAATATCCCGAGTGAGTTTTTGTTCGACTGATTGGTATTATTATTACAATCTTCGCACGGAGACGCTCATGGTAAGCTATCGTTGTTTTTTCTAAGGCGGGGCTGATATCGGTCAGCTTAATCTGTGGGGAAACTATTCGATACCAAAGGACAATGCATACACAGTCGATAAAGATTTGCAGAAGGAGATTTGGGCTTTAGGGTTACGAAATCCATGGAGGTGCAGCTTCGATTCGATGAGGCCCGAGTACTTTCTGTGCGCAGATGTTGGACAAGTACGTAAGAAACCTTTTCGCTATTTCTGTCTGAATCTGCTGTTGTTGATTTAAGAAATCTGCTGTTAACTGATGACATCTGTTAGGATGCTTACGAAGAAGTGAATCTCATCAGCAAAGCTGGGAATTACGGCTGGCGTGTTTACGAAGGGCCTTACCTTTACAACCCGCCGAAATCTTTGGGAAGCTTCAATACTTCGCCGAGCTCGATAAATCCGATATTTCCCATCATGGGATATAATCATTCAGAGATCAACACAAACGAAGGCTCAGCTTCGATAACGGGCGGCTACTTTTACAGATCTTCGTCCGATCCTTGCATGTATGGAAGGTAAAGAAAACGAGTCTTCTACCTTATGCTTAAAAACTGCATTTTTTCCCGACTGAGAACATCCTAAAATCTTGGTTCAAAAATTTGTAGGTACATTTACGCAGATCTATACGCAGGCTCGATATGGACGGGCGTAGAAAATCCTGTGAATAGCGGAAACTTTACGAGCGAAAAGATTCCATTTACGTGCGCCCGAGATTCTCCTCTAAGCTGCACTTACACGCCCAAGTCGGGGCCCGCCCTGAGCTACATATTCTCCTTTGGAGAAGATAACAGCAGAGATGTTTACCTTCTTACCAACAGTGGGGTTTATAGGATAGTACGCCCTAGCCGATGCAACTATGCTTGTGCTAAGGATAGTGGCTCGGGCCCAGCAACCCGAGGCCCAAGCCCGCCTCGCTCGGGCTCGAACCGTTATGTCTCGGGAGGCTCGGGCGGGATTTTCTTGGTCTTGGTTTCGGTATTGTACTTGGTTCGGCCCTGATGGATGATGCGTGACTCTGTTTTTGTGTCCTTGTAATGTAAAACATTCTTCATAAGAAATGAGAGCAAAAGGATTTCTGAGAACAAATTTAGGAGGGAAAATTCACAAAGTATCTAGACCATTAAAGATTTACAGCACTTGACTAGCTAATATCATCTGCAAAAATCATTCTCTTCATCGTCAGAGCGGTCCTAAGATTGTCTGATCAAAGAGTTTCGCCGAAGTGTCATCTCATGTTGCAGCAAGAAGGCCTCCCAAGTTGTCTGAGTTTATTCCACAGGCAAATCATCTGCCTCGGAGACTGATAATGAGCTGTTATGTAGCCTTCTATGCATCCGAATTGGCAGAATTTCAAACTGTGAACGTACTCGACGGGTTTCGAGCTGTTGAATTTCTCGACCCACATTCCCACGCTGACATCTTCCATCTTAAACAGCTGATCGAAAAACCAAGATTTCATCAAAAAAATTGTAAGGTTGAGAGAGTAAGTTCATGGGATTTGATCACTTACCCTCAATCTGTGTTTCTCAAAGTCAGAAATGATGAATCTTGCGATGTCGTTTGAGATGATGTATCCCGGCCCATTTGCATACGGTGGATACACTTCCTCGGGCCATTCCTTAACCAAAGAATTAGGCAGAAAAATGAAAGGTTTCAAACTCAACGCAGATGAAACGAATCACTGTTATTAGGTTCAACGGTGTGGCGCAGATGAAGTTAGTACCTCAAAGGTAACAGCCCATTTACCGCTACGAAGGGGCTTGTGGTAGTAATTTATGTTTCCAATATACAAGCTCTTGTTTTCTGGGACTTGCTCTGCTTCGTTGATCACTGCGTCTACTCTCACGAATGTATCGTCGTCGCCCTTCATGATGTATTTTGCTGATACCGTGCGAACCTGGGAACACATCATATGTCAATAAGTAAACGCATTCAATATGGAATGGAATATAGCTAAGACTTGAGAGCGCAATTAGTGCTCAATACGCACCCCGAATTCGCATATGGCAACAGTTTTTAGGACGACAAGGTCGTAATTGTCCATGTACGGTACGATGACAATGTCACCGAAGAATTCAGCTTCTCTCTTCACCTCAATGTTCACTTCCTTTCGCCCGTGCTGTTGAAGAAAATCAGCCGTAAAAGTTAACTTTCGACGTTCATTACTATCAATGTAAACAATCAGAACCTTACAAGTTACAACTCACCAGGGCAACGAAAAAACGTGCGACGACATCAGAGGATTTGACCAGCCTATGTTGCATCCAAGATTTCCTAACAGCCATTCGTTCGGCGAAATGATTTCCAGCTGAGAGGATACCTATAAACAGTTCGACTGGTTTGTCTGAAATCGGCGGAGCTTTCCATTTTTCAGACAAGTCGAGGTGCTTCTGAGGAGCAAAGCTGGGGTGTGCCGTAGGCAATGAACCAGCTACAATCGAATGGATATCAACGTCACCGTTGAGGAATAAACCAGTGGCATCCTCGAGCGCAAAACCCTGTAAAGTTAGGGACACGATCGTAAAAGAAAAAAAAAAGAAAAACTTAAACATAAGATGGGAGCAGTTCAACGCTCACCGTGCGATAAGGGAATGAGGTGATATGCCTCCCATCGATGTTGATATGGTAACCTTCCAAGCCAGCGCTCAGAGTAAGCACAAACAACTTCCCCTCTGAGAAAGGAAACGGCCAATCAATGGAGACTTGTTTCGTTCTTCCTATTAGCCTATTTACCCACCATGATGCCTTCGATTTCTCTGACCCGTTATCATCGTCCCTTATCCACTTTTCACACTTCGCCAAATCGTCAACTACAGAAAGTAGAAACGAGAAGGGCTCATGAATCTCGGGCAGTGTTTATGATTAACCAAGAATAGGAAACATTAGGCATCATGCTTAACGTGTAATATAGTGAAATGCGGTAACAATATAGATAAATATCCTTCCAAATCACACAAATTTGAAAGGCTCTTTAATGTGAAAGAAAACTGCCACATTCATTGTTCTACTGGCTTAAGGGAACCACACAGCACACATTATTGGATTAGTAAAGTCAGACCCTTTTCACAAATTAATAATGAGAATTTAAAGAATCCCACGATAAAACCGAGTCATCAAATCTACGTAACATTGTTTCCCGGGTAGAAGCATACAAAACCAAGAGAAAATAACAGAGTTTGCATTCCACTCACCAGTCTCCTCATCAGCCTGAGATTTCCAACCTTCGCATCTCTGTGGCATTCCCCACTGCATCCTATAACAAGTGTTCATCTCAATAACAGGCTTTCCACTCCAATCCCCTTTCAACCTAGGATTAAAATGAAAAATCCTTGGTGGATCTTCACCTTCAACGGTCTTCAATCCCTGCAACTCCATCATGAACTGCGAAACCATCACATACTGTCCCTCTTGAAGCAACGAAATCTTTGTCTCGGTCTCGGCGTGGGCCACCCTTGGCTTTCCGACTATTGTGACATGCGAACCCAACGTCAACCCGCAAGGCAACAGCAAAATTCGACCGTTCTTGGAAAATTCATGACCAGTAACTGATATAGAATGTGGGCATATCTCAGACTTGTTACCTTTAACACTGGGACCACTGCTAAGAACACTAACCCCCTTATCAGTTCGATTTTTACTGATCGATTCGAGGTCTTGCCAGAGCCTTCTGCCCAGCTCGATAGCCTCGTTCGCAGACTTCGAAATCCCACTTCCGAAAATCAAATTCCCAATGCTGGCAGTGAAATTCAAGTTGGAAAGAGGCGAGCGACCTGAACTTTTGACTGATTTAGCAGGTGATTGCAGTGGGTTATCAAAGGGGCGAAAAGGGGCATCGTTTTTATCTAAATTCTCCTCAATCTCCAGTAAGAAATGATCCCCGTTCACAAGGGCAGTATTACTACCGCCACCGCCGAACGAATTGTCCTCAGAAACCGAACTCAGCAAATTTCTAAACACGAAAGGGACTTCGAAGCTCACCAGAATCACGTACAAAAACCCTAACACAATCAGGATTCTAATCGATCTCCGCCGGCTAACTGAAAATAGCAGGTCAAGATTGCACCTTTTCATCTTTCGTTCTTCAGTACCTACTACCTTCACGATGAACTGAAAAATACGCCGAAGGAAGCTCAATCAACAACTTCCGAACATTGTAAAAGCAACAGAGAACGAGCCCAAACACAGTAGCGAATTTCTCCTTCCCTGTATGTCTAGATAAGCTGCCAAAAATGAAATTAAAGAGATATAATAAATAAAGGCAGCGAAAGGTTTTAGATCATCGACGCGTAGCTTTGCGACCAACACCTATATATAGCATACGAGAGAAAGGTGACAAACAACAGATGGATTCAATGAGCTGCCATGAGAGAGAGAGAGAGAGAGAGAGAGAGAGAGAGAGAGAGATGGTCTTATTTGCCTATAGATCGGTTTCGCACTTCGAATATGAATGAGCTCCTTTCGGGGAAAATTGCAAAATTCTGTTCCTTTATAATATTATGTTATAAGTTAATTTATATTGACCCATTTTGCCTTAATTCTTTTTTTGGGATACAATTACCATAATTTCGGTAACTACAATACATGACATGGTTAACGTAGAATATTTAATAAAACGGACGAAATACATAACGTAGCACATTTATTGTCCACTAGACGAACGTGGACTGGCGTAATATATATTGAAGTTCATTATTCTTAAGCCATAAACTGTTACGCTTACTGATTATTTATTAATCATTAATTAAATTGAGACGTATTTCACATTTCCTTCATGACTGAGCATTCGAGAATAAAGATCGTCCAAGAATTATTTATTAGATCGCAGTTTTAATTAATTAATACGTGTGTCTTTGTCCACCTGCCATTTTACTCACTGTCGACATATATAACATATGACACGTGTCTAATAATTCGTTAATGTCTTCTAATAAAGTAGTATCTAGTTTTATAGGACACGTTAATATGGGCCTATATTTTCTCGTTAAAGATATGCGGACCCCACGTTATCAAAGTTTACATCTTTGGATTCTTACACACAGCTTAAAAGCCCATATTTTTCTATTTCGATGGACTTCTTTAATTTCTCAATTAATTATAAATATAAAGTCCAAAAAAATCCCATGTCCGCTTTTCTATTTCCACAGCCAAGTCAGCTACGAAGCACACAAGAAATTCCCAAGCAGCAGCCTCTTATCTCTTTCCCCATAAAGATACAATCTTTGCACAGAATGAATTCCATAAGAACATCGATCGCCAACCAATTCTCAAGCTCTTCATTACATAGCAGCTCAGATGGCTGGCGATTTAAGGCTTGGCGAGTACATAGGATTAAGAGAAGGCACCATTCAAAAAGCCTGCAAACTATCCATGAAAGCCCACGAAAAGTACCCTTCGAAGCTTTACGTTCATGAGAAGAATCGTAGCTCTGCCGAGGCTTTCTTCGCTTTCCCTAGTTCTTGGTCCGTGGATGAACTGTATTACGGCAAGAAGCCCTTCGCCGAGACGAAGATCGACGCTTCTGTGTTTCCATCCATGAAGAGCGTCGGCAGCGAAGAGATAGCCTTGGTTAACGAAGCTTTTAGCAGGCGATTTCATGAGCTCTTGACCAAATCGTCCCTTGCAATCGAGGTACCATAGCCCTAATTTAACGGTGTTCTTCTGTAACTTGCTGAATTTCGTCTTGAACAATTTGGGGAATTTCGCCCTGTGAAGAATCAGGTGATTTCTCATCATTACAACTGTGTAAGTGTATTTGCAGGTGGAGAAGGCTATTTCAGACAAGAAACAGATAATCTTAACTGGGCACTCCTCAGGCGGCGCCGTAGCCGTCCTTACAACAATTTGGTTCTTCGAAAAATACGTAAGATCCAACGAAAATCAATCGCCTCCCTTCTGCGTGACCTTCGGTTCTCCCCTCGTCGGCAATCTAATCCTCTCCCACGCCTTAAGGCGAGAAAATTGGGCCCGCAATTTCGTCCACTTTGTAATGAAGCACGACGTTGTTCCTCGTGTAATGCTGAGCCCTCTCCCCCACCTCGAACAAGGCCTTAAACACATCCTCGACTTTCTCAACCCTAAATCCCCTTACTACCAAAACGAAGCCATTGGAAAATCGAGCGTTGCGATGAACTTCTTGCTTTCTCTGATGAGGAACGCCATGTCTGTTTCTAGCCACGAGGCTTGTTACCTAAAGGGATGTACAAATCTTCTGTTGGAAACGGTTTCGAGCATCGTGCAGCTCAGCCCTTACAGGCCGTTTGGGATTTTCGTGTTCTGCACGGGCAATGGGAAGCTTATGGTGTTAAATAACTCGGACGCCGTTCTTCAGATGTTGTTCTACTGCCTTCAGCTCGGGCCCGACGAGCAAAATCCCGACTTTGTTCATGGGATGTTGAAGGAACACCTCGCCTACGACGGGGAATTGCAGGAGAGCCTTGATATGCAAGACGTTACTTATTTGGAGAAGTTGGTTGATGTCCCTCTTTCTGCTGAAGCCGTATCTAAAGATGCGGCAGTGCTCAACGATCTTGGATTGGTACGTACGTATTTTCTCGTTCGAATTTATTTCGACGTGAGAATGCCATTTTTGGTCCACAATGTCCGGAGTATCCGCGCTTTTCGTCCCCCGTGTTCTGATATGCCAAGTCGTCAATGTTACTGATTTTATGTCGTTTTGATCCCCCGGTGTAAATTCAACCGTTAGTTTGACGTATTTTAAGGGCCGGGTCGGGTCGAATTTTGCGGGCCGAAGAACGCAGGACAAGACCACAATGGCCCGGTCGCCTTGCCCTGTAAATTTCGTCAAAACTAACGGTCAAATTGACCGCGATGGGACCAGAACGGCACAAATTCATAACGTTGAGAGGACTAAAAGTGGCACGTCCATAATACTCGAAGCATTGGGGACCAAACATGGCATTCCCCCCTTTTTTTCCAACGGTAACCGACATTAGAGGCACGTCGCGAAATACTTCTTCAGACCGCACAGGCGAGGCTGTGCCTCCGAGCAGCGGGGGAGCTCGAGCAGCAGAAGCTCAAGAACGAAGAACGAATGGATTCCAACAAGGAAAGCATAAGGGAAGCCCTGAAGGCAATCCAAGAGTACCAGACGAGCTGCGAGCTCCGAAAGATCGGTTACTACGACGCCTTCAAGCTCCAAAGACAGAACGCCGACTTCGACGCGAACCTCAACAGGCAAGAGCTCACGGGAATATGGGACGAGATCGTCGAGATGCTGAGGCGCCACGAGCTCCCCGACGGGTTCGAGGGCCGACGGGAGTGGGTCGAGCTCGGCACGCGGTTCAGGCGGCTCGTCGAGCCTCTCGACATAGCCAACTACTACAGGCACTCTATGAACGAGGATACCGGGCCATACATGGCTAAGGCCCGGCCCAAGAGGTACAGGTACGCCCAGAACTGGCTCGAGCACGCCGAGGGGGTCGGGCCTCGGGCGGGCTCGGGCTCGGAGAGTACGTTCTGGGCCGAGGTTGAGGAGGTTAGTAGGGTCGGGGCGTTTGGAGCTGTTAGGGAGAGGGTCGGGAGGTTGGAGAAGGAGGTTTTGGGGTGGGTGAAGGGCGGGATTTTGGGGAGGGACGTCTTTTTGGAGGAGTCGACTTTTTCGCAGTGGTGGAGGAGTTTACCGGCCGAGCATAGGGCGACATCTTGCCTGTCGACTTACATGGGTGGTTAGTTGTTTTTTATGTTTTTTAAGAAGTGTTTGATGGGTTTCTATGTAATAAGTATGTATTCATATCAGTGTTTTAAAAAGCGTTTTTTTGCGCGCTCCAAGGCGCGATTTAGCGTAAATAGGCATGAAAACGCGATGACGCGTAAATTAAAAAGCGCTACAGTACACATTAATATTGCGACAGAGGAGAGATGCAGTCACGCATAGATAGGCAATGATTTGACTAGATGCAGTCGCAGTCACGCATAGAGAGGCAATGATTTGCCTAGATGCAGTATTTGACTAATTTATTCTAATTTTTTTCAAATTTCATTTTACTTTTTCAAGTTTGTATGCCGACACACAGTACAAACACGTCATATTATTTTAGTTTTCCAAATATTTTCTAACTTTTAAATTATTTCCACCCAAACATAAAAAGCTAGTTATTTAATGTAATCTATGTGATAAAAAATAAATAAAATTAATTATTTTATCATTTGTTTAACAACGATCAAATCGACATGCATATCTTATATTTTTCGATACTGGTAAAAATAGTTTTTTTAAATACTACATTTTAGGGTCTTAAAATTTTAGTAGTTATTTGTTCAATATTTTTAATGCTGGTCTATGAGATGAAATTACATTTAAAAATTCTATTAAATCTTACGTACATGAATTGTTTAATATATTTGTATATTTTTTATGTTTGGAATATATTATTTAGATTTTACATATTTTATGGAACCCAAATTTTATATTAAGGTTGAATAATGTGCTTATGATTAATAATTTGTTATAAATTATGTTTCTTAACGTAATAAATGACTTGTCCGAAATACTCACGCAATACGCTACGCTATATACGCTACGCGCTATCTGCACTGAAACGCGACGCGTTGCGCTATGCGCGTTTTAAAACACTGATTCATATGCATCTATAATATCTATACTATCTATACTTCTATGATCCGTTTGGTTTCCCCCATAAGCCCATATAGTATAAATGATATTACCTTATTTAATGTTTGGTTTAGTATTTCCAGTCCGCAACTAGTATTTCAGCCCGAGTAGGAGAAAGGCCCGTAATAAATAAATTGTTTTATCAGGCAAGATAAATTATATTGGGCTTGTAATAAACCGAACGGCAGTACTATATTATTATATAAAGGGTGTGGGGTGGCTATAAACTTTCACTTTGGTCTGTCATATTTATTTGCAATTTAGGCCCTCTAGTTTTATTTAATATTACTTTAATAATTTTCATGTTACTTTTATATTTTCGTTTATTATACTTACACGCTCTAAATAATATTTTTCTTTTATATAGTTATAAATTATATTTCATCAACTTGATAATAAAGAATAAATCTAAATATTAAGAGCAACATAATATATTAAATCATATGCACACACGTAGGCGTGTGGAAAAACTAAAAGTACTAGTATGTATAATATACGTGGGATGATTTAGGGAAATGGCTGTTTTTACAAAGTTGCATTTTAAGTCTGTAAAGAAGGGTGTATCTTTACTACAGAAAAGTCATATGAGAAATAGATCATGTTTTACAAGTAATGGCGTTGGGGGAGCTCCAACCGTCCTGTAAACGCCACTCTATTCATGGCGTTTGCTACAGTGCCCCGCTACCTGTGGCGGGGCACTGTTTCCTTCGATTTTTCTTTTTCACTTTCGTTTTCTAATTTATGGGATCAAATAACGGTTAAACCAGTTGAATTACAGAATGAGTTTGGTCATAGTGAGGAAGACGATTCTGTTAAAAAAACAGTGAGGAAGACGATGATGGGGAATTGGGGATTGATTTTACAGTTACGAGTATAACCTTACGATTAATTATAATTGCAGAATTATTTACACTACAGATTATTTCGATTCCTATGGAATTATTTAATAAAAGAAGAAAGTGAAATGTAATAAACTGCACATTCTGTTATTTTATTATGTAAAATTATTTCCTAATAATTAATTCTGTTTAATTATACGATAGACTAATAGTAACTATTAATATTATAATTATTATCATTTTATTGTATAATTTAAAATTTCCATTATCTTCAAATAATTGTATAGTAAAATTTATTAACTATATGGGATAGATTGAGAATATTTTGTTTGGATAAAGAAAAATATAGGGGAAATGGTTGGAGTAGAGTGACACCGTTTGAACTGTAAATTTCAAGAAATTACACTGTAGCAACTCTAAATATGGAGGAACAGTTGGAGATGCTCTAGGAGATTCTCATTAGTCCTCGTTATATAAAGAGAAGTTTTTCAAGGAGGATTTATTTGAAAAAAGACCTATATTGCAAGTAACAGGGTTGATGGAAAAAATAATTGACACTTGGGAAATGAGATTAGTCATCGGAGTTGGATTGCTCAACCAGAATGTTGCTCTTTAGTAATCAAAATTTTAAGTCACTGTTTTTTTTTTTTCTTGAGATAATGACTGTGATTTTGTTTTGGAGAAGATGACAAAGCAAAGCCCATGTGAAGTGAGGCTCATCACTACTTTCGAGTCGGGCATGGGATGTTGGGTGGATGATTAAATTTTTGTTATCATTACCATCCACGAATTTAATTCCTTTCCAAGAGCAAAGGCAATGAATATGGTATAAAAATTTTGATCTTTAATAACCTTGATAAAGAAATGGCAGCTACTTTAGCAAGAAGCCTAAGTATCAAAAAACGATTTAATCAAATTACCATAATTTTCTTGAACTGTGTCTTACTTTACAAAAATTGTTACTTTATAAGTGAAGCAAATAATAAAGTTGATGTAATCAATTGCGCATGCTTATAAGCAAACAATTACTTAACATGAAAAAGTTAATAACTTAGCAAGGAAAAAAAACAATATTACGATGATGCCCGATGATTATTATTGTTATATTATATTCGCGGAGATTATGTATCAAATTACATCATAAATTGATGGCCAAACCGCCACCCTCTTTACTTACCCCACATTATATATTTCACAGGTATACTTTTTTAACTTTTTTTATATTGTGGCGTGAGATCCATAACTTTGAGGAATCATCTTCGGACTGCCAATGTCTTTGTATATCTATCATTTATTCATATCTTTAATCCAAATTTAGTAATTTCTATGAATTCTTAATCGTGGAGTTTGGAATTAAGCACATGGAGTAGCTAACTAAAGACAGCCCAGAATAGTAATTTACATATAATTAACTCAATCGCTATCAAATATAGAAACCAAGAAACTCCTCATAGAGATCTAAAATTAGCATCAAATGACAAAATTACCTGTTCACCCTGTCGGTCGACCAAACATTCTATATGTTGTCGATCTATTTGCCCCCACGTCTCAAATCGCATTCAATGAAATTTGTAGTGATTGTATGTGGTAATTTTCCAATCTTATGATTTATTGAAATCAATAGTAGCTAGTTTAACATAACTCTCATATACAATTTCCAAAAAATTACAATTCGTATTCACTTTCTGTTGTTTACGGATCAATCGTGGCGGGTAAAGGAACTATTCCTACTCTTAAATAAACCACCACCAAACTCACCCACCCCATAATTTCACATACTGTATATAGAATATATAATACATAGATATATACTATGCTATAATATAAGGTAACACTAACATTGACACACGCAAAATAAAGTTTATAAATATAAATAAAGAAAAGAAAAAAGAAAATATACTACAAGCTTGCTAAATGCCACCACCACCATAACCACCGTAGATCAGATTTAGTTCTTCTAACACAAACACTACGACAACAATGTCGAACTCCGCCAAGCAAATCACCGCCGCTCAATCCACAAGGGAGCTGAAAACGCGAATCCTCACCGCCCTCCAACGCCTATCGGACAGAGATACTCAGTCATCCGCCGCGGCGGAGCTCGAGACAATCGCCGCCACCCTCCTCACCCCCACCACCATCCCCATCTTCATATCATCCGCCATCGCGGCCACGCACTCGTCGGACACATCCCCGGCCCGCCGTCACTGCGTCCGCCTCATCTCCGTCCTCTCCCGCCACCACGGGCCTCACCTCCTCTCTCCCCACCTGCAGAAGCTCGTATCCGCCGTCCTCCGCCGCCTCAGGGACCAGGATTCCAGCGTTCGCTCCACCGCCGCGTCGGCCGTGGCCGATCTCGCCTCGTCGGGCCACCACCCCTTCAGCACCCTCACCAAACCGTTCTTCGAGGCGCTCTTCACGGATCCAGATCCGAACGCTCAGTCCGGCGCGGCATTGTGCTTGAATCGGATCATCGAGGCGGCGGCGAGTCACGGGGCGGCTATTTCGAGCGCCGACGTGGCTGGGCTGAGGAGGATTCTGGTGAAATTGGAGAGATTGGTTAGGAACGAAGGGTTTAAAGGGAAAGCTGCTGCGTTAGGGGTTTTGAGCAGTGTCGTCGGCGTCGAAGGCGTGCTAGTGACTGGGAATGCTACTAAAAGCTTAATTGGATGCCTAATGGAGTTTTTGGCCGGCGAAGAGTGGGCCGTGAGGAAGGCCACGGCTGAGGCTCTGTGGAGAATGGCCGCCTTTGGGGTGGGTGAGGACAAGAGTATGCTGTCAGAGTTTAAACCTTCTTGCTTGAAGACTTTCGAGGCAAAGAGATTCGACAAGGTTTGCATTTCAGTTTGGTTCTATATGGTATTCTTTCTGACTATCAGCATATAGCTGTGTAGAATCTGTTGGACGTTCCTATGATCTTATGCCTGTAATCTTTGACCTTTTGGTTCCTTTTTCTGGAAATTTCTTGCTGATCAGGTGAAGAATGTGAGGGAGATGATGAATCAGATGATAGAGGCTTGGAGGGAGATTCCTGATCTATCCAACGAGTTATCGCAGGCAGCTTCATCGAAAGGTTTGCGATTCATGGATTTACTTATTCGTTGGCTTAACTTCTTCGATTTTTCTGTTTCATTCCTATATGTCAATTAGCCCGACGAATGCTTGCAGAAAACGAAACGTCAATCGCTTCATCGAAGAAAGCTCATACCCACCCCAACGATGCACCTCCTCTTTCCACAGCTAGAAAGAGAAGTCATCTCCCCATCCAAGTAAAGAAGAACGAGCCCGCCATGTTTCGGAAATTAGATCGTAAGAAGCCCTCCAACTCAAAACCCGAAATAGCACCAGCACCTAATCGTACCCCCGAATCTGTAATCATCGAAAATGGTACTCTGAGTTATGACGAAGAAGATAGACCTGCGAGGGAGAAGACAGAGGTCAGAAGATCCTTGTTTAACGATGCCAATCAGATTCCTAAACAGAGCCTCGGTGGTTTAGCTCCTTGCGATGAAGGCCAGAGGGAGTTCGAAGATCTGTCTGTGATTCGTAAGCAACTCTCACAGATTGAGAATCAACAATCTAGCTTGTTAGATATTCTCCAGGTGAGCTTTTTTTCTTTTCCCCATCTCTTAACCTAATCTTCAAACTGGGATCTCAATGGCTGCCCTTGAGTACCAGCTATTTCTACGCAAAACAACGCGTCGAATCATCTCATGGGATAAAAATTTCTTGCCAGAAATTCATCGGCAGTTCGCAGAATAGCATGCAGTCTCTTGAGAATCGTGTGCACGGCCTCGAACTTGCACTCGACGAGATTTCCTTCGACTTAGCCCTGGTGACTGGGAAACTGTCTCAAAACAGTAGTACTAAGTTCTGCAGCTTCTTGGGCGGTCCCAAGCTGTGGAGAAAAACAGAATCTAGTTATCGATCGGCTGTCACTTCAGCTCAGAACATGAGAAATAAGAACGCCGATGAACGGCGCAGATACGGTTTTCGAGGCGGTGTTGGGATTATAAAGAACCCTTTGGCTGAAACCCCGCAAGTCTCTTCGGGCGGGATGTGTAAATAGTGTTTCTGTATGATATTTACGGGGGCGAAAAAGGGCTATGTTACGCAGATGATCCCAGGTATGTCAAGATCCATTTTTTATTTCCATTTTCAAGGAATTTATTGGCAATCTTTGAAGAGTTCATGATGATCTTGTCCCTGGTGTAGATTCTCAGATATACATATGGGAAATCGAACTGTGACTGAGTAAAGATGATATAATGCATAAGCTAAAGATGGTGAGAAATAGTTGGCGCATCCTCAAACAGAAGAAGCATTGCTGCTTTGTGGAAATGTTAAATGTTTTTCTTTTTTCTTTTTGTTTTCGAATTGTGTGAATTACAACAAGTGTTCTTTGCCCTTTGGACATTTGGAAATAAAATTTCTTCATCCATAGCCCATGAACAAGCACATCATATATGAGGACGTGCGAATAACATAAAATGTATCAATAATTTCAGATAATTTAACCATGCAAAAAGGCAAAAGAAAACTGCACTAACACTAATGGCCACCACACTAGCACAGTCTCAGGTTTCCAATTCAGCCCAGCCATCAACAAATGGGCCTTAAGCCCAATAACGGCCTTAAGCCCAATAACAGCCCATTAGTAAAGCAAAATGGTGATCAATTATGTTATCTTCAGACCAAAGTGGCACGTGTCGCCCTTCTTCATCTCTATCCCTTTCTTCCCCGACCGAATGTTTAAACCCCTAAAATCTCCATCTTCAGTAAGCTCGAACACTGGCGAGATGACCAAATTGACCCTCCTACCACATCCCCTGACCCACGCCATCGTACCCTTACCCCTGCCCACCTTCCTCCGCCAATCGGACAACCACCGCCGTCGAAGTTTTTCCGTCGCCTGCAAGTCAAAGCCCAGGGAAGTCATTCTGGGCAACCCTTCTATCACGGTATCGCCGGGAAAATACACCTACGACGTCGAGACCTTGATCAACAAGCTTTCTTCCCTCCCGCCACGCGGCAGCATCGCGCGGTGCCTCGACACGTTCAAGAACAAGCTTTCCCTCTCGGATTTCAGCCTCGTGTTCCGCGAGTTTGCGCAGCGTGGGGATTGGCAGCGGTCGCTTCGCCTGTTCAAGTACATGCAGCGTCAGCTGTGGTGCAAGCCGAACGAACACATTTACTCTTTAGTCATTGGAATTCTCGGCCGTGAAGGGCTTTTGGACAAGGCAGCTGAGGTATTCGACGAAATGCCGACGCATAGTGTGCCGAGGACCGTTCTTTCCTACACCGCTATCATAAATGCGTACGGCAGGAACGGCAAGTACGACGTTGCGTTGGAACTGTTGGAGAAAATGAAGAAAGAAAGGGTTTTGCCCAATATATTAACCTATAACACTGTCTTAAATTCATGTGCTCGTGGTGGGTATTCTTGGGAGGGGCTACTGAGTTTATTCGGCGAGATGAGGCATGAAGGCGTTCAGCCCGATTTAGTTACGCACAATACGCTATTAGGGGCGTGTGCTAGTCGCGGTTTGGGGGACGAGGCTGTGATGGTTTTTAGGACAATGAACGAAAGTGGGGTTTTGCCCGATTTAACAACTTACAGTTATTTGGTCGAGACATTTGGAAAACTAGGGAGATTGGAGAAGGTTTCTGCGCTCTTGAGGGAAATGGAAGAATCGGGTAATATGCCTGAGCTTGTGAGTTACAATGTTTTGTTGGAGGCTTATGCAGATAATGGGAAAATAAGCGAAGCTATGGGGGTTTTCAGACAAATGCGTGAAGCAGGTTGTGTCCCTAACGCCTCAACTTATAGCATCTTGTTGAGTTTGTTTGGGAAGTATGGAAGATATGAGGAGGTGAGAGAGCTTTTCCTTGAGATGAAAGTGAGTAATACAGAGCCAGATGCAGATACATATAACATCCTTATACGGGTATTTGGTGAGGGCGGCTACTTTAAGGAGGTAGTGACTTTGTTTCATGACATGGTGGAAGAGAATGTGGAGCCCAATATGGAGACTTACGAGGGGCTTATTTTCGCGTGTGGAAAGGGAGGTCTCCATGAGGATGCAAAGAAGATATTGCTTCATATTAATGAGAAAGGTTTGGTGCCTAGTTCGAAAGTTTACACTTGGGTGATTGAGGCCTATGGCCAGGCTTCCTTGTACGAGGAAGCTCTTGTTGCTTTTAACACGATGAACGAGGTTGGGAGTGTGCCCACCGTAGAGACCTTTAATGCTTTGATACATGCCTTTGCTAAAGGGGCACTCTACAAAGAGAACGAAGCTATTATATCAAGAATGGGCGAGATAGGGATTCAGCGAAATAGGGAATCTGTGAATGGCATTATCGAAGGGTACAGGCAAGGAGGGCAATATGAAGAGGCTATCAAGGCTTACGTAGACATGGAGAAAGTGAGATGTGATCCCGATGAGTACACTCTAGAGGCAGTGTTGAGTGTTTACTGCTTTGCTGGCCTTGTCGATGAGAGCGAGCAGCAGTTTACGGAGATTAAAGATTTGGGCATACAACCAAGTATAATGTGCTATTGTATGATGCTGGCTACGTATGCAAAGACCGACAGGTCAGAATTCTAATCTTTAAGTTACATGTTTGGACGATCAATCCTTTCGTTGTCTAAGCAGTTAATCCGTTTCAAAGAAGCAGCATTTGCCATTATTTCGACTTGAACATGTGCATGGTTCATCGATTCAATGAATTTTTAACCTTTCAGGTGGGACAAGGTTAGTGAATTGCTCAATGAGATGCACACGAATCGGGCATCGAACGTTCACCAGGTCATCGGCCAGATGATAAAGGGAGAACTCGATGATCCCAGTAATTGGCAGATGGTAGAATACGTATTCGATAAGCTCAACTACGAAGGTTGTGCTCTCGGGCTTAGATTCTACAACACGCTTCTAGAAGCCCTTTGGTGCCTTGGTCAGAGGGAGCGGGCCGTTAGAGTTCTTCGCGAAGCAACAAAGAGAGGACTATATCCCGAATTGTACCGTAAGAACAAACTCATATGGTCCGTCGACGTTCACAGGTATTCGCCGAAGCTTATTCTATCAGTATTATATGTCATCTTCGTGAGGATTCGTAGTGGTAATCTCATCTTATTGCTGTCATTTTTTTTTTTCTTGTCAATACCATCTAAAAAAAACACAGAATGTGGCCTGGCGGTGCTTGTGCTGCAATATCGATATGGCTCAGCGACATGCAAGAGCTGTTTGAGAGTGGAGATGATCTTCCTCAGTTGGCTACTGTTGTCGTAGTGTAAGCTTTCGAATTGAACTTTTTATCTTATCGGGGTTTTTAACAAGAAGAGTAAACTTCTGTCGTGGTGGGTTTACTTTCATTTCGATCTTTCTATACTCAGACGAGGGCAGATGGAGAAGAGCTCGATAACTCGAGAATTTCCCATAGCAAAAGCAGCTTATTCTCTGCTAAAGGACGTATCGTCAAATTTCGGTTTCCCTGGATGGAACAAAGGGCGAATCGTATGCCAAAAATCTCAGCTCAAACGCATTTTCTCCAAAACAGAGTCATCGCCTTCACCACCGTCATCCTCACGTATCGATGGAATAGTTACGTTGTCTAATTCACCGTTCCCTATTTCTGGTAAGAGAACGTCCTTAAACGACCTAAAGCACAAGGGCAATGGTAGATCAAATGGAAATGACAAAAACTTGAGCGAAAATACCGAACTCATCTCAAGTGGCGTATGAAAAGGGCTCAGTGCCTCGGTTTTTTTTGGTTTGAATTGAGGGCAAGGATTGGCTGTGGGCGAATTGAATTCGTGTAAAGTTTCGAAGGCGAATTCATATGAAAGGCTTTGATGACTATGCGAAAAGCAGACAACATAAGCCCTAGACAAGATTGTTGGTGCCACTTCTTTTTTAAGGGTGGATGCTCACTTGGACTCAACGATGCCTACTGAGTAAAGGTATGTGTGTTGTGCTGTTAATGGGAAAACTTTTGTCTGTACATTCTAATGCAGGAAATCCAAAGATTTATCGTAAAAATGCTAACTTTATGTTTTTGCCTTTTTCCACAACGTTGTTTATGGGTTAATTGTCATATGTATGTATGTATAGATGAGATTGAGAACAAATGCACGTTTGTATCTGGTCAGAAAATAGGCTTTATTTTCATTTCCATTTGGTCAAAGTAAAATCTAGATTTAAAATAAAAACTAGTTGAGAAATCTTTAGTGGCAGTGGCAGACAAGGATGAACTGTCAATTTGGTAGAATCTCTTAATATAGTTTTTATTTTAATTACAATTAATTTCTTTTTTTTTTTAATTGAGTTTAGGTAACTCCGTGAGCCGACTCATTAGCATGTAAACTAACCAATTACAATCATAATAGGACATTGGCTTCAAACTATTCTTTTTATTGAGAACTGAGAAAGGGAGGGTGGCTTCAATTGCCTTCTCAACTCCCACGAATCTCAAGAAAAATTGAAATTGCGGATTAGTTAATAGCTAACTTTTTTTTTTCATTGGATCAATGTCAAAAGGAGTGTTACATCAAGACGTGGTAGATTATAGATAAATGCAGAATTGTATATTTGTGGAATCTTTTCACTTCCTTTTCTTGGAAAAACTAAGAAGGATATAAATGGAATCTGCTTTTGATGTGCTAGCACTCTTTAACGATTGTTCTATATTATAATGGTATGATGGAAATTGGTTGACTGTAATGTTTGAAATTAACAAATATTTTAAAGAAAGCATTAAAAGAAATTGTCAAGTCACTAAACTTGCGGATCTTTAAATCCCACTTTAGTTAAAGAAGCAGCCGTTCACGTCAATATCATGGAATTAGAAATATATATGTTGAGCACTCATAAGTCATATTTTTATTATTATGCTACTTTTCTAGAAATATGTTGCATATAAGGATAATTGTGAAGGCTTTGGAATTTGTTTTTAAAAATTTGACGGTTTAGTTTAATTTATGTGAGACCTTGCATGGAACTAGTAATTTTAAATTACGTGAGATATCGAGCTTTCATATCGAATTTAAATGTATTTGTATATGTTGTAAAACAATAGCGACTTACATGATACACAAATTAATATAATTACCGATTTCCACGTCTTCAATGCGAAGTAACACCTCATTTTTTTGTTCTTTATGGCGACATCAATTTAGGTTATAACACTTTTCACGTAGCCTTCTAAAAACTCGACAAAGAAAAGAAAAAATGAGATTAATTAATCCCCAAAAGTTGAAATTTATCAATTGCATATCACACTCATCGCTAATACGACAATGAGAAAAATGCTAATCGACTTTGACTAAGCTAATTCACTTTATAGTAATTCAAAAAATAGCCATGTGTGAGCGTTGAAAAAAAAAAGACAAACTCGACTAATCTTTTATAGGGGTGACATATGGAAATGAATGAACGATGGATAAAAACGCAACAATTACAATTAAATACGAAATTGGAAAATAATAGGTGATATGATTTTTTATGTTATCTTGAACTTATTCTCTTACCACATGCACCCCACATCCCACCACATTCATTTATAGAATCATTGAGTTCTTGAGTAATTTAATCAATGGGGACAATAATGTACATAAGGGGTCAGTGACATGTACTTAATTGTAGAAAATTCATATAATGAGATCGATATATACATACTTATAATTAAATTAAATATAAATCGTAAAAGTAATGGTCAAATTATTTGGTAATTAAGGACTACCTACCACTCGCAATAAATCTCCTAACGACCCAGGACATAATTCTTTAGTCTTAAGATAAAGAAGTAACGGGTACTCACCAATCACATTCTTGAAAATAATTTTAAAAATATTTTGTAGTTTTCGGACCAATCATATCCTCTATATCTTAATTACACGACAAAAATGCAATTTCCCATCAACTTACAACTAATTCATTTCGAATATAATTATCTTTAAGAACATGTTAACTAATTGGGGAGTGTGAACGGGATTACAAGTCATAGCATTGTTGTTATTCAAAACTTTGCCCATTTATAGCCAACAATTAAATTTTCAACAAAACCATTTACGCAATTCTTGTAATTATTTATAAATAGAAAAATAAGTCATTAATTGGCAGACAAAGTCCTTTTCTTACCCTTTTAAATTGTGACAATTCAGATAAAACCAAAAGTCGTCCATATCTCCACATCTTATCTTTACAATATTACGCTTTACTTGCATAATTAATAAAAGTTTTATTTACCCTTTCCAATTGTGGGCTGTGGCCATTCATATTACAGAGCCTTTAGATTTACGCATATTATCTTGTAAAAAAATATCGTAATTTTTACATTTTCAACTGGTGACAAACAATTCGGGGAAAAAAAAGTCATGAGATTTCGACATGTTATCTTGAAATTGTAATAAATAATAGGGGATTCAACACTTAAATACCTAGATGAATAAAAAAAGAACAAATCAGTCCCTTGTCAGACATTTTTATAACCTAGGTACCCACTTGAATTTTATTTTACTGATAGGTACCTAAATGACGGATTTACCCCTGCTAAACTTGGTTTATTACAACCTTACCTGTGGTTTCATTTCAGCGATGGTTCGTTCATAAAAAAAAAAAAAAAAACTCAAACATCATCCCAAACCTAAATCACATAACCTTCTTCCCGAAATCGACCTGTGGTTGTTTTGCTTCAGATTCATCGATGTGTTCTCGATTCCTCGTGGTATTCCTCATCCGAAATCAATAGGTAAGCCATTCGAATCATTACAGTACGTCGTGGCATTTCGTAAATAGCTGCGTGTTTTTCGAATGACATCGATTTGTTGTTCGATTAGGGTTGTTTTGGAATGGTTCAATTTACTGTGGTAGCTCTGTGCGTGTATTTTTGAATGGGTAGATTGATTGTTGTCGATTTGGGGGTTTTGGAATGGGTCGATTTGGGGTTTTTCGAATGGGGTTAATTTGGTTTGGTACTACAATATCACTGTATTTGGTACCATTTGTTTGGGCAAATCGGTACCCCGTGTATGAAAAAAATGGTACTGCTTATTAGCAGTGGATTTTTTTGCAGAAATGACTCCATGGAACAGATCTGAGCTGTCTTCCAGGTGCCATCCCGCGCCTTCGATCTACCATAAGCGATTTGCAGGGTGGCATGACCCCTGATAAAAAGAAGCTATAAAAAGGTCTCCGTTTCAATGGTAGAATTTGCTTTGTTTCTAATTGTTGCATCAATATGTGTGGTTAAGGTTGATGGAGGAGTTGGCGGATCTCATTTAGAGTGGAGTGCTCGTGTGAAGAGGTTGGAAGCCGAGCTGAGATTGAAGGAAGAGGTTATAAGATCTAAGGTCAAATGTTCCGACGTGGAAGGATGATGTGTCCAAGGAGGATGCGATGGAAGAGGTTGAGGCTAAAGAAGTCAACATGGGATGGGACTGTTTGGAAACTTTGTTGTTTATGCTCAGTAAGTTGTTCTTAGACTTGGGGATGAGACTGTTTGGAGACTCAGTGATGTCGTTTGTTGTGTAGTTCTATGAGACTGTCCGTATTTTTGATTTGTAACCGTACCATTACTTGATTATGCTGTGAGACTGTTTGGAGACTTTGTTTATGTAGGTTAACTTCCTTTGAGTTGTGGATGGGACTGTTTTGAGACTGTTTGGAGTTTGTTCATGATTCAGTGATGTTCGTTTGTTGTGTAGCTCTGTAAATCTGTCTGTATATTATGCAGTACCATAGGTTTTTATATTGCTGTACCTTTTCTTTACATACAAAATACCATAATATGCAGCCTAATCGTACCATTATGTACACATCTACCGTACCAACAGAAGATATGAAGAACCTTGTATTGTTTGTATATTACCGTATCACATCTTTTACATACGGAGTACCAAAATATGCAGCTTAATCGTACCATTATGTAAATGTATGGCGTACCATACACAGAAGATATGAAGTACCTTGTCATTTACATATACCATACCATAATCTGCAGCTTCACCGTATCACTATGCAAGTGTACCGTACCGTATCGCTTACATATAGAGTACCGTAATATGCAGGTTAACCGTACCATTACGTAAATATATACCGTACCGTTATATCGCACATGAAGTACCTTATCTGTTGTACAGTAAGGTATCTTGTGTTTTACAGAAGGTACCTTATCATTTACCTATATAGTACCATAACCTGCAGGTTTACCGTATCTATTATTACACATATACAGTACCCAGATATGAAAGTATATCGTACCATTTGTTATACGATCGAAAAATAAATACATTCCTAATCGAATCGCGTTGTCCTGCGTGATTTTGACAATACCTAACAATAACGAAATGAAAAAAAAAATATGAAAGCCTAATGCACCGAATTCGCAGATGTAGCACTCACCACATTATTCAAATTATGTTGTAGATGTTCTTGCTTGTATTCTTATACTATAATGAATCATGGTATTCTAAGATTTAATTCATGCGTGCGGGGCGTAATGCACCGAATTTGATCTGAAACGTATTTAATACTATATATTATTGGTCTACGGTGGTTCGAGATGAAAAAGTAATTCGATCGATCCCGAAAAATACTAACCCTAGTATGACGTATCATATATATAAGGGACACCGTACCTTATATATCTTTTTAGGGGTACCTGTCGTTTTGTTTAAAGCGTACCAACGCAGCCACGGTTGCAGTACCCAAAATTACAGATGACATGAAACATTTTATTAAAGCCACTGACATGTCAGATGAGCTGTTTTTTATTATGTAAAACCTCGTATGTCAGAGGCTGTCCAAACATGACATAGAAAAAGTCAGAAATATGTCCACTCATGACTGAAAAACGTCAGAAAAGTGTGCAATCATTACTGAAAAAAGTCAGAAATTGTCTAATCCTTTATCCACATCAACACAAGCTGAAATGCTTCGTTTGGGACGGAATATAGCTAGGTCTTAAATTCAAAGTTTTACTTTAATTTATACGGTACCTACTTCTGAAAGGATACAGTACCCTATGTCGTACACTTAGAGTACCTATATTACCTATATTACCGTACCAAGGCTGCGCATATTAACGTACCAAATTGGCATATATTACAGTACCAAATATGCATATTACAGTACTAAACATGTATGTCGTAGGGTATCAAAGCGGCATATATTACAGTACCAAATTTACATATATTGCAGTACCTTATTTGCCTATATTACAGTACCTTGTTGGCTTATATTACAGTACCTTGTTGGCTTATATTACAGTACTTTATTGGCATATATTACAGTACCATCCGTGGTATGTTTAGTGTACCTTATTTGCCTATATTACAGTACCATGTTGGCTTATATTACAGTACCTTGTTGGCTTATATTACCAGTACTTTATTGGCATATATTAGAGTACCTTGTTGTCTTTTATTACAGTACTTTGTTGGCATATATGCCCATCTCTTTGTTCTCATGTATTACATTACCAAATTGGCATAAATTACGATATCAAATTTGCATATATTACGGTATCAAACTGGCTTATATTACAGTACCAAATTGAAATATATTACGGTACCAAACTGGCATATATTACAGTACCATATTTGCATATATTACGGTATCAAACTGGCATAAAGTACGATATCAAATTTGCATGTATTTAGTATCAACTTGCATATATTACAGTATTAAATTGACATATATTACGGTATCAAACTGAAATATATTACAGTACCTAATTTGCATATATTACGGTATCAAACAGGCATATATTACTGCATATATTACGGTATCAAACTGGCATATATTACAGTATCAAATTTGCATATATTACAGTACCATGTTGGCATATATTACAGTAACAAATTGACATATATACAGTACCAAATATATATGTATTACGGTACCAAATTGGCATATATTAGGGTACCATGTTGGCATATATTAGGGTACCATGTTTGCATACATTACATTAGATAACTGGCATGCCGGGAATCGATATTCGACCACCTTCTTTGGAGGATACGTATATATCGATAAGCGTCGTTGCTTCGTGATTAATAGTAAGGAAGACTCCCTTTTATACTCACACATTGCAAATAACGTCCCGCCACTAACCGAATTTGCGGATGCTATATTTTCAGATAATATGACAACCTTTATAAATGGTACGTTGTATAGTTTAGATTGGTACTGCATAATAGGACATTTTGGTACCATATAGACAGGTTACTTGGTACGTAATATAAATACACAAAGATACTGCATAACATAAATGTCCAATCGGACTGTATCACATAATATATTTAGGTACGGTAAAACAACAAACAATGGTACGTAATATACATAACAAATGGTACGTCGTAACAGTTCTTAAAAAAAATCCAAAATCTCGATGGATTAGCCTCAATAACTACCAAATCCTAACATTCCACCCTTATATCGACCTCTTGGAGCGCATTGAGCTCCCGGATTTGGGCTAAACCTTGAACAAATGCGTAAAATCGACTAACCAAACCCTTTGCAAAAGAAAAAGACTACCTGACAAAATTATGACCCAAAATCAAGAACCCAACTTTCAAGAGGCTTGTCGATGGTTGTCCGGCGTCGGAACGAGCGGAAGGAGGTGGTCTGCAAGACGGAAATTCGTCGACGGGGATGGAGCTCGAATTTTGCAGAAAAAAAAACTGAAAAGAGAAAAGAAATAAGGGTATTTTGGTAATCTTAGGTGATTAGGTACCTAAGTGTAAAAATTTTATTCAACTAGGTACCTAGCTATAAAATAATTCTGACAAGGTACCTAAGTGGCTGATTTTTTTCATATTGGGTATTTATGTGTAGATTTCCGTAAATAATAAGTCCAATTGTTATCTACAAAATAAAAAATAATATCCTCAGCAGAAAGTGTACGGCCACCACGTTTCACAATCCTTTATCCTTCTTATATAATAAATACAAACGAATAATGACATACGAACTTCTCCTTTCCTCTCATTCACTAATTCATTCACTTTCATCTTTCACACACACACACAAACACACAAACAGTGATTGATAGAGAGAGACAAGATAGAGAGAGATGTCTCAGCCGAGTGTGCAGCCGTCGTCAGTGGCCGAGATTGTTCTGTTCGGGGTGAGGGTCGCCGTCGATCCTCTCAGAAAGAGTGTCAGTATGAATAATCTGTCCGAGTACGAGCCTGTTAGTCGTAATAACAATGGCGGCGGTGTTGTTACTGAGGATAAAATTAGTGCTGCTAATGAGATCGGCGAGGTGGCGGCGGCGGCGGCGGAAGCGCAAGGTGGCTACGCATCGGCGGATGACGTGGCAGCACGCCCGACTATTGGGTCGCGCGAGCGTAAGCGAGGTAGTCAGATCTTCGATCATCGTCGAATTCCTTTTTTTTTTTATATGTAAATGGTTGTGAAGGTTTCTGCCTTTCCGTGGCTTTGATTTCGATTGTTCGATCACTGGTTCTTTTTAGTCACATCTTATGCGGTTCCTCTTTGCGATTATCCGTGTTTCCTTCCACTAGAACACTTTGACTGACTACCTCGTCTCTTACCAGCTTCTGTAAAGGGGATAAAATTAAGATTCTGACAGTTTGTTGAATATCTATCTGTTAAGATGACTCATAGCCATGTTTATTTTATATCTTTGTTGTTTGAATTTGGGAATTTTTTGCAGGGGTACCTTGGACAGAAGAGGAACACAGACTATTCCTCGTAGGACTGCAAAACGTCGGAAAAGGAGATTGGAGGGGCATTTCTCGAAATTATGTCAAGACTCGAACTCCTACCCAAGTTGCTAGCCATGCTCAGAAGTACTTCCTTCGCCGCTCTAACCTCAATCGAAGGCGCCGTCGGTCGAGCCTCTTTGACATCACTACTGATTCGGTATTATCCTAATCTGATGATTTCGAGTAATACATTTCAGTTAACGATGGGGGTTGTTCTTACCTTGGAGAGCTTACCCTGTCTGGTCAACTATGAAGAAATGAAACTCTATATCTGCTGAGGGGCTATAGCTGATTGCATCTTTATTACTACCTTAGCTTAGCCTTTGTGGTTTTATATGTAATACTTGAAAGCTAATATGCCTTATTTGATTTCCATTAGGTCACTGCAGCGAATCCTAACGAAGAAATCAGGAACCTTGGTAAAAATCAGACCGAGCCCGTTCCATCACCAACCATGTCCGTAGCTTCTGGCGTCAGTGGAATTCCAGTTATGCCCTTCCCCATTTCTGTGGGTCCCGTCCTGTTCTCCGTGCCGGGCGGAGAATCAATGCAACAGATAGCTATCGGGCAGCAGCAAAAGGAAGAGACGAACAATGCTTCTTCACCGATGCTCATCTCGCCTGTCCACGTCCTTCGTATTCCAAGCTCCTCCACCCCATCATCATCATCATCCATGGTGGATCTTAACCTAAGGCAAGAGGGGACACTTTCTTTGGGCCTTTCTCTTTCGCCAGCTCATCATCAGACAGCGATGCTGCCTAGGTTCAAGACTGGCGGTGATAGTGCTGCTGTCTCTGTTGCTTGAGGCGACCGAAGGAATGCTAAGCAATAAAGGTCGGTATGAAAAGAAAATAACTGTCGATACTATGCGTTGAAATCATAGATGGGATTAGCTTGAGAGACGGGCCGAGCAGGTTTTCGATTTGTACGAGTAGAAAGACTATTTATTACATTATCAGCTTTTGCATATGTGAATGCTCTGTTGTGATGTGGCTTTCTTTAGCTCTTTCTTGATTCTAATGTGTTATCAGACTCAGATATTCTTCTTACACCGCCCTGTGGTTGAAAATCTATTACATTGATGGATCTCATTTCTCATCCAATATTTCAACAGTAAAAAAAAAAATCCACCTGGGGAAAGGAAAAAACAGAGTCAGAAAACACAATCCATTTACCATATAAAGCCTAAAGAACGCCACCACATAGAAGATTCGGCAAAAAGTTTCAATCTTTGAGACTTTTTGCTACAGATCAAGGCAAGACATTGAAGAAAGGCTATAGATTAAAAAAAGAAGGTTGATAGATCATTGATCTGTGGTGTAAATTTCCATCGATATCATGATATATTACCTCCCATCGCATTCAGAAGAAGGATAGAAAATCCATTCGTTTCTCGGATCATCTGTCAGAAAAATGTCAGTCGGCGGATCCTACGTAGAATTCATCGACGAAAACTTCGGAAGGCTCGCCCATTTCATGGTATGCGCAGCCCTCGAATGGATAATGATAATCCTCCTCTTCGTCGAGGGATCGGTGGCCTTAATCTCCTACGAATTCGCCAAGTTCTTCGATCTCAGACTCCCATGTCTTCTCTGCACTAGGATCGACCACTTGCTCGTTCGAAGGAGTCCCCACTTCTATTACAACGAATCGATCTGCGATTCCCACAAGGAAGACCTCTCGTCGCTCGCTTATTGCCACGCCCACGGTAAGCTCTCAGACATACGAAGCATGTGCCAAGGCTGCCTCCTCTCCTTCGCTGCCCAGAAAGAGGTTAGTTCTTTCGCCGAGGAAGATGACGATGGCGACGATGGTGATGATCACAAACTGTTTGTGAAAAAGCTTAGGAGGGACGACTCGACTGTAGACAGATTCTCTTACGAAATCAGCAGCGTAATTCCCAGGTGTTCTTGCTGCGGCGAGTTCTTGAATTCTAAGCCTAACATTAGTACGTTCAAAAGGTGCCTATCGTCGACCAACGCCCCAACGCCTTCGCCCCGAGCGCCTTTTTCCTCTGCAAAACACGAGGAATTGAGTCTCCAATTGCCTCGATACGCAGAGCTCAAGCTCATTTCCGATCTTCAAGAAGATGAAGATGGTATTCATATTGCAATTTTCCATTATTACCAGCTTCTGAGGTTTGCCTGAATGATTTCGTTTTGGTATCTGACAGGTCGAGACGAAGCAAGAACTCCAAATTTTGGGAGGGCAAACAAGTTCTTCGGGGTTTCTTTATCTGATTCTGCCCATTCGAGCCCGAGATATTCGAACATGAGCTGCTACGGCAACTGCAATAATGGTAGCAAGAAACTTTCGAGTTCGTTCTTGGCAGCAGAAGAGGGTAGTAATTTCGTCGGAGGAGGAGAAGGGGACGATGTGCTGACTAGGCTGAAGAGGCAGGTGAAGTTGGACAGAAAGTCGCTCACGGCACTGTACATGGAGCTCGACGAGGAGAGGAGCGCCGCCGCCGTGGCGGCGAACAACGCCATGGCGATGATCACGAGGCTTCAGGCGGAGAAGGCGGCCGTACAGATGGAGGCGCTGCAGTACCAGAGGATGATGGAGGAGCAGGCGGAGTACGACAGGGAAGCCGTCGTGGCGATGAAGGAGCTCTTGTACAAGAGGGAGGAGGACGTCAGGGATCTGGAGGATGAGCTCGACGCATATAGGCTGAGGTACGGCGGCGGCGGCGGCTCGGTGAGGAAGTTGGGGGGCAGCGGGATCTGCGAGATAGACGCCGAGGACTATCATCAGGACATGAGGAGCTCGTCGGACTTCTGCGAGAGCTCGGCCGGAGACGACGACGAGTGCGCCGCCGCCGACGGCGGCGATGACGCCTCGCCTTTGGATTTTGGGAGGGAGAGGGCTCATCTGCTCGATCTTCTGAAGGGCGTCGAGGAGATGATGAATGGGCCTTCTTCGAAGGAAATGGACGACCGCCGCGGCGAGGAGGAGGGATCGACGGCGGCGGCGGCGGGAAATAAGGGAATGGTGGTTACGAGGGAAGTGTCTATGATCAGACAAAGATTGAGGGTAATCGAAGCAGAGAGTGGATTCTTAAAGCACGCAGCTATGACGATGCAAAGAGGAGAGAAGGGGATTGAACTGTTAATTGAGATAGCTGAGAATCTTCGTAGGCTTAGACAGCAGCACTCTTCAGCAGCAGAAGAAGATACAATTGCATATTCAGATAAATAATCTTTTTTTTTTTTTGGTGGATATGTTCGAATGTTCTTTCTCTTAGGTTATGGGCCGGCCCGTAATAAGTTTTAGAGTAATCCACCCTTGTATCTCGTCCCACATCGGATAGAGTGGTGAGTTAACTTGGAAGATGAGTGCTATAAATAAGCTTGTTAGGACAGCTTGGAAAACTTGCCTTAAACTAATGAGTAAGGAAAACAAAGCGGGCGGTGAGAGCCGACCGCAGCATCCATTTTCACTAAAGAAAGTGATGCAATGAATTTGTGGAGGGGTTAATAGGCTGGCCGAGTGTTGACGCTGCTTACTTTTGCAGAACTCTCTCGTGCGGGCCTCCCAAACCCTAACCCCCAAATACCTACAGTATAAATATTTTAAAATTTGTCTATTAATTGAATTTTAAAAAACGTAAATAAAATAGTGGATTGGATCTGTTCAAGGAATTAGAAAGTGTTAATTTGATTTCTTTGGTTTAGTATTTTTACATCGTTGAAAGGTATAGGAGGAGATGAAGAAGATTTTGGAAGAAATGAGTTTTCTAGTGGAGATAGTTAAATAGCATTAAATGGAAGTAGAAAATAACGACGGCCTACGAATTGATGGTTTATGGGTCAATTCGAAATCAGGCCCCTTTAAGGGTTTGATTTCGCATCCAGGCCCTGCTTAAGAATTTTTTATGTTAAAGAACTCATTTAGTGTGGTGTAAAAAAGTGATATGAAAATATATGAACCGGTATAGAACGATTGTTTTGTGTTACAAACTTTAAACATACTGGTATGTCAGAGCAATAAAGTGGTACTGCAGAAAATAAACTGGTATCAGATGATCATAAACTGGTACCGTATTATGGTTTTGTGGTACAGAATTTCAACATATTGGTATGTAAGAGAAATAGAGTGGTACTGCATAAAAATGGGTACTTAAAACTAAATATTTTCCGAAGAGGGTCCGGACCGTAAATTATACTTATGTAGGGGCCTTAAATGAAAATGCCCCAAAAGTTTTCCATTAGGTGTGATAATTAGGTCTCAGAGTTTTTAACTTGACAACAGCAAAAGTCAAATACCAATACATGGAGTGGAGGAGTATTTGCAGGTATTGTTCTGCCATGCTCTTTGCCACGAATTAATTACCTTTTGCCACCTTCCTACTAACCCATTTTGTTTGAATTAAATAAAATTAGTAAGTTGTTTAGAAAAAAAGGTTTAAAAATTTATTATTATTGTTAAGAGTTTCTAGTAGGTTCTTGTAGTTTGTTGCTACTGGTCAATGGACTGACTCCATCAAACAAGGCGGCTGAATCTTTCCATTCTTTCTCTCTGGTTAAAATTTTCATTGGTAAGCTAATAATATACAGCATATTACAAATACTTATCCATTCACCCCTATTGAAAATGTTTTAAAAAAGAGAAAAAAATTGATAATGATGAAATCAAGCATAATCGTAATTATCCAAACCAAAGAATGTCCAACTTTCCGCTGTGGATTATAACCAATTTAAGCAACAATCGTAATAAGAAATCCCACCGTATCAACAAAGTATTACCCCCTATTAATTACTTATGACTATGCTTTTCCCACGCTGTTTTATGCGTACACACACATGTATGTGTATTATATATATATATATATATACAGCTCATCTCCACCGCTCCATATAACATATACAAGTCTCCATTAAAATCTTCATTTCCTAATAAAGAAGAAAAATCACAATAGACAAACAAATCTCAATGGACGGCGGCTCATGGGCTGATCAGTGGGACACGACGGCGGATCCCTACCGTCTGCCGGCGGCGGACGATCAGAAGAAGAAGAAGAACGGCGGCGACGATGGGCCATCGGCGGCGGCCAAGTACGGAAAGAAAGTTGGCGAGAAGACTAAAGCTGCGGCGAGCACAGGCGTGAAGAAGGTGAAGCAAGGGACGACCGTTGGATTCAACTGGATCAAAGACAAGTACCAAAAGACCGTTCAGAAAAATTGATTTGATATAGTAATTTCTTTTTCTTTTTCCTTTTTTAATGTATGGTGTAGATGATGATGATCTTGGATTCTTGTTCGTCTGTGAGGATTATGGATTACTGTTTGATATTAATAATAATAGAGGTGTTAGTATTGTACCTTGATTGCAGGTTTTCCTGTGATTATCATTTCTTGATTTATATTCTTATGATCTTCGTTTTTTTTGTTGCGATTAGCTTAATATGGTCGGTGTGAAATGTTCTAATTCTTGTTATGTGATTTGGATCGAGTCCTAGTGTTGTTTGCGGCTACGAGAAAAACTATGGAATATTTACGGGATACACATTTTAAAAATAACATAAAATCAAATATTATTTGCTATTCAACACGCTATTTGCTTGGCCAAGTTGAACGATTCGTTCAATCTTAATCAGATGACTAATATACTTTACATCTCGTATTCAAATGAGACCAATATATGATGCAAGTATTATTTATGATCGAGCTCAAACCTAGTCTAGTCCTTTTATTTTCCCTCGAGTAATTAATTCATATATTTAGGTTTGCTTCTAGTTCAAGCACTGGCTTATTAAATCATTGCTACTTATTTGATTATTTGTTATGTCTGATGGGCCATTTCGTTATTAGGGTGCGTCCTGGGCTGTAATAAACATTATGAGATTTATCAGTTGATATTGTCCGTATTAATTAATTGGCATTGGATTTGGGTTTATTCAGAAAATGGGAAAGAAAGTTGGACTTTTTTTTTTTAATTCAAAGAAAGATGGACTTGGTTTAGTATTTCTTGGAACCTTTTTATTAGAGCAACTTTAATTCGAAATTAATTAAATAGGGAAATTTTGCAAAAAATTAACAAAATCGAGCTAATCGGGATTAATGAACGCGACGTTGCATCTAATAAACCCGACGCCTTAATGAGTCGGACCTTTTCTTAAAAAATTCATTGGGCCAATTGTTGGCCCAATAAACTCTGCCGTCGCTTGTAATGGCCGCGAAGACGCGTCCAATGCATGCGACAATGACCCGAACCCACTAACCGATCGATCGATGTGACAGCCGTTACGCGTTGTCTGAAATAATTGAATATCATCGCGTCTATTACCCGCGATGTTGCGCCATTACATGCGACGATGCCTTTATTACACGCGATGATTTATTTAAACCCTCGTCGTCACTGTTATATTTCATAAAATTTCGTAGATATTCAACATGGTGTCCATAAAAATTCAAATAGTCGTCTGTTTTGGCGGTGAAATCGTACACGAATCAAACACCATTCGATATAGTCTTCAACCCATCGGTTATTGACGAATTCGTCGCAAAACCAATTTCGATCAGTTTCTTAGTATGTTGTACGACACGACTTCCATCGACAACACTTCTTTCTCTTTCATCGTTCGGGTGAAAGAACGAATACTAGGTTTCAAATTTGGTGAAATTTCCTAAGTCGAATCAAATATCCAAAATTGACGTGTTATATCAATCCAATAAGCAACCAATGATATCTATAGCACACATTATACCCAGAGCATAGATTTAAATCACAACAAAATTTAAAGAACATTCGAAAATCAAAATTTTAGTAAATTTGATACCCAAATCGAAGATGACAGAAGAAGGAAGGCCGTGTGTCGATGGTGGTGCTACGTCGCTATCGTGTTGATTCGCAGGTGGTTCGAAAGGAACAAGAGCAGATTAAGAAGATGAAATCGCGAAGAAGAAATGGAGAGAAGGTCACGAGTTTATTAAACCCGTCGCCGCGTCTAGACGCGGTGTCGCGCCCATTAGGCGCGACGGCTTTTGTTGGGCCACAAACGGGCCCAACACGTTTTTCTTGAAACAAAAAAGGCCCATTAAATGCGTTTCCCACTATTTTATTAATATTAACCGATATCACCTATTTTATTCTCATTGAAATTGCCTTATTTTATATAAAAAAAAAAAGCCCTTCTTGGATATATGTATATTCGTTCTTACAGAAATAATGTTTCTTTATTTTTGCCAGTTTAAGTTCCTAAAGCCACTTTTAGCAAGACAACGTAAGTAGTTTGTGCATATTCCAGAGACCCGACAAATAGCATTATATTTATGCAGCCATTTTATTCAATATTTTTCTTTTGTTTTCTTATTCAAAACGCGTGTCTTATAAGGTGGGAGTCCCACCTTATAGCATTTATTGCCCATGAGTAGATATTTAATGTAAGATTCTTTTAATATTAAATTGCTGAAGAAGTTGCCCGGTAAATTTGCTGGACAATTTTAATTTAGATATATATAATATTAAAAGATGTTAGGTTCTTAAGATTTTATGGACATGTGTCGAATGCTCATAAGGCGTGTCTTTGCCGTGTGTGTTCTTCTCCGCTGCTCTCTACTCTCTTGAAGTCCCAATTTTTCTTATGACTTTTGAACGCATTTGTATATCAATTACGGTTCTCAATTTCATTTAAGCTTTACAAGTGAGAGTAATTTCACGGAAAATGCTCGAAACTTTGCAGGAAACTTCTGTAATTATTATTAAGTGATCATTTTCAAAAGAATGAATACGTTTTTCATAACGAACTCAAGGTTATTGGGAAATTTCCCGGAATTATTTTAACTGTGGCCAACGATTTCTCTGCAGTTTCTTAGGGGTGATTCCATTGCATACATACATACAATACATGCATACATAGGTACAAATTTTCCTATTGGGTATTATATATATAGGTACAAATTAAAATGGATGTATGTAAGGAAGAATAAGAAATTGCATGCTCGAATGCAAACCATTAGGTCAAAAAAACCGTGTTTACTCTACAAGTGGCCCGATGGGGTCCGCATTGATATAACGAACACTACTTTCCTTTTTTGTTTTCGAATTTTTTTCCCATTTTGTGTTGGTAATGAATATGCGAATCTCCCTTTATAAAATCAAGGGCTCAATAACCAAGAAATGACACATTTCACTTCACCGATAGCGGAACATTAATGTCAGGAATATTCACTACACACCATATTCATAACGATCCTATCGTAAGGTAAAAAAGAGATCCTCACTTTTTCTGAGCTTTTTCAGAGTATATTTCGAGAGTGGTTTAATTACATGTCCATGATAGTGAATCATCTATCCACAATAATAAGATGACCATCAGCTGAACAATTTCAAGGTTCTGCCATTTTCTGTCCTATTTGTTATATTATTACCATATGTCGCAGGTACTCTAATTATGACCAGCCAAGAGATCTGAAACTAGCCATCGTAGGCGATGATATTATAAAGACAGTTTACACTGGTAAAACTTTTCAAGAACTGGGAATCTCTCTATGGGTTGAGCTCATCGACGAAGCTACGGGCCAAAGAGTGAGAAACGGGCCCGAATCTTCACTGCAAGTCGAATTCGTCGTACTCAGCGAAGACTTCGACAAGGAAGAATGGACAGCACAAGAGTTCCAAGGGTTTGTAATAATAGAATTAGAATCTAACGATAATGCAGGGAAGAAAAGGAAGAGATCGCTGCTACGTGGCAAACCTTGCCTGAGGTTGAGAGAAGGGATCGGTGGGGCCCACGAAATCTGTTTCAGATATACTAATGGATACATGAAGAAGGGAGAGTTTAGGCTCGGGGCAAGAGTTTCGAACCCTTCGATGTACGGTGGAGTTCGAATTAAGGAGGCGAAGACTAATCCGTTCACTGTCAAGGATAAAAGGATCAGTGGGCTTGCTCTTCCTTTACTCGGACATTCTTTTGTTGTTGTGAGTCGTGTAATAAGGTGACAATCACCGTGTACTTAATGTTTGACTTTTTTTGGGTTTTTCAGTGAGCAAAAAGGTCAAACGACTTTCGCTGGATGATGTAGTGTGGAAACTCTGTAACATCAGAAAAGACGGGCCTTACCATGGGCGGCTGAAGGGCGAAAACATATGCACGGTGAAGGATTTTCTTGCAGAACATGGAAAGAATCCCGACTATCTTCGCAGAAACGTAAGAACTTACAATAATATTGAATTTCTCTAAGCCCAACACTGCCATTTTTTTTAGTGAGTTTGAATGGGATGGTTATTATTGGACTTTATTAGATCATGCAATTCAAGTCTGCAAAACTATGGGAAGATACGGTGAATCATGCGAAGACTTGTCAACCAATGGAGATTCTTGGGCAGTATGCTGAACCCACTTTCGCTCCATTAGATCAACTAACGAACTCACAAACGGTACTGTTGAAAAAGATCGAATCTTGAGTAATATATTCATCGCCGTAAGCTGATATCTTTCACTATTTTTTTTTTCCATGCAAAGGCATTATATCTGCCCCAGTCAATGTCCTATGCAAGTGAAGATTCGGACAATCTGGCGATCTTCGACGACTCTTTCGAACAACTACAATTACCTCCGACGTACTTCATATAGAATGCTTAAAGAGCAGCATTAGTCCTCCCTAGCTTAGCTAGTTACTTTACATAAATAGCAATTTGGAATGACATAAGATGTTATGTTACTCTTTTTTACATTAAGATGAAGCAGAGGGTGGGGGGAAAGCAACATTATGTGCGACTTTTCTTCCCCTTTTGAAGAAAAAAAGAAGCCATTTATTTTATCTTTTTTTTTCCTAAAAATTGCAATTACTGTATCTTGTATTGAGTGTAATTCTCAAAAGTACCGAAGGGGGACAGATCTGTACTTTACTTTGAACATATGGTTTTTGAGTAATGTCCCAAATCTTTGTTGGGTGTCAAATCAAATATCAAATCCCACCTCCCCTTCATTGTACATACCGTGACTTAGCATATAAATCATACTTAATTTCTAATTGCCCATTGATCGATTATGTTGATTGATTGTTCAATTTAGAAGAAGTCGAATGATTCATTACGTTAAAAAAAGGAATTTTTTTTTGTTACCTTTACATATTTAGGTTGGTTGACTCATAGCAAAGTAGCTCTAATATTAATTGAGTAATAGATTTCGTCACTACTTGTGTGTATTCTTTCTGGCTTAGCACACTTGGCAGTTTCGGGGAAGGTGCAGAGGTTACACAATGAGAGACAAAAGGTAGATTTGCTGTAATAACGTCATGTAGGGGACCATCATTCGTTGGGTTTTCAAGTCGTCTTTGTTTAATCGAAGTTAATTTGATTCCATTTTGCAGCAGAATGAAATGCAGGAAATTTATTTTTTCGAATCGAAAGAATGTTGGCTGAATTATTAATCGATCTTCACGGCCACATTCGTAGTGTGGTTTGGACCCGCGCGATATAATTTATTTCTTTCCACTAAATTTTTTGTACTGATTACGGCAGCTTCCTCGAAACTGCCGCTGAGGTATCTAATTGTCCGTACTGCAAACTCCCATATTATATAACTGACTGTGTTAGTTTGAAAGAATCCATATCTCAGTTTTTTGGATATTCTTGGAAAGATTTTTGTCGTGGGCGTATATCAGATGGAAAACGGCAGATCAGCAAATTCGGAGAATGGCCCTATGATCTTTGCTTCAAAAGAGTGAGTCGATTGTTTCTCTTGTTTTCTTCAGTCTTCTTAAAGCTTGGAAGAACTTTCTCCTATTTTCAAATTTCTTAAATAAATCATTATCTGTTGCATTAGGCACACGGAGGAGGAAGTGGTTAAGATGATGATCGAGTTTTTAGCTCAAGATCAGAAGAAGCCAATCGAAGAAGATGAAGGCGAAGAAGAAGCAAGTTCATCATCACCATCACCAGCATTCGTTGCCAATTCTGACGATGATCCACTGAAGAAGTAAGTCAATCATCCAATCAAATCAAAGACAACCCCACCTTTCACTCCAATTTTACGACCAAGTTATGACCATTTCTTTCGTAGCAGGGTTTTTAGGAAAGGCGTGGGATATGTCGAGGATTGCTTTCGAAGAATTGTGACTACATCTTCTCATCCATTCTTCTTTTTTTTTTTTCTTGCATTGAATAACTAACCCTTACTTTCGCGAGAAAAGACCTCTTCACTTTTTCTTCTCTCTTTCATTGATCAGGTGCGTGAGGGTATTGAATCAGTTCTGGAAAAATTGCCTACTGCCTCGAATCTGTGAGTATATATAGATCCGTTGTTAGTTCATCGCTAATCTCTTACACTTCCCCTAAAGTAGTGTATTAATAATAACCAATATAATAAGGCCTTCCTTGAACTCATGATGATCAGGCCAAGCCACGAAGGTGATCATCATGAGGTGCAGATTTTGCAGCTCAAGTTCTTGGACAAGATATCGTCCCCAGTTCTAACAGGCACAGAAATCAGAAGCGAAGAAGGTGAGCCCATAAGGTTAGCCCTAATGGACAAAGATGGCCAGAAGATCATCGACCAAGGACCCGAATCTCGTCTGAAGGCTGAGATCCTAATCAGCGAAGCAAATACTACTGATGAAGGCGAATGCAGTAATAATAATAAGGCGAACACACCTCGATTTTCGAAAGCTCAGTACGTCGTTGAACTCAAGGAAGGCGTGGGATACTTACGCAACGCCAAGCTGGGACAACGCTCAAAGTGGACGAATATATGCGAGTGCAAGCTAGTTGCGAGGTCGTTCGTGGGAGACAACAACCTCGGAGGTTCAGTTCGTGCAGTGAAGGAAGCTTTGTCGGAGGTGTTCACGGTCAAAGATGGCCGCAGCAAATGTATTAGTCAGAATATTAATTCAGTTAATGTGCTTGTCGAGTTTTGAGTGATTTTATTCTTTTCATCCCTTTTTTCAGGCCGTGACAAGAGTAACCCTCCATCGCTTTCTGATCCGCTGCAAAAACTGAAGAACATTGGGGCCAAAGGAGGTCCTATCGATCTTCGTCTGCGTAAGGAGAACATAAAGACTGTCAAGGATTTTCTTTTTTGGCTCTCCGCCGATCGTCAGAAGCTGCAAGTAATAATATTGCACTCTCTTTTCTTTTCTTTCCTTTTACGATATATATACATCACCCCTTACGTTGAAATGACACGTTTTGTGCATATATGGTGCTCAACTAACATTTCTATATCATATATACATATGCATATATTCTCTGCGAAGGCTATATACTATACTACGATTTACTTTTTTTCAGAAATCTGACATGGCTAACGAACAGGAGATATACACTGGTAGAAAGCTGCCGAGGAAGTCGACGAGCGAAGCTGCTAATACCAGGTGGAGTATTACGGTGCAGCACGCCATGACCTGCGCCGTCGACGACACGAAGACGTACCTTTACTTTCCTTCATCATCGCCGGAATCTGAGATTAATACGGGGGTGGCCTACGACGCCGTGGGAGGCATCAAGGGTTTGGTCGCCGACGGATCGATCTCTCACAAGACCAAAAGGTTGTTCCTCGTCCAATCTTTTGCTTCGCAAGAAATCTTTTTTTTAAAATTAATTCGGGTGAAGGGTTTCTTTTATTTGTCTCTGTCAGGATCGCGGCAGAACCTTGCTGATGTCGGCGTTCGAGAATCAGAAGGAAGTAATATCCTTCGAAGACGAAGCTCGTCTCTTGAAGCAGTTCCCGCAAAGATCATCTGACGACGACAACGGTGGTCAATGGTATAATCGCTTGTCGCTGTCTTCGGGCAGTAGTGAGAGTGAGACCGCCTTGAGCTCTCCTAAACGCCGCCGTCTTCAGGCGTTGATGGCCGATTACGGAAACGTGGTTGAGAACGGAAGCCCAGCGTTAGAAAATCCCAATTGGGAGGCCGACGCCTGTCGGTTTGCAGCACCGAGCGGTTCGAGCGGCGGTCGTCGCAGCAGTTTCTCGGCCATCGTTCTCGCCACGCTATGGAGGAAGAAGCTCATGGAGCTGCGAAGCGTTAGAGTCCTTGCAACGATTTACTACTAAAAAGGGGCGTAGTCTTTGCAGTTGGGAGGATAATCATTTGTGCAGTGATTTGTTTGACTTTTCCTCTTTTGAGTTTGTTATCTTGGCAGATGAAAAAGAAGCTCAATCATTGAGCTTCAACTTGAGATTTCTAACCCGTGCAAGCATTAAAAAAAGGTTAAATCTGCACCGTAAAAAGCATCTCGTTTCAACTCTTCCAATTCTGTACGAACCTTAATGAAAAGCATCACATGACGACTAATGGCTTCTTTTTTTTTTTTTTTTTTTTTTTCATTTTCAAGCGGTAGATCAATGAGTGGGCCAATGGGCTGGCTTATCTGGTCTCTTGACAAGATCATCCGTCGATCTCCTATACAAATATGGAAAGTTTCATGGAGAATCAGTTCCTAAGATTTAGTAGTAGGGTTTCATATGTTGATGTAAATGATGTGAATCTGACATTAGGCCTTACAAAAGCTGTTGTATGTTCATAAGATATAGATGTTACATAAGGGATTTGTCTGTTAAGTATAAATAATGTCGGAACAAATAATTTGTCAGCAAAGATTTCTTAGTTGCATTAATTGCCTCATGATAGATTATAGAGCACCACTAAACTATATTGTCTTCATTAATAAATGCAATTAGTGGTTTCCTGCCTATAAAATATTTGAGGATATTCCTTTTGTAAATCAACTTTCTTGATTACACCTAAGGTTCCCTCCTTCCTTCTTAGCTTAGGCCCAAATATGATAAAATGATCATAATGCGGATGGACCTTTTCTTCTATAATTCAAATTTAATCCTTTAACTTTTTGCTTGCACTAGGATTCTTCATGAAGTGATTTAATGTAATAATGGGCTGATGAGAGCATCAGAGATGTTTGATATGATTGCACAGTCATATATTGACTAACAAGCATGCACAAGATGGCTTTTAAATCACTGCTAAGCATGTTTACGTTCTCATCATTTCTCTTCGCATATTTCACATTCTTTGAGGTTAAAGTATCAAACCAATCTCGATTTAGTGGATATACTTACAACTTGCATTACATGATATTTGAAGGGATTACTATTCCTATTCCATTGGCTTTTTTTTTTTTTTTTGTTTCATTTCCTTTTGCTATAAAGCTTTAATCTTTCTTCAGACAATCACTAAGAATAACAGTTCCACCGCTTGGATATGGTGCTTTGGACAGATTGATTCCATACATCAGAAACAGAGCACATCTCTATAGAATATAATTTTACTTTATTATATTATGGGCCAAAAAAAGAAAAGAAAAACAAAAACCAAGACAACAGAATTTATAAATCAGCTTGCAGCTTCAGATATGCTGTTTAGTGATGGCTGCCAACTCTTGGATCTTGATGATGATACAGAAGGCTTTGGCTTAATTGAATTACTCCTCCTTGATTTTTGCTTTTCTTCCTTCACCTGAAAAAAAAAAATACGTTTTATATTTATATAAAGTGCCCCAACCGATACTCAAAAGAGTCATCTTTCTTGAGATCTATCAGATCTTTAAATCCAAGAATCATCAATTTCAGATAAAGCTCAGACTTTTACAGCTAAGTCATAAACTACCAAACTCTTCTTATTACCTCACTCGTCGTCGTCTTCTTCTTCTCAGCATCTGAAGTAGAACTAAGTCTCTGTCTCAATACCTCCTCATACTTGTCGGCGCACAATGGCTCTTGATTCTTTTTCAACTTTGCCTGCTTTTTAGCCCACAAACCCTTCATTACCTCTGCAATTAAATCAACGAATCCATACTCAGACAGAACCCACCAAGACAAACGTATAGAATACTAAATCAGTTTCAAAACAGACCTTGAGCAGTGACGAGCCTGTAAACGTGGCCAAGAACGAGCGTATCGCTCGACCTCAGCAGTTTAATCTTCGTCACTCGGACTGTGGCTTCGATTTTCTCGTCGTTCTTGCTCGAATACGAGGTTGTAGTGAGCAGAAGTGCGACGTGGTGGCCTGGGTTCATCTTCATTACCTCGCCGGCGGAAACAGGGCTGTAAAGCCTATCGATTCGGCCGTTGTTAGGGTGCTGTATGAGCAGAGCTGCGCTGTCTATGGTCTGGCAATTTCCCATTCAATCCCAACTTTTTTAGGGTTTTCAGTGATTTCTTCGTTTGTGATTCGTGGAGGAGTTCTTTGATTTGTGTGTGAGAAGGAATATTTGCAGAGAAAGAGAAGATAATGGAATGCTTTGTGCTGTGCTGTTGAAGGAGTTGTCTTTATAGGGACACATTGCCCACGCGCGCTCGCACCAACTTGTAGTGCGTGACGTCACACCTGTATTTAAATGAAGAGAGAATTATGATTGAGTCCCAAGTTTTAAAATCGGATTCATGCCCAGTCGGGATAAAGTTTAGTTTTAAGGATCCGATTTCTGCACTACCACTTCATTGTTATCAGTATCACTTCATTGTTCTGCAATACCACTTTATTGTTCTGAAGTACCATTTCATTGTTCTGCAGTGTAAAATGAAGTGGAACTGCAGAACACTGAAGTGTTACTGCAGTACAATGAAGTGATACTGCACAAATCAGGTCCTTATAGATAAATCTTAAACTGACATGGCCTAAAATCAATTTTGAAACAGTAATAAGGCCTTAAACGAAAATTGCTCTTAAATGAAATGAACACTCGTCCGATAATACTAGTGAAAAATATTTTGATTGTTTAATACGTAACTTCCCGGGTATTAAATTGTGATGATGCGTAACGCTTTGAAATGTATGTGTAACGATGACGTTACACCTTCTATCTATGGTTTGCAATTTCAGACATAATTTAATTATATACTTGTCCTAGAACGTTACTGATGAATAAGGAAAATAATATAGTATGAACATGATCCTCAAAACATTATTTATTTATCATAATGCATATATTTTCACGCCTAGAAAAAGACCTGCGAGCATGAAATAGACTCCATGAAAAACAGTAATAATTCGATGTCGCGTGAAGGTTTAATATACGAACACTGTCACCTATCATATAAAATAAATTAATCAAATGTAAGCTCCATAAATAAACATTCCTGACATAATAAAAAATTTGGCGTTACCAAAAGTTACTAACATCCTCAGTCTTAAACCTGGTAACTGTATCCCTTACATGGAACAAAAGGTATTAAAGTAAAATCAACATGTTCGCATTTTTCTCCAAATTATCAATTGATGGGAGAATGATCTTTAGGATAAGGATAAATAACGTATATATATTTTCACAACCATTAGTGAAGACATTAATTATTGCATTATGCCCATGCAATGAACCAATCATTTATGGTTTCAGCACTCCTCCGCTTTTAGTTAACATTACATATTCAACCAACAAGTGGAAACTTAAAAAATGTATTTATTTGGATAGAAAAAAAATGTTTGGGCAGGAAAGCAATAATATTTGGTGTATGCCTTTTATCCGTTTGTTTCAATTATATAAGTTGATTTCTCTTCATCACCAAACATTAAGTAGAGCGTCTTTTATTATATGTTGCCAACACATCATATATGTTTTTTCTTTCTTCTTTTCCCTCCACTCAGTGAATATACATAGCTATCCACGTTGTCGAATGCCTTGATTTATAGGACAATTTTCTGAAAGAAATAAAAAAAAAAAAAACGTATGTGCTTCTCATCAAATGAATACAGTTGATGATTCTTTCTTTTTTCGTGTGGCTGGCCTGGACTAGACCCGTCAATATATTTACTGAAATTTCTAATCTTGAATGTAGAGCTTCAAAAAAATTTAAAGTAACTGAAATTTCTAATTTAAAGTATATTTAGTTCAAAATATATAAGTGCTTATATCGAGTGAGATGAGATGAATAATTGATTTAGTTGAGTTTCGAAAGAGACAAGACGTCCAGCTCCAGACCATATCGTACCCAAAAAAGAGAAACAATAAAACCAAAAATGTTATGCAATGCATCTTTATGTCTTCTAATAAAACGAATGACATTTCATAGTGCTTGCTGTGCATTGCATTATTCTCTGTCTCCATTATTCTACTAGAAAGAAGCACCTTTAATTTGCTTTCGTAAATCTTATTAAATTATGTACAAAACTTCAAGATTCATGTACTTCATTAAAGCCCATGAAGTCGTTCATTTTTACGAGGAAAAGATCAAGCCCAAGAAATCAAATCATTTATTCATCCATACGTATGAATCCTTGATCGATAAATGCGTATACCTTAAAGTGGCAATTAATTCTTCCATCGCTATCAACACACTTAGTTCTTCAACAATCATGGATTCTCTATCTCTCGGCAATAGTAACCCCATCCATCCTTTTACCACCAAACCTCATCGTAACCTCAGCCATCGAAGGAACACACACAAAATGAAGAAAAACAAATTAAAAAGAAACTCCCAAAACAGATACTATATATATGTAGGCATGTATACACTCTCAGCTATCTGTATGCAGAACTATAGCAAGAGAAGATCAGAAGATGAAAACCCTAATCTTAGTAATATTAACGACGACGGCGCTGCTATCATCGTTCTTTCCAAACGCCACCAAATGCGACCCAAACGTAGAAATCAAAGGCGGACAGTGCAGCCGAGCAAAAACCGAAGAGGGAACTTCGTATGCGAGGGTTACCAAGGATCTGCTTTACAGCCTAGCCTCGACGTGCGCAAGCCATCCCTATTACGAGTACTACCAAAAGGAGACAGATCGAATCACCACGGCCTACGGCTACGCCAAATGCAGCACGGATCTGAGCCCAGACGACTGCATGACTTGCGTGGCTCAGGCGAGGGACGACCTCCTTCAGCAGTGCGAGTTTTCGGTGGCGGCGAACGTTAAGCTTGGGGACTGTCGAATGATTTACGACGATTGGCCGTTTTATGGGCCGAACTGATATAAGATAGTTCTTGAACGTTATTTGGGATGTTGTTGATGATAATAATAGTTAATTACGGTTTTGTTTTGTGGGTTTCATTTTAATGCTGATTATGTGCTTGCTGGGAATAAATAATGAACCGCGTCGGTGTTGGTGTAATAAATAAACTGGAGTCTTCTCACATTCTTATCAAGGGATCCAAGTTTTATCTTGTATAGTAAATCGAAATCCCTCTCTGTCTTAGATAAGTATTGTATATTACACATAAATCTCCCATGAATATTTATTTCCCTTTTAATGGGATCACATTTTCAGACGAAAATTCAGGTTCAACATATATAAGCCTAATAAAATCTCACATCCACTATTTCTCTTCCCACAATATATCTGTGTTTGTGTGTGTGGTTTGTGGTTTGAAGGCGAACCTAATTCTCGGACAAGAATAATACAGACTGCAAAATTCTTTGAAGACTATTGGACATGAAAGGCTTTTATGCTTTGGGTCTTTTTAAAAAATAGCCTTTGACTCGGTCCACTTTAAAAAAATAGCCCCGTCGATTCTACTTTTTGAAAAATAGCCTTCAATTTAAGGGTATTTTCGTCTTTTTACAGTGTCTGTAAAAACCATTATGTTAAATCGGGGCCGCACTAGGGTGGGTGGGTGTGGTGTAGTCCAGTGGTTGTATAGTCAGACGTTCAAGTAGTAGGTCGTGGGTTTAAATCCCCAACACATATTTTATATATATATATATATATATATATGGCTGCCCAAATGCATTGGGCGGGACCTCTGCTAGCATGGGCGGGGCCCCTGCTATATAGCACGGGTGGGTGGGTGTGGTGTAGTCCAGTGGTTGTATAGTCAGACGTTCAAGTAGTAGGTCGTGGGTTCAAATCCCCAACACATATTTTATATATATATATATGGCTGCCCAAATGCATTGGGCGGGACCTCTGCTAGCATGGACGGGGCCCCTGCTATATAGCACGGGTCCCCTGCCCAGCATGGGCGGGGTCCCGTGCTGTGTTATGCCTACTGCAGCACGGGACCCCGCCCATGCTGGGCAGGGGACCCGTGCTATATAGCAGGGGCCCCGCCCATGCTAGCAGAGGTCCCGCCATTTGCTGCCCATGCATTGGGCGGGACCTCTGCTAGCAGGGGTATATAGCACGGGTCCCCTGCCCAGCATGGGCGGGGTCCCGTGCTGTGTTGTGCCTGCTGCAGCACGGGACCCCGCCCATGCTGGGCAGGGGACCCGTGCTATATAGCAGGGGCCCCGCCCATGCTAGCATAGGTCCCGCCATTTGCTGCACAGCAGGGGCGGGCCCCCTGCTTAGGGGACCTGTGCTTTGTAATAAGGGACACCGCATTTTTCTGGGAGCCGATTAGTAAGGGCGTTAAAGTCATTTTACATTTGGAGGCTATTTTTTTAACGTTGACCACGTCAAAGGCCATTTACTTAAAAATCCGGGCTTTTATTTTTCTTTGAATTGTAAAATAATAAGAAAATCAATGACCAAGGCAAAAATTTGTCTAGAACAATAACCAAAACCAATGCAAAAGAACAACTATGTAAAAGTGTGTCCGTGATCCACCATAGTTGCATTTGACAAAAAGTGCAAACACATATATCTCTTCGTCGCCATCAACACTTAATTCTTGACGAAAAAGCATAGATTCTCCATCTCCCTGCAATAGTAAAAGGAACCATGCTTTTGCAATCAACCAATCATAGTAACCTCAGCCATTTGATGAACACAAAGAGAAAAAAAAAAAAACAAAGAATTCTTTTGATCCAAACCTTCTATATATAAGCACACACATGCATATTTCTCTAAAGTACTGAATCAAGAAAAAAGAAAGTGGAAGGATTTTTTCGCAGCAATTCCCTTGTAACAACACTCTTCCTCCTTACTGTAATACTTTCACTTGCCCTAAAAGGCAGTAGCAGCAAAAGAGCCGCCGCCGCCCACACCGAGGAGTCCAACGACGGCGAAGACATTCATTGCAATAGCAAAATCCAACGTGGGCAGTTCGTACGACGACGTCGCCGAGCACCTCGTTTTCGACCTTGCCCGCAAGGCCCCCGGCGAGGAAGGCTATCAGATCTACGCTAGGACCACCGACGAAGGCTCATCCACCACCGTCTATACGGCTACGCCAGGTGCAGGCCGGACCTCAGCCGCTAAGCCTGCACGGCGTGCGTGGACTTAGCCAGGGACGATCTGCTTTCTCAGTGCATGTTCGCCGTCGCGGCCCACGTTCAGCTAGGCGACGACTGCCGAATGATATACGACGACTGGGATTTTTACGATGGTTTTTGATTTTTTGGCTATATGGCGATGATGACGTCACGACGACGACGATGTGATATGTAGCGTGTGGTTTTTGTTTTTTTCTTTTGTTGGGTTTGGTTATATTCTGATAATAATGATATCGTCGTCATCTGTTGTGTGTTGGTAATAAAAGTTGAATGGATGTTTCCTAACGGAAATGAGAAATAATAGTGAAGTATCTCATTTATTTTCATGTTAAAAAGAATTTTCATGTTAAAAAGACCATGTGTTCTATATTATTTGTATGATACGTCCGTCTCTTTGAGAAGTACACACGTATGGCTCTAACGATATTCATGTTGATCCCTTGAACTCTTTTTTTTTTTTTTTTTTTAATCTGTATTGTATGTACGTCAAGGCTGTATTTTTCATGCAATGTATTGTTTTTTTTTTTTTTTTGGTATAATGTCCCTTATATATATAAAGTGGAAAAGTTTTACAAAATCCGCAACCAACCAATAACAAGCTACTGGCACAATCACAAGATCTCACTACATGAATCAAAACTAACGCCTACCAAGCCACACGCCATATTCTGCGAATGGCCGGCGATGCAGGTCGTACTTCGTGGACGTACCACTAATACGCATGATAACCAAGGCAAGCACACACCCCACGAGCCTGTGAGGCGGCGTGATGATCCCCTCCTTCCAACGCCTGTTCCTTACCTGCCAGATGTGGTAAACCAGAGAGGCAAGAACATGTCAATAAGTTGCATGGAGAAGATGCTTCCCTCGCCAACGGGCCGCCGCCCATCGAATACCTGTACTCCAGTCCCGATAGGGCCAAATCCACCGAATCCGTCGCCGCAAGATCCGAAGACATTGCCGTGAAAACGGATAGTCAAAAAAGAGATGTGGGATGTCTCATAGTGCAACTCATCACAGAGGCCACAAGCCGGACTTCCCGCCCGCTGAGCTATCCACGGCTTGTCCCTAGTCGAGAGTCGATCCTGCAATCCCAGGTATAAGATGAACTCATGCGACCTTCAACGGCCCCCCAAACAGGCTAGCCCAACAAACTGTAGGTCTCTTGTGCCGCATCGCGTCTCTAGCCAAACGCGCCGTCATAGATCCATCTGGCGATCCCTTCCACAACACTCCATCTCGATACCCTCGTATCACGGATGTGAGAAGACGGCTGATCTCAAGATACTCAACCGCCCCATGCCCTGGCCACTTCCACCCCTGCATGCCAATGACCATACTCAACCTTACATCTAGAGGCAGCCCCATCACAATAGGACCTCTAGGGAATCTCTCTAGCAGCGGTGTAGGCAACAGCCAGGGATCCTTCCACAGCCATACGCGGATCCGTCCCCAACACGGAAAGTAATCATGGACCTGATCAAAGGTCGCAACTGCAGCATCTTCCTCCAGCTCCAAGCGTCATTCGGAGAGACCTGGAGGTCCCATAGCGATCGAGACTGGAGTCGCGTCCCATATAGCCATTCGACCCATATGGAGCCCTGTGTTCTGGTAAGTACACTCCACAAATGCTTCAGTCGTAGACAACACGCAACACCCGTTGAAATAGTTAAAATCCCTGACGTTAATGACTAAATAAGGCTAAATCAACATAAATATCTCATGGGTCCTCGTAACCAACGAAAAAAATCAATGTTTATAGTGGCAAAAATTTTCAAGCCGAGTCTCCCATTGGACGAAATCTCGACTCTAATGGCCTAATAAGGTGGATTTGACTCAATTTGGACATGAGTCTTAATAATCGAGGAGAATTATTGATGCTAATCGCGGAATAATATTAAAACAAGTATGATTGAAAGGGTTTTGAGAATAGTAACACTTGTAAGGTAAAAGAAAACATTTCATTAAGAAGATTCTAGAAACTCATCGATTTTATGGGAATATTAACATATTTTTAGTCTCATAACACTTTTTGTAAAAAAATATAATACATGTAATGAAAAAGAAACCACTTCCTTAAGAACATTCTAGATGTTTTTTTATTATCCAGATATGCTTGACAAAGTTTTGAGATGAGCAACTCTTTTGCCAAAAATATAACACTTGGAATGCAAAAGAAAAAATTAAGAATATTTGTACACGTAGAACTATGTTTTTTTGGGAAGGGGTATCGAAAAAGGTTTAATTGTTACCAGTTTTCCTCTATTTGGTGTAGTTTTGAGATTGAAATTTGGTGGAATCTCTAATTTGACTGAAATTTTAGGCAGAATTTTCAAAATGTGTGGAAAAAGTTAAGTGTTACTATACGTTGTTATTGTGTTAATGAAGGATCAACATAATTACTTCGTCGGAAATATAAAGCATAAATAAATGGAATATCACGACTTTAATGAGCGAATAAGGCGTATTCAACACAATTTTATCATAGGTCATAGTAACCGACGGGGACTAGTGATGTTAATAATGGAATTATTTGATGACAAGCAAGTTTGAAACTGTTAGGAATCGGTGCACATAATCAGGTATTACACGCAACGGAAATAAAAAAAATTATATCAACATATCAACCGATTCCGACAAGATCCATGCGAATTCAAGCCTAACTAGTTTCTAGAGATATACCTGTTCTTTCTTCGAGATGAGTGATGTTTGATAATACCGGACGTATGGTATCTCTACCGATATCACCAAGAATTCGACCAAAGAATCGTCCTTTCTCCGGCTAGAAAATACTCGGACGATGTAGTTTAGTTCACTAATACGCCAAGAAGCGAAAACACCTTTTTCTTTCTTTGCGTATAATACTCAAAATCGATCTCAAAGAAAGATACACAGATTTAAGGTCTCGGCTGCCCTATTTATGCATACTTCCTTTTCATTGGACAAAATCCTCTAGATCTTTTATATTAATAAAGTATCATAATACTATTGGAGCTAATTACAATAATAAATGGTAACGTGATACTTATACCATTATATTGCCATGATTATATCAATTATATATTCATTGATCAAGATCACATTCAAATAATGGGCAATATCCCTTATATGTACCATTGCATACTTATGGATGTCGATTCCTTTCAATCAAATCATTTCCATCTATACATGAGTATTTAAATGTTAAATATATATTAAATATATATATAAACTCACATCATATATGTCATATGAATCTTATTTATTTTGTATCATATGATGATCAAATAAATTCATATTATTAATTGTCATCATATTTACATCTCCATGTAACATACAAAATTTAATCTCTTTGATCTTTTTCTTTTCGGTGTGACCCAGTAGGATCCATGTCACGTGGCAATAGAACTAGATCCAATTCTAATTCTATAAATCATAAGCGGTACCTAGCAAATACATTAAGACTACCCAAGTGAGATAGATAATAAGTATCTCAAGTACGAATCATCATCCTTAAGTAGTAACTGCTCGTGTCAATTCCTTGTCGCATAATATCCTAAATAAGTTCAAGGTAGGAATGTGTCATCCTCGCAACTTATTTATTTCTTGATTCCAATAGTTTATCGTAAATATGATTACTCTTAATCACATTGCATGCATTATGATATCACCTTTATCAAGGGGCCCGTGGATATTATCACTCATAAATGAGGGACACAATATTCTTGATGAATGTAATCCACTGCACTAGTCACGCTTGTCGTAACACCACCCGTATGGTTACCTTTTACGGCTAACGTTGAGCGATACTAACAGACACGCATTTCCAGTGTTGAAAAAATGAACATCTCATATTACAGAATTCAAGACACGTATTAAACATTAATGACACAAACACAATTCATAGTATGTTTCATTTCGGGTCTATCCGATATCATAATCTCCATTACATGTCTGTGTGATTAAATTGATAACTCTTTATCAAATAGTTTGTAGAATATAACTATCATTTAATCCACACATTAATCTTAAACATGATAATTAGTGTTCCATGCTAAATATCAAGATTAAGGATAATTTAGAGTAAATAATATTTAATTCATTATGGAATTCTACAGTCTAAGTCATCGACTTAAACGACCCATAAATAATTAATTTACTCAAGGAACAAAATGATGTAAATCATTCAATTCGTGAAAATAAAAAGCGCAACAATATAAATATTGGCTTCTTGGTCATAATACTAACAGAAACGTACGCTATTAACATGCTGGTTGGGTAACACTTCTTCTTTCTGGATAACACTTACTTATTTCTAGGTAACACTTTTCTTGTATTTCATTTTTTGCAAGTAATGTATTCTGTAACATTTGAGAACCGCCGACGACACCAAATAATCATTGAAACCGCTAGCTTCTTCACGTTAGTGACCGAATAAGGTTAAATCGACATCAATTTCTCATGAGTCTTCATAAAATTGAGTCGAAACCATAGTTGAAAAGGAACAAACAAAATAGATGGTCAAATCGAGGACACGTCAACTCGAAGAGAGTCAATGGGCATAAATAAATCTAATTAGGTACCTGAAAGTTGTGAAAATATTGAAAATGAAGAGATTTTGGTTCATGATCCTCATTTTCATTAATCTCATATAGCGCTACGTTAAATGAGAAAGCATCGTCAACGTTGACTTCATCTCGGTTCCATCTTATTCCATTATGGGCATAATTGGGCAAAATGAAAAGATGCAATCGAGACAGAATTAAAATCACTCGAGAAATGAGAAGTATTCAGATATGTAGTTCGTATACCAGAAAATGTAAAGCCGGTTGGATATAAATGAGTTTTCATTAGAAAGAAAAATGAAAACGGTGAAATTGTCAAATACAAAGCACGGCTTGTTGCTCAAGGCTTTTCACAAGGACCTGACATTGATTACGAAGAAACTTATTCTCTTGTGGTGGATGCAACTACTTTTCGTTATCTAATTAGTCTGACAGTACGTGAAGGGCTCGATATGCATCTTATGGATGTCGTCAATGGTACTTGACATATACATGAAACTCCCTGAGATATTAGCGATCGGTTAAATAAACCCAAATTGCTACTTCTTCAAATGATGCTGAAATATTAGCGAGTCATGAGGCTAGTCGAGAATGTGTTTGGTTAAGAACTATTATTCAACACATTCAAGATACTTGTGGGCTATCTACTGAGAAATTACCTTCTACAACATTGTTTGAAGATAATACGGCATGCATAGGTCAATTAAAAGAAGATTACATCAAAGGTGATAGAACAAAACACTTATCACCAAAATTTTTCTTTACGCATGAACTTCAGAAAAATGGTGATATTGATGTACAACAAGTTCGATCAAGTGAAAGTCTTGCTGATCTATTCACTAAGGCGCTTCCTCCAAGAATTTTTGAAAATTTGGTATATTCATTGAAGTCCGAAAATTTAGAGATCTTAAAGGACATTCTCGTCAGGGGGAGTAAATACGCGTTGCACTCTTTTTTCCTTCACTATGGTTTTTCCAACAAAGTTTTCCTAGTACGGTTTTTAATGTGGCAACAACTAAAAGCGTATCTAAAAAATGATGTACCATTTTTCCTTCATTAGGTTTTTATCCCACTGGGTTTTCATAATAAGGTTTTACTAAGGCATATTCTTTAGTGGACATCCAACGGGAAGTATTATAAATAATATTTATTATGTGGATATCCACATTAATTATTAGTTGTAAATGTTAGGTTGAATAGTACATATAATTGCCTTTAAGTAGGCTATCGTTTGTAAAGTTTTGTGAGGAATATGTTGTAAAGCACATCATATTATTCAATATATTGCTCATTTTTCTATGTGTTGATCGTTCATTATCTATTATGCTTACTATATTTATATATAAAATAAATAGGACAGTAATCTATTTTTTCTATTGCCAAGATAATCCAAAACATAGTCTGTCCAATAAATTTAGAACCGAACGCAGTTATACAGAAAACAACCATATAATTCTCCGGTCGCTATCAAAGACTTAGTTCTTCAACAAATCATGGATTCTCTATCTCTCGGCAATAGTAACCCCGTCCATCCTTTTACCATCAACCATCATCGTAATCTCAGCCATCGAAGGAACACACACAAAATAAAAAAAAACACCCAACAGTATTATATATGTACGCATAAGTATACACTCTCCAAATGCGCAGAATTATAGCAAAAGAAGAAGAGAAAATGAAAACCCTAATCTTCCTAATATTATTGACAACGACGACGCTGTTATCATCGTTCTTTCCAAACATCATCAAATGCGACCCAGACGTAGAAATCAAAGGCGGAAAGTGCAGCCGAGCAAAAACCGAAGAGGGAACTTCGTATGCGGGAGTTACCAAGGCTCTGCTTTACAGCCTAGCCTCGGCGTGCCCGAGCCAAACCTATTATGAGTACTACCAAAAGGAGACAGATCTAACCACCACGGCCTACGGCTACGCCCAGTGTAGCTTGGATCTGAGCCAAGAGGACTGCGCGACTTGCGTGGCTCAGGCGAGAGACGACCTCCTTCAGCAGTGCGAGTATTCGATGGCGGCGAACGTTGAGCTTGGGGACTGTCGAATGATTTACGACGATTGGCCGTTTTATGGGAAGTACTGATAAGAGTTATATTTAGTTCTTGATGATGATGATGGTGTAATAATAGTTAATTACGCTTTTTGTTTGGGGTTTACTATTTACCGCCCATTTTACTTGTTACCGCCCCTTAAAGGGCTGGAAAAAGACGATTTTGCCCTTATAATATTTAAATTAATTTAAAAAGAAAAAACTACAATAAACAATAAAAATTTCTATTTAAAGTCCTTTTCCACACAATACTTTCCTAATCATGCATCCAAATCAGACTAAAAAACAAAAAATACTCAAATTGCAATGATCGCCGGCAGGGACAGGGAAAGGGAAAGGGTCTGTTCTCACGACTGGTAAGCAAATTGTCGTAAAAATCATTCGTACGTAGATGGATTATCGAACACGGGTCGCAATAGTTTTAAAAAATGGCCGATCAAACGAGTTTTAGGGTCGGATTTCGGCACGGCCGAAACGTAATTTCGATCGGCCAAGGCACGGCCGAAACGTAATTTCGGTCGGCCAAGGCACGACCGAAACATATAATTTCGGCCGTGGCTGCGACCAAATTTGTGTTTCGGTCGTGCCTTGGCCGACCGAAATCACGTTTCGGTCATACCTATGCTGACCGAAATCGTGTTTCGGTCCGGCCTATGCCGACCGAAATCATGTTTCGGTCGGCACTGTCCCGACCGAAATTGTCTTTCTGCCGTCTCTCCAGGCGGCCGAAAATACTGATCGGCCGTCCAAATTTTTTTTTAAATAAATTTTTAATTGCAGACCAGGGGTGAGAAGTCCCTACTCGGAGGGAGAAGTAGATCTCTCCCGTTGGAGGGATCTGGAGAGCGTCACACGAGGACGTGCGAAATTGATGCATCCGTTCGTAGAGAACGGGAGGAGGAGAGGCGGCAGTGAGCGGCTGCGTCTCAGTCCGTATATGCGGATTACGATCCGCATGCGGATGATGGTGTGGCGGATGATAGAGCATCATTTCAGTCATCCGACGACGATGTGCCACCGGCCTCCTCAGGTAATTCCCTTTTCCTCTATAAACTGACATGCGATGTCGTGTCTGGCTATACGTAAAAGAAATTAAATTTATTTTTGCGTTATTCGTAAAAAACGAAATAGGGAGCAAGTGCTCCAGGGTCGTAGTGACGGTTCCTGGAGGGTGCAGGGGCCACAGCCCGGTGGTCCATATGATGACGAGGTGATCCCTAGTTATCTGGGGCACATCGCGCCCCGCATCTGGATGGGTGAGGAGGAGAGGCCCCTGCTGAAGTGCGAGCAGCGGGCGTTAGTGCTTGGGAAGCTTTAGAATTGGTACTCCCAATTCCCGCCGGAGACGCAAAGCCAGATCGATGGCACGGGGTTGGGCACCTCACAGATGCCATGGTGGGTCACTTGGACCAGCCTCTACTGTGCGCTTTTGTGGAACGCTGGCATCCCGATACGAACACCTTCTACATGCCATTCGGGAGATGACGATCATGTTCCACGACGTCGAGCACATCCTGGGTATCCCGATCGACGGAGCGACGGTATCGTCGATGGGCAGATCGCTGCGAGGAAGATTATGAGCATCTCCGCGGACGCGCTCATGGATTCTTGGAGAGGCGGTGGAGTTGCGTCGAAAGATGTGATGCAGAGGATGGGGGGGTCGGCTCGCGGGTGTCCAGGCCATCGCTTGGTTGTGGATTCTCTTGGGATCGACGATGTTCGTCGACAAGAGCAGGACTCGTGTGAAGCCCGATATCATGCACGAGTACTACCGCTCGTTGGCCTCTGCCAGTCAGTACTCGTGGGGTTCGGCCGCTCTCGCTTACCTTTATCGCCAGTTTGGCCTCGCAAGTCGGGCGGATTCGAAGGGTGTTGTTGGGTGCCTCTCGTTACTACAGGTGTGGATCTACGAGTACTTCCCATGCTTCCGCCCACACCGTCTCCTCCATCATGTGGAGCCTGGCCAGACACGATCACGCATGTGTTCTGTCGCTCAGCACGAGAGGACGGTCCATCGTTTGATTGAGATCCGTCGTTGATGTCATGACTGCGAGCGAGGTATCTTAACAATTTATATCTATATTGACGACAATTATTTAAAAAAATTGTGAACTGTTATCAGGTTGCTTGGCTGCCGTACGGTCCTGATCCAGCGTCGCAGCACTTGAGGACGCTTTTCGTAGGTTGATATCGCGATATCGTTGAGCCCTACGCACCCTCGAGAGTGTTGCGCCAGCTGGGGTACGTGCAGGTCATCCCGCCACCGATGAGTCCGCCACAGAAGACGGTCATGCCAGCAGATCCGAGTAGGTATAAAGTGGATTATTCTGCCGCTGCAGCAGTACATGCTTGGCGTCAGTTCCCGTATGCCTACATCCTCAACCTCTCGTACATCAATCCGGCCGCCGTGGAGTACCTTGGTGAAAACCATTACAGGGTACATGGACTGGTATGAGCGGCATTCTCATCCTCGCCTGCTTTCGTCGGAACTGAGATCTTCATCGGCAGGCATACCCCCGCGCAGCCACACCGACTACGTACGTAATTTAATCTATTTTTTATATTTATATGTATAATCACTTTTTATATGTATTATTGCTATGTACAGTGGTATAGCACGATGTACAGCTTGAGTAGCGATATGCTAGCCAGGATGCATCTTGACGGCTCGACGCATACGGACGAGTTCCGCGACAGGCTCGATGACATCAACGACCGGTGGCGCCATGCCCCATGACGTGTATTTATTTTGTTTATGCTTCGTTTATCTATCGGACGCGTACTTTTTTATTTTTATTATATCTATGTCTCTACTATTTATGCTTGGAATATTGTTTTTCATCTTTATGCTTCGAATTACTAATGCAATAGATAGTCACAAATTATAACGAAAAAATTAATAATACAAAATAATTATACCAGTAAACAATAGACAGTCACAAATTATTCTGCTGCATTAGGTGCATCCAGTGAGCGAATCGACTCTGATATCTTATTTTCCATCCGGCAACTCGACGATCACAATATGTGAACCAATACGGGTGTAAGATGGGCATAGGAAAATCTGGACATAAATTAAGTCTAATGTAATGCTGATAATCATCCCCAAGGTGCGCCATGACGATCGTACGGCTCGGTCCAGTAGCAGTCCGACCGGCACGAAGTGGCAATATTGTGTTCGAAATCATGTTGAAGTTATACCCATTGCCGTACCCGTAGAGGATAATTACAGCGTTCTAAATTATCGCCACAATCCACAGATCACACGGTGTCAACATCCAGTGGTTCACTCCACAAGGCCCCCCTTCCCAACGTATACGATCCAACTGCATTTTCAATGAATCACCATAGTACAATGCTGATAACGCTCCCAATGGGCCGCGAGTTCGTTCGCTACGTTATTCCTTATGGTGATCCATTCGTCCTCGTCATCGTAAACATGGGACGCGATAACGTGAAATCCACAGTTGCCGTCAGCCACCACATTCTTATAGCTAACTATATATGGATGGATGACTGTTGTTACGTGGTTGGCCAATTGGGTGTGGTGGAAGTCTGATTCACCAGTATAACGCAATTTTCAGGATTAGATGTGCACCCGTGCTTGAACAAATTTACGAGTAAATGATAGTAGTACATATCTCCGTAGTAGATCGACACCGCTTCGTAGATGAAGATGTCGTACGACCCTGGCTGCTACGACTGGTACTGCTGCGCCCTCCGCTGCGTCCACCCCTTGGGATTGCGTACTCCCAAGCACTTCGATACCTCTTCGTCTAGTTTTTTTCTTCGGCAGACCTTTTACAGACGTCTTAACAACATGCTCGTTCCACTGACGGGCATCGGGATACAGACGTTCGTGAACGACTCGATGGAGGCCACGCATAACGGGCAGGATTGCAGCCTTCTGCCTCTTGCACGAGTCCGTATAAGTAATCCCGATCTGAAATCTCGGGAGTTACTCCCTCACCGATCGTGAGTGTCCTCCAGAAGTCGTGTAAGCAATCTGCAGCAACTGGGTAGTTGTGTCGACACATTGCCGAAGCTCGCATGCACATGGGAGCTCGTGCGTACGTCGTAGCACACATCCGCACGCGGAGTAAACCTCATCCGACAACTCTTTGGCACGCCTCAACTCATTTTACATTATCGATATTGAATGGTGTGAGACTTGGTACAATATCGTGTGGAATGGAAATTCTGAGTTCGGAATTGGTCGTTTCGAGCGGGACTCCTCCAGTGCCTGCATGTCAACATAAAAAACTATTAGATAAGCATTTCGTTTGACACGTAAAAATAATTAATTTACCTTTCTGATGCGATTCAGTTGGTTCTAAATCTGCTAGTGCACCTTCACCCACACGGTGTCAAGAGACCCAGTGGCCAAATTCAGCCATTGCTTCAGCTCGCTGTGAGCACTCTCCACACGACATGTAGTGGTGTTCCCGAAATGAAGCACATGGTTCGTCCAAGCTTTGGCAAACTTCTCCTTATGCACCAACCATGCCTGCTCAACCTACTGGACGATAGCGAAGTCGGCTACCCAATGCAGACGCATGTCAGTCATTGCCTGCTCGCGTCTATCGACGGAGCTTCTATGACTGCTTTTTAGGCCTTGTGCATGAAGTGAACTGCGGTCGTTTTGTTATTCCCGTGATCCAATAAAATCTGTTCTCCACGTCTTTATAAATATGCCACGTGCACAACAGATGGTGAGAATGCGGAAATACATTATGTACGGGTCGAAGAAGGCCCAACTCACGATCAGTCACAATCGCCGAAGGTTAGACACCTGGTCCCAGAATATCCCGAAGAGACTGCAATACCCACCCATAACTTCTCTACGTCTCGTCCTCCATAACGGCAAACTTAAACAGGAAGTTCTGATTACAGGGAGTCAACCCTATAATCTCAACTAGAGGCATCTTGTACCTATTGGTCTTGTACGTAGAGTCAATGCCAATAAAGTACGGATACGTCCTCACCAGTGCAAGTGAGTCGGGGTGTGCGAGAAAAGCATGCGTCAGAGGGTGTGCGAGAAAAACATGTGTCCTCACCAATAATATCCGGCCTCTCTCGCCTGGTGCATCAACTGGCTCACCACGTCTCGACCCTCAGAATAGTCCTTCTTCAAACGATCTCTGTAATTATATATATGTCTGATTGTGCGTTATCTTCTGCGTGTCGAGCCCTCATCGCCGAGAGGATATGAGCTGGTTTCGCTTGCGCAACAGTCATTTCCTCTACGACCTTCCTTGTCTGGCTACTTAATCCACTCGTCTGGCGGTGTCCCTCGGGATACTGTATCAGAGGGTGATTGTGCACGGATTTCTTAGGTGGGCCCGTACGAATGTACCATTCCCTAGTCATTGGATCCTCATGAGCTATGACTACAAACAGACACCTGCACTTGTTCGACTTCGAAACCCTCTCCAATTCATCCTCGTTGCCTCTATAACGTTCGCGAGTATTCAGTTTTTTCGTACCGCATTTCTTATGCGACGAAATAATCACCTCGAAACCAAGAGCATAGCAACGCCTTTTGCCCAGTTAATGGCTTCCACGTCGGTCGGAAATCATCCTCCTACGCGAAAATGCTCACTGTAGTTTACCCCGTCGCCGATAACATCCTCCGGGATGTGGATTTCCCTCTCCTCGTCTGCAAAAAAAAAAAATAGCACGGCCGAACAGTTTTTTCGGCCAGATGTAGAGGCGGCCAAAGTGTATTTTCGGCTGTTACAGGGCTGGCCGAAAAATTTTTTGCCTTGCGGGGGCCGAAAATTTTTCGGCCCGGTCTGTAACAACCACAATTGTAATTCGGCTGGGAATTTTTTCAAGCCGTTCCTGCCCGTGTTCGATAATTCATCTACGTACGAACGAATTTTAGAAGAATTTGCTTACCAGTCGTGCAAATAGACCATTTCCTTTGCCATGTCCCTTTTTCGTCGATCCATTGCGATTTGAAGTTTTTTTTTTGTTTTGTTTGAGTCTCATTTGGATGTATGATTTGGGAATTGTTGTTTGGAAAAGTGCTTTAAATAGAAATTTTTATTGCTTATTTTAGTTTTCTTTTTAAATTAATTTATATTCAAAAGGGCAAAATTATCTTTTTGCCGCCCTTTAGGGGGCGGTGACTAGGGAAAAAAGGAGCGGTGAATAGAAATTCAGTTTTTGTTTTGTGGGTTTTTTTTAATGCTGATATGTGCTTGCTGGGAATAAATGATGAAGCGTCGGTGTTGGTGTAATAAATAAATGGTGATGTTCTTTATGATGAAGTGAATAAAATAAAAAGGGAGTCTTCACACATTCTTGTCAAAGATCCTAAGTTTCATCTTGATTCTTGTATAGCGAATCGAAATCCCCTCTGTCTTAGATAAGTACTGTATATATTACACGCAAAATCTCCCATGACGATTGATATTTTATTTCCCTTTTAATGGGAGCACATTTCTTGATTGAACTAAAATTCAGGCTCAACATATATAAGCTTAATCAAATCTAACGTCCAGTATTAAGATTGCAATTTCTTGAAGATTGTTCTGACTAAAAAGGCTTTTCTTTCTTTCTCTTTTTGGTAGATTGTAGAAATAATAAGAATATGACAAAAGCATGGCAAATAAGGTATAAAACCAATGCAAAAGAACAACGTATGTAAAGCCTGTCCGTAATCCATACCATTGCAATAAGTGCAAACATATATATTCTTGGTCGCCATCAAGGCTTATAATTCTTCACGAAAAAGCATAGATTCCCCATCTCCCTGCAATAGTAAAAGGAACCATGCTTTTGCAATCAACTAGTCATCGTAACCTCAGCCATTGATGAACACAGAGGAAAAAAAATAGAATTCTTTTGATCCAAACCTTCTATATATAAGCACATACATGCATATTCTCTAAAGTACTGAAACCAGAAAAAGAAAATATGAAAGGATTTCGCAGCAGCAATTCCCTTGTAACAACACTATTCCTCCTTACAGTGATACTTTCGCTTGCCCTGAAAGGCAGTAGCAGTAGCAGCAGCAAAAGAGCCGGCGCCGCCCACACCGACGAGTCCAACGACGGCGAAGACATTCAGTGCAGCATAGCAAAATCCGACGTGGGCAGTCCGTACGACGACGTCGCCGAGCACCTCGTCTTCGACCTTGCTCGCAAGGCCCCCGGCGAGGAAGGCTATCAGATCTACGCTAGGACCACCGACGAAGGCTCATCCACCACCGTCTACGGCTACGCCAGGTGCAGGCCGGACCTCAGCCGCGAAGCCTGCACGGCGTGCGTGGACTTGGCGAGGGACGATCTTCTGTCTCAGTGCATGTTCGCCGTCGCGGCCCACGTTCAGATAGGCGACGACTGCCGAATGATCTACGACGACTGGGATTTTTACCATGGTTTTTGATTTTGTTTGTTTTTTTTCTTTTGTGGCTATGTTGACGATGACGTCACGACGACGGCGACGATGTGATATGTAGCGTGTGGTTTTATTTTTTTTGTTGGGTTTTGGACTTTTGGTGATATTCTTATAATAAGGATATCGTTCGTCGCCGTCTGTTGGTAATAAAAGTTGAATGGATGTTTTTCCTTACGGAAGAGAAGACGAAAATAATGAACTCTCTCATTTATTTTCATGTTAAAAGTTTGGTTCTGAAACCGGGTTTTCGAATCGGACCGAAAATTTTAGTGATTTAAGGTTTAGTGGTTTAACCGGCATAAAACCGAAATCAAACCGGAGTCAAACCGGTATCTTTAATATATTTAATATATATTTGTGGTTGAATCAATCAAAAATTATAGATTATCTAAATGTTTATTTAATAATTTTTGTTCTATATTAGAATTTTATAAATTGAGGATCAAAATTAAATAAAATAAAGTGTATTGGTACTTAAAATTAATTATGCCAAGGACTGCAGAAATTAAATTTATGAAAGTTGTGGTCAAAAGTGAATAATGTGAAATTCTGATCCATTAAATAATTATTAAAAAGACACAAATGAGGTTGAGGAGATTCGATCTCGGCCCATTTGCATAAAAAGTCAATGACCTTACCACGACCACGCGCAAAAATATCTAAAACTGTTCATTTCTGTATCTTTTTTTCTCTTTTTTTTTAATTAAACTTAGACCGGACCAAAATCGGACTGGATTTCCGGTCTTTTCACCGGTTTCCGGCCCGAACCGGTCGGTCCGGTCCGGTTTTTAAAACCATGGTTAAAAGGACCATGAGTTCATTGTATGATAATGCCGTCTCTTTTTGACAAGTATACACGTATGGCTCTCTTATACATGTACTTCAAGGCTGAACTTTTACATGCTATTGTTTCTCCAAAAATTCCAAGCGTTCTTTATCCACGGAGTTATTGGGCTTAATAAATATATTAGGCTTGCGAAATAAATTCCTTCGGGTTTGACTTCAAAAGAGAGGAAATTTGTGGCCGCATTAAATAGGAAGTGTTTTTTTTTTTGAGATATCCCATGTGGAGGACAAAGTTGTCCCACACCGATGATAGTAAAGAAATAATATGGGTTTATAAGCTTGATGAATCACTCCTCTTATCACCAATTGGTTTTAAGACGGAACACATCAAGTTTATACCGGCACTCCTTCCTAGTGTGGCGCATGTGCGCAAGCCTCGATGGCGCAGAGGTCCGCCCAAATTTCTACAGACAATTTAACATTTTGACCAGTTTATATATGGTGGTGTATTTTGTGGAAATGGTAGTATCTAAAAAAAAAGATGAGTTCGGCTTCAGATAATATTCAGATGGTGGTGTGGTGGTTGTGTTAGGCCAGCCGCCAGGGCTGAAAAAAAAAAAGAAAAAAAAATAATAAAATAATATTAATATAATATTATAATATTATTTTATATATATAAAAGAAAAAGAAAAATCTTAAAGATAAAGAATGAGCGGCCCATATCAACTGCGACGCGGCGGATTCCTGGCCACAGATTTCAAGCGGTCCAGAACTGAGCGACGCGGCGCATTCCTGGCCACCAGTTTGAGTGGTCCAGAAGAGCTGAAGACATCTATAAATAGGCTGAGGATTCTTCAGTTAGTATCATCCCAAATCAAGTAGAAGTTCAGTGAGAGAGAAGTAGAGAGAGGAAACTTATCCGGGTGGATAAGGCTGAGAGCGGGTTTTAGCTTTATTGGGGTAGTTGGGAATAGGTACAAATATATTACCCGGGTGTGTAAGGGGTCTCGAGTTTTGATTTAAACACGAGTGTTAGTTTGTACGCTCTAATATTCTCAATATAGTAAAGCTGGTGCTCTCCGTGGAGGTAGGCGGTATTGGTCGAACCACGTAAAAATCTCGTATTCTCTGTCGGCGTCATTTTGGTTTTGTATTGTCCCAACAAAATCGTCGCGGATCCAAAATCAACCTTTCGCTGGGCCCGAAATATTACCGCTCAACCCCAACAAGTGGTATCAGAGCCAAGCCTAATTGATATTCTGAGTATGCTCTGTGGTTGCAGCTTTGTCTGATCTTCCACATCAGAAAAGATATCAAGAAGGTTCGTTACGAGGGAGCCAGTGTCGGGCCAAAGCTGTTGAATCTCTGGAAGGATAATGGTGACGGAGAGCAGTTTCAAAGTGCGGCAATTTGATGGTACGGGGAGTTTCACTCTGTGGCAGAGACGGGTGAAGGATATTCTTGTTCATCAAGGTCTGGCCAAAGCTTTGAAAGGGGACACGACAAAGGCGGAGAAAATGACGAAAGAAGACTGGAAGGATTTGGGGTCAAGATGTGTCAGCACAATTCGTCTGTACATTGCGGATAACATTATTAATAATGTTGTTAATGAGGATTCTGCGCCAGACTTGTGGGCGAAGTTGGAGGAGCTGCATCTCGGGAAAAACTTAACCACAAAGTTAGATCTGAAGCGGGAGATGTACCGGCAGAAGATGGAGGAAGGTGGGAATCTCATGGATCACATTAGCATGTTCAACGTACTTGTGGATCAACTTATAGAAGTTGATGTAAAGTTGGAGGAAGAAGATATAGCCCTTTTACTTCTTACCTCGCTTCCTGATTCTTATGATAATTTGGTCACAACCATCTTGTACGGAAAGACGACAGTGAAGATGGTGGATGTGCAGTCAACTCTTTTGGCGCATGAAAAGAGGAGACGATCAAATTATGGGGATAGCCAAAATTCAACGTTGGCTATACACGGGGAGAATCATAGAGGAAGGTCTCATGCCAGGGAATTTGGAGGTAGCAGCAGGTCCAAATCAAAGAATGGCGGGAAGGGCATCGTGTGCTACAAGTGTGGTGAGCCGGGACACATCAAGAGGAACTGCCCAACTTGGAGGCAGGACAGGAACGGCGAGAAAAATTCCACAACCATGATAGCACAGGATACGGATGATGTTGTAGACGTTCTCACAGTCTACAATGATGGCGCTCGTTCTCAGGATGAATGGATATTTGATTCGGGGTCGAAGTACCATATTTGTTCCGAAAGAAAATATTTTTATACGTTCCAGAAGATACGAAGAGGTTCGGTTTTCATGGCTGATGAATACCGTCATGCAGTTCGTGATGTTGGAACTGTGAAGATCAAAATGACTGACGGAGCGGTGCGAGCTTTGGGTGGTGTGATCTTTGTCCCAAGTTACGGAAGAATTTAATATCCTTGAGCCAGTTAGATTCCAAGGGCTATGGGAGTTTCATAGCAGGGAGAGTCTGTAAAATCACACATGGCGGAAAAGTCCTACTAAAGGGAGAAGAGCGTGGAGGTTTATATCGTCTAGACGGGAGTGTGGTACAAAGCACTCTGACTTCGATGGGTTCTCGAAAATCGCACGCGCGTGGTGGAAAGGCAGACGATGGTGAGAAGGAAATTCCTGCTGGAGAAGGGGTTGCGTCGAAGTCCCTCTTCAGAATCGACGGGTAGAGTCGGTTCGACAGCTGCACATAAGATTGGCCGCGGGTGAATCAAGTTGGTAGGACCTGCATTCTTGATTCGGATGTAGCTGGTACAAGGAAGGCCAATGGACGTTCGTGGTAATTACGAACGGGTTACTCTCAGACAGACTCGCTGGGATGAGTGCTTGACGGTGCTGAAGACGGTGTTCGGATAGGTGTCAATGCGGCTGGCGGGGGAGAATTGTTAGGCCAGCCGCCAGGGCTGAAAAAAAAAGGAAAAAAATAATAATAAAATAATATTAATATAATATTATAATATTATTTTATATATATAAAAGAAAAAGAAAAATCTTAAAGATAAAGAATGAGCGGCCCATATCAACTGGCGACGCGACGGATTCCTGGCCACCGGTTTCAAGCGGTCCAGAACTGAGCGACGCGGCGCATTCCTGTCCACCGTGGTCCAGAAGAGCTGAAGACATCTATAAATAGGCTGAGGATTCTTCAGTTATTATCATCCCAAATCAAGTAGAAGTTCAGTGAGAGAGAAGTAGTGAGAGGAAAACTTATTCGGGTGGACAAGGGTGAAAGCGGGTTTTAGCTTTATTGGGGTAGTTGGGAATAGGTACAAATATATTACCCGGGTGGATAAGGGGTCTCGAGTTTTGGTTTAAACACGAGTGTTAGTTTATACGTTGTAATATTCTCAATATAGTAAAGCTGGTGCTCTCCGTTGACGTAGGCGATATTGGCCGAACCACGTAAAAATCTCGTTTTCTCTGTCGGCGTCATTTTGGTTTTGTATTGTCCCAACAAATCGTCGCGGATCCAAACTCAACCTTTTGTTGGGCCCGAAATATTACCGCTCAACCCCAACAGGTTGTAAGTTGTAAGTAATTAGTTGGAGTTTCTGATTATTATTGTTGATATATAATGGGGCATAACAGTTCATATATATATATATATATATATATATATATATATATTAATCATTTAGAAAATTACTTATACAACAAACGGCAAGGCAAAACGTATCCAGGTAGTGTCACACATAAAAGGACAGTTTCTCAAAACTGTGCTCTATTGCTACGGCTGTTTTTGTTGCCACACTTATCCTAATATTATCATACGCATTCGGCGAATCTCAATAAACGATTCTTCCTTGTTATCAATACTTAGTTTCTTCAAATCATTGTATCCTCCGCCGTTCAGGGAAAAAACAAAGGACAACGTATTTCCAAACCTCATTACATATATATATATATATATATATATATATATATATTTATATTGTATATATATATATATACAAACACATAGCAGATTGCATGGTACACTCTCCAGTCTACTACTACAGAAAGACCTAGCTATTACACAGAAGAAAGGTATGAAAGGATTTGGTAAGAACATTGCCATTGACACGACGGCCGCCGTGCTCCTCCTACTAATGATTCTATCATCTTCTCCGAGCAGAAGCAAAGGCGAGGGAGAGTGTAGTAGGGCAAAATGCGACGACGGCAGCTCCTACGCTAGGGTTTCACAGCAGCTGGTCTACGACTTAGCCGACCACTGCGCCGCCCAAGAGGATTACCTGTACTTTACGAGCGTCAGCGACGGCGAAACCACCGCCTATGGGGTCGCCAGGTGCGACAAGGACTTGAGCCCCGACGACTGCGTGGCTTGCGTGGGCCAAGCCAGGGATATTCTGCTCGGCAGTTGCTTGCTTTCCATCGCTGCCAACGTGAAGCTCGACAACTGTAAAATGGTTTACGACGATTGGAACTTCTATAAAATTTGATGAGTGGGGCATTTAGTTTTTCTCTCTTTCTTCGTGTTATGTTATAATATGGTATGAATTATAACGCGATGGGTGTAATAAATTACAGCGTGTTTTTTGTTGGGTTTATGGATTATTAATTAATAATACACCACTACATCTTTTACTTGTTCGTTATTCATTTAGCTTCCTTAGGTTCTTTTCGTGATTTCTTCAGAAGGTTAAATGTAAATTGATTGGAGAAGTTATCATTGTTGATTCGGGTAAGGAAAAGAAGGTTGGTGTCTATGTATAGTTTTTTTCCGGAGAGGGTGTCTACGTACGGTTGAAATCCTCTGTCTCATAATTAGGGGTGTTCAAAAGTTGGTCAACGGACCGTACCGAACCAATACCGAAAGTTCGGTACAAACCGAATACCGAAATTTCGATTTAGTTCGGCATTCGATACAAAAAAAATTGAACTAAAATTTTTCGGTAATTACGGTTCGGTAATTCGGGTACCGAAAATAACCGCATTACCAAAATATATATAATAATATATAATAATATAAAATAAACGAAATATATATTATACATAATAATATATACAATTAAACATAAAAAGAAAATAAGAAAAAATAAAAAAAATAGGAAATATAAGAAAAAGTAATAAAAAAAATAGGAAAATAATTTAAAAATACGAAAAATAAAAATAGGAAGAATTTAATATATCTAATTTCATAAACATTAATCTTTTATTTTTTTAAATTAGTTCGGTTTTTCGGTATTACCGAAAATAACCGAAATATTTCGGTAATTACCGAACCGAACCGATTAACTTCGGTTCGATATTCGGTTTGAGATTTTTATAAGCGAAAATTTTGGTTATCAAAGGTTCGGTACGGTGTGGTAATTACCGTTTAAACACCCCTACCCATAATCCCCGTCCCATTTCCTGTCTCACTCCTTTAAAATTGATTTTAATGATTACCGAAAAATATATGATATGGATATCAAATCGATCATCATAAAACATGAAATAAGTTGGATGTGCTTATTTATTTTTATCATAGAAATATCATGAAATAACGACGATTTTATGATTTGGTGGACTATATGATTAAAAGAATTAATAAATAAAAAAAATTGTGAACCGTCGGATTTAAATTTAACAGATCTGATCCTTTCGGGACATAGAGGGGACATGGTTTGTGGGACTGATGATTTCAAGCGGTCTATGTATAGTTGATCAACAAAAAATATTTATTGCACTACTGTTCATGCATTCAGCTCCGAAACTTGGGCCGGGCCGAATTTTGTGGGCCGACAATTTGAGGCCCTAACCTAGAGTATGGTGGGTTGGGAAGCCCAACAGGCATTATAACGTAAGTTTTAACATTAGTTTAAATTCCATTATCTATAATCTTTACTATTATATAAACGTGAGCCTAGGATACAAACCGTCATTTTCCATCTAATTTCATATGTAAATTTTAGGAATCAACAAATAATAGTTTGGCAGGTGTTATGCACATATCGTTCAATGAGAAGCAAATATTGGGCCACGTTCATCTATAACCGCCACTCAATTTTATCTCTCTTTTCTCTCCAATTGAAAACTAATAAAAAATTAACCACACGTACCTGATTTAAAACAATCCAACGTGTTTGTCTCTTATCATTTTTATGGATTTTATTCCTAAGTTTGAGCGCGCACACACATCGAGTGTGCAGAAGGACTAGTCTTATATAATTGGTGTGGGGCTAAAAATGGCCACATTTGGTTTGTCAAATTATCTTCAATTTAGTCCGTCTATTTATTTCTAATTACTCTAATAATTTTCGTATCATTTCTAAATTTTATTATTGTAGTTATGTCCCTACAAATTAATTTTTTTATATATTTAAAAGTTATATTTCATCTTAAATATTAAAAATTATTAATCTCAAAATAAAAATAATATTAAATTTAATTCTAATTTTAAGCACACGCGTAGACATGCAAGGAAATACTAGTTAATTATAATTTTTTGGAATATGAGCGAAGTACTTGTTCAACAACAATCGGCAAGGCAAAACGAATATAGGACACCTCCCAAACTGTTCTACGACTACATCTCTTGTTGCTATACTTAGCGAACGTATATAAAGTCGGCGCATCCCAATATATAATCCTTCGTTGTTATCAAAGACTACTCATGTTTTTTCTCCCCCAGTAATATATTATCGTAAACTCAGCCTCCGAATAAGATCAAATAAAAAATTAGAAAAATACTTCCATATTCCTTTACATATATATGTGTCGAGCATGTGTATGTAATATGTATGTATGTATGTAAAAGAAGACAGAAGAGAAAAATGAAAAGATCTTTTCGTATAAGCAATAACAATTCTGTCTACCCCACCGCCGCCGTACTCCTCCTCCACCTCCTCGCCGTGATAATCCTCATGCCGTCACTTGCTCCGACGATCAGCAACGGCGCCGGAGATGGCGTGTGCAGCCGAGCAAAATGCGAAGCAGGTGGGTCCTACGCAAAGAACACCGAGCTGCTCCTCTTGGATCTCTCCGAGCACTGCGCAGGCAAAGAGTACTACTTCTACTACACGAACGTCACCGATGACGTCACCACGGTGTACGGACTCGCCAGGTGCAACAAAGAACTCAGCCCGCACGACTGCGTCACGTGCGTGGCGCAAGTAAGGGACTCTCTTCTCCAATACTGCGCGCTTTCCGTGGCGGCGCATGGGGAGATCGGCGGAGACTGTAAAATGGTCTACGACGATTGGCCATTTAGTCAGATTTGATTTTAATTATATATGATGATGATGACGATGATGATGATGGCGGTGTAATAAATCATGCTGTTTGTGTTGTTGGTTGGCTGGCCGCCGCCGCCGCCGATTTCGATGATGGTGTAATGAAGTCATATATATATACATATTTATATATATATATATATATATATACTCTTATGATAAGGTTTGAAATTAAGTAGGTGTTTATATGTTTGGCAACGTGGTGTGAACATGTATGCTTGTGTTTTTTGCGTGGGAGGAGCTGTATAACGATGAATCGTAATCTTTCCTTTGCTATGGAGGGTTTCTTTAACGTTTTTCTTTTTTCTTTTTTTTTTTTCATTTCGTGTATGTTCGGAATTTGTTTTTACTCGGATTATTTATTCATTGCTTTTGTCCTCATTCTAGGTCGACCTTCGATGCTTGTACATAGGAAAAACAATCTATTACGTTAAAAAAAATGTTATCTAAGCTATTTATTACACATTTACATGCTATAATAAGCAAATATGGTTGACCTTTAAAGTGAACGATTGGTTGACATGATAGACACCTATTATGTTGGGATGTATTCGTAATTTACTAGAAGGATGTATTCGTCAATTACTAATACTCAGAGGGGAGGTTGTAGCAATTAACTGGAATTTCGTTATTATTACTTATTTTTATGTACGGCATAAATGTTAAAAATGAAATCTTTCGTCTATCTAGAGACTGACTGGACTGGAGCTTGATTTAGTATTGAATTGCCTTCCCTGGGATCGATCATTCAGGTATGCCTTCCTCGTTGAAATGATTCTAGTAATTGATTAATCTATCGTCGCGTGCGGACTAAGTTTCGTACGAAATGGGGGTTTTACTTCATCGATTTGCAGCACTAGGGTTTTCCGACGCTTTGAGATTAATACTTTGGAAAACCACATTTCATGTTTCTGCAATGTGGTAGGGTTAATTCTCAGCTGGGCTGCTCGTTATCGTCAAATTCGAGTAGTTTTGGATTTTAGATCACTTTCCGATTTGTGTTATTTTATTTATTAATTTTAAATTTCCCTTCTTCTTCGGCAGGCGCTCGCTCTCTCTGATTTGTCACTGATGTTTCTGAGGAGGGTTTTTGGGAGGACATTATTTTCTGCTGCAAAGTCAGATGCTTCGGCTTCTGCAGCTTCAGCTAATTCCATGGCAGTGAAAAATCCATTACAAGAGTTCTTTGAGGCTGATCGAAACCCTGAGGATGATAAACCTGTCATATATGGTATGCACATTAACTATGCTTACTTCATTGTTAAGGTTGTGTTTTTGCGCTGTTGTTATCTTTTAATATTGTTTCAGCACAAGAAAGTTTTCTTCGTTTCTTATAGCAGAAGTTTGGTCAAAGTTAGAGCTACTCTGTAATCTCCTGAAAAACTTGCACCAGTTTTATAAGCTAATAACCCGAGGAATTCTTTCGGTTGATTTGTTTGATTTTTCTCAAATGAACTTCTTGTATCATATATTCAGGCAGGAGTTGGAAAGCCTCTGAGCTTCGCCTGAAGTCATGGGACGACCTTCAGAAGCTATGGTACGTTCTTCTGAAGGAAAAGAATATGCTGATGACTCAACGCCAGATGCTTCATGCTCAAAACCTGAGATTTCTCAACCCAGAGCGTATTTCAAAGGTTTACCTTCATTCCTCTGTCATAGTTTATCTCCTGCGTTTGCACAATTAGTAAACCAACTGCTTTTTCCGTAAGAAATGCGTTCTTGTTCATTTCAGTGATTCGTCTTCGATTTAAACAGGTAAGAAAGTCAATGTGTCGCATCAAACATGTCTTGACCGAGCGAGCTATTGAAGAAGCAGATCCTCGAAGGTCCGCCGAGATGAAAAGGATGATCAATGCCTTGTAATAATTAATGTCTCGCGAGCTTAAGAGAAGAGTGTTAGAGATTCCTATCCGTTCGTTTCGACTTCTTTAATCTCGCATGTAAGACATCAAGTGCAATTTTCCCTAATTTCCATCATCAAACTTCCCAAGAAAGGTTCTTCATGTTCTTTAATACCTGAGTTTGCAAGATATTGTCTGTTTGGCCCCAGGCAGCCAAAAGACATAATATGCTGAGCGTAGGATCTTATTACAGCAACTATTACGTTGTTTTTGACATTTTTTTTTGTTATTTCTTCTTCGAAACACTATAGATTCCACATAGCAGGCGACCCAAAAAGTTTTTTTTTTGGCAACCAGTTTATCGTAAAATCAGACGGTTTTAGGAACAAGATGAAACATTCGTTGATGTTCTTGTTCGAGCTTTAGTCCCACCTATTTAATGTTTGATCATATGGCTATTTAAGTCTACATTTATTTTTTTGATATGTTGAATTACAAAAAAGAAAATATGTTATTGTTGGTTCCATGATGATGATGACGACGGCAAAAACGTAAACAATTGATTGTATCAATTTAAGTACAATTTTTCCGAATAAATTCTTTAAAAAATAAAAATAAAAATCGTATGTTGGGACCAAAACCAAACCTTCCCTATTGAGGTCGAACCGCTACGACTCTTCTTGTCCTAACGGACGGCGCACGGCGTACCTCGCCGAGAAATCCCTCGGGTAATCATAGCCGCCGTCCTCCTGACAAACGCCGTCGTCGAAGTTCAGGGCGTAGCTCAGTGGGTCGTACTGGAAAGTCGTCCTGGCGGCGGCGCCGCCGGTCAGGTTCGTCGGAATCTTTATTCCGAACTGGCGTACGAACGCCTTCCTCCAACTGGGACCGGCGGCCACGAGCTCGGACAGCTCTCTGATCTTTTTGAGAGCCGCCTCTGCGCCACGTGTCCGCCACCACCAGCATCGCCGGAGTAAGGAGGGCGGAGGAATGCAGAGGCAGCAGCAGTGACGGCGGCTCTGGATTTTCTCGGCGGCGGAGGGTAGGGTTTCCGATGGCAGTTGCCGGCTTTCCATTTCTGTCTCTTGACTGTATGAGGAAAGATGAATAGTGAAGAGGAGCCAGCTTTTTGCTTATTTAGGGCGTTGTTTGTGTTAAAGGACGATAATAGCCCTCAATGAAGATTGAACGATGAGGGCTGAACGGTAACTTTAGGTCCAACGGCGAAGTGCTATCATTTGAATAGGAGTGAAATGACACCTCTTACTATGTCTTATTACAAAATTATCCGATCTTAATTAATTACTCGAATATTGTTTGGTCAGGAAAAATAAATAAATAAAGATTGCCTGAATGCGTAAGATAATCTGAAAAATATTGCGGAAAGATATTTGGACGATGATGATATTATTGACAAGATATTTTTCTTTGATCCTTTTTTAGTAAGGTATTTACATTTTCTACTAGCGAATTAGTGTGTGCAATGATTGCTATTTAGTATTTAAATTTTATACATTTTTATTTAATCATTTCGACTTCAATAAGTGGTGAATAAGCGAATCATAAACTCCTACGATGTCATAAAAAAATTGGCCATGCAATGAACATCGAAAATGTTAGGACGAAGGTGGTGGCGTGCAACATAGCATAGCAAAGCATAGCTACGATGAGAATCGTAGGCCCAATTACAATAAAGGCCCAATAATCAGGTATCGGCCCAGCCCATGTCCGTGCGTCAGCTTTGTCAGGCTTTTCGATAACGAGAATCCTCAAAGAGATCGATCCTAAGTTATCAAGAAAACTTGAACAGAGCAAAATCTCTGTATCGCCATTTCCACGCGCTAAGAAATTCAGCTACGAGCGATGGGCAGCTTAATGTTGAGCTTGCCATCTTCTCTCGGTACAGCTTTTTTCCGCGAAAGAAGGCTATTTACGAGGAAGGGCAGCTGCTGCTTCAGGCTCTATTGTTCCGCGTCTTCACCGTCGCCGCCTTTGACCGGCGGAGGGTCGTCGGTTCGCGTCCGATTTGCGCCTTCTCCGACGGGTAATCTCCACGTCGGCGGCGCGCGCACGGCTCTGTTCAATTATCTGTTTGCTAAATCGAAAGGCGGGACGTTCGTTCTTCGCATTGAGGACACGGACTTGGAGAGATCGACGAAGGAATCCGAGGAGGCTTTGCTTCGTGATCTTACCTGGCTAGGACTCCACTGGGATGAAGGTGGGCTGAATTAGCTTTTTGGACTCAATTCGAATGCATAATTTCGTTTGATGAGCTGCTGTGATTTTGTTACGCTGGTCATGTGGATTAAGGTTCCACTTTTCTTCAACTTTTGACAATATGTTTGCCTAATTGACATGGTTTGTTATGAGAGAAAATCTTTGATTACTTCGATTTATTAGTGTCTGCTGATAATGTAATATGATTGATTGTTTGTTATAGGTCCTGATGTTGGTGGGAACCATGGTCCCTATCGGCAATCTGAAAGAAACGACATTTACAAGCAGTATGCGGAGAAACTTCTTGGGACGGGCCAAGTTTATCGATGTTTCTGCACGAGTGAGGTAATAAATAACCATAGTATACTCATCGTTTTTTCGTGTTTTTTTCTGCAAAGAAGCTGAAAACTTTATTACTTGTCTCGTCTCTAACCAGTTGTAGTGTTTCATGCCATCTTTCCCTGTTCAAGTTTTTCTCTTTTTTTTTGGAATTGATGATATTTAATGGATCTTTGTTGTGCCAGGAGCTGGAAAAAATGAAGGAGATTGCTAATGCAAAGAAGCTTCCTCCAGTTTACACTGGTAAGTGGGCTACTGCAAGTGAAGCTGAAGTGGAACAAGAGTTAGCTAAGGGTACACCTCATACTTATCGATTTCGAGTTCCTAAAGAAGGAAGATTAAAAATCGACGACATCATTCGTGGTGAGGTATGTACTGTACGCATGGATGAGTTTTCCCATCTGCTTTTTTCTCGCTGAAAAAAATTGGAGTATTTGCTAAAAGGGATTACTATACGTCGAACTCAAACTTCATACTAACTTGTAAATTTCCAATAAGGTGAGTTGGAATTATGACACGCTTGGAGATTTCGTCATCATGAGAAGTAACGGGCAACCTGTTTATAACTTCTGTGTGACCGTCGATGATGCTTTGATGGCCATCACACACGTCATAAGGTGAATCATCCTATTGCATGTCAAGGGATTGTGGATATTTTTTCCTAAAGTGGGCATCTTTGCTTGAAACTACAATAAAACAGAGCGGAGGAGCACTTGACGAATACATTGAGGCAAGGGTTAATTTATAAGGTATTATGTCATTCCGTCGTGAATAAATACCAGTTATTTTTTCATCTACTGCTGATTAATGACTTACTAGCCTTTTTTCCGTACTCTTTTTAGTGTTTCTGATGCAACTTCTTATCCCAAAAAAATTTCAGGCTTTAGAACTCCCAATGCCTAGATTTGCGCACGTTCCCTTGATTCTTGCACCTGATAGGAGCAAACTCTCGAAAAGGCACGGTGCAACTTCGGTTGGTCAGGTAAATTCATGCATCCTTTCCCCATAAACATCGCAACTTTGAATGTATGTAGTAACACGAAAATATGTGGTTTTTCGTTCTCTCTCTCTCTCTCTCTCTCTCTCTCTCTCTCTCTCTCTCTCTCTCTCTCTCTCTCTCTCTCTCTTAACCTCCTCTTTAATTCTCATTGATTTGGCATCTTTCTCACTGAAATAACCATATGAACAGTTCAAGGAAATGGGTTTTCTGCCCGAGGCTATGGTGAACTACCTTGCATTACTTGGTTGGGGTGAGGGTACCGAGGATGAATTCTTCACAATGGACCGACTTGGTTAGTCTTGAATGCATGTTTCTTTACATCATTAATTGCTCGACGTCTTTTATATGTCTTTGACGCCAGAACTTTGACCTTTTTCTTCAGTTCAGAAGTTCACCATCGAGCGTGTCAACAAAGGTGGAGCTATCTTTGATTCTGCCAAGTTAAGGTAACCCCATTCGTGCTATACACTTTCAACCTTATATTTATAAAATGGAACATTCTCCAAAAAAGGTTAAGGTATCCCCCCCCCCCCCCCCCCCCCCCCCCCTCCCTCTCTCTCTCTCTCTCTCTCTCTCTCTCTCTCTCTCTCTCTCTCTCTCTCTCTCTCTCTCTCTCTCTCTCTCTCTCTCCCTCTCTCTCTTTGCTGAAATATCACTTTTTCTTGCATGAATTCTTCTTGAGGACTGAATTTACTGATATTAAGTACTCAATGAATTTGTTTTCATAATGCAAGGTGGATGAACGGCCAACACTTGAAAGCTCTTCCCTCAGAAAAGTTAACCAAACTCATCGGCGATCAATGGAAAAGCAGCGGCATACTAACGGAGGCAGAAGGAAGCTTTATAGAAGTATGGCCTTTGTATACCTCATTAGCAATAACTATGCAGAAAAACATTACGATTCTTTCCCATAAACCATTCTTTACGTCAAAGATTCATAAGAATTTATTCCCTGCTATAATGCTCTTTATTAACACCGATTTTCCCATCATCTAAAATCATCATTAGGAAGCTGTCGACCTTTTGAAGGATGGGATCGACGTGGTACCCGATGCTAACATTGCTCTTTCTAACCTTCTCTCATACCCGTTACACAAAACTCTATCCAGGTAATGAAATTTCTCCATTAGAAAAAATTAACATTCTCTCAAATCTCTAACCTAATACCACTCTGTCACGCTCTACTTTTTTTCATTTCTCGATTTTTTCTAATGCAGCCCTGAAGCTAGACCTATTTTAGAAGACAAACTCTCAGAAGTCGCCGAGCATTTAATCGCCTCCTATGATTCGGGCGACCTCGTAAAATCGCTCGAAGAAGGACACTCTGGCTGGCAAAAGTGGTCGAAGAGTTTTGGAAAAACTCTTAAACGCAAGGTTCGTTCGATTCATAAGTACCCCGCATTTCTTGCCAACGTTATTCGTACATCCTTTCGTAACATACACACTTGTAAAATTCAGGGGAAATCGTTGTTCATGCCCTTGAGAGTATTGCTGACTGGGAAACTCCATGGCCCTGACATGGGACATGGAATGCTCCTTCTGCACAAAGCTAAGAGCTTCGGCGTTTCTTCGCATGGCTTCGTGCCCATGGAAGAGAGGATCGAAATGCTGAGGAGGGTCGACTGGCAATCTCTCAACAGTGCTCCCATTGATGAAGAATCTGCTGTTACTGTCTAGTTTTTAGCCTTCCTCCGTTCGATTAAATAATCTTTTCTTACCTTTTTTCGGATGGATTTTGTTTCTGGGCATTCTTACATTTTGTTGAGTTAAAGTAAATTAAGTGTTCATATGCATATGATTTTTTAAAGTCTGGCTTCGAATATGATATATAACCATACATTATAACAAAGTCAACTTGGAAAAAGAGTACAAATAGCAAACCTTGTAAAAATCTCAACAGCCCTCGCCATTACACACACAGAAACATAAGATACTGAAGCTACTAAATTAAGGAAATTAGGAAAGGCGATTTAAATTTGCGCGCGGCGAAATTAAACTAAGGGATTCGTCGCAGAAGATCCATGGCCGCCGCCATTCATCAAAGAAGTCCACGATGGCCCGAGACCGCCAAGATTATACCCGAAATTTTGATCCTTCATCTCAGTAGCAATACCATGATTATGGCTATAATTATCGTTCCATTCGAGGGGCAAAACCCTAGCAGTACTAATGGGCTTTACGTCTTCGATTTCTCGAATAAGGTGACGGTTTTGGTCGTAGGGCATCGTCATCCTCTGAAAATTCTCGACCATGACGTCATCGTTACGAACAGCCGACGTCATGCTGACACCATGATGAAGACTATAATTAGCATTACTGTACGAATTCATCATCAGCCCTTGGCCGATCGCATTATTACTAACGACCCCTTCGAAACCATCGCCGACGAATGCGCCCTCGAACTTATCGTAATTATCATTCTCCATCATCATGAAGTTAATGGGAGCCGTATTATTATTACTACTACTCTCGAGGACGAAAGCAGCGCTCGCAGCGTCGCAGCTCAAAAACCCTAACGCATTATTCGACGATAATTGCGCGAAGGGCATTTCCGGAAAAAACGCCGCGCTAGGGTTAATTGCATGGGCGTTAACGTAATTGTAGCACGTCAGCCCGGTAATGAGGTCGTTCGACGGGCACAGGGAGGAAGACGAAGGCGCGGGCATCAACGCTGAACCCCCCGGCGAAACGTTATCGTTATTCCTTTCGCCGTTCGAACTGTTGTTCTTCTTCGAGTTTCCCGAGGATGTTTTCTTGCTGTTGTTCTTACGACAACCTCCGCCGACGGGGATGTTCCTCAGCGTCCCGCCTTTGGTCCAATAACGTCGGCAAGTCTTGCAGAAGTAGCGAGGCTGAGATAGGCTGTAGTTGTTGTAGTAGCAGAACTTTGTGTGCGTCGATTCGCACCGAGGGCATTTTGGGGATTGTTCGTGTTGGGGCCTGATCAGCCTTCTCTCCATTAGGGTTCCGCTGCATGCCACTAGGATGTCTTGGTCGGAAGATAATGTCTGATCTACCCCTCCTTCGGAAATGCTTCCCTGGAAAAAATAAATGCAATGCGATGTGTTTTTATGCAGTTGATTATTGCTTTAATTGAATGTGTTACATGTTGTTATTGTATTACCTGGAGCCAATCGTCGGAGGAATCCATGCAAACTTGTAGAGAAGTGATGCCCATTTCTTCAAATTCTTTCAAGTTTTTTTCTTTTTTTTTTTGGTGTTGCAATGTACGAGTATTGAGATGATGATTTGTAATGTGAGGGTTTTTTGAGTTCTTTCGAGAATTATGAGACGATGATAATGGTGTGTGAATGGCGAGTGTGTTGTGGTGGGATTGGTCGTAAATAAGAAGGGGAAAAAGTGTGCATTGTGGGCCCCGCAAATCTCGAATCTCTCTATACTGTATTTTCGTATGTATGTCTGCGTATAGACATTTTGTCTGTCCACCACAGTCGACGCTTTAGCATGTATGTAATGTATATTTTTAGCATTTTATTATAAAATAGAGTCATCCTTCAACGACATTTGCCATTATAATAATGCTGAAAATGTATTTCTTTTTTCAGATCGACAACTACGCTTTTAACTCGTTTTTACAAGCTCTAATTCGTCGTGTCCGATTAATTTGATTTTGACCGACAAACGGAATTTTCTCAGAAGCATTTATTATTTATTACTATCATAATACTCGCTACTGTACATCTATTCGATTTATTACAGCGTATGTAAACTGTGTACTAGTCGGCAAAAAGCTAAGTGGGACCCACTGCATAGGCGTAGCACTAAAATGGATGATGGGTCCCACAGTAGGGAGATGATCTGAGCCACAGATTTTGAGGCATCTTCGCAAATCACGGATTCGTAGAAGTCTAAATATGACGTGACTAATAGTAAGATGTAAGAATTTTTGGGACTAAGATAAAAAAAAAAAAAAAAAAAGAGAGAGAGAGAGAGAGAGTATGAGATGTAATGATAGTGGGCTTTTGTTTGGGCCCATGTGGGCCCATTGTGACTCTCCTAGCACGCAAGGCATAAATTCCCCTATCCATGCCACGTGTCCCGTAATTTTTGGACTCTTGTCAGTCTAGAAAATCGTAGCATAATTAAATAAACAGACAATACCATCAAGCAAATTACAATGCAGTGTGAAAAATAGTCATATTATGGTTTGACGAAGTTATTAATTTTAGAAATGTTAGATAAGTGAGCATAGATAGCAATATATTCAAAATGTCAGTTTTTGCTACGAACGTACTATATATATATATATATAAAAGATATATCATAAAAAGTAATAATTATCGGCTTTAGCTCTAATCCGATGGCCAAAAAGAGCTTTATTCAGCTATTTTCAATATAATTTGATGTTGTAGCTTATAACAGTAACAATATTCGGAAATAGATTAATATCAAATCAAAAGCTCATTTACTACTAGAAAAGATGATTTCAAAATTTGAAATAAAAGGGAGGAGGATTATGATTATTCCATTATTCCTAGTGTCTAAATGAACAATCAAAGATCTTGACAATGAAGCCATCGAAATGATTCTTTAACTTGTTGCCACTTTCGCTGCGTCTTTTTTAACTTTGATTTGAATAACATAAAGGAAACCCTATTTTTATTTTATTTTTTCTAATCGAAATAAAAGGTTTAGTGAAGAAATAAGTTATGCTACCTTTCTTCTCATGCAAGGTTGTCATGGCATACGAGGCAAATAAAAATGCGAAGAGTTGCACTAACTTCAAGAAGATAATTTCACGAAACAATTGTCTTTTCCACCTCTCTTTATAGGACCATTTGGTGAGGATCATGAAATGCCCTTAGATAATCTTTTCTGAAATTAAAATAAGGGAGTCCTACTTGAATTGTCCACAACTTTACGAAAATATTGTAAAAGAAAATATTCATAATTCCGACTTAGTTATTTCTGATAATTTGACTTCACATTCCGTCCCTAATTGAATTGACACTTCATTTGTCTTAATATATTTCTATGTCATGCTACTTATACCTCGAGTTTGAACGCATCCATACATAAATAAATAAATATATATAATATATATAAAGAAACATAAATGTAAAAAATTGGACAAGATATTTGTCCATGTCGAGACAAGATTTAAGGGTGTCAAAGGCGCATGCGGGAAAGAATGGGTGGTATCATCAAAGTGCAAACAAACAACCAACGAAAAATTCCAATATTCGTCTATGAATTGACATTTCTCAAGAGGGTCGGTCACTCATCTTTCATTGATCTCTCCAAAGTTTCATGAAATTATCTAATATACACAAACATATATATATATATATATATATATATATATATAAGGTACATCTACACATAAATATCCAATTAAATAAAAATTTACATATAGATTCCCATGTCAGAAAATTACAGATAGGTACTCTATTTAATTTTTACCAGTTTCTTTAGTCATGTCGTACCTTCCTGTGTGTATATTGCGTATCATAACACGTTGATATAGAGTACCTAAATGTAGCATACATCGTACCTACGACATACCTTTGTGTTACATAGGACGTACCTAAATGTAGCATACGTCGTACCATTTTCTGTTATATAGGGTACTCAAAGTGTTGATATAGGGTACCCAAATGTGTTGTATGGTGTACCTGCGGGGGTCGGGTACCTATGTGCAAAAAATTTATTCTGTTAGGTAATTACATAGTACTAAATTACAAGTTTTTATCCAAATAGGTAAAGACCCCTATATAAACATCAAATTTAGAGCAAAAGGTCCAATGTCATGATGCATGCGGTACAAGTCCACTAGCTGTCCTAGTTCTTTGTCCCCCTTTGTCATAACTATTCACTACATAATGACGTTGGTATTGATTAGGCAATATATATTTCTCAGTAGCTAATATTTGACTAGCACACACACACACACACACACACCGCACATTAACGTGTATATTTATTTATATTGGTACTATGTATTCGTTATACTACATATGTAGTAATAATAATATTTGTAATCAAATTGGGCCAAGTTGAGTTGTTGTTGGGCTGGGCTGTCCTAGTTTTTGTCATACAGTCGAAAAATGTATTTACACGGCCGTCGTCATATTTTATTTATTATAGCACCATTTAATTGAATTTAAATTGAGCCAGCAATATAGATCACATTTATATACTTGCCGCCGCCCTTAATATAAGCCTCACGAAATAATATTCGTTCAATTACTATTTACGAAATCGAGCAAAGTTATTATGTTTTACCTTAAGATTTTATATATTGAAATAAAGTTGGGTCAGAGAGTTGTTCTACCAAACAAAGGAGGACTTCCTTGAAATATCAGTTTAATATTTGCGTGATTATCGTGACATGATACCATTATGCAGTGCCTAGAATTCAAAGCCAAGGTAATAATAATTTATCATATGATTATTCATTTGCGCATCAACGTTCTTAGTCACGCAAAGTTAGATTTGGCAAAATGAGTTTTCAATAAGTTGATGAAATATTTGTTTATAAGTTAGTTCCCATTTACAAATTTACCTCCCATAGTACACACATATAAGGAAAATTATAATGATGAGTCACTAAGTATGTCAATTTTCGATTTTGGGTCACTATGTTTGTTAATTACAAAACTAGGTAACTGTCTATAGTAGCAAAATTGGGTCACTGGCCTCTTTTTTCTTATTATATTCATACTTAGTGACCCAAATTTGTAACTATACATACTTAGTGACCTAGTTTTGTTACTATATGCATACTTCGTGACCTGATTTTGTTACTATATTTACTTAGCGACCTAGTTTTGTAACTAGTGTCCAAATTTTGTTACTATATACATATTTAATGACTTAATTTTGTAACTGGCAAACATAGTGAATCAAAATAAAAAAAATGGTAAACTTAGTGACCTATTTTGATAACTTTGCCTAATGCTCCCTCCGATTTTATTTACATGTCGTTTTAGCTCTTTAATTTTGTTTCTAATTAGTTGTCGTTTTACGGATTTCAAGACAAATATTTATTATATTTCCAGTTTTACCCTTTTAAATATTGTTAAATGGAATATATTAAATAGTCTTAAGCAATTAATTAGGGGTATATTAGACATTTTATTCTATTTCTTAATATGAGTGCAAAAACCTTAAACGACACCTAAAAAAAATCGGAGGGAGTATATATTATGTAAATATGAGTACGAACATTCATAATTCCTGCCTAAAATGATGTTGCGTGCAGTCATTCAAATTCGGCATTTACTACCTACCCTAAATTGCAATTTCTCACAGAAATTCCAATCAATAGTAAACTAAATATCAGTCATACATACTGAATTATTGGAAAAACAGAATTGATGGCTTAACGAATACCTATTGAAAATAATTTATGCCTAGCGATTAGGCTTAACGAAAGTTGAAGAAATCTTTTTTACGAAGCATGAGCTATTATTACACCTTAACTCGGACAATACACGTAAATATCAAAGGAAATAGACAACTTAGATAGAGACAACTGCCCAATCTAATTTCAGGAAATGGGAAAAGCACACTTTTTAAAACATGTGAACCAAACAATGTATTGCGTATTAACCAAGCAAATTATTTATATCTCGAAGCGAACATTTAAAACAACTCGTACTAATATTACGATTGCTAAGTTTCCTTATTATCTAGATGATGGAAAATCCAAGCTGTACCTATATATATATTTAAATAAGAGATCGCAAACAAAAATTGGCGAATGAAACGATACGCGGTCCATATGAGGGCCCGTTTCTAAATTAATGAGATGCTGAAGTTGTAGTATTAAATAACAAATACATCACAATCCCAAACATAAATATAGTCATTGTATAAGTATATGATTCTTAATCCTAGCAGGATGGAGTTCTAGATCTCCTCAGTAAGCCTAACAGCAAAGATGCTTCCCCGAATTATTATATTGATTTTCGAAAATATAAATAAACTTGTATTCGTATATTATGATAAAATGAATGTATAAATAAACAAAAGGCCCATGACTAAAAGCAGCGTCAATCACAGCCGACTCGTGGCGCGCCTGCTTTTGATCACGAAACGTTTTATTACAACTTGCTAGAAAATCATGCAAATATATGATGTAATAAAAAAAATCCTATCTGCTCTTTGGAAAATAAAGCCTTACAGCTATTATAAAGAGAAAAAGCTATACAAATTTAAAAAGCTTTACTAGTTTACCGGAAAAAAAATATTGTAAATGACTAACATTTCATTAGGAACGACGTAGTCGGTTTTCCTTCCGCGGTTCTTGAAATATTTTGATTTTCCCAGTTTAGTAAAAAGGTCAACTTTTATTTATATATTGAACCAAATATGATTTAATTTGATTTAACAAGATTCAATTTTTTATTGTCATTAAAGTTCTAAATAGACAATGAAATGAAAAAAAAAAAAAAAAGAGAAAGAAAATATTGCTCAATCAATTAATTACGTATTAAAATGGTGTGGATATTTGACGTGTCAAAAGAAATAAATAACATGAATTTGAGGTCTGAACACTATCCACAGTTTCACACAATTCATCAGATATTTCTCAACTCTATATGTACTTTCATCTCCTTCGCTGAACAACCTTTAGTTTTTCATTTCACTACAACTTCTCCTGAAGAAAAATCCAAGACTGAGAAAATATAAAGGCAAGCCATGGAGCTGAAATCATCATCGCCATCTTCGATTTCTCCGAGCTTCAACAGCTGTTCAAACGCGCCAATCCACGAGTTCAGAGAACGAACAGCCGGCGCCGGCGACTCAGAAGTAGAAGAGGAATTTGATTTCGCGGCAGAAAAAGAGTACTCCTTCGACGAGGAAAGGGACAGCTGCGCCGACGAAATTGATGACGACGGCGACGGCGATCAACATGAACAAGAGTTCGAATTCCATTTCCAGGCGGAGGCGGCGGCGCAAAACCCGCTCAGGCCGGCGGATGAGATCTTCCATAACGGATTGATCCGACCCGTTTATTCGTTTTCCGACCCGACTATCCAAAACCCGGCCCATCATCATCAGAACATACGCGTTTCTCTGAGGAAACTTTTCATGGAGGATAGGGTTCAGATAGCGTCGTCCACGTCCGACGAGGAAGGCGAGGAGCTCGACGGAGTTCCGCCGGAGAGCTACTGCGTTTGGAGGCCGGCGACGGCGGCGGTGTGTAAGAAGAGTGGGTCGACGGGGATGGTTTCTTCCAAGAAGTGGAGGCTAAGGGATATTCTGATGAATAGTAGGAGCAGAAGCGACGGAGGGAAGGGTAGTTTGGTCTTTCCAAGTGAGAGGAGTGACGGCAAAACGGCGACGTTTGGCCGACTGAAGACGATAGCTGGTGATTCGGTAATGCCAACAGTTTAGGTAGGAATCTACGGCACTTTAGTTTGTTAATTTTCTCTTTTTTTTTTTTTTCTTTTCTTACTTTTTGGGCGGTGTGAGAATGTGAAAAACGGGCCATTTAATTATTGTGATTAGTTAGTATTTTCATGATAAATGTTGGAGCAAATTGTGTTTAAGCTAAACTAGTCATATCTTTTTTTGAGGGAAATATAAACGTAGGAATTTCTGTGGCATTATTAGGAGGGATACTTGATAAAAATAGAGAAGGAGCTACAAAATGTTTGGAATAGTGAGCTGTAATGCAATCACGGAGCTTTTCAGATTTAATTAAATTATCTATATTTTAGACATTTGAACCACACAACACAACCAAAAGTTGTGATAAGAATTCAAACTTAATTTTAGCGTGACGTAATAAAAAATAAACGACCAACCGTCGTGTCGTAATAATCGAATGTTAATTAATTAATGCAGCGCGTATTCAACGAGCATTTATATTTTTATACATTTTAAACCTCTCCACTACCATCATATTCATGTATTTATTGATGAAGCTTGGATGAGATGAGATGAGACTACGACCAAGTCTTCCTAATTTTATTTTACTTTGGCTGTATATGATTTGTTTTCATCTGCCATTTTCTTTTGTTAAGTAGAAGCAACAAATCATACATCATATCATACATGGACATTGTGGAAAATCGAATTGTCACTCGGTTTACCTAGTCAGGGAAATACTTGATTAATTGAACTAATCCCACTATTGTCCCATAACAATATATAATAAAAAAAATGTATACTAATTTAATCTATGCCTATCTGATGGCCATCTTACACGGATCCCACTTCAAAGATCCAAACTTTCTCAGAAACAAATTTATTTTTCGAGGAATCTTCTAATTCATTGATTATATCTCTAACTTTGTACGTATCGTCCATATTCCACACAGACAACGATAAACAGGGAATACAAGTCGAATTAAACCTTTAGGCGTGTGTAATAATATTGATTCACATTATTGGGCTAATGGTTCCCATTCCGTCTAGGCCCAATAACGGTAATGGGCTTTCGATGATTGTTTCATCTCTTTTGTTAAAACATTTATTTTATTTTTCTCCTTCCACACACATTGAACAATTACGCTTTCTTCCTCAGAAGCTATTACATAAAAGGGTATTACCGCCATTTCGGACATCGAACAATTCTTCGTCCTTCGATCAAATCGGTCAAACGAGCGCCGCCGTCAGGCCAGAAGACGGCTGCAAGCTCGCCGCGTAATCCCTGGCCCACAAGTCGTAGTGTACGATCTCCTCCAGCGACGGCGAGGGCACCAACTCTTCCCTGTGCTTTTCGCAGGTGAGCTCGACAACCTTAAATATGTCCAGGTAACCAATTCTGAACCACAAATGACCTCAGGATGTTAGAAGAGTAATTCAAGCGTGAAATCGAAGCTGAGAATATGAGCTAAGTCATAGCACTCACTTCTCATCGATGAACATCTCCACTGCTTTCTCATTAGCAGCGCTGAGAACGCCCGTCATGGTCCCACCTGCTCGGCCGGCGGCGTAAGCAAGTTCCATGGATGGGTACTTCACATTGTCTGGTGCTTTAAATGTAAGAGAACCAAGCCTGCAGAAACGTCAAGAAATGATTTTTTTTTCTTATTTGCAATTAAATCATACTATCGTTCTTATTTGGGCCAAAGGCGATGGAAGAGATGAGATGATCGTATGCTTGCTTTCTTACTTGCATAGGTCGAGGCGTGGCCAAGTAACCTCGGAGCAGGCGATTCTATCAGGCCAAGACATGGTGTAAAGGATAGGCAGTCGCATATCGGGCCAGCCCAGTTGTGCAAGAACCGACGAATCCTAAAGTTTTTCGAAAGAATTATCATACGCTGCCACGTTTTTCAACGTTTTCTTGGAAGTAATCATGTGGCTTACCTGCGTTTCGACCATGGAATGGATGATAGACTGAGGGTGGATTACGATCTCTATGTTATCGTACTCAGCACCGAAGAGATAGTGAGCTTCTATAACTTCTAATCCCTGTCCGAGAGAGAAAAGCGAACCACTGTAATCTTCTTTCTTTACTTGTTGTCTTAGCTAAAGATTCGATATTTTCGAATGATGTTTACCTTGTTGAAGAGTGTTGCAGAGTCCACTGTGATCTTCTTTCCCATGTTCCAGTTGGGATGCTTTAGTGCGTCTGATACTTTCGCTTCTTTCAGCTTCTCGACGGGCCAATCCCTTAACAGTACGAAGAAAATTTGAGAGACATAGGACAGACAAGTAGTTAATGATGCGATGATTTACGATTAATTAACACCTGAAAGAACCGCCCGAGGCGGTCAGAATGATGCGCCTAAGAGCGCCCTCGGGCAATCCTTGTATGCACTGCAGAGATTTCGAGACTATCTTACAAGGATATTTTTGGCTGAGAAAAGATCGTACTAGGCACAGAAATAAGTTACCTGAAATATAGCAGAATGCTCAGAATCTGCAGGCAAAATCTTGACGTTGTGTTTACGGGCTAAAGGGAGAACGAAAGGCCCGCCGGCGATCAGCGTCTCTTTGTTCGCCAGCGCAATGTCTTTCCCAGCTTTTATCGCAGCTACCGTAGGCTTAAGACCATACAAGTAAGTACTCAGAGAATGTCCTGAAATAAAAAAAGAAAGAAAGAAAAAAAAATAATTCCAAGTTACCTTAAGACCAGCGCAGCCCACAATCCCAGTAACTACAGTTACAGCGTCGCCGTGACGAGCGACCTATAAAAGGGAATGAAAGAAAGATCGTAACTTTGATCATTTCAGATTAAACAAAATCGTTTAGTAACTAAGCTAAACCTCGACGATTCCTTCTTCGCCAGGTATGATCTCGGGCTTGTCTTCGACGCCAGAAAGGGCCTCCTTTAACTCCTCGATCGACGCCTCGTTCTTGACGGAGACTAGCTGAGGTTTAAACCTCTTAATCTGCAAGAAATATGTTCGTGTCAAAACGATGGGAAGTTTATCGAAGGATTAGATGAACGAAATAACTAGCTAATAAATCACCTGATCGGCGAGGAGAGCCACGTTAGAACCAGCGGCGAGCGCAACGACCCTAAACTTGTCGGGATTCTCAGCGACTATGTCTAGCGTCTGAAGTATTATTATTATTACACAGAATCTCAGATCATAGGGGAGTAGAAAGATTTTTTCTTCCATTATTATTCATTAACTAACTAGAGAGAAGGTAATAAAAATTTTAACCTGAGTCCCAATAGAGCCAGTGGATCCGATAATTGAGATGGGTTTTGGGCCTTCCCATGTTCTTCGGCCGGGCTCAGCTACAGCACAGCCTGGCCAGGCCGGCGGAGGAGTTTGTGAAAGTAAGCAGCTGACTCTTTTTGTGATCTCTTTCCTCTTCAAAGATAATCCACCTTTAAAGCATGGATTAGATAAGATTTTAGGAGATACACTTACATGGTTTTCAAGCAATGAGTTCATAAAATTACGCTCGGCCATGGAGTAAGTGCCAAGAAGATAACAATATCATGGGCTAGCAGCAAAAGGACGAAGACGATGAAGAAGGGTAGGAGAGCTCAATAACCCATCACACATAAAAGCAACGAATCAAAAAGAACAAATTAAGCTGCGAAGATCTTTAACAGGCATAAAGTCATACACATCGAAGACAAAGATCTTACCTTGGGGTTTGAGAAGATTGGAGCTGTAATTGGACTTGCTCGTGTCGAGGAAAGAAAGGGGCTTTATTTCAGTATTTGGTGCCAACAAATTCATAGCCATGTTCTTATCAGAAACAGCCCACCAATATACAAGAACCTTTCTTTTTTTCTTTAGAAAGGTTTCTCTACTTCAATTTTCTGCTTTGGCTGTTGTACTAAAGGGAGGGAAGATAAAATTATCACTGAGTTGGTCTACAATGGCAGACTGGAAAGATAGCAATGAAGTTCTCTAAGAAAATATAAAAAAAACAAATGGGTGGGAAGAAGCTCACCATTCACTTCACCACATGTGAGCGTTGTTTGACGCATTATCGGTATATATAAATTTCATAGTAGGTATTTTATAATATGAGATTACATAAATATATTCGGTTATTTCAATCCTCAATATTCTTCTTTGTATATGCAATATTCAAGAGTTTTTGTTTAGGCAAAATTATAAAATTAGGTCACTAAGTATACAAATTTTCGTTTTTGGGTCACTATGTTTGATAATTGCAAAAGCAGGTCACTAACTTTTCATGTGAAAACAATTTTGGGTCATTTTTTAATTTTAGGTCCCTAAGAATATATTTTTTCGATTGGTCACTAAGTTTAGATTTTTTCAATTTTGGGTCACTGTGTTTATAACATTAGTACCAAATGAGTGACCCAAAATTGAAAAAAATGTAAACTTAGTGACCCAAAATCGAAAAATATATTTTTAGTGACCTAAAATTGAAAAATGACCCAAAATTATTTTCACATGAAAAATTAGTGACCTACTTTTGCAATCATCAAACATAGTGACCCAAAAAAAAACATCTTCCCCTTTTTTTTATAGGGCAAATTTTGTGTCAGGCCCTAGTATATTTTCAAATTAGGAATCAGGCCCTGTCAGGATTTTCTTTAGTTTAAAGGACCTATTTTTTGAAAAATTAAGTGAAAAGGACCAAAAACTGTGATTTGACGAAATTACCCTTAATAAAAGTGATTTCTGAATGGTATTTGACGTCAGTTTTATGTTACACAGTTATATTGATTTGTTACCGAAGCAACCGCAAGTGTTACTATAACGTTATAAAATGTTACTTATCGACAGTAAAATGTTATTAACAGACATATTTATTACATCGAACTATCGTACCCCATTTTTCACAGAGATCGAGCACAGTCGATTGTTAACACCTTGTTTTGTCTTCCATCATGCGGTATTACACCATAAACCTCAAAACCGTAAACCCTAAACTCGACGCGACGATCATTAGCGTTCTCCTATAAAAGATAAAATCATTAGCGTTTCGATCTTATTACACGTTTCGAGATTGAAAATTGGTAACCCATTATAGGAGCATTGCTCCCTATAATGATGAATTTTCTGTCTAGGGAAACAGGGGGAGATGGTCGGGTGGAGGATTCAAGAACACTTATAACTGTTACACAATTGTACTGATTTGTTACCGTAAAAACCGTAAGTGTTATTTTAACGTCATAAGACATTACTTTAGTAAAATGTTATTAACAGACATATTTATTACATCGGACTATCGAACCCCATTTTCCCACTGATCGAGCATTGCTCCCTATAATGGTGAATTTTCTGTCTATGAAATAGGGGGGATGGTCGGGTGGAGGGTTCAAGAACAATTATAACAGTTTTGTGCTGAAAAAAACACTTCCTTTCATTTGGATAACAACAGTCTTGTATTGAGTACCATATGACGTCTATTTAGTAACAAATGAAGTCGCAAAAGTACCACATCATTCAAAAATAATACCGATTCTTGCAGTAACACATTAACAAATGATGTTGCAGGAAGCGGTATTATTTTTGAATATTGTGTTACTTCTGTGATGTCATTTGTTACTAAATAGACGATATATGGTACTCAATACAAGACTGTTGTTATCCAAGTGAAAGAAAGTGTTCTTTTTCAGCGCCGAACTGTTATAATTGGCTGGAACGGATTATTTAGGTATACAGCATAATTTTGACATATGTCAGGGTTAAACATGTCATTTTGCGTCATTTTAGGGCCTGACAGCTTAGTTTTCGAAAAGTTGGTCCTTTATCCTAAATGAAATTCGAATGGGGTCTGAATCAAAAGTTAAAATGTTACTAGGGCCTGAACTGTAATTAACCCTTTTTTATATGCAATAACGTGATAAGACATACATATCAAGATTATGTGCGGTCAATATTCTAAAAGTGGGTAGGGTAGGAATGTATTATTAACTAAATACTACGTAATAAATCTCATTTATGAAATCTCCGAAAAGTAGTATGCTAAGTGTAAAGCATCGGATTTTCCGTTGTATTCTATTATTAACTGCACGATTATTAAATTATTTTATCTTAGATTATAAGATAAGAACGGAACCTAAAAGGGAATTTATACAGGCTTTATTAGTAGACATCGCAATAAAAATACCTGTTTAATTAGTTTTTAGTAAATAATTAGTGAAGGAGTCAAAGCACACTCTTGTGGACTGCGTGGCGGTCTCCGTTGGTTATTCAATATATGTGTGCTTGCAGACTATATATATCTATATCTATTAAATTAATTATCACAATATTTATGTAGAGATTATACAAACATCAATTTTTGTTTGTATCCAGGAGAGAAACAATCGTAAACGGCGGCTGCCTAGATCTAATCTATCTGTCCTATTATTGACCTATTTTTTTATATATAGATACTTAATATAATTCAATACTATAACATAGACGGCAGAAGTTGATTTTTTGAACTTCATATCGTTGTAATCTATGATTGCTCGTCTATTTTTATTCAACACTTCGCAAGTCAGTCAAGTATCGACATCGACATGTTGAACACAAATAAAGAATTACAAAAAAAAAAAAAAAAAAAAAAAAACCTACAATAATTGGGCCTTCGATAGTGGGCCAAATGTAGGAGTTAACGATGCCTTTTTATATTGGGCCATATATCACTCGGCCGAATTATCGTAATTAAAAGGAAAAAAGCAATTGCTGACAACCACTTGTAGTCCTAACACAGAAACCTCAAGAATTGAGATACATATTACAACAAAATACATTTTGAGTTGAGTTGACCCGAGCATGGAAGTGAAAATGTATCATCAACCTCAACGTCACCGCCGCCTAAGCCTCCACCGCCGGCCTCGACCTCCGTCCAGCCATGCATCTCGGCACGCATTTCCTAACCGTAAATCCCTCCTCGCCGGCCTCGTAAGCATCGAAAAATCGCGGGTCGCGCTCGAGCAGCTCCTCGTACGATTCAAGAACCGAGACAACCTCGTCGAAGTGGGGCCTCTTGTCAGGATTTCCCGACCAGCACCGACGTATGAGGCGGCGGAACGCCGCCGGGCACGACGGAGGCAGCGGCGGCCTAGCCTTCTGCAAATAAAAATCCAACCTTTACATACTGCAAATCGAAGGCGCGGCACAATCATCAACCCAGCAATTTTCCTTTTATTATTATTATTTACCTTTTGGCACACTGCGAACGCAGCTTGCTCGGGCGTCATGCCGTCGAAGGGCACCAAGGCGGTGAACAGCTCCCAGAGAACGATCCCAAAGCTGTAGACGTCGACTTTCTTGGTGTGGGTTTTCTCCCTTATCATCTCCGGCGCCATCCAACGGTAAGTCCCCGTGAATCCCTTCGCGCTGTCGCCGCCGCACTGAGATTCGAGGCACGAGATGCCGAAGTCGGCGACCTTGACGGACATATCCTCGTCGAGCAGCAAGTTTTCAGACTTCAAATCTCTGTGGAGTATGCCTTGGCCGTGGAGGTATTGCATTCCATGGGCTATGTCGAGGGCAAGCTTTAGTACGAGGTTTAAGGGTAGAGAGTATGGCTCTTGCTGGTGCAAGAATTTGCGTAGAGAGCCGCCCGGGTAATACTCTGTGATGATGCAGAAAACTGGGGGCTTCTTACAAGCTGCTACGAACTGTTTCCAACGAAGATAAAAAAAAAAAGGGTTACAAAAACAAGATTTTTATCTGCGTAAGCGATGGAGAAGAAGAAAACCCTAAAATGGAATGGCTTATAAGTTAATTTACAGATATGATATTTGGGTGCCTCAGCCTAAACAGTAGAGAGACTTCTGAGGCGAACTGCTTCTCGAGAAATGTTGCCAGCTCGGCGTCTTCTTCGGGCTGGCTTATGAGCTTAATAGCTACGTCCCTCTGCTTATAAACGCCTCTGTAGATTCTGCTGTGTCGGCCGGAAGCGAACTTGTTGCCGATGTAGAGCCGAGACATGTCGGCGGTGCTCCACTGTTCTTCGCCGCCGCCTTTGATTTCGGCGCCGGAGGAGACCAAGTACTTCGACCAAGAAACGGCTCGTTTGTATTCGCCGAGTGAGAGCCTCCTTTCGAGCTTGGAGTGTGTGTTTGCTATTCGCTTCAGCCAGTCAAGATTCTTCATGGGCTCTTTTTTGCTTTATGTAAGAGCATCAAAGATTCGGGCCTTTTTTCACGAATTCTTTTTTCTTCTGGGATTTCGGTACTCTTTTCACTTCTGGTAAGAAGATTTAGGAGTTAGATCTTCAGGCGAACGTTACAAAACTGCAGTAAGGACGACGATTTGGCTTCTGGGTTGTCGAAAGATTTCATCTTTCTCAACGTCATCTGAGGAGATTGATATCAGAGAACGGTGAGGATGAACATATTAAACGCATTAGCATATGTGAAATTTCCATTTATTTCACGAATGCCAAAGCAAAATCAAGAAATGAAAGAGATTCAATCTAAGGGAAGTGAAAACACAAGCTTCTTACAAAGCCAGAGAGAAACAACAGGCGATAAATGGACACAGTCGGTCAAAGATTCATGAAGAGGTGTGAAGAACTAGGCATGGGTTTTTTGAGAGAGAGAGAGCATTAAAGATTCATAACGTGCGAAGATCCACTTCGGAGGAGACATGCGGCTGTCAAACTGTTTATGACCTCAAATTTCACAATTATTCTTTGAATAGTTTTAAGATAAATACATATGCAGTGTTAATATCTATATTCTAAATATCATCGTTATCGCCTGTTTTACCCCCTAATTGAAGTGGGATTTGCTTCATAACAAAACAAACTGTACAATTATCTACTTCTCTATTAATTGAAGACATGCATAATTAAGCATAGGTGTGCCAAACTTTAGAGGCTTATCCGGGAATTTAATACTCCCTCTTCTCATTTATTTGTGGACGTTTGGGAGTTAGCACGGTTTTTAACAAACCGAATATTTAAATAAGATAGTACAATTAAAAGATAATATTTTGACATGTCTTTCACAAATATTTAATATTATTACATTGATTATTTGTAATATTGTTTTCTAAATTAGGAAATGTACAAGCTAGTGGACGCCTGATATAGTAAAAAATGTACAAAATTAATGGGACGGAAGAGTATAAAGATAGAAACTTTGTTCTTATGTAAGCATTTTCAACTTACCTACACTACATGTAATAATTTCAACTCTCATGCTATACAATGCACACGTTGATTTTAGAGGCATGTCTACCCTTTTGCGGATAAGATGAGATAAATGATTCTTTTCCCTAGCTTTTACTTTGCTTTCTATATGATTTAGCTTGATAGCAATATTGGGACATAGAGCCCTTTTGGCGAATTATTAAATTTAGGGCTTTTACAATTCAAGTACCTTCATAGTTTAAACATATGTTTCAGGCCTCTGTCAGAAAATTCATGTTTTTCAGCAGTACCACTTTATTGTTATGCAGTACTACTTCATTGTTCTGAAATAGCACAAAACGATCATTCGCTACTAGTTCATATACACTCACTGTGTAAATTTAGGTCATTATCTCTAAATTTTATAAAAATGGGATCCTTTAAACAATAGTTTTTTGTGACAAGGTTAAACTTATTTTAGAACATCTTCTGGGGCCTGACACATAATTACACCTTAAATTTAGGACAAATTTCGTTTCAGGCCCTTGCAATTATTTTTTTCAGTTTAAGGTCCTCTCAGAAAAAAAAATTTAATTTTAAGGACCCGATTTCTGCAGTAACACTTCATTGTTCCTCAGTAACGCATCATTTTTCTGCAGTAACACTTCGTTGTTCTGCAATAAAACTTTATTGTTCCTCAGTAACATTTCATTGCTCTGAAGTAATTCTGTAACTTTAGGTCATTATCTCTAAATTTTACGAAATTGGGTCCTTCAAACTAAATTTTTTTCTACAGGGCCTTAAACCTATTATAAAACATTTTTGGGGACTAAAAATTAGTATACCCTTAAATTTATGACATTGATCAGATAAGGGCAATTCTGTCATCGTAAAATGGAGGACCATTAATGGGCACGTGCATGGGGCATGGCATGCCACACTAGTCTAAATCTAAAATTATAAATACAACCAAATAATAATAATAAATTAAATTAATATGGCATCAATTATTAGTGGTCCCACTAACTTTCAAAGGACAGCAATGCCAATGTGTACTGTACCGTATCCACCGTCCGTATACGATCAACAGTTCAAAATAAAACTTGCAAAGATTATCTTACTTTCGCACCGATTAATATAGTTACTTAATTAAAATTCTCTACGATTAGACAAGGCTAAATGTGCAATAAAAACTACAAAAATGAGCTTGCTTAATATAATATTTTAATCAAAATCGACCTTATCTCATCCCATTCCCATCCCATCCAACTTTATGCATTTTTGTTTTCTTATTGTTGGATTGGAATAATGTTTATCGACACGTAATTCTCACAAAACTCATAATACATCGAGGAGCCCGTCATTGTTTTATTCAAGAAAATTAAATTAAAAAAAAGGATAGATAGATTAAGTGGTTGACGACAAAGGTCGTCAACTGTCGAAAAACTGAAATGCAACGTGAAGGAATCTCTTGTCGTTAATTTGCTCGCACAACTATTCATGAATGAATTACCTTCGTACTTTGTTTTATAAAAAAGAAAATACAAAAAAAAGCAGAAATAAATAAGCAAGTAAAAGGCAGAGGGGGCCATGTGCAAAACTGATCACAATACGGTAATAGTACGGCCATATCTTCTGTGTCGGTTTGAACATACGGGGAATAGCTCGCCATTATTGCTTTAACATGTTTTTTGTTTTTTTGCTAGAAATAAAATTAAAAAGACAATTTTTTTAAGTTGGAATTCTACCAAGAATCTTGATTTCGAGAGCGAGACAAGCTCAACTGACCTTCGAGATCAGTCCTGTATGTGTTAACACAAATTAACCGATTTAAATAAATTTTTTAAATGTAGAACACATTTTCCAAAGTATATACAATATGCCTCTTTCCATGTAAGGTGCCTGTCTTTGCCTCAATTGTGCATCAAATGCTCAATAGGCCTAACGAAAGTAGTTGTTGCGTCTTAGATAATGATTTACGAAAGTAGTTCAAATTCTATATACTGTAGACTTTGGACGAAACACATATACGAAGGAAAAACAGTCACATTTGCTTCAGACAAAACTTAGTAGGAGCCGAGGGAGATACCCTCCCAAGAAAGAAAATAATAAGGGAAATTTTGGCAAATAGTGACTTTTTTCGAGTAACATGGGTGACGATGGATAACCTCCTCACATCACATGACTTTGTTTTTGTGTTTGTTAGGAAGGAAAAAGACCAATGCACGTCTCTCAGCTCAGCCCATCTACGTGTGTTGTCGAAAATTGTCCTACGTGTGGTCCTATCCTAACCTAACGTACTACTTGCTATTTATTATTCATTTATTTATCTTCGCAGCGATGAATAAATAGCAAAGAAGAGGGATTTCCCAGATTATAACCAACACGGATAATGACATTTACCATAAAGAAAGAATAACATAGGGAAAATCATTGATCATCAAATGGTAAGTTTAAATTAAGGAACTAACTTTCATCACCTGCAGGGTGCTCCTATTTTTGGAAATTAGATACGAAAATCGTAGGGCTATAGCAATATCACCAATGGGATGTTTGTTTTCACGGTACCACAGCCCTTCACCGCCATGAATTCGCTCGGGCTATTCTACAACAATGTGTTTAATACTTCCTACTCTCAGCTGCTGAAATGAGAGAGCACTTGGTCAGATGCAGATATAGCACGAAAATGAAGACGTGTTCAAGACGGCAAGAGTCTTCCCAATAAAATGCCACTGAAAACAATTGCGCCAAACCACTTGTTGGAGACGAATCTGAAGGCAAAAAAAAAATGAGACTTTAAGTCATCAGCTCCAGCCCAGAACGCATGAAGAACAGGCATGATGGTTTAAATGTGGCTAGTTAGATACGGGAATGAAAGTGTGTGCTCTAGATAATCTGAATAAAAATTGACAAAATAATTGGGCCGTGAATGATTAATTGCTTACTTTCTGTTGCAATCAGCACGACTTGAAAGGTCGACAGTCCATACCTGCCAAGCTAATTGTGAAGAAGCAGCCATCAAGAACGCGTAGTAAGGCAACCCTGAACCGCCATGAGGGCACGAGAGCGATGGTGAAAAAAAGGGACGAGCAAAAAAGTTTGGAAAGTTTAAATGGTCAACCAAACGCATATAAATATACCAAGATTGGCATTATATCCACTGACACCAAGGCTACCGATACACACTAATCCAAACCCGCTGATCCACTGTTTCGTCGAATCCCCAAATCTCAATGCCGTTGATTTGACACCTACTTTCATATCGTCTTCTTTGTCCTGAAAGCATAAACATCTGACGTGTCGGTTGTGGTGCTGGGAATAAGAATTCTGAATCTGTAGTATGTACCTGATGGGCGTAAATTGTATCATATACGAGCGTCCAAAATATGCCAGAAGCATAAAGAGGTAGAACGATTGAAGGATCAAGGCTCCCTCTAACAGCAGACCAACCAAGCAAAGCACCCCAATTCAAGGTCAAGCCAAGGTATGCCTGAGGCTGAATTTGCACATATACAATTGCAGCCCACATTAGTCGATCATAGCCAGTTTGTAAATAGATGGAGCCAGTTGATGTAACCACTCTCATTGGGTGCTTATCATTATAGATATAGAAGGTTGTGCTCAAATAAAGAGATATGCTGGTAGGAATATATACCCAAAAAGTAAATCTCTTCATGAGAGGGTATGTAAAGACGAGCATCAATGATGAAGCTCCCAAAATGATACTGCAAATGTTATGCGAATCAAATTGTAACTTATTTGGTTATTTGCTAAATGCCTCCATTTCTCCACGATAAGAACCATGAAATAGTAGCTGCCTTAATATTTTAGCTTTCATAAAATAAAAAACAGCATTCTAGGATTATGCAGCAAAGAATGGGTATAAACCTGTAGCTATTTAGCTGTAGAAGGATTCCCAACCCCAAAAGTAGCTGAAAGCCAAGAAAACATAGTCCTTGAAACGGTGTCAAAACACCACTAGCTATCGGCCTCAGCATTGTCCTCTCTACCTATATCAATGTAAGCTATGAAAATCTAATGAGTCACGCAAGAATCAACATCCAAAATGGTGCATCCAAGATAAAAGAGATGGAATAGCATGACCTAGAAGGCAAAAATGAACATTATCCACAAGAGTGGAAAAAAACCCCACAATATTTGCTAGAAAATACAAAAGCGCAGAAAACACCAATATCAGTATGCATATTCCAATCTTTTCCGTTTACCTTAGTATCAATATCACGATCAAGTAGATCATTCACTGTACAACCTGCACCACGCAGAAGTAATGCACCTGTACCAAAAAGCATCATCAACTTAAGATCAGGGATACTCCCCGGTGCTCCCGCCATTGAAATCGACCTGCAACAAAGGCCAAAATAATAATAATAATCACCGGCCAAATAATAAGACAAAACATATGCATCCTAATAACCAATCTCAGAACTTCCAATCTCAGAACTTCCCAAATTTTTGCATTGATCACTCAGGCCTACCTATATTCTATTTACATTTATTGGAAAAAGGACTCTTGTCGTTAGCTCACAGCTATGCATCCATGTTAATCACAGACGGAATTGAATCTAGTAGTTTGGTGAAAGTTTTAATTATAAGCATCAATACCTTGGCTTATTAACATTAAACGAAATCAGAGAAGGCTCAGCTCACATTGAAAAAAAAAAAAAAAAGCAACAGGGTAAAAGAAAGCTAAGAAGCTCACCACATGCACGGCCACGCCAGAAGCCATGTGCCGATAGGCCTATCAAGCCTCGCCAGCTTCGCATAAGGCCTAACCTTTTCAGGCAAATACTCATCAATCCAAGTACGATCAACGAGTTTAGCACCAGCTCCAGTAGACGACTTCGGATTTCCTTCCTTTTCTTCTGAAGCTACAGTTGAAAACCTAACAAGCCCGTGGTAGATTCCGATTGCCGGTCTCGAACCAGACAAAACATAGAACTGATCAGCGCACTGATAATTTCTATAAAATTCGAAGGCACCACAAGGCTTCTGATGAGATTGAGACAAGAGTCCGCGGCTCACGGAGCTGAGACGCGAAACATTGCCGCCGGACCGGCGACGATGCCGCTGGAAAGAGCGAGCGAGTCGGCCAATCCGATAAAATGACATTTTACCCCTTCTGAAAATCTGCTATTCCTTGAAATTCATTCTTCCTTCATTGCACGATTTGGGAAGCTTTCCGTTTCTCAGTAAATTACAGTTTACACCCGTAAAATGTCGAATTATTACATTAACACCCTCATTTAGCTTTATACCGCAACAGCCCTCCATATTTTCAGTTCCATCAATTGCAGTACACTGTATGTATATTATGACCTTTGCTTCCAATTTGTAATCATTTAAAACTATAATTCTACATAGATATCGAAAATCTCATCAATAAATATACAGGAACTCGACCAAGATCGAGACAAGCAAAGTATCCACTCAATTCAACTCAATCACGGCTGCAAAGGTTGTAGCCAGAAATGAGAGAGCTCAATGCAAATGCAAGAAAAGCCAAGAACGACATGGCAATCGAAGCGCTCGCCATTATGGTGAACTCATCTTTGCCCCAATTCGTTATCCAATCGTCGACCCTTGTGGCCGCCGAGGAAGATGCAGACATCAAGAGATATGCAAGAATCTGCGATTTACAACGATACTCAGTTGATCATTTACATTTTCCCATAGCCCACTGTATAGCTAGTTATGGGATGAAACTGTTAGTTTACCTGATCCATTGCGAAGGCAAAACCGTGGCGTGAACGGTGAGAGATGAGATGCTTTCGAGTGCCCAAGTGATAAGATAGATCAAAGGCTTGGAAAGCAGAGTATACAAATCCTATGATGTTCACAGCTAGACAATACCTGCATCATGGTCATAAAGTTTTCTGACTGAGTGAGTATATATGATTGTGAGGTTAAAGTAGGATCAGTTATCGAATGGTAAGACGAATAACTTCAGTGAAGAAGCATATTATAAAGTGACAGCAAATTGCAAGAATTTACAGACTGAATCAAGAAAGCAATTGATGTCAGCTTCAAATGTGTGATACATAGAATAGGGAAGAGAATGCGGGACATATCTCAGAACTTTGTAAGAGACTATGAATCAATTCTGACCCAGCTTTAGCACTAACACTAACACTACAGCGAATCGAATCTTATTCGACAACCAATGGTGAACGAACAATCTTAACTGAGGAAACAACGAAGGGATGTGTGCGCAAGAGAAATTATTGAAAAGATATTTACCGATATTCCTTATACCGATCGAACGAATCACCGCTCCATCCCTGTGTTTTATCTGCCGCCATAACAGAGAAGGAGATCAAACAGACAGCTACCTCCAAAACCCTCAATCCCAAAGCCGCCCCGGTGGCTGCATCCTCGTGCCGCCGCGCCGGAGCCTCATCTCCGCCGCCGAGGTATCCCTCTTCCAGTCTCCCTCCGCCGCTGCTCCCCACCACCTTCCTCACCCCTGTTCCCGCCTCGTGCTGCACCATCCTATTCGCACCCATCTCTGAAGGACCCCTTCCTTGAGGCCCAACATCCCCTCTCCGACCATCCTTCCCGCCGGGAATCGACTTCGGTGCCGGAACCAGAGCCGGCGGGGTCTCCGGCGGGGTGGGCGTCGAGTCGTGGTTTTCCCAAATGAGCTTTTCTCTCTTGGGCCAGGGCCTCCAACCTCGTACTCCGTTGGTCGGAGAATTGGCCGGAAAGCTGGATTTTCCGGGGGAGAAGCCCTTGTCTGCGGCGGCGAGGGATTTGCCACTGCCGTTGTTGTTTGAACTATCGTTTTCTAGCTGGAAAGAAGGATCGTCTGAGCGGAGAGGCGACTCGAATCTCAGCGGCGAGTGCCATGAATCGACTTGACTCGCCGTGGACTCTGTGTCGGAAATTGACAGGTGGCTGTTGCTGTTCCTCCGCAAGGTTCGCTTACCGTTAACGCTGCTGGGATTGTCTGCGTCTGCCTTCGACTCCATTGAATTTTAAGGAGAAACAACGACGAACTTCAACGCATAAGCATTCACTCGACAAAATCTGAGCAAGGAAGCAGTGGGAAAAAGGAAAGAATAGAGATTTCGAATTTGTTGGGATTAAAGTTCGCAAGTGCCGTGTGATTGATCCGCTTTTGATTAGGAAAAGATTAAAAATCATGTTTTTCTCTCAGTAAGGAGCTATTATACGATGTGGGAAGAACACGGTAGTCTGGAAAATTTTGCTGACGTGGAACGTTCTGATTGGCCACACCAGTGTTGTGGAACTTACGAGTTTGGGTTTAGGCGAATCTTTTGTGTATCGACGATTCCTTACGTGGTAGTAGAAATTGGCTGTCGTGGTACGACGCGTAACAAGCGTTCGTGCAATATGCGTCGTTGATGAAAAATAATAACTTTGTCAATAAGTTGCTGGACACAGACAAATTAAGATGGCATTATTATAATAATATAGTATAATGAAAAGGTAGTGTACATTTTAACATGTCTTTTAAGAATATTTAATATTATTATATTGATTGTTTGTGATAGTTTTTTGCTAAATAAGGAAAGGTGATAAAATTATTGGGACGCTCGAAATGAAAAAATGTGATAAAATTAGTTGGACGTAGGGAGTCGTATTTTGTTATATTACTCCCCCCCCCCGGTCCAGTAATTTTATCACACTTTTTCATTTCGGGCGTCCCGATAATTTTATCATCTTTCCTTATTTAGCAAAAAACTATCACAAACAATCAATATAATAATATTAAATATTCTTAAAAGACATGTTAAAACATACACATTTTTACATTTTCATTGTACTATATTATTATAATAATGCCACCTTAACTTGCGTGCCCAACAACTTATGTGATAAAGTTGTTGGGACGGATGGAGTATATTTTTCATTGTTGAAATGAAAGCCTCCATCACTTTATAATATATTATGACTAGTTTATTACCGGTCCATTGCACTATATAATTACTTTATATTAATAAATAACTATTTATAGTGGATAGTGTGACAGTGGATAAATAACTATTTATAGTGGATATTGTGATTGCGGGTAATTTTTCATGTTTTTATTACATTTTAATATGTTACAATTAATTATTATGGGGCACGTGACAGCATATGGTGCACCTACATTTCTTTAGTAATATAAGATAAGATTAACATGGACCAAATTATCTCATCTAGCTTTCAGGTCACTTTTAACCCACACTCGAAGCATGTCCAACAACGCAACCTATCATATTCCCACCACACTAATTAAAATATAACCACCTACTCAAGTATTAAAAATGGAAAATCAAACAAACCCCTTTTCAACAATCCATAAAGTAAAGAGACACATGGACGAAAATACCAATGAAAGTGATAAAAATCACTTTTTTATTTTTACATTATTGTACCTCCCGCAATAGTTTTCGTGTGCATGTCATGCAAATTCCTCGCTCGTCATAGAGATGTGACACATTCAATTATTTCTTAGCTTTTTTGATTTCCAGCAAGTTAGTGAAGTTTGTAATACATATCTCAGAGGTCAAAAGCCAAAAAGGAACTCCACAAATCTTTTCCAAGTGCTTTCCATATGGTGAGAAAGAAAAAAGCCCCGCCGTGCTTTTTTACAAGACTTCAATTATTGTCTTCAAATTAGCAGCAAAATTCACAACAAAACAAGGCAATCTGAAGATTTATTACATGTAGAGAATATCGTTCTCACAGCAAAGCTTTAAGCAGTAGTTATAAGTTTTTATTACCTCATGCAACACAGTAAAAGAAACAACTTCAGGTAATAAATAGGTCTACGTATAAAAGAAGTTCGATCGACTCACAGAAACATCAAAATTTTATACTCTACGCTTCCACGGCTTCTTAACCACGGTTTGATTCGATTCACTCGGGCAGCTTCAAGCGGTTGAAGAGGACGAGAAAGCTTTGTTCGGGGACAACGTAAAGGAAACCGAGGTCTGCTCCTTTGACGTAAGGCCCCAAACCCTAGTCGAACAAGTAATGCACGGATAGCTAAAGCTATAAAAATCGAAAAACAAGTACAAAAATGGTTCTAGAAAGTTGAATTCAATCCTAGGTTAATACCTTTCCGTTTAACTGAAGGAGCTCGCCCTCGACCCACTTGGGATTCTTGAACCCTACTTCTGCTATTCTTCCCTGCCCTTTGTAACTAGCAACCTTTTACAGAAAAAAACAAAAGGGTTGATATGATTTCAGTTGCAAGCAATCGTAGTCTTAAGCGATAAAGACTATTTCTAGAAATTTGTCAGTACTAGATAATATTTTAGTACAGAAAGTTTGTGAATTCCAAGGTTAGCCTATCATCACTCTCAAACTAATAAGACTATTACAAGGTCTCTGTAAGTCAGAGAGAGAGAGAGAGAGAGGGAGGGAGAGAGCGAATACCACTCCAAGCTCGGGCGGGTACAATCCTCGACTGCTAAGACGGTTAGCCTTCCCAATTCTAGCACGAAAAGTAACCTGGGAAGACATGTATTAGGCAGAAAAATCAGCACGAATTTGTCCACGCACAACTGCAAAAAGGAAAAAAAAAAAAAAAGAAGCTACAAACCTGACCAGCAGGGACATTCAAATCGCCCGTTAGTTTAACTGCTTCGACGTACTCAAAGAACTCCATTTCAGAGGAAATGCCATCGCTATTCACGTTCCAATTACCATATTTGCGTCTTAACTGTACAACTTCAGTACCATAAGGGCCAAAAGCACCGACATACAGGCCTGCAGTAAGAAGTTATAAAAGCGATGTAGATGTCATTTTATGCATGCTAATGAACTCACCTTCGAATGGGTCCAAATCGCCCTTGGAGGTGATAATACGTTTGAAATTTGTGTACTCGGATAATCTACTCCTTTTCTGTGCTTGATTCACTGCAAGCTTTACTATTTCACGCACGTCTTTGGCGATCTATTTACAATCACGAATCAAATATGTAAGAAAATGTGCAAAGAGCTTTCAGCTCAGCTCCAACTCACAAGAAGAAGCATATTGCAAACTTCATCTGTTAATCGAACTTATTACCTTTGGAGAAACTTTGTCTGAGCCCAAAAATGCCTTGGCAACCTCGGGAGGCATTAGTTCAGAAACACCTTGTGAAGCTATAGCCGCCACTTTTACTTTAGCAGCAACTTTCTCTTCGGATTCATTATCTTGATACCTCTTTGGGATATGAAGCACAAACGAATCCTTTTCGATGCTTTCCATGCCAGCGGGGACACGAACGTAATCCTCCTTAGTAGTAGGGTTATCCTCTTTATTATGCAAAACACCTCCAATGTACAGTTTCATGTCTAAATTGTTCTCATCTTCTAACGTGTCTCCATCTTCATCTGCTGAAACTTGATCACTGATTTCTTCTTCGCTGTCGTCATCTGTTGAGCTCTCGACATCTTCCTCTGCAAACTGCTTTATTGTTTCTTCCGTTACATTCTCAGGAGCGTCGACTTTCATCACTTTCACCTTCAGTTCGGGGATTCTTTCTTTAAGGAAGTTTATAACGCTTTTGATTCCTTCCTCGGCAGCTTCTTCTAAGTCAATGCTCTTCCCTTCGCTTTTCTCCACTTCGCTTTCATCAAGTTTAACGTCATCCACATCCTCACTGTTAGCCTCGCCAGTTGATGGGCCCTTGGTGGCAGATTTATCCAGCGAAGAACTTGAATTTGGCACATTTGCTTTGTTTTGTTTTAGAAACACAACCTTCATAGGTAAGCGATCATAAGAATCTTATCTGGAAAATATCACCTATATTCTCAACAAAAACAGAGAGCAGTTGCAGGTCTATAGATCTGTCCTAACCAAAGCATCCCTTATGTGACATATGTATATCAAAGTTTCTGAAATGTTCGAGAGACTGAGAATTCTGAGTCTAAAACATTCAAGATAGAAATTGTTAGGGTTTCTATGAAGTGACAAAAGTAATCACCTGCATATTATATGTGCCATCAGCTTCTTTAACTACAAAAATTTCAAAGAGTGGAGTTCCAGGAGATGATGCAACAAGCTGCCTGAAATAATCAACAGAGTGATGAAGGTTCTACGATAAAGAATGTAATACCATTCTTCAATTTCTTCATCAAGTTTGAGAAAATCTTAATGCTTTGAGTTTGAAATTTGAATCTAACCTTGGACTGTAACTTTTTGCAATAAATCTTCCCATTCCTGGTGTAATCCGCACTAATCTCCCAAACGGATCATTTGAATCCTTACAATAGCCAACCCACCAACCAACCTGCAGTTACATAGTGAGTAAAAATAGCATACAAATCTAATCTTCAGCAAAAAAGGATAACCAAATCAATGATTACTAGAAGAAGACAAGGTTAAATCATCATTTCATTACAACAACAAAAGAAACATCACAATTGCATTTATGACTCACCAGCCCACTTCCCGTACTTTGGCATAACCTGGAAGCATCGTGATAGCGTTCTTCATCAACTGATTTCTGTGAAATGAAAATCACCGAAAGTTTTAGAAACTTCAAAGTTTATGAGCCATGATACAACTTAAAGTCCTAAGTAAATAATACCTTCAACATAGACATTATTTCGGCAACACTGTCTTTCGATGTAGCCTCTGCTATGGCTACTTTCAATTTAGCTGCTTCCTCAAAGTCTTCCTTCTCTATTGCATCTTCCAATTGAAACTGCAAATTACATTTAATAACTCCGATAAGGGACTACATCCTAAGAACTCGAAACCTAAAATATTACTCGGAGAAATCACTAAAACAACCAAAACAGTGGAAACACGGTAATAAAGTTCCAACCTTCAAAACAGAGGCATAATTCTCAGCCTGTTCAATCTCAGAAAAATATCTCGACCACCTATTCCAATCCCAATCAGACGAAGAAGGCGAACAATTCCAAGAATAAGAATCAGGGCAAGAACTCATGGTATTGCTGTAATTATCCTCGCCATCGTTACTACACTGACAGAACAGCTTATAGTTCTTGTTCCTCCTGGGAATATTTTTGTGGGACAGCTTCAGCGAGGGTTTCATGCCGAAACTCGAGGACTGACGGCGGAGCTCAGGAGGAGGAACGGCGGCGCGGCCTGTTGCCCAAGCGTTGGCTACGGCCATGATGACGGCGGAGCTGGGATTGCAGTCGACGTTTTATTCTTTTCAGATAGAACTGAGTTCGTAATCGAATTGTAGGAATTAGGATAACTCGATGTGCCTAGTTTTGGAAGGATATGCCATATGATATACCATCAACATCTTCAATCTTCATAATTCGTGATTTGTGCAAATAAAAATATCGCCTTTCTGTTTCCTGTTCTGCCTTATTTGCAAAATAACCCTTATAACTTTCGGAATTATAACCTTCTGTGGAGTTTAGCATTTTGCATACGGTACGATATAAGTTTAGCACAATAAAATGGAGTTTCACGCAATAAAAAAGAAAATAGGATGGATAATACGATGCATTTCAGTATATAACCAAATGTGACTCTTAACATAATTCACCCTTCTGAGTCTTAACTATGTCCTCCAACTCTATTCACCAACTTTTCTAACGTTGTGCTTCGAATAGAGATGTGAATGGCTCAAAATCGCGCTATTCGTGGAACGTTTCAATCTTGCGAGGATTACATTGCACAACCGTCGAACGAAAACGACTCACTTAGACGAGGACGAGGCGAAGATCTCTTCGAGCTCTTTGTACAAACCCCTCGGCCTCGCCTTATAATCCGAAGAAGTCGAAGCAGAAATAGACGCCGAAGAACTCCCGCTCCTCTTATTCCTCCAAAACCCGCTCCACCTATTATAGCTAGTCGACGCCTCGCCCGTCGACTGCGCTCCTCCTTCCCTCCCAAAGCTTGCCCTTGCAATCTCCCTGATCTGCCTTAGCCACGGTTTAGCCTCGCCCGACCTCCTATTCGTATCGCCCGAAACAGTCGTCGTTTCTCCGCTGTTAATAGGGAATCTCTTTTCGAACCTCTTCGACAAGCTCCGAGGGAGGAAGAACACGAGAAGCCCGACGAGGCCCGTTTCGAGCCCGCGAAGGAACGAGCCCGTTATAGGATCGAGCTGCTTCACCTGGGTGTAGAGAGCGTACCACTCGTTCGCCATCTGCGCCGAAAAGAAGGCCGAGAAGATCGAAATCATTACAATCCCGAGATTTCGCTCTCCGCCAGGAGAGAAATCCCTCTCCAGGAAAAGCACGCAAAGCGCGAATATAGCTACTTCTGAAGCGACCGAGACGATCTCCGTGAGCTGAACCTTCTTCTTTACGAAGGGCTTCTTCAAAACCATGAAGAAGAGCTGAAAGGAGGCTAAGCAGAGGAGGACCACGGCGGGCTTTTTCGTGGCCCAATCGTGGGAATACCCGCCCGCCAGCAACCCGAGGCAGGCCCGCTTTGTGCAGTCGATTAGCGTGTAATAAATCCTCAGAATCCCGAACAGCTTCTGCATGCACGGCGCCTCGGCGTCCTCGGTCTCGTCGTCAGAGGCTATGATTCGATCGTCAGTTTTGTTCAAAGTGCCGCCGCCGCCCGAGATTTGGGACAGCATGTACTTCGGCGGGCCCCGCAAATCTTCGAACAGCGGGCCTAAGATTGTCAGGAAATGCTGTTTTTCTTGATTTTTCCACGTCCACTGACCTCGTTTGCCGGGCCCCAGAGTTACGCGGACGAGCTCTTGGTACCAGTGGAATCTCTTGCCTTCTTTGTGGACTTCCTTGTACTGAAGGAGTTTGCCGAAAGTTATCCCCAAAGTGAGGAATAGCAGCAGAAATAGGAGGAGGAAGGAGACGAAGCTGTACATTAGTACGCCGACGACCTTGCCTGAAGACGTTTCGCCTTAAAAGCGCAATGGAAAAGTAATCAGTCGTCGTTACGCTGTAATAAGAAATAGGGTCGCTCTTTTTTTTTCTGAGTACCTTTGAGTACGGCGGAAGCTGCCAAGCACAAGCAAGGGAGTGCGAGCAGTAGGAGAAAGATTTCGAATCTCGGGAATATGAGCGCGCCGTAGCTTTGCTTCTCCTTATTATGCTTCTTCAGTCTGAGTATCAGAAGGAGTAAGGCGTGAGAAAGTATCAAACCGCCGCTTATTACGGCCAGCCAAAACATGCTTCGCCTGAAATCTCTCCACCTGCAATAGAAAACAGAGAACGTTTCGTTCGAAGATCGAAATCGCCTGTAAGATTTCTTTTTCTTTTTTTTTTCTCAATATTTTCTTTTCCGCACGCACTCACCCGCGCGAACTTTGTGGGTCCAAAATATACTCGGCTTCTGGCAACATATTCTGGCTCTGTCCGTGTAATAAAACATCAGTTCAAAATAGAGAGAAACGCAACACAAAAATATGATCGTAACTGCGGCTCACCTCGAAATACGAAGCGTACTCCAAAGGCGTTAAGGGCAGTCCGAACACTTTTCCGCCGCTCGAATCAGCGCTGCTTACCTCAGAAATGCGTACGAATCGTTCTTTAGGCGAACTCGGGCCCGCCGTAGATGCGTGGGAATCTTCCTTTTCCCACGGTAGGTTAAAGTACGGTATGCTCCATTGAAGGCCTCTTGCGAGCTCGTAATATTCGACGGGCAGCGTCACTGCTAGCCAGCGCGATAGTGCGAAGACTTGGACGTGCGATAAGATTCTCTGTCGTAAAAACGAAAAGATTCAGTATTTTGTTTGCTATGATTATTATTACGAGCGTATGAGTAAGTGGGAAGAAATGGGATTATTACAAAAAGACTTCTAGCGGGGTCGGAGGTTAAGATCGAGCTCGGCCGGGCGAAAGCTCCCACGGATAATAAGCCGGCGGTTGATATGGTTAAGAACACCGAAGTTAGAGCCGTCGCCGCTATAGCAGCAGTTGCGAAGAATGAGATCACCCGAGATTCGACGGGCACTGAGTCTGCATTGAAACATCGAAAAAAAATTGTGTTAATGCTCGTTTTCGTCTTCTCGAAGGTAATTTTTCACGTACAATGTCGCAACTGAAGCGTGTTGGAAGGTTGGTTTCCATTTCCCGAGACGTCCGTAGTAATGTTTTCGGGTATGTACACAGATATGGCGCCCGAATCGGCCCTTATCCGCACTCTGTAGCTGCTTCTGCTCATCTCATCGAAGCTGAAAAAAATGCGCTTTTTATTACGCTTAAGATGTATTCAAACAAAGAATATTCGTCGATCGACCGATGGAGCGGTTACTTACTCGAGCAAATATCCGCCCGACAGCGACAAGTGAGAAGAGTTAAACCCAAAAACGGGCTTCACAAATCTGATCAGTATGTATATACTCTTCTCCCTCGTCCTCATATTGCACGTCGTGCTCAACCTCACCGTCGGCCTCTGAGAATCTAAATACCGAAAAAAAAAAAAGAAAAACCCGCAGGTAAGCTATTTCCGTCGATCGACTTCTCCATGTAATAAGATCGCATACCGTAGAGGAACGTAATGGGAGAAACCGGCGCAATAGGCGTCCCTTGTCTGCTTATTACCAAGTCGGAGTGTAGGCTCACGGTCACAATCGCCAGTTCTGATACTTCTGTGACCTGCAATAACGGAAAAAAAAAAAAAAACTGAGTTACTATTAGAAATTGAGGGATTCTTCCTAAAACTTGGGGACAAAGCCTAACTTAGAATCTCAATAGGTACAATCGTTAACGACAGATAATAGGCTTGTGGTAATAAAACGACCTGATAGCCGAATCTTCGGCTCCCAAGGTTGTCCCCGTCTATGGGGACGAGCGAGCCACGACTCGTATTGAGCGCACCCAAGATCTCGGCCGACGAGTTCATCACGGGCTCGGTGAAGTAGAGATACATCTTCAGGTACTTGTCGCTGTTCGTAGCCATTACGGTCCTCGTCTCGCTGTTTATCTGAAGGAGCTTCTCGGGCACGTGGGACCGCAGGTCCACGAACACGCTCCTCCTATCTGCGCACGCAAAAAACGATTTTTCTTCTTTTTTTCTTACAAGGCGGTTATCTTCGAATGCTTTAAAAAGAAGAAAAAAAAAAGACGACTCGCCGAAGTGTATGAAGAGGCTGGAGTTTTCGGTCCTCGTGAAGCGATTCTTCGCGGGGTCCGCACAGAAGTCTCTGTCCATGACGAGGATTAATCTTCCGTATCGCACCCTCTCGGATATGCTCACCGTTACGGCATACTTCAATCCCGGCTCGAGAATTCTTAGCGTGCTCGGCATCACAGCGCCGTCCCCGTATACAAGAAGCTGTTTATTCGGAGGAAAAATTTGTTATTTTGCGAGCGATAGATTATTAATTTTTCTTTTTAACGATCATAGCTTATCCCTATGCTCAATCAGTTATGGGCGTACGCCACACACTCGGATTTGTATGGACTAAATACTAATGCTCAGAGTCAGATGAATACGTCTCAAATTCACCACCAACGATAGTCATGAGAAGGGCACTGAACCCATTAGACCAATTTTGGGCCAATTTTTTTGTACGGCTAATTTTATCCGACTCACATCGCAAGAACTTTCGGAAGAACAAGCGAAGCTTTCGGCGCCTCCGCCGAAGCAACGCTCGGTGAACGACACGTTGACGTCTACGTGAGAAGCGCTCGTGAACAGCGTCGAGGCTGCGATGTACGCCGTGGGATTAACCGTGTCTGCAAAGCGGTTAAGACAGAAATCGATGGTTGAGATTTGTAGATCACAACAGAAGATATGTAATAAGAGTAAGAGGAAATTGCAGTTCAAACCAACTGTCCAATTGTAGCTAGAGCAGGCGAAAGCAACTCCTCGGGCGCAAACTTCGAACGAATGCTTCCCTTCTGTGAGTCCTCTGTATGTCGTCTCCCCATCTTTGCACGGCTGAGATTCGCCGTCGTCGAGCTGCGAAAATTTGGGCGAAATTTCGATGAATCGACGGAGAACGATTCGAATGGGGATAAAGCCCAGTTTATAGAACATTAGTAAGTCTCTTGTAAGAACAAGTGATGTTAGAAAGATCAATTCTAACATCAACTGTTCTTTCTTTCTATTCGCAGACAGGCCAATTCACTTGCATGCAATGGGAAATAAAAGAACGATCTTTTTTTTTTCCGAAACGGCCCATGAATATCAAGAATCCAACCCCAGTCTGAGTTCTTCAAGAAAGCAAGAGAGCATTAACTAACCTTGCAATTGGTGTAGCAGTTAGTGCAAACGCTGCCATTGTTGATAAGTAGGGCTCGGAAGGAAAAAGTGGCTGAGTTTCTATTGGAGAACTGATTAGGTGCTTTAACTATCTTCAGCGCAACCTCAGAGCCATCGCCGTTAGCTACGAAGCTCAGAATTAGGAAAACAGAGCAATGCAGAAACAAAGCAGATAAAAATTTCAAGCCCATCTTTTCTTCCGCCGAAAACAAAGACTGAATGAAGTTTTAAGCATGCAACATGGCAAAGATTGAATTTTTTTTTTTTCGGAAGTGAATTCAGTGTTCAGTTAACTCTTTCTTTTTACATGCGGAAAAGGGTGAAATGTGAAGCTGTGTGTGTGTGTGTGTCTGTGTGTGTGAGAGAGAGAGAGAGAGAGAGAGAGAGAGAGAGAGAGAGAGAGAGAGAGAGAGAAGGACAGTGGTTTGTTTGGTTGGATACTGGGCATGAATGATAGGAGTTAATAACAATGGTGAAAAACAAGAGATTTTAGTGGTGGATGAAAGCTTAGTGAGGATAGAGCACATGAGAACTGACAGAGAAACTGGGACAAGTGTTGGACTGTTGGAAATATAGTGAAGATAACAGAGAGAGAGAGAGAGAGAGAGAGAGAGAGAGAGAGAGAGAGAGAGATTCTTTTCTTCGAAGAAAACGTTCATATTAAATGAAGGCAGAGGAAACGCAGCCATCAATTTCTTCTGATTCATGTCCATGAAATTGAATGAGACGGAGAGACGTTGTAATATCGAATGAATTTGACAAAATATTAGCAGTGGAAAATGACACATACAACGGTGACAAAAACGAACACTATATAGAACTGGGGGTGGCCCACTTTTATTGACAAATTGGCGTTTAGTTTACATAAATGAAGTTTTGGTTAATTGCGTATGAATATGAATCTTTTATTTGATGCCTTGTCGATATTTCTGGTACAAGGACTCAAATTATTACAAGTTCATGAAAGGTTGTTTCTACATAGGCAAGCTTGTAACGGGACAAAGTACATGTGCATAAGACAGCTTCTTCAAAGATTTATTATAGTTAATTGAAGGTTAGTAAGACTACAGATTACATAGATCGAGTCAACTTATTTAACAACGAATCCCTGAAACTTCATCTCCATCATCGTCATATTCCCCGTCTGTCATCATCATCATTGTGCAAAATGCAGCTAATTAAATAAATGAGGAAGAAAATGATAAAGAATCATTGGGGGATGGTGAATTATCGATAGAAAAGGGGATAAGGCTTATGAGGCCATCGTTTAACACCAAAAAAGGCTATGATACTCTCCGACTATCGCTACTTCGTCGTTATCTTTAGTTTTAATGGTGCCCCACGGGATTACTGGGACAAACAAAATGTCTTCAATTATCTTCACTTCAAAAGACTTTCAATGCAAAATCGCACTCCACGAACATTTTGGACAGTTTTAATATTACGAATAATCAACCATTTCCAGACACCGAAGCAAGAAAAACACAACGGTCACTAAAATCGCATGTCTGACTAATTCTTCGCTACAAAGATTTTCACTTTGTGTTGGTACATAGTCCATCACATAACCAAGCATTGGTTACAACTTACAGCATATGAATGTCTCAAAAGAAAAAAGATGCCTTTCCTTCGTTAAACAACCACGAATAAACATCAAAAGGTTCGCATCGCCTAACGCAGTAAAAAAAAAAAAAATACACTCGTAGGACATCAAATAGTAACGAAGGCTTCAAGACTTCCTTTGGCCCGTTCATACCCAAAAAACAAGCAAGAAAATCCCAAGAACAAAAAAGCCTTAGGTTGTCTCTCTCAAACTCTCTCAAAACTAAGCCGGACACCACGGTTAAGGCTCACCATCCTATTAGAAGAGTCCATATGCCCACCACCACCTCGGCCAGTCGAAGGCCTCTGATAATTCCCAGACCGACCCATTCGATCCCTCGAATACCCGCCCGACCCCAACTGACGACTGTTGTTATATCCCATTCTCCCACCACCGCCACTGCTACTACCAACTCTCCCCTGCGAAAACGAGAAGTCTTGCCACCTATTACCGCCCGTCTGACCAGAATCTTGCCCATCTTTACGCCTCAGGGGAAGGCCACCGCCCTCGAGCCCGCCGCCAATCCTCGCCTCGATGGCCCGCTCGTTAGACTCGGCGAGGACGGCGAGCTTTTCGGTCAAGTTGAACGCCAGAGACTGAAGCCTAGTGTGCTCGACGTCTTGGAACACAATGCAGGTCGTGGGCTGGTCCCACACCGCCTTCAGCTCCTCGCTGATCATCATCTTGCTCACGGTGCTGTAGGTCTGATTCTCGGGGAGGTCGAACATCTTCGACAGGTGTTCGAGGCTCAAGGAGTTGTAGGACGATGAGTAAGTGAAGAGGTAGGTCCTCAATGCTTCTTCCTTGATCTTGGATTTCAGCATTTCGAGGACCGATTCCTTGTTGCGAAGCAGCCTCCATATCTCGAGGGAGTTGATGACGCTGAAGGCACGTTCGTAGTCTCCCTGCCTTAGGGCTCGGGTCGCAGCCATTACGTGGTCCCTGACGTTCTCGGGCGGGCCAGTGTATGTCTGACGCTCGCTGGCTTCTAGAAGTCTGCGGAAGGTTTTGCTTATGACCCTTCGCTTGACGTCATGTGTGTTGGCTGCCATGTTGGGGACTTCTAGCAGCATGGCGCGGGTTAGGTGTACGGCTTCTAGAAGCTCGAGGTTTATGTGCATGTGGTAGGGCATCTGCCTCCTTCTCTCCAGTCGTTCCTGTAAAATTTCATCGCCATGTCAGTTAACACATGCAGTTAACAAAGGATAACATTACTCATAAGATGATATTTTTTGCCTAAAAGAAAATACGGCTCTTCTCGGTCACTAGAAGTACATCCATAACAGACATCTCTAGAAACATAATCATGTAACCAAAAGCACTCTTTGAAGTAGAAACAAACATATGTTATTCAAAAGGTGGCAACCAGTCAGTATATACGGTGAATAATGCATGTCACAGTTGCGCAAAAATTTAAACACTAGCATATTGACGCAAAAGAAATACCTGTTCGGGTGTTTTTTCGTGATATCTGCTCTGAGAGAAACCTTGTGCAAGCAATTCCCTCACCCTTCCAGCAGAGTAGAGCTCCGAGAGGCAACTATGACCTTCAGCAACAAGACCTGCTCTAAACGCACACAAGCCAACCTGCGCCATAGCTCTGTTGAAGAGTATCTGAGTAGGAATATCCATCTGCTGAACACTGTCCTGAAGGTGGCTCATAAGGAGCAGATCGCGAGATACTGCAAACTCATCAAAGATAGCGTGATGGTATATATCACAAAGCATTGCACGAGCCTTGGTACGTTCGTCACCATACTTATATATCAGAGACACGAGTATATCCATCAAGGTTCTGCTGTTCTCTGGGAAAGAAGACTTCCGAGGCACAACCTCAGGTGTCGCAACAAAAGCAGAAGGAGCTCTGCTTTCTTCGATGGCTTTGGCCTCTTCTCCGTTCTCCCCTTCTGATCCTTCATTGTTCTGCTCAGCTAACTTCCTCATGGCATCATAAACCTCCTGAGGCTTGTAATATACAAGTTCCACCCTTTTAAGTGCAACCCTAGACGCACCCTTGTGATCTCCGATGCGTTCCAGATACTCTTGAACATTCTGCGCAAGAACCAAAAACATGGGCTCATCCCGGAGCCTTTGAACAAATTCATTGGTATGTGGATCTATAACCTGGAGACTCTTAAAGAACTCTATGTCCACCCTTTCAACAAATGCTACCAGATTACCCCAAATCCTAATTGTACCATCATAATCAGTGTCCTTTTGTGTTTCATTTTCATCAGGCTCCACTGTATCATCAACAACAATATTAGGATACTGGGTCAAGATATCAAGTATGGTGAGAAGATTTTGTACACATTGTTTCCACACATTGATTGGCATGTGCCCACTGAGACTGGGATTGACATCAAACTGTGCAGATACAACACTGAAAAGGATCTCAAGCTTCTGGGCAGGAGTTTTGGCAACTCTAGTCAGAAAAGTAAGCTGCTCGACCAATTCCATTTTACCCGTCCCCTTCCTACCCCTAGCAGCAACAACCTCCTTAAATTTCTTGTTGACAATGTCCCATGTAATCTGGCTAGGGTCCTTAAACTGCTTATCAATCATTTTGTCTTTCTTGCTCAACATCTTCTCCCATCCAGGCCCAGACTCGGCTTCATTCTTTCCAGCGTCCTCATCATCCTCACTCTCCGCAGATTCTAAAGCATCCAAATCCTCGTCGAAATCTCCATCCTCATCTTCATCTTCCTCGTCCTCGCTTTCCTGATCGTCGTCAGCCTTTTCCTCAAAGAGTTCTGGTTTCTCCCTGCATTGGTTAATCATTTCTTCATATTCCTTGTTGTTCTTCTTCAACTTCTGCTTCATCGCATTCAAAGCCTTGGCGTTACTACTACTCATCTTCTTCTTTGCCTCCTTGTTAGCCATGGCCTGGTTCAAAAAGTCTTCCAGCATCACAAGAGCCTTAATGTAAAGATTTGGAGGCTTGTCAGATTCCGTCACCCTCATGACCTTCCCCAACTGCTTGTTGATCTTTTCAAAGCTCTCTTGTAGACTAACCCAGTCATTGATCTTCATGGCATTTTTCATCTGATCAACAGTAGCAACCATCTCATCAAAACGCTTGTCCTTGACACGCCGAACAACACGCTTCTGCCCATCAGAGTCATCGCTATCACTGGCATTAGCAGAGTAGTATCTGCTAGCTGCTGTAGCAGCTGTTGTCTCCACTGGCACACTGTCTTCCTGCTCATAGTCACTCTCTTCCTCCTCCGTCTCGCTGTCACCCTACAATCCAGAACATGGAAACGAGTAAACATATTGCATACTAGACTCACAAGAAGTGTATTTTATCTCGTATCGAACGCTACAAACTTAGGAATCTCAGAAAGAATATCGATTCATATCCAAGAAATTATCAGCGCGTTGTTGTTCCTAGATTTCTCGAGACTATAGCTACGGCTCCGTGATTTATGTGAATCGTAAAACTAATTCTTCATCAAACAAATCATAGTACCAAATAATAGATCCAAATACCAAACATCGGAAGTAACCTGTGTCCAAAATCTCGAAGCCATCGTCGCTGATCAATCGATTGGCAACTGCACAGTGATTTCCTCAAGGAAGACAAATCTGCATAAAAACATAAAATAAGGAATCAAATCCAAAGAATAAATCAATATATATCCCGATAAACGAAAAAACCAAAGCAGCAAGTCGAGCATTCGAATCAATACGAGCACAATATACTTCCTCACTGAAATCACTAATCGTCCAAAAACACACACATGATAAACTTAAAAACAGATCGAAAACAGATAGTCGAACCACTACCGCCCCTGAGCTTAATCGACCGGCGAAGTTTGCGAAGAGAAAAAAGAAACCCTAGTGCCGCAGAAAATTTGACCTGTTTATAGAACCTGAAAGCCCCCGCTACAGCCCAACGGGCTCAAATTAGTTGGCTAACTAAATCGGCCCAAATATTTTTTTTTCTCCTATTAAATTTTCTCCAATAAGTGAAATGGGCTTTAACAGTATTTAGAAAACAATTTTTATATATATATATATATATAATATTAGATAAGTGCGTGGAAGCCACTTGCTTGTGTTCAGTACAGAATTCGAAAGATGAGGCTTTCATTTTCCACCATTCATCAAGGATAATAAAGAACAACTCAGATATATTACAGTTTATGCTATTACAATACACACTACACTACGTACTAAAACTAAAGCACACTTTCACAGTTGAAGAAACTAACGAAAAGCTCACCAAGCAAATGGCACTCAGATTGTGGGCTTCTTCAACGGCCAATGCCCTCAAGCTATCCACTGCTTCTTCGAGAACAGCTCTTCTTTCTAGATGCTTCTCGAAAGGTAAGCTACTGCAATCAATCTGAAAAAGGTCACTATTGCATTACATCAGAATGTAAACTAAAATGATTAATAATCCTTTGTAGTGGTGGAGGGTTTGAAATACGACAAGTCCCATGAATGGGTTAAGCACGAAGGCTCTGTTGCTACCATTGGTATTACAGACCATGCCCAGGTTTTCTTTTCTTATAACCTCCCTTCTTTTCATCGTACCGTTGTAATATTATTCTCTGTCGTGATTTTGCGGCGGCGCGTGAGTTTACTTTCAGGACCATTTAGGGGAAGTTGTGTTCGTGGACTTGCCTGAGCCTGGGAAGACGCTGAGCCAAGGGGAGAGCTTCGGGGCCGTTGAGAGTGTTAAGGCGACGAGCGACGTGAATTCGCCGATCTCCGGCGAGGTCATAGAAGTCAACAAGAAACTAAGCGAAACGCCTGGCGTGGTATATATATATATATTTGCACGTTGTTAATTGGATATAGTATGTTTTACTTTTAACACTAATTTTTTCTTGTATTGTGAGAAGATCAATGGTAGTCCATACGATGATGGGTGGATGATAAAGGTGAAGCCTTCGAACCCTTCTGAGTTGGATAGCTTATTGGGACACAAAGAGTACACCAAGTTCTGTGAAGAAGAAGACGCTGCTCATTAATAATTGTTTGATTATTATTCGATGATGCTTATTCCACTACGACTATTGTTTCAAATAATTTTTTTTTTCTTTTTCAACTCAAGTTGTCTTATCTAATTCTGGTTTTTTTTTTCGTACGACGTTCTCTATCCATTCCAAGCATTGCGAAAAATAAAGCTATGCTATGGCCTATGAGTGCAGTAATAACTTCGATAAAATGCAATTCATCAGTTTAAAAGGGTTGAGATTTGAGAACCATAAACTATCTTTTTCCCTATTGGGCTTTAGGCAAAATAGTTCAGAAAATTCGATAGGAGAAAATGGGCTTGCTTTAGTGCAATAATCTTGTTTGAATTTTCTGGAAAACAAAGGCAATAAAATGGGTGAAAAAGTAAGGAAAAAGTTGGAGCCAATCAGCCTTAAAAGCGACTCATACAGCAAACGGCCAAGGTTACTGAGTTTTCTTGCATCTTTATTCTTTTCTTTTTTTTTAGCCGAAGTTCAAATTCATTAAAAGCGACTCATATACAGCAAATGGCCAAGGTTACTAAGTTTTCTTGCATCTTTATTCTTTCCCATGTAAGAAAACTTTTACGAAAAGTAATAAAAACGTCCCTTTACATTGATGAACATACGCAAGATGTATAATATATATATAAATATACGTATTATGTTTTACATACCCACAGACAAAGATCACTCACTACATTTCGAAAATGTGTTGATCAAACAAAATAAGCCTTCATTTCTTGAAGTAGACATACAATAGTGGATTTCCAGCTATATTTTCAACATTTCACTATACAAATTCCATATCCCAAAAAGACTGACGTTCTCAAGTGGCGTACTACCTACTCGTGCTATCTAAGTTATGTGACCATTATACGTTTTTTTTTCATTATATATTTATGTTATATAGTACTACGCGTGCTTGCATAACATAACCATTTCTTTTTCTTTTTAAGATAAAAATTCGGTTTAAGAAATATAGAAATTATTCGAGGTATCTGATGAGAGCATATATGATGCGTGTTTTGTTGTGTTGTATAGGTTGATGAACCTCACTATCTCGAATTTTGACTTAAAGAAATGGAAAGAATAGAATTGTATTCTTATCGCAAGTCTTCTAGTTTCTTTCAGTGGAACTTTGCATGATGTTTTTCACTTACTATGTAATTTAACTTATATCGAGCAAATTAACATGCATGTTTAGTAAACGCCACGCACAAGGTGGCAGCTTTTTATGTATTTCATTTTTCTAATTCACATTAAAGAAAGAGACCTTGTAATATATATATATATATATATATATATATATATATATATATATATATATATATTATGTAGGTGTGGGATGACACATGCTTTCCACAAAATTCATCATCCCATCCCACTATAACACGCATTTTAAGAAGATATATGATTCATAAATATTATGAAATCTCTCGCATTATACTAATTACTAATCTATTATTGCAAGATCATAGTGGAGGAGGGAATCCACGCTCTTGCAGGGGTAGCCCACTTTACAGAAAGTTCAAAAATTTTAATCATGGGCACTGCAAGAATATAATAAAATTGAATTAAATACTCTGCATATTATTGGTAATATGAGAGTGACCCTTTATTAATCTTTATGGGGGCCAATATTCTTGAACAGTTTCGAAATTCGCTTTTTAATATTGGGAGGAAAAAAAAGTAAAGAGAAGTATGTACCATCTTTCTCAAAAGGGGAGATCACTAAAAATAAAATAATATATTAAAGTGGCAAACAACGCTTCTTCATACCCCAGAAACTGAGATACCATATGAGCGTGACCCAAGAGATATAATAACATTTAATTTTTAATTAGTTTTACATCATTTTACCGTCTTCATTGTACCATCATAGTAATTATTGAAAAGTTGGAGCTACTATAACATAATATATCACAGATATTATATATATTGAAGGAAATATGAGGCCATGTGAAGACATAAAGCAAATGCACTTGCAAACCTTTATAGTGAAGGCACAGAAGCATAACTGACTTCAAATTGGGTAAGAAAAATCAATGCTTGGAAGTAAGGTTAAGTTTTATTTCCATTACTCCAACAGCAAAACATAAACAATTGCAGCAAACAAATAAAATAAGTCTGCCTATTTTAATAGCATATGCCTCAATGCAAATCCAAGTCAGAACACACAACTCAAAGAATCAAGAATCTCACTACTGTTAGAGAGAGAGAGAGAGAGAGAGAGAGAGAGAGAGAGAGAGAGAGAGAGAGAGAGAGAGAGAGAGAGAGAGAGAGAGAGAGAGAGAGATTGTTAGACTGTAGTTGTCCACTATCTGTCAAAAGGGGTCACTAAAAAGAGGTTTAGATATGTGTAATCTTTTAACTTTTCCTTTTGTTAGCTTCGTGTCAGTTCTTGTCTTGTAAGGACAACATATTGTGATAGGCGCAGTTTCTTCGTCGATGGACAAAAATTTCGAATGAGAAAATAAAGTCGTTTGTTCGTTTTCCTCATTACATCTGCTGCCGATGATCGCCACACAGATGCAAACAAAGAGCTGAAGTCAATCAAGGATTATATCAAAAGCTACAGTACACAAACAAACACACAACAACAACAAAGACAGAAATCTTCTCCTCTTCGCCTCAAATAAATGGCTTCTCTTACATCGTCAAAACCTCAGAAAACTACGAAAAGAACCACCTTTTTAACGTTTTCTTTAGTCTTCATCTTCCTCACATCAGTTCATTCAAAACCCATGTCGTCTAAAGAAGCCACGAACCAGACTTTCAGGCCACAACAAGAGCTGTTGAAGCTGAGGAGAGTCAGAAATTACCTCAGAAAGATCAATAAACCTGCGACGAAGACCATTCAGGTTTGCTTCGTTATTACATTCTCCGATGCTTTTCTTCATTCCCTCGATCCATTTCTCAACTGCTGTCATGATATATTGCATATAGAGCTCAGATGGTGATACTATAGACTGCGTGAAAACCCACCTTCAACCAGCCTTCAATCATCCCAAGCTTAAAGGGCATATCCCAATATTGGTACCACTTCCATATTAAGTCTTCTCAATTTGCTAGCTATGGCACACAACAACGATCATTAACTAACGTAGTTTACGTTATTACAGGAACTTCCAAAAAGGCCGACGAGTAACAATGCTTCTGATGAAGACTCGTCGGTAGCAGAAACGTTTCAGACATGGCACGACGCAGGCGAAATGTGCCCCCAAGGAACAATCCCTATTCGAAGAACATCGGAGAAAGACGTTCTTAGGGCTAACTCAGTTCGAAGATTTGGTCGGAAGATCAGAAGAGGCGTTAGGCGAGACACCACTAGCAGCGATCATGAGGTAAATAAAAGCAAAGAAGAAAAAAGATGGAAATTTTTTTTTAATCATTTTGCAACAGTAACAGTTCGTTATCATTAATTTCATCCTTGACTTTTCCATATGAGGGATGCATGGATGAAAAGACAGAAGCGAGTACTTATTGGATAATATATTAGACTTGCTGACTTTTTTTTCTTCCTATAAATTTACACACACGCAGCACGCAGTGGCTTTTGTGAATGGAGAACAATTCTATGGAGCGAAAGCAAGCGTAAATGTGTGGTCACCAAGAGTCACAGATCTGTATGAATTCAGTCTGTCACAGCTTTGGGTAATTTCTGGCACTTTTGGGAACGATCTTAATACCATTGAAGCAGGTTGGCAGGTAATAAACTCAATTAAATTCTCTATTACATATTCATTCATATCATTTGGACCTTCTCAGCTTCAGTCTGACTCTTTTTATTGCATTTGAATGATTATATGTCGAATCTTGGGTAGATAAATATCGTAGTCAATGTCTAACTGTCGTGGGGCACATGCAAAAAAAAAACATATTTTCAGGTCAGCCCCGAACTATACGGGGACAGCTATCCAAGGTTCTTCACGTATTGGACGGTTCGTTTATTTCGTCTAAAAATTCAATCTTTATGTGCTCAATACACGTAAACCCAGTTTAAAAATCGAATCTTTATTATATTTCTCTACGTAAATTTAACAGACGGATGCGTATCAAGCGACGGGCTGCTACAATTTACTATGTTCTGGGTTCGTACAGATCAACAATAAGATCGCAATTGGAGCTGCAATTTCTCCAAGATCTGCCTTTTCTGGGAGGCAATTTGATATTGGACTCATGATATGGAAGGTACCATATAACTGTTTTTTCTACCTAAAGGAACAATATAAATGGGTAGGCATATTTTTAGTCTATGTGTAATTTGGAGGGGGAGTCAGGGTCATTTTAAGTACATCTAGGGTTGACAATTTTGGGACAACATATTTACGAAATCGTACAAATTTGAAGACACGTAAATCTGTATCTTTGCAATTTTGGGACAATAATTTTCAAAATTGTAGCAATCGAGGAGAGTAAGTTCAAAATCTTGGCTTTTAATTGTCCTCGAATTGCTATAATTTCTAAACTTACTCCCTAATATTGCAACATTCGATTTAAACGTTGAAACTTACCTCCATAAAATAGCAACCTTTAATTTAAGGGTCATGTGGTAGAAGTCTTGAGTTCGAACCCTCCGGTCAACATTTCCATAGGCATGTCCCACCTGGGCCTAGACATGTGCGTTTGACATGGTCGGCCTGTTTAGCAGGTAGTGGGTCCGCCCGGGAGTTTACCTGGCCTGTCAGGGTTCCTCGGTTACCCAAAAAAATGCCTCCTTAAATTGTTATAATATTGAAACCCATTGTCCTAAAGTTTCAACCTTTAATTTAAGTATCCACAAATTACTTCAATATCGAAACTTATGTCCTAATAATGTCAGCGCCCCTAATCTAACATACATGACCAAAAGATAATCAACAAGTACTAAATTGAACATTGCTCTTTAATTTATTAGGACCCAACGCACGGGCACTGGTGGCTCGAATTCGGTCAAGGGTTACTAGTGGGATACTGGCCTTCCTTCTTGTTCAGTCACCTCCGAGACCATGCGAGCATGGTTCAGTTCGGAGGGGAAATAGTCAACACGAGGTCGACGGGAGGTCATACGTCGACGCAGATGGGGAGTGGGCACTTTGCAGACGAAGGGTTTGGCAAAGCGTCTTATTTCAGGAACTTGCAGGTCGTCGATTGGGACAACAATTTGATACCGATGTCGAATTTCCATCTCTTGGCTGATCATCCCAATTGCTATGACATTAGGGCTGGAAAGAATAATGCTTGGGGGAATTACTTCTACTATGGTGGACCTGGAAAAAACCCTAGATGCCCCTAATTTTTTTTTAATGAAAAACCAATGACATGATGTTGCTTGTAATAATACTAATAACACGAGGTTTGCCTTCAAATGTGTGATGTCCTATAGAGATGATGTTGTGTTGTTTAAGGGTTGTTTCTTTGTATTTTGTGTCTTCATTTTTAGGACGATTTTTTTTTAAGTTTGTGTAGGGTTTTGAGAGTTCTTTTTATGGCGTGGTTACCTTTTAGATCTCATTTCCACCCTAGTTTCACATTATGTGAATATTATATTACACTTATTGGGATTTTTTTTTGTGTTTTTTATTTGGTTTTTTCTTGTTTTATTCCTTTGACTAGCATCCATGGTTCGACGAAATCGTTGGGGGCCTGCATATTCTGGCAAACCGTCCTATGCACTAATTGAAATCAACCAAGACTTATTAGCATATAATAAAGGTTTTGCATTTGCATGTGATGAACACGTCAAATGCGCTACAAAAAAATAGGTATTTTATAAAATATAACAATATACTGTTTGACGACAACTCGTCTAACACGCTATATAAGACAACGTTGGTAGCAAAAACAGCGAACCAACAAAGTCAGAAGAAGCAAACAAGACGATTTGTAAGCGTATCCCAGTTGGAAACTATTAAGATAATCTTTGTTTTATCTTTCATGATTAGAAAATTATTACAAAGTCAGACACGATTGATTATCGAAAGATGAGACGTAAGAGACGTATCACTTGTTACAATCAAGAACTCGGATTAAGTAACCATATATATTATATAGAGAATATAGACAAAAATCCACTTTGAATCGGCTGACTTTGCCCAGTTTCTGCAATCTCAGTCTCACTCATGGCGATTCGTGCATTCTCCTATTGGGATTGTGTTTAAGATCTAACATATCTTTATAGTCTTTGAATAGCCTCAATTTCATAGATTTAACTCTATAATTTCGGAACAGTTGGTATTCTGAATTTGCGTCTTTTATCTTAGTCGCTACCGTACCAATTCTTACATTTCGGTTGGTCCGAAACCAGCCAACTATTTTGGTTTTTTCTAGTGATATAATATACATTATATATTGAATCCAATCGTCGAAGAGTGTACACTACTTTCTAGTGAAAGAAGGATACATCTATGTATGTATTCAGTTGATGTTATAAAATGGAACCCATCCACTACGAGTTGCTCAGTTTCTATGTTAAGGAAGGAGGATCATTCTCAGTTGTACTAGCAGCAAAAACCCTCTCATTTACATTCCAACACTTCATAATCTCATCCATCGAACGCGTAAACGAAGTTAGCAAAGCAAAAAATAAAAAAAAAAAAGAAAAGAAAGAAAGCTACTCACTGCTTCATATGGCATTGTTCTTCTTCAAGGGGAATTCTCCGTTTTGAAATCTGCATCTGTCATCTCTTCATCTTTCACAGTATTAGAACTACCCATGCATCATGTAATAACAACAAACGCTTTTTAGTCGAAAGATTTATATATATATATATATATTATATATATATATATAAAAGGTATAATAGTTTCGATCCTCACTTCATGCTAGCAACAGTAGTCGAACTTCGCTCCACGGGATTTCCATCCTCATTCTCATCATCTTCATCCTCACCATCACCTCCATCGGAGTCGTAAAACGCATCACCATTCCATATACGTGGTTTAGGCCTCGACTCCATGTTTTGTTCTCGCTAGTTGGTGATATGGATTAGACGAAAGATATATAGATCAAAAGCAAATATACATATCACCATAAGGTTTTTAGGTAGTGTTTGTCACCTCTTCAGGGACTTCAGTAGTAGGAGGGGTCGTCTGAAATTGGACGCTAGGTGTGTGCTCGAGTTTGGACAGTTGATCAAGGAGCATAATTCTGCAATTTTGTAGGTTAATCATAATCAGAACAGCATGAAATATAATCATCGATGATCCGATGTATAATTTCATGGTCAAGCAGCAAAGAGTTGAAAAAACGATGAATTGAAAATCAAGGGAAAATTCATATAGCAGCTAAACTATCATCAATGGGAGTTTATGGATATAGGGGTTCACGAAGTTTTCACTTAGAAAACCAATTGTCGATAATCGTGAGTGACAACTATTCTCAGAGTAGGTCAATACACTTTCTTCAGTTCATATTTCATGATTTCTTGCTACAAATGCTATCTATGATATAGATAGTGATATCCTTACCCATATCAATTTGAGGACTGTTAAGACCAAGTTAGAAAAAAAATCATTTCAAAATTTATTCCTGAAAAAGCTACCATGACATGTTTCAATCAAGAGACGAATCACCTGATCTTCTCTAAATCTTTTGCAGTGTTCAAGTTCTCCATAGGATTTGGTTCCACGTGAAGAGTATAGTCTGGACCAAAATACTCAAAATACTCATTGTACGGCAACTTGTTATCTGGTTCCACATCAACTGCAACAGCAGTCTGTACAATGTAGAAAAAACCTCACTGAAGCAAGAATCTCTCACACACACACACACTCTAAACAAATAAAAAACAATGGTTAACGAGGTGCAAGAAAGAAAAGAGAGAGACCTCATAGCACCAGCATCGGGCAACGTTCCTCATTGTGTAGCCACCACCACCCAAAACCATAAGGGGAACATTAAAGGATCTCAAGAAACGAAGACAATCTGCGTGTCCTTTCACAGACAAGTTAAAGCAACCTAAGCGATCTCCAGCCAATGAATCAGCCCCACACTGAAGAACAACAACATCTGGTTGATACACCTCCATTACTTTTTGGATAATGGGGCGAAATAAGCTACGGAAATCGTTGTCATTGATTCCATCATTTAAGGGGACGTTAAGAGCATAGTTTTTTCCAGTCCCTGCTCCAATATCTTTGATGTGACCAGTGCCCGGAAAAAAATCACCAAACTTATGGAAAGATACTGTCATAACTCGGTCCGTGACGTAGAAGGCTTCCTCAACACCATCACCATGGTGGATGTCGATGTCTATGTAGAGTACACGCTGCAATAAGTAAAATATCAGAACACAGTACCAAAGAAAGTTACACACACACATCTTGACGTCATTGGTTTCCAGGATATAAATAGCAATATAGACAAATAGCGGCATCTTAAAAAAGGTTCCCGCAAGAACAGTCCTGTTCTATATGTAAGCCTAATCAAATTCATCTAAAATGCAACAATTCAACTAGATCTTCAGTGTTCCAATTGAAATTCGATCAACTTTGTTCAACTATGTGCAATAACAGAACATGATAGAAACGCAAGCAACAAAAGAAAACTTCGTACCATAACCAAAACCCCATGAATGTGGATGGAGATACAATAATCTAAGTCAAAAAAATGACAGAAGCGCGAGAGAGAAAAACACCATTACCTTATGAACCTTCAGCAGCTCCAAAATCCCCAGAACGATATCATTAACATAACAAAACCCCGAAGCTTCGCTCTTCTTCGCATGATGCAGACCCCCCGCCCAATTGATAGCCACGTCAGCGTCCCCACGGTTCAGCTTAACAGCCGATCCAATCGAACCGCCAGCAGACGCCTGACAGAACCCGAACAGCCCGTCGAAAACGGGACAGTCCTCTCCAACGTTGAACCTCCTCAAGTTGCGCGTATGCGCGTGGTCGTGAGTCGCGTCAGGCGTGACGCTTCGCAGGAATTCGACGTACTCCGGCGTGTGGAACCGTACAATGTCCTCCGGTCCGGCGGGGAAGGGGCGACAGACCTCCATTCTCCGGTGGAGGGCGTAGTGAACGATTAGGTTGTGCGCCATACGGATGCGGTGGGGCTTCATCGGGTGGCCCTGCCCGTAGTAGTAATCGCCGATAGTTGGTTCGTAGAAGTAAGTCACGCGCCGCCGTCTCGCGTCTGGGCTGATGGAGGGAAGCGACGCGCCTTCGGAATCCATGGGGTTGTCTTCAGCTGGTTTTGGGTGAGAAATCAGAGACAGTGTAGGAGCTTTCCACTTTTTTTGTGTGGGACTACAAATTTACAATTTCCACTTAATTTTTCTTTCAAAAAAAAAAAATATCAAATCGTACACTTAATGAAGATCGGACTCTTAGCTGACCCGTTAAGAAATATTTTGAGCCCATTATTCGGCCCAAAATATATAACTCTCCACACAAATCATTCAAATTGAAATTGCCATTTTTTTTTCCTCAACCGATAGCTTATATAAATTAATGAAGATACAGTGGCTAAATAGCCCAAAGGATCTCACCGATACATCGTTAACCGGGAGAACAAAGGCTAACAAGCGATCAAATCACAACCCCAAAATGATGGCACAACATTCCCACGTAGGGAGAAAAATGTCCACAAGGGAAGACAGAAAAATAAAGGTAGAGCTGTCAAGGTGAAGGCGGCGGAGGTGGCTAGGCAGAGCTGGTGAAGGCGGCGTTCAACAAAGATAGAGCTGTCAAGGTGGCCCCCGCCCCGCGGGCCGGCCCGCCCTGCCCCGCTAAAGTGGCGGGGGCTGAGCTTTTTCAGGCCCGCTAGGAGGCAGGCCTAAGCGGGCCAGCCAGTGCGGGCCGCGGACTTGGCGGGGCGGGGCGGGCTAGCCCGCCATTATTGTAAATATATAATATATTAAATAAATATATATTATATTGAAAATAAATTATATTGAAAATAAATACTAAATACTCCTCGGTCCCAAACCTTTATGGACATTTGGGAGTTGGCACGGGGATTAAGAAACTGAATATTTTAATAATATAGTACAATAAAAAGGTAAAAAAATGTATATTTTGACACATCTTTTAAGAATATTTAATATTATTATATTGATTATTTGTGATAGTTTTTTTGCTAAATAAGGAAATGTACAAAAGATGTGGGACGCCCGATTTGGTAAAATGTATAAAATGGTTTGAGCCGGGGGGAGTATATAAAATAAAACTAAATTAATTATATAATATAATTAATGTCATTAATTATGTATAATTAATATAATATTTATTCATAATTTACTAATAAATACCATAATTAAATTAAAATTATTAGTAAATTTAAATTTTAAATTAAAAAATTAGAAAAGAATTGCCCGCAGCGGAGCGGGGCGGCCCCAGTTTTTTAGCCCCGCCAGATAGCGGGCGCCGGCCCGCCCCGCCAAATTGACATACTAAGCAAAGGCGGAGGAAACAGAGGCGGCAACGGCCGCGGAGGCAGCGACGTGCGGGGGAAACCACAAACACATTTTTTTTAAATGAAAAAGAAAGGGAAAATGAAAGAAAAAGAAAAATGGAAGATTCCCCACCTCCATTATGGAGGTTGGAGTAGGAGGGGAGAGTAGAGAGGGGTAGGGTTTTGGTGGAGAAGAGAGAGCTCTGAGGTATAGACAGAGAAGAGAGATGAAAGATGAATTCAATTTGGGCAAAATAGAAGCTCCCCACCTCCAATGTACAATTGTTCAATTAGGGTGAAAGATGAATTCAATTTGAGTGAAAGATGAGTCGAGTCGACAATTTCAATTTCGCTCATTAGCTTTTTATGAATATATTCGAATTAAAATTTTAAGCTCGATTCGTCCGAGTAAACAAAACAAGTCTCGGTCGCCTGCCCAGCTCGAACACAAATATTCATCTTCGAGCTCGAACCCAACCTTCAGAATATGCAAATCAATCGAATTCGACCCCCCAAAAAACGCTTACAACGAAAGCTTTTCTTCCCCATTCCAAAAATCGAATCGAACATCGACTAATCAGTCTTCAGAAAATCGACCTCCCCCTTTAGTAGCCGTTCTTAATCCTCCCTCGGCAGAGCCGAAGAGAGAAGCCACCGCCGAATGCTTCCTAACATGGTGAGGACACTTGAAGAGCAAATCCTTAGCCTCGGAGTGCCTTCCCTCTTCGAAGAACGCCTTAAACACGTGCTGATAGGCCGAAATCGTCGGGGAACTCTTCGCACTCAAGGCCTTCAAAAAGTCGCCCGCATTCTCCACAGACCCAAATTTCGAAATGTACCTAACGAAAGGATCGGCGTACGGCGGATAATTATGAACCTTCATCATCTTCAGAAGCTCCATAGCTTCTTCAAGCCTCCTCTCATTGATTAGCCTCTCAATGAGACTCTTATACGTCGCCTGCCATGGCCTGAGCTTGGCCTTCTTCACAAGCTCGTAAAGCAAATGGTAGGCGCCGACAACCCTCGACTGGGCAACGAACCCATTTATCAAAACGTCCAATAAATCGGCGTCGGCGTCGAAGCCCTCGCCGACCATTTTCGCGTAGCAGAGGAGCGCATTGTCCACCTCATTGCCTTCGACGTGCCCCTTTATTAACACAGTCCACGTCTTAATATCGGGGGGACATTCTCTTTCCTTCATTAAATCCAAGACCTTTATCGCATCTTCGAACCTTCGAGCCTTACACAGACCGAAGATTACCTGACTGTAGGTTATGTTGTCGGGCTCGAACCCAGCGTTTCTCATTCGCTTGACGATTTCCTCAGCTTCTTCGAATTTCCCGAGGCTCGTGAGGGCTCTGTGGACGCCGTCGTATATGGGCTTCGACAGAGAATGGCCCGTGGACTCGTATTTGTTGACGACCCTATGTATTAAGTTGAGGTTTGGGTTGGGGTGAGTGGCGATCGTTCGAAGGAGCAATACGCATTCTTTGTCTGAAGGCTTGTAAGAGGTTTCCATCATATGCTCGTACAGCTTCACTGCGTCGCCCAGCATTCTGTTCTTCTGAAGCTGTCTTGAGACTTTTATGTACGTATCGATGTCCAGTTCGAAGCCGACGGCGTTCATCTCCTCCATTACGCGCCAGAAAACTGCAATGGATTCTTCCCAGCAGAGAATCCTTAGCAGAGCGTTGTAAGTGATGCTGCTGTGTTCGAAGTTTGAGTGCGAAGCGACCCATTTGAAGAAGGGATAGGCTTTGGCGAGGGAGTCTTTGTCCTTGAGTCCCTTCAACACCATGAGCACCAAATTGTTCGAAAAGGTTAGATTCATGTCCGATAATTTGGTTTCTATCTCATCTCCCCATTCGGCGAAGCTTCTGATCAAATCCACGGCTCTTTTCGCTCTGTCCTCAAGATCGTTCTCCTTCGCCAGCCGTTCGTAGAAATGCTTCAAAGCAGTGGCTTCGTTCTCCATGTTTAAACCGCGGAAAACTGCGAAGAGAGTCTTGTAAGTTTCCCAGTCGATGAAGTAGCCCTTGTCTTTCATTTCCTTGATCGTCAACCAAAACTCCTTCAGGCAACTCTCGTCGGCGAAAATTCGCAGCATCAGACTATAGATCGGAGAACTTGGCTCGAAACCATTTGTCTCCACGGCCCACCTGAAAAATCTCGAAGCTTTTTTCGGTTCCTTGCTGAGCTTCTTCAGCACATACACGACATTTTCATGGGTCAGGTCTATTTTCGAACCTCCTAGCTCTTCGTCTAGCTTCACATCCCAATCGTTCGCTGAGAAAACGCCCAGAATTTTCTCGGGCGTTTTCGAAAAGGATCGGCTTTGGTTGCCGAAGGTGGATAAACATGGGGTTCTTAATGAACGATAAGATGAGAAATTCGCAACTTTGGAGCTTACCTGCCCGTGAATCAAACAAGAAGGCGACTGAGAAAGCTCCGACGAGAAAAACAAGTCAACGAATCGATTACTACAAGATAATACTCTCTTTGCTCTGTTCATGGCTGCTGCTGAAACTACGAAGTTCTTCTCTGCACCAATTTGGTATCTGTCGAACGAAAGGGTTTAAGGGAATTTCTTGTACGACGTAATACTTGGGGTTTCTTTTCGTATTTTCAATAGTTCGGGGATATCTTAAAAAATATAAAGTGGTGGGTTTGCTTTAGAGTAATTTTACATCTACAAAGTAGAAAACCCCGTCATCTGCAAATCTAGGGTTTTAGGAGGCGCGTTGAGCTTGAGCCGAAACAGTTTATTGGAGTTGTACCTTTCCGGACAAGGATTGTACGTCAAAGAGAAAAGCAAGATGGATAAGAGCATGCTTGGAGATTTGGATAATCTTCCTGAGGAAGATAAGCTTCGAATGACCGCGATGATCGATCAGCTCCAAGTTCGTGACAGGTATTCATCTTTCTGTGCTCTGTGGATTGTACTCGTGGCGCTTTTGTCTCATTAAGTTTGAAAACTGTGATTCGAAGATGTTTCTTTTATGCATCAGTGAAGGAATAGCGGTAGCTTAGTAGATCTGCGTTTTGTATGCATCACTTGCAGTAGCAGGACATCACCTCGCTGAATTTGCAGCTTATAGCTCATACTTCTATTTTGATCCTAATTAATGTCCATCATATCCATCTTCCATGTATTCAATTGAGCTTTACTAATCTTTCAGTTTTGTTCCTTATAGATTTTTGGGATTGGGATACCTGCATATCGTTTTCCATTTGCGTAGAAATAGATGAAACGCTAAAGGCATACCATTTTTTTCTGGAAATAGTGTTGTGGAAATCATAGTTTTGGGCTTCTGCAAGACTTAAAGAGCCAAAGAGTTTCTCGTGTCCATGTTCGAATCAAAGAAAATATCACTTTTCTTTCTTGACTGTATTCCGAGATGTTTCTGCTGTTTTTGATCGCCTCATCGTTCGTATTCACTACCCCATTTTCTGACGAGTTTCTTTTCTTCTTACTCTGTGCTTGGCAGTTTGAGAATGTACAACACACTTGTTGAAAGGTGCTTCACTGATTGTGTGGACACTTTCCGCCGTAAATCTCTGGACAAGCAAGAGGAGACTTGCGTTCGAAGATGTGCAGAGAAGTTCTTGAAGCACTCCATGCGTGTCGGAATGAGATTTGCAGAGCTGAACCAAGGTGCCCCAACGCAGGATTAGAGATTATATATTCCTTCGATTAGCGAGAATGCTTCTCTCTCTTGAAATAATACATGCATTATCCGTACTGAGTTGTTTTCATAGTTTATACATTGAACTCGTCAGTCATTTGTTGGACAAGAGAGCTATGTATAATCTGAGATTACATTGATTTTTGATGCATTGCTTCTTTTTTTTTTTTTTTTCGAAACGATAGCTTGTATTAATAACAAAGATACAGGGCTAAATAACTCAAGAGGTCTCATCGATACATCGAAAACCGGGACAACAAAGGCTCGCAAGGGAGCACAACACAACCCACAATGGGGTACAAACAACTGAAAAAAAAGGTCCACAAGGGACAAAAAATCAACAGAAAACTAGACCCATTATCTACGATCGAGAACTAAAGAACCTATAACAGAAAAAACTATTAAGCTAAATCCACGATACTCTTCATTGTAACTTGGTTTTCGACTTCTGAGTTTTGTCTACGTTGGACTGGGGGCTCCACAAGGGATAAAAAGCTCCCGATCCTCGGATCGGGAGAGACGAGGTCCTACAAACTGGGAGACTCTAGACAGCGATGAGAGGGCGGGCACCGGCTGCCGGCGAGTCCGGTGGAGGTAGGGTTTTTTAGTGAGAAGGGAGGGAAAATAAGAGAGAGAACTTGGGTGATATATTTTTGATGCATTGCTTCACTTTATTGTTTATAAGACCATCTCCAATCGAAAAACTCATACTCAGATCCAAACGCATTCTCAAATTCAAAATCCAGTAATTCTTCTCCAACCGACAGACCAATTCTCAAACTCAAAAGACCATTATAATATTCTCTTCTACCTCATTATTTAATATTATCCATTTAATTTACAACTTCACAAATTAAACGACATTGTTATTTTACTTCGATTAGAAAAATAATGTCACAAAATTAATAGTGAACTCAATGTTTTTTCATATAACGAAAATGGAAAAACAATTAATAATAACAGGAGTTCTTTTAAATAATTTTATTTATTTTTTTTATTTTTTATATGGCTACTTTAATAATTAAAATAAGAAATATATTGTAATTTTTAGAACATCAAACGCACCTTTTAGAATATCTCATTCTCAAACGCATATATGCGTTTAACAGGAGAGAGAAGACGGAAACGAATTTGAATTTGCGTTTGTTGTACGATTGGGGAACATTTTAATATACATTTTGAATTTTTGGGTATAGATCGGAGATACTCTAATGTAGTCATTTATCCACATAAATCAATTTTCTTTGGAGCACATTCCTAATATTGGGCCTTTATTTAAGTATTCGCCTAAGACCAAGGAACGGTAGCCTAGTAAGACTCAGGAGAAGGAATAAATAAAAGAAAAGAAAATTAATGGAATTAGTAGCAGTGCGAGTACCTAGTACCTACTAAAAAAAATACCATTATCGATATTGAAAACTACTTCCATATTATGGCCGGGAAGGTCATATATTATAGCAAGAACAACAACGTTTTAAATAAAAGGTTCGTGTCTCTGCTAAAAAGTAGGAGAAAACACAAAGGGAATGAATCATCATCTTAAGAAGAAAGAATTACTGACAGCTCTCCATGAAAACTGCACTTAGAAAAGAGAAGTCCCTTTGCCCTTCTTATCTCCACCAATCTCAAAATGCTTGCACCTCTGCAAACAACAAACCCCCCCACTTCGTAATAACTTCAAATCAGGACGCAGAACAAAGCAAACATAATGGAGGAAAATACAGGATCAAACGTAACCTTGATGGGATGCTGCGAAACATGTTTGCAACCCTGGCATTGCAGCCTCAACACGATCTTCTTAGTCGTCTATCAGAGCCGTAAATCCTCGGATCATCATGGCAGGACAGAAAGAGCTGCAAGAGACCCTGAAAAAACATGAAAATTGGATGGCCGATGAGCAGACCAGAAGAGAAGTTGCAGAATCTCAGCTGAACAGTCAACTAGCTGCAACTAATGAAACAGTACATTCACTCAACGAGCATATGACCCAAATGAGGCATCAGATGGGTGAGTTGGGGCAGACTCAACAATCCCTACAGCATCAGATAGGGGAACTGTCTCAAACTCAACTGGGAATACAATCCACCCTCCAAGTGATCATGAAACAGCTCCAAAACCATAACCTGAACCAACCAGTTCACACCCCGGCTAAATCCATATTAGGAGAAATACCTGAGTCTTCTAAACGTAATACTAACCCCTACACCCCACCCAGAAACAACCTCTTTAACCAGCCCCCCTTTATTCCTGAAAACCCATTAAACCCCCTACCAAATCATTACCAGCCCAAACTAGAATTTCCCAAGTTTGATGGACTAGAGCCTAGAGTTTGGTTGAAGAAGTGTAACCGGTATTTTCAGATGGTGTCAGCCTTGGATGATTACCAGAAAGTACAGGTTGCATCCCTGTACTTTGAAGGAATAGCCGAGGTATGGTTTCAAGGCCAATATGAGGATAGGGATTTTCCCAGGTGGCAAGAGCTCACTGAGGCCGTGCTGGAAAGATTTGATACCCTGGAACCAGAGATGATGGTTGGGGAATTCAATAGGCTGCAGCAAACTGGAAGTGTAGATGCTTATGTGCAGAAGTTTGAGGAGCTTAAATCTTATATGCTGCTATATGATCAAAGGTTCACTAATGAATATATCACATCTAGCTTCATCAGTGGACTTAAGGAAGAAATTGGAGGGAGTGTCATGGCACAAAAACCTGCTACCCTAACCCAAGCCATCTACCTAGCCAAAAGGCAAGAAGCAACTGTAGAAGCCATCCTTAGAAAAGTCCAATCCCTACATAAACTAAGCCACCCTCAAAAACCACCTTTCAGACCCCCCAATCCTAACCCTTATACCATCACCCAACACAAACCTGTGATCAACACTAATCCTTACAGCAGCCCCCAACCCAAACCTAAACCCCCAAATCCCCCAACCCTAGAAGGCTTCTAACGGCAGCAGAAATGAGAGCCAGAAAAGAAAGAAATCTGTGCTATAATTGTGATGAAACATGGGTACAAGGCCACAGGTGTAAGCTAGACAAACAGATATACTTTATGATGACTGAAGAGGAAGAAGGAAATGGGCCTCAAGATGATGTAGAGCTGGAGGAAATAGCTGAAAATGAAGAGGATATGACTGTCTCCCTTCATGCTTTAGCTGGCAGTGTCAGTTCAAACACCTTCAGGGTAAAAGGTTCAGTTGGGACGGAGGAAGTGCACATACTCATAGATAGTGGAAGTACACATTGTTTCTTGGATGAGCAAACTGCCTTGAGGCTGAACTGCATACAAGAAGTCACCACTCCTATGTTGATCAGTGTAGCTGATGGAGGAAAAATACTGAGCCAACACTATTGTCCCGAGTTCTGTTGGCAACTGCAGGGGCAGACTTTTAATCATCCCATTAGAGTTATCAGATTGGGAGGCTGTGAAATGGTGCTGGGAGGAGATTGGCTGAAACAGCACAGTGGGATTCTAGATTTCAAAAACATGCAGCTGACTCTTAGCAAGGGGAGGAATAAAATTACTATTAGTGCACTAACTGACAGAGCTGGGCTCCATCAAATGACAGCCCTAAGTGTCAAAAGGTCCATGAAGAATGAGGTAAGTAGGAACTTGGGAGAACTGTGGTCCCTAAACATCCAACCCATAGGTTTAACCCACCCTGATGTAGAAGATCTACTTAAAGGATACCAAGACATTTTCGAGGAACCTAAATCCCTACCCCCTAGGAGAGAGATAGAACACCAAATCCAGCTAATACCCAACTCCACACCCAAGAAACATGCACCCTATAGGTACAGCCATTCCCAGAAGGATGAAATAGAAAAGCAGGTCCAAGAAATGCTAAAGGCTGGAATAATCAGGACTAGCTACAGCCCTTTTGCTTCCCCTGTTTTGTTAGTCAAGAAGAAGGATGGGGGATGGAGACTATGCATTGACTATAGATACTTAAATAGCCTCACCATCAAACATAGTTTCCCTATTCCAGTCATAGATGAGCTACTAGATGAACTATTTGGAGCACAATATTTCTCAAAGATAGACCTGAGATCCGGCTACTTCCAAATTAGGATGAAACAAGACCATATACCCCTAACCAGCTTCACTACCCACCAAGGCCACTATGAATACCTAGTTATGCCCTTCGGACTATGCAATGCCCCATCTACATTTCAGAGCCTAATGAACCTCATCTTCAAAAACTACCTCAGAAAATTTGTCCTAGTCTTCTTTGATGATATATTAGTCTACAGCAGATCTCTTCCAGACCACATACAACACCTAACCGCAGTTTTAGATACCCTTAGAACCCATACCCTGTTTGCCAAGAGCAGCAAGTGCAGCTTTGGACAGAGCAGAATTGAATATTTGGGTCATGTCATAACTAATGAAGGAGTTGCCACAGACCAAAGTAAGATAGAATGTATGACCAATTGGCCAACCCCAAAGAATATTAAATCTCTGCGAGGATTTCTAGGCCTAACAGGATATTACAGGAGATTTATAAAGAACTATGGAGTTATAAGCAGGCCACTAACCAATTTGCTGAAGAAAGATTCCTTTGTATGGGGACCAGAAGCTGAAACATCCTTCATTGAGCTCAAGGCTGCTATGACTACTGCCCCGGTGCTAGCCCTTCCTGATTTCACTCTTCCTTTTGTAGTTGAGACAGATGCTTCAGGGAAGGGGATAGGGGCTGTCCTGATGCAGAGTGGGAAGCCTATTGCTTACTTGAGCAAACCTCTATGTCAAAAAAACCAAGGTCTATCAGTCTATGAAAAGGAACTACTAGCATTGTTTATGGCAGTCACAAAGTGGAGACATTACCTTCAGGGACAACACTTCATCATCAAGACTGATCAGCAGAGTCTCAAGTATATCCTAGAACAGAAAGTAGAAGGGCTCTTACAACAAAAATGGGTCACCAAACTAATGGGATTAGATTATGAGATTCAATATAAGAAGGGGAAAGAGAACTCAGCTGCTGATGCTCTATCCAGAATGGAACACTTCACACCTGCCTGTGCTTCCATGACTGCATTAATTCCTCAATGGGTCACTGAGGTCCAAATCAGCTATGATGGTGATGATCACTTCAGCCCCATTATTCAGCAGAAGCTCCTTGACCCTGAAGCATACCCAGAATACTCTTATAAACAAGGGTTATTGAGACATTCTAACAGATTGTGCGTGGGAAAGAAAAACCAACTGAGAAACAGAATAATTGAACAGCTTCATGACTCTCCCCTTGGGGGACATTCAGGCATCCTAGGCACTTATCACAGAATCAAATCACTTTTCACATGGCCAGGTTTAAAGACGGACATCACCAACTGGGTGAAGGAGTGTGATGTTTGTCAGAAAACCAAGACCGAGCACACCTCATACCCAGGTTTATTACAACCTCTTATAATTCCTAATCAAGCTTGGGATAGTATATCTATGGACTTCATAGATGGCCTACCCAAATCTGAGGGCAAGGACACCATCTTTGTGGTTGTGGATAGACTAACTAAGTATTCACACTTCATAGCACTCACACATCCTTTTTCTACAGACACTATGGTCAAGATCTTCATTGATAACATCTATAAATTACATGGTCTACCCTCTAACATTGTTTCCGACAGGGACAAGATCTTCACTAGCCAATTTTGGCAGACTCTTTTCAAAACTGTAGGTACTTCTCTAAATTTATCTACAGCCTATCATCCTCAAACAGATGGACAGACAGAAAGAGTGAATCAATGTTTGGAGAATTACCTGAGATCAATGTGCCACCTCAAGCCCAAGCACTGGTTCAAGCATCTGCCCTTAGCTGAGTTTTGGTATAACACCAATTACCACCGCAGCATCAAGATGACTCCTTTTCAAGCTCTATATGGATACATCCCTTCACAGATTCCCATGGGACCACTGCCAGAGATCTCACAGCAATCTGTCAAGGAGTATCTGCAAGAAAAACAAAGGATCGTCGAGATATTGAAGGAAAACTTGAAGCAGGCGCAGGAGAGAATGAAATTTTATGCCGATCAGAAGAGAACAGAAAGAGAATTTGAAGAAGGAGAAGAAGTCTACCTCAAGCTGCAACCTTACAGACAGAACTCGCTGGCGCTTAGGAAGAAGATGAAGCTTGCTCAGAAGTACTACGGACCCTATCTTATTCTCCAGAAGATAGGTAAAGTGGCCTACAGATTGCAATTACCACCAGAAAGTCAGATTCACCCTGTTTTTCATGTGTCGCTCTTAAAGAAGGCAATCAAGAAGAAGTATCAACCAACTCAAGTCCTACCGCCTATCAACACTCAGGGGGAAATAAAAATCGCACCTTTACACATCCTTGACCGTAGAACAATTGTGCGACGCAGGATCCCTATCCGACAGATTTTGGTACAGTGGGCCTTCTCTTCGCCGGAGGAAGCTACGTGGGAGGATTTGGCGTTCATTCGCTCCAATTTTCCGACGTTTAATTCTCGAGGACGAGAACTGTCTCAAGGAGGGGGAGATGTTATGTCTGGAGAAATTGGGGGAAATGATGATGATGATAGTTCGATTAAGGAAGGAGAAGAAGAAGCTGCGTTGAATGTTATTGGGCCAGAGAACGTTGTTGGGCCAAGAGATATTAAGAAGTCAGGAACGTCGCTGGGCTGAAGAACTGCTGGGCTTATATCAATTAGCCCACCTATCAAATCTAATTATATTATTATTAGTTCTTATCCTAAATATGAGCTGTATTTAGAGAATCTGTATCCGTTGCAATGAGTATTCAGTTATAACAAATCACTCGTTTCTCTCTGTCTTCTTCTCTTCTCTTCTTCTCTCGTTTTCTTCTTCATCTTCATCTCTTTCTTCCCCTTCACTCCTTCACCACCTGATTGTCGCCTGAAAAAAGGTGAATCACGAAGCTCAGTAAATACCATTCTGTGATCGAGCTTGAGTAATAGACAGACCCACCCACGCATAGTTAGGATCTTACATCGTCTTCGCCTGATCGAATTCAAGAAAGAAAAAAAAGGAAACCTTTTTTGATTCCAAAGCAATCATACTGATGAACGCTCTAAGTCACACTAACGAATATGGGATTCACATGCAAAAGAAAATGGCAAGAAAAACCTTCTTGTGGAAGACGGGTTTCGTCTGCCCGCCGTAACCAGACTGCTTTCGGTCGTAGCGACGCTTTCCCTGAGCTGCTAAGCTGTCTTTCCCCTTCTTGTACTGAGTCACCTTATGCAGTGTGTGCTTTCTGCACTCCTTCGACTTGCAGTAAGTCTTCTTCGTCTTTGGGACGTTCACCTATAAAAGAAATAGCATTTTCAACCCATTACAGCAAATGCACAAGCAAGATTTTGTTCCATGGCGGTTTTTCTTATCCCAACAGAGCCTGCGAATCATTTCGATTAATTTTTTTGATGGATCGGAAGAGGCAACCAACTAAACTAAACAACACCAAAATTAAAATCAAACCGCCACCGGCCTAAAATTACGGTAGATTTAATCTCAATGAGCTAAGGGAGCGATATTACCATGGCTGCGTCGCGGCGGATTGCTGCTCCGATTGCGAGTAACAGATGTTTTCTTCTCAGAATATTTCGTGGCTAGGGTTTGTGTTGGAGGGGGTAACATTCACGGCTGACAGGCACAGCCCATAATATAAATGGGCCTAAGGTTCTTTCTGCCCATATGACAATTGCTGTATAATTCGCTGTCGGCAGACGACTCTTTGACGAAGAACACCGAAATGGTCTCACACAGCGAGTATGATTATTGATTAGTAAACATAGTGAGCACACACGTGTTTGGATGCCGACGTTAATTTGAGTACAACATTATTCGGGAGAACGCCATTTTTTTATTGTAAGTGGCAATTTTCGTTCAGGCCATCTCGGAAAAAAATTAGTTTTAAGGACCCGATTCCTTCAGTAACACTTCATTGTTCTGGAGTAACACTTCATTGTTTTAAAATAACACAAAAACGGATCATCGATAACAGTTCATATACACTATATAATAACACTTATCTCTAAAAATTGTCCTTCAACCTAAATTTCTTTCTAGTAGGGCCTGAATCCTATTTTAAAACATTTTTGGGGCCTGATTTATAATATACCTTTTTTTGTAGTCCTTGATGTTTTGGCATGGGCGTTTACGATCTCCATGTTCCGAAGTGTTATTTTTAGTCCCAAATCTTATCGACTTCGGGCCATTGTGGTCCTCTGATTAAAGTGGTCACTAATTTAGAAGGAATTTAACACATGGGAGCACATGATCTCCTATTAACTTGACTTAACACCTCATGATTTATCATCTTCTTCAACTAAAGGTCCGTGAGCATCATTACGTTCATATTACATTTAACTCATTTTCGAAGTTGTCAATCATTTCCTAAATGTGATGTAAAATGATATTCATGTGCGTTTAAATCGACGAAAAGATGTGTTACGAGGTTTCCCGTCGAGTAAAATGAGATCATGGGTTTCCACGTGTTAAATTTCGTCTAAATTAGCGATTAAATGAATCGATGGATCAAAATCACCCAAAATCGATAACATTGTGGACTAAAAGTTGCACCTCGAAACACGAGATCACAAACACCATTGCCTCAAACATTTGGACTAAAAATATCGTTTGCCCACATTACTATAATGGAACAATGCCTTGGCCTTCGCTTTGAGCTTAAGCTTTTATGACAAGTGCACAGAACCCTTAGAAGATCGATATAGAAATCTGAGCTCAAGATCAAAAAAAAAAAAGTAAGGTGAAAGCTTGTCTCTTCGTTAAATTTAGTAGAGTTCGTGTCTTTCCGGGCCTACCGTGTTTTATGGTAACAGATGGATCGAGTTTTGTTTGATCAAGAGCTGTTTTCTGTCATTAATGTTTCCTTTTCTTCTGTGGTGACGATACGATGAAGCAGTCATATAATACTAAAAAATCCTCTTAGTTTATTGACTGATGTGTGTCTCAGTGCGTGTATTGATTGCAGATAGTTTCGAATTCGGCCGGCGATGACCACGTATAGAAGAAGTACCCTATTATTACTTTTCTTCTTAGCATTTTCTTCATCCGTTTGTGCCCAAAACATCGAACACGCGACGATTACTATCAATACGATCGCGCCCATCGCCGAGACAGACGATAACTACATATGCGCCACCGTCGATTGGTGGCCTAAGGAAAAGTGCGACTACAACGAGTGCCCATGGGGATCATCGTCGGCACTAAATCTTGTAAGAACAAATCGATCTCTCGATTATTTTTACGTCGACTTTCGTTTGATCGAAATATTTACCTTTTGCTTCGAATACGCAGAACTTATCGCATCCTTATCTGAACAATGCTGTCCGAGGTTTGTATTGCACGCTCGAGCTTCGTATAATAACTGCCATAGACATAATAGCAGCTTATTTGTTCAGTTTTTCTTTTGCAATGAAATAGCTTTCAAGAATCTGAGGATAAGGCTCGGGGGCTCATTACAAGACCAAGTGATCTACGGCGTCGGGAATTATTATGGTTCGTCGTGTCGGCCCTTTAAGAAGCAAAAGGGTGGATTATTCGGGTTTTCCAAGGGTTGCTTGCCTATGAAGAGATGGGACGAGCTAAACGCTTTCTTCGAGAAAAATGGGTATTATGAAATATTCGACGTTCTTGTTATGCGATGCTCTCTTACATATATGTTCATTACGCAGTGTTCGTGTCGCTTTTGGCGTCAATGCGCTATACGGAAGGCGCCGTACAAAAAAGGGCGTTTATGTGGGAGATTGGGATGAAAGAAATGCTCGTCATTTCATCGAATATACGCTGTCCAAAGGGTACCTCATCGATTCCTGGGAATTCGGTAATAAAAAACTTGGTCTCCTTACCCTAAATGCTGCCGATCTTTCAGCAAAAAAAAATCTGAAATTTGTTGGGAACGGAACGTATGTAAGGAAATGAGCTATGCGGAGAAGGCGTGAGCGCTAGAGTCGACGCCGACCAATACGCAAAGGACATGATTCGTTTGAACGCTATGATCGCGGAGCTGCACAGTAATAATAATAATAACAACAATAATAGTCTCAAGCCGAGGCCTTCTCTTCTGGCGCCCGGCGGTTTCTATGAGAAGTCGTGGTTCGACGAGTTTCTTCGTGCCTCGGGCTCGAGCGTAGTGAATGGAGTGACTCATCATATGTATACATTGGGCCCAGGTTCGTATTTTTTTAAAAAAAATTACGGAAAAATAAGAGAATTAGACGACGAATAATTATGGTCGAACGGTCGATCTTTTGCAGGGAATGATAGAAATCTTGTAAGAAAAATTCTGAACCCAGACGAATTAAACAAGGCGTCGCTTATTTTTGGTAATCTCGGCCTAACTATTCGAGAGAATGGCCCGTGGGCCACGGCTTGGGTCGGGGAAGCGGGCGGGATTTATAACAGCGGTCGCAGGGGAGTTTCTAACTCGTTCATCAACAGCTTTTGGTAGAATAATAAAAATAAAAACGCCAACTTGCTGAATTACCGTTTCTTATGCTCTTTTTTTTTATTGCGCTTTGAGATATGAAGGTATTTGGATCAACTGGGAATGGCTGCAAAGTACGACACGAAAGTGTATTGCAGACAGAGTTTGATCGGCGGATTTTATGGTCTGCTCAATAAGACGACTTTCGAACCAAATCCCGACTATTACAGGTAAATCGGCAGTCGCCGCACTTCTAATTTATCGACGATAACGACGAAAAAATTCGCTAATTTGATTTCGCGGCGAAATAGCGCGCTGTGGAAGCGCCTCATGGGAAAAGTAGTGCTGGACGTCGAAGCTTCATCGCCGTATCTACGAGCTTACGCCCACTGCACAAAGGAAAGAGTAAGAACGCATTTTTACTCTGTAATTTATTTTATCACCGAGGCGATAACACTGCCTGAAAATCGAAGCCAAACGTCTCAGGCCGGCGTAACGTTACTTCTGATAAATCTGAGCAATCAAACGGCGTACGACGTTGAAGTTCAATCCCTTAAAAGTATTATCAGAATTATAGACGAAATGCCTTCCGTTCGAGCTCTCGAGCAATCTGTCTCATGGGTTGGAAGCAAAGCTTCTGACGAAAAATTATATCGTGAAGAATACGAATTGGCGCCCGAGCTCGGTGATATTCAAAGCAGCGTAATGTTGCTGAACAAAAAGGCGCTGCACTTAACCGAAGAAGGATATATCCCTAGCTTGGTCCCACTTATTCATGACTTGACATCACCTATGAGCGTCGAACCTTTGTCGATTAAGTTCGTCGTGTTTCCCAACTTTCTGGGATGTAGTTGAAGCTTCACTTGAACCATTTTTCAGGTAACAATTTCTATCTTATATAGTTTTCCTTAGCACAAACAAAAAAGAGAGATAACAAGATTGTTTATGATTTATGATGTTCAGACAGGCCGTAGAGCACCTGGGATCTGTAGCTTTCTGTCAATAACGGCGAATAATGGGACATTTTCCAGATCTAAAGCTAACCGAGTGGGCTCTTTTATTTCCCGAGAAGACGTCGTGTGTGTTGATTAGCCCTTTCACGCGGAAATGGCACAATAAGCAGTTACAGGCTCGAAATATCAACAGAAAACTGGGAATTTCGCTGATTATTTTGAGCAGATGGCGAGGTTTCGAAAAAAATGTACATTTCTAGACGACGTCTTTCATTCATCAAGTACGTGAACTTTCTCGAGTCCATTTTTCGGGTCGGTAAAGGGTCGCGTTTTGGGCCTTTCGCTCGACGAGGAAGTCAGCCCCAAATGGGTTGCCTTTCTTGCATATTGGATCATCTCTACAACCATCAGCAAAAGTGTCAAGGAGAAGATCAAAGACAAGGTTTTTAAGATTGAATACAAACAACTCAGGGAAAAGGAAAACTGACCTATAGAAAATTGCGTGAGTTCGTTTAGGAAACGAAAGTTCAACGTATTTGATAATTTTCAAATTATGTGTTTCGAGTCCTATAACTAGGCTGGCCTATCTTATTTAATTTTCGGGTCCCTTAATGTTGTTAACATATTTTCTTTGTAATATTTAATCACATATATGTTGGATCATATCTCAACCCCACCTTATTTCTTACCCTCATGACACTGAATCTGAAACTTATATTCATGAAAGCCAATTTGCAATTTTTCTAAATTTTTTGATGTTATGAATTGAATTAGAAAATATTTAATATAGTAAGACAAGGTAGCTTTGGAAGGGAAATGCAATATGCAAGAGAATGGGATTACATAAGTACACTGAACATTATATTATATATAATAAGACAAAAAAAGTTAAGTACATCATGAAATTATTACATGCATTGATCTATTGAGTGCAAAATAGCAAGCCAATAAGTAGTCCATCATCAATCATCATCATCATCATCATCATCGCAATATGATCTACACATTCCTGAAAGATAAATTTACGTACAAAATAAGATCATCATAACATCGCTTTCTTGAATCCATGCAGTTTAATTTATTCACAAATCTAATCCTTCGTCGAGGCCTTTGGAGCTTATCATCACATTCGAATCAATCTGTTTGTCGAACTTCTTCTTCCTCCGAGCTTCGAATTCCTCGAATCCCTCCATCTATTCAAATAACCAGAAATTAGGAAAAAAGAGAAAAAAGAAAAATGGTGAAAGGGTTTTGCAGAAGGACAAATAGAACCTGTTGAAAGCTATCCATAGAAATAGGATTTCCATGGAGGGATATTTTCTGCAAACATTTGCAGTCTCTTAATAGGTTTGGAGGTACCTGCGATAAATATGGACAAGAAACATAAAACCGTATTCGACCAAGAAAATAGCGCACATTCCTGAGTTTTGCAGAGAGTTAGGTTAGGTTCTAACACAACTCGATTGACATCCATATCATGACAACGTCGATAAATATTTAGATGAAGCTGAAACCTGCTTCACGTTATTGTTGTCCAAGCACAGCGATTTCAGATGAACCAAATTGCAAACTGAAGATGGAAGCTCTTCAAGAGAATTTTCTGCACCGAGTAAGAATAATATTCTATTTGTTATAAAAAATCAATTCAAATATTTAGGCGGGAAATAGGTCACGCCTGCCGACGTAGTAAGCTCGTCAGCCCACCTTTCTTACATATGTTAATTCTGTGTCTTACTACAACTAAGGTTATAGTGAGAACAGAACAGCGAGCCACCATCTAATGAACCGAAGATGATTGAAGAGTACATTCAAAAAACATTACCATTAGCTTGAATTTCCTCCAAGGAGAAACAGCTGCCAATTGACTCGGGCAGAGACTTAATCTTGTTGTTTGACACATTTAAGAGCACCAACTGCAAGGTGAAAAAGAAAAAATAACGAATCAACGAATTAAATATCAATAACCTATTTCCTCTTCCTTTGATGAACTCTCTTACACAATGCAAACAATAAACATAGAGTCCGTACGTAAAGTTTCGTGAATAAAGTTGAGTGAGCAGCTTATCAAGAAGAGGAGCAATGCCACAAAGTAACTCATGCTTATCGATTGGACAAATAGATTTATCGATATAACTGTAATCTGTCTCTAAGAGATGCTAAAATGATTGCATCTACGCTAAAACCTTGCTTTACTTAGCTACTCACATTTCGCAAGCTCCCTATAGTCTCAGGCAAGCTGAGCAAAAGATTCCCCGATATTGACAACCTCTCCAGTTTCACCAGCTGACCCACTGAACGCAGAAATGAATCATTACAAAAAGAGATAAATAAGCATGGTCTGGTAAGAAAAAACGTCTCACAGTAGATCTAATTTCCAAGAAACATTGGTTGCATTGAACTGAAACACCACAACTGAGCTGTAACATGAAAGGAGAATGAACTTACATTCATCAGGCAGTGTGGTAATTCGATTCCCATCAAGCGACATGGCTTTCAACGATTGGAGCTTGCCCATGTTGGCGGGGAGACGCGCAATAATATTGTCATTCAAAATCTGCGATGGAATTACTTTTAATTTATTCACACCATCTCCTCTTTGAAGCATACAAAATATGATCGTCGATATGTCTTACTAGCCGTTGCAAGTTAATTAGCTTGTCGATTTCCACGGGGATTTCTACTGCGAAAGAGCGGGAAGTAGCGTTAGGACAGAGAAAAGCTATCAGTAACTAAGACATTCCTAAAAATGTCTATATTCTGCACACATGCTTCAGTAAACATCTCACCATGTCTGAGCATAACAATAATGGATAAAAATCGAATCTTTCGGACATTTTGAGACACATTACCCAATTTGTTCCCTGTCAGGTCGAGTGTTCTCACTGATCGCTCCAAATCGATAACTTCATCGGGCAAAGTCTGAGATGCAATCAAGGCAAGGAAATCAAATTCAGAGACATGCATACAAATCGGAGGAAAATATAAACACGATTCTATCGAATTTCGTTGAACCCAGAAAATAAAAATACCCATCCCAAAGAAATGAAAGGCAGACCCATCATATATGCGGGCATAGCTTATGAACAAATACGGCAGAGATTAAATCCATTGTATGAAGATTAACCTTCAATTTCGAGTCGCGCAAGGCCACGATGCCCGTCGCGCGCCAACGGCCGACGCGGCTTGACTTCGAATCGACGTTCTTACTGCTGCAACAACCCATAGAACGATCCTAATTTCTCGTCTCTATATCCGATCGATTGCTTTCAGCTGAACATTAGCCTATGGCCTATGCCTCACCGAGAAAAATATCCAAAAAAATATTTTTATGGGATGATATGATTTGGTGATGAGACAGAGACGGAGAGAGAAAACGGAGACTTTGAACAAGAAACCGCGTAAAGGTTTGGCCTTTGGGCTCGCTCGCTGTCCGAAGAAGGATTTTACTGATGGTAAAGGTTTTCCCACTACCCAGTTTATTTATTTATTATTTCTTTTTCTTGTTCCAATAATATTATCTTTATTTGATGGTAAATATATCGCCAGGTGAATTCTATCGATGCAGATTTGATGTATCAGCAAAGGTCGATCCATCTTCCATCTTTGCATTCATGCACCAAAATGCATACAAATATAACCATTCCATCCAACCTTATCTGAATCAAATTTAGAATTGAATGACAGCGAAACTGAATAGTGAACAAAGTACCGTATCATGACGAGGAAGTTGAATAAAGAAGCTGTAGATTCTCATGAAGAACTACTGCAAGGAAAAGGTTTATCAGATTCTTTCATCAGTAACCTCTCTCTCTCTCTCTCATAATATTGATAGATATCAGCACTTTCTATTTCAGACGTTTCGGTTGAATCTTCACCTGTTGAGAAAGAAACTGCTTCGGTCATGGAAGAGCCATGCAAGAACAGCGATAGTGAAGCCGTGGGTTCTCCTGAGAAATTGGAAAAAGGTTGAGGAGTTGGATTTTTTTTTTTCTGTAAGCTCTCTCTTGTATGTTCTGTTTCTTGATCCATACATAGAATATGAACTCCGAGAAATTCGTCAGGCATTTGCGGTGAACCTGGGAAAGTGAAAATCGAACAACTCTTGAAGATGATGATCGACCTCAACTTTGATTACTTGACAATGCTGAGGAGGAACGCGAGTGCGGAAGAAGGAGCACACGCTTCTTCGGCCATGGAAGAGCATACAGTTGATGAGAAACAAGTGTGCGAAGAACTAACCATCGCTAATAAAAAAATTTCGAAGAATCTCAAGAAAATCTTCAGATACACTTGGTATATTTTCCTCTCTATCAACGTAATAATGTTGTTAGCTTTGATCACTGGCCTTTTAGTAGTGTTCAATCAGCAAAGCCATATGGAGTTTGTTCCAACTTAGCTTCGTTCGTAGTAGCCGTTCCTCTTCGTGAGTGATGAATCGGAGCTCTGATTGTAATAAAGCAATAATTTATGTCCGCCCTTTTCTTTCATCTTTCATCTCAGTAATAATCGCTAGCACCATCGATATTCAAACAAGAAAAGGCCCCATTTCACTGTGCAAATTATTTAATAATATATGAGGACTTCAAGAAGTGTTCGACGGAAGGACCCATCGAGATTCTGGTTCAAAGATCGCCCAAGCCTCACGTTTGGAACGGATCGGGTCGGATCGGATCGGGTCGTACTATTACGATAACTTTATATTTCCGTTAAAACAGTTTAAATCACGTGAGTCAAATCTTTGTTATGATAAGGATTATGATTGAGCAACTTATCCGATGAAAGGACGTTTAATTACGTAGACTGCTCAATTTTTCGATACATAAATAAATAAGTATACGTAATATAAGACACGTGATAGAATTTTCTTTTTCCTTTTTCTCTTACTACGGATGATCGATCATAAGGCTTAAGGTGACTAATATGTCTTGTGACAACTAACATGTCATGCATGCCATGCCCGTAATGATTTAATGCTCTATCTTAAGACATATCAAGGTGAATAAAATCTTGAAATATGTAAAATAATTATATAAGATATTAATAATTGAATTAGAAAAAATTGATTCCGCAAGATTGTTAATGATTTTGATTGGGTTGATGGAGCATTGGTACCTAAATTACACTATTACGAGGTATACGTTGATGTATTATCTAACATTTCTATATATGAAAGCCGCCCATTGGATGTGGCCTTGCAAGAATTACATGATATTGACACTTTACCGAATTATGATAATACATATACTTAATTGTTATACAATTTGCAATGTTAATTAACAAAAATAAATAAAACAAGAGGAAATCCACAAACACATATATATACATCATCTCATGATGGTCATTAATTGACATATTAATTAGCTAACTTACCCTATATTCCAACTAAAATAACACAAACCCTTTAGTTTCTCCTATCTTCTTTCAACTTTTAACAGCATATTTTACTACAATAATATATTATAATCAATTAATAAAAATCCTTTTCAATAATTCCACAATCCATCAAAGTCGTGCCTCCCAAGAACAGTAGCCGCCTCGTCTTCTTCAAACGCCTTCGTCTTCCCCAAAGACGCAATCGAGGAATTCTCAGTCCTCAAACCGCCGTTATAGTGACCTCCAAAGAAGTTCTCCTTCAGAGAAACAGAGCCTGGAAAATGACTCCGGCGAAGTACCTCGGCCGAGGAAGGATTCATCTGCTGCGCCGCCGTCCACGGCGAACCCAGCCCAGCCGAGGCGACAAACATCAGATCGCTACCATTGTTGTTGGAGAAGCAGTGCACGTGGCTCGCCGAAGGTTCCATCAACGGCGGCGCAAGTTCTTTCCCAGGAGAGTTCGTCCTCGTCAGCCTCGATATGTGTACCTTCTTGCCGCCGCTCGTCTTCTGAAACACTCTGCTTATAGCCCAATCGCTCTGAAAAAAAAAACAGAGTATTTGCTTTACGTCAAGAAACAGGGGAGAAGGATTGCTGTAGCAGAATATAACTCATACCTTGGAAGGGTTATGGAGATTTTCGAGAGATTTTCCCTCCAATCTGTATTCATGGCAGACCCAATTGGTCCTTACACCTTTGGGCGCTCTTCCTCGGTAGAAAACTAAGGTCTTCTTCATACCAACGAGGGATTTGCGTCTGAAAATCTCCTTGTCTTTCCCAGTAGCTTTCCAATACCCAGACATGGTGGCTCTGTTTGTCCTTAGCCCAGTTGGGTATTTCTTGTCCCTAACGCAGAAGAAATACCACTCCTTTTCTCCGAGCTTAGCCATCCCTGAGATTGAGTAAATTCACGTCAGAGAAAAAAAAGAAGAAAAAAAACCCAAAAAAAAGAAGTTGCTGGTTAAGGTTCTTACATGGCAAATCCCAGGGCTCGACGCTGTTCATGTCTGCTTCTCCTATGGCTATAGAAGTGAAATTGATGTCAAATACCTTCTTGGATAGGTAATGGGTGATCAGTTCTTCGTCTGTGGGATGAAATCGAAAACCTGGAGGTAATTCCATTGAGTTTCTTCTTCTTTGTTTCGTAAAGGTCCAATCTTTGGAAACAGAGGAAAGATCAGAGAGGAAAATGGAGAATAGAAGCCATGGAATGGAAGAGAGCTTAAGGAAGAGGTTTAATAAATATTAAGAGGATGTATGTAAGAAACGTGGCATGTAAGCAACTCAAAGTAATTTTCTTTTCTAGTTTGTGTTTTTGTGCTTTGAACATTTCCCATCCTTTCCTTGTAATCTGACTAAGTACTGCCCAAAGCTTTATTAAGTCATTGTTTCATGTTATGAATGAAGAGGAGTTTTATTTTATGTAATATATTTGTTTTGTTACGGATATAAAAAGACGCTAAACTTCGCCGACTTTTATTTTGTAACCTCAGTTTGACTATAGGCATATTTTTATTGTATATTTTACGAGATTGTGTACTTTTTTCTTCTTTTTGGTGGCTTATTACATGAATGATCATGTGGATGGATTACATGATTTATGTAATATTAGGTGGCATTTGAATAAAACGTAGATATATATGAAAGTATGGTTTTGTATTTGAAAAAGCAGCTGTATTCATTGCATACATAAAAGTCGATTTGTCGAAAGCTATGTACATCATATACCTAAAATTGGCTTTGATCCCATGATTTTCTTCGAAGTCAAAAAGACTATTTTAACCTTTATGTTAAAAGGGCTTTAGGGATGAGATATATCTCCATGCTGTTCTGTTTCAATTATGACACGTGCTGTTACTTGACTTGTCAAAACTTGAGGTGTAAATTACATTAATGCCCCCAATTTAATTATTTAGACCCCTTAACCATAATAGTTTGCATGATGTTTGACATATATCTTCTGATTTGATGATTCATGTCTCATTACAAATTTATGTAAATAGTTAAAAAAAACCGATGTCAAAATACCTAAATTATGACAGTTTATTAAAAAAAAAAAACAGCTTGAAGAGTGCAAAAATAATTTTAATTGAAGGAAACCTCTTTGTTTGTCTGTTTGTTTGATTTTGTGTCCAACTTTTAAGTTGAAGAGTTTCTTTAAGAAAAATAATCGTGTTAGTCACCTTCTGTCAAAAGTAATAAGTGATGAAATGCTACGCTAACAATTTGACATTAATAGAAAAGATTTCTCGAGATGATATCTCATGTTAGGAGATTACATATGTATTCATCGGGTAAGTTAGAAAAGATGTCCTGCATTTTAATCTTGTTCGATATAAAAAATAAAAATTGAACTTCTTATCATTAAATTAAAATAAAGAAGCCTGATTATCTTGATTAATAAGTGAAATGGTGAACTATATCCTTATGTATGCGACCCATCATCAAACAATATTTAAGTGGTCAAATGCTAATTGTGTCCTCCTAACCATGGTTAGCCATGTTGACCGCAAAGCCAAGAAATTAACCAAAGTCAACATGGGCAATGTTTCTTTTTGCCCCGGCATGCAACAAAGAAACGGCACATGACACGTGGCATGTTGAGATTAGGCTAGAAAAGAATTAGGCAATGGCCAGCTTTTCCCAAGCCGTTATCAAGACTTTGAAAAATCATTGATTATTAATTAAAGAAAACTATACGATTTGATTTGTAACTCAGTCATCCTCTAATTGCCTAACATTTGGATTTTGGTGTTAGAATTAAATTAATATTTTTTTTTAAAAAAAAAGTCAAATTCAGTGACAATGACAACGAGGGGATGCAAGCGGCGTTATGAGCGGCCCAAAAAAAACGACCGAATTAGAAAATTCAGCCCATCACTATAGGCCCACTAAAATACGATCGCAGATTGCCATTTTCTAAATAATAGAAAACAAAATTGGAAAATAAGTCGTCTTCCTCAGTGAAAGGAGTCTGATGTCCCTGTCTGTTTTTCTCATCACTTGCAGAGAAGAGTAAGCAGAAAAACAAAATTAAGAGAAAAAAAAAAGAAAAATTTAGAAATTGAAGCAGAAAGTGCATCAGAGATTCTGATTTCCATGTAAAAGAGAGTATCATCTTTCCCCGAAAAGGAGTATGAAAATATACAGTATCATCATATGCACATAGCTTCCCTATTAAGAAGTAGATCAAAATTCAAAACCTTCACAACAATGGAATAGACTAAAATCAGCTGCAAGGCAAGGGCACGGCGTCGCTTATAATTAGGGTTCGTGGGAAGCAAAGCAATTGTGCACAATCTACGTATATATAGGCAAATGTTAAGAAAATCGCAGTTAAGTGGGTATAAGTGGGCTTCATAATTGTTTGGGCCTATTGGGCTCGTCTTAAAACTCTTTCTCGAGGTCCATAACCATATTAGCCCAACTAATAAAGCATAGAAAAAAAAAATGAGCAAAGTGGAACAACGCATTACATTGATCATTGTTCACCGTTCCAAGAAAAATCAAACGAAGGCATACATTGAACAGATACACCACTTTATTCCTACCCATCACTTACATGGCCACAATTAATGTAAAATGCCTAAAACCCAAGGAGAAAGTAGAGAAAACTGCTCAGTTGTTCTCAAGAACACTACTTATTACACCCTTTTCCTTCAGAACAAATCAGCAGTAGTCATCTCCAAAGCAGCCAAGCCCATGAAATCCCCACCGTCGTCCTCCCCCAGAAGCCAATTCTCCAGTATGCTCAAGGGTGGCGGCGTCGGCGGAACCTGTGCCGCCTCCGCCGTCCCCTTGCTCTCAAACACCGCCGTGCTGATAACTGCTCCTTCGCCGTCGAAGGAAGCCTCAGACGAATTCGTTGGCTTCTCGATCTGTGTCCACTTCTCCAGCAGGCGTGCTATGTTTTCGGCGCTCGAAGCGTAGGTCGACGATGGGCTGCTGATCGGCGGCGCGTCGTTCGAGGAACTGAGGAGCTTGTTGTTTGGATTGTCGGCGTTCGATTTATTACCGTCGATGGAGAGAGCTTCGCGTAAGGCTTGTCTGGCCGTGTTGATGTCCGTCTGAAGCCTCCTCTCCCACTGGCCTTTTGAGATCGAACTGCGATGATCTGATGAAGATGACGACGACGACGACGGCGACGGCCTTGATTTGTGAGCATAATCTCGGCCGCCGCCTTGTAGCTTCTGAAGCTTCTTCTTCAAGTGAGTGTTCCAATAGTTCTTGATGTCGTTGTCTGTTCTTTGAGGGAGATATGAAGCTATTGCAGCCCACCTACATATAAAGTTCAAAATGCTTCTTTCTTACACACAGAACACATATAGATCGACTTATAATAATATTATGTTAACTGATATACCTATTGCCAAGAAGAGCTTGAAGGTGAATAATCATCTTCTCCTCATGCTCAGTGAAGCCACCTCGTTTGATGCCTGGCCTGAGATAGTTGCTCCACCTAAGCCTACAGCTCTTGCTGCATCGAAGTAACCCTTATATTCCACCAAAAAAAATTGAACAAATAAAAATAAATTCACAGTACGAATTATATATATCTATTTCACGTATATATAGATTGATTTTGTATTTTTTTTTTTTAACTACCTGCGTTTGTAGGAACAGCCTTCCAATTTCCAGGGCAGTGGTGCTGAATATATGAGACGAGGGCTATATCCTCTTCTGGCGTCCATGGACCTTTCTTCACTCCATTTTTGTCACAGCAAGGTGGTCTTCCCATTTATAATTATATATATGTGTGTGTATTATATGATATCTGTTTTATTATAAGATCAAGATTAAAATGGTTTTCTCCTAGGCTTGCTCTGAGGGAGAAAAGATGAACTGTGTTGAGTGAGAACGAGGGACAAGAAGAGCAAGTGAAGGAGGTGGGATGGGATTTGTCTGAAGGTAATACATATTGTGATGTAATATATCTTATCATATAAATATAGACTAAGACCACATATGACTGTTTATGACGACCTTCTCTTCTTGCATATTTTATAAAATTGGAAATAGTCAAATGCGGACAGCAAGAGCATTTACTCATTTTCTTGCTGACATAATCTTCTTCATTTTTTTTTTTTTTTTTTTTGTTTTTTCTTCATGGGACTTTAGGTTTTATTTTCTACTGTTTTAACAAGCCACGTGGTATCGAGTGTCACATTCTCACGTACTTATTTTATGCAGATCGATCATATTTATAGACTAAATATTTGGCACTATGCAAATTCGTCTTTACTTGATATAATATTGCATGCGTATCATTTATAAAATGCTCGCGGTCACTCACGGCACCGACCCACCGTTTAGAAAAATGAAGATGAAACTCAATGGTAACGTTCAAAGCTACATTTAATGAAATTATTATTATTTTTAGACACGAATGTTACATTAGTGAAGGTAAACCAGGACCATTGTCTTCTTGCATATATTGAACGGCACGTAATGGTAAGTAAGGTAACAGTACACTTACGGGGCGTTTGTTTTGAGGTGATCCCCAAAACATTACCGTGATCTTCACATCAACTATCATCACTGTGTTTGTTATTCGTAGGTGATGAATCATCACGTAATGAAGGATCACCTAGGTGATCAAAGAGGGGTGATATTTCAACTTTTAGATCACTTCCAAAAAGCTAAGATCCAACATTACGGTGATGAGGTGATATTTGGAATTTTTATTTGGACAATATTACCTATGATATTTTAACATTTATTCCTTACATAACCTTATTCATAATCAGTGGCGGACCCAGAATCTGATATCTGGGGGGTCGATGACTTTTTGTACCTTAAAACGTTTGTATATTTTTTTATTTCTTTTGGCTCACAAAAATTTAATTTATTACATGTTATTTTGGAAAAACATATGTTAAATGATATAGAAAAGAAATAATAGTATAAACTTATTTTTAAATGATGAAGTTGAGAATTCTCATTGAAAAATCAATGAGTAATAAATAAATAATATGATCTTTCATTAGAAAGGTATAAGTATTAAAACATTATTTATATGTTCAATTGGAAATAGTTAACGTTCCGTAATCATAAATAATTTGGTTAATACATACAATATAATTGTGTAAGCAGATCATATCATACAAAAAGTACAATTGATTGGTATATATGAAAGACCTGTTGGTAATATGTTAAAAAAATCATTGACGAAAGATCATAAATAATAATAAATTGATAAAGAAAAGTTGAAAAGACAATTTTATTAGTGGTTAGCGATGGGAATCGATCCCCAAACCTCTTGGCTATTATTAGAGCAACTTAACAACTACACTACCATCTAAAACGTGACATGCTATAGTATTAATTATATATATTCCTGTGGCTGGGGGGTCAATGGCCCCCCCAAGCCCCTACGTGGGTCCGCCGCTGTTCATAATTTAAATTATAATAACTAACTTTTTTAAATCTTAAAAACACATTTAATAGCTAAAAACATAAAATAATATTGATAATTATATAATAGACTTATAATTAATGAATAAATATTTTTTTCTCGATACTAAAACATTGATCATTATTACGTAAAATATCATCTCAACATAAAAATATTAATTCACATTACCTATATGATATATGTAGGGTTAAGTATGTCTGCAATATCACCCCATAGATCACCGTAATTAATCAAACATAATATTCCAATATCACCTTGATATGCGAAATGAAATATCACCCAAAACAAACGCAATGATGATATATCACCTTGATCATGCGAGTATCACTGTGATGCTGGATCACCATAAACAAACAACCCCTTAATATTCTACCAATAATATACTTCGTTTAATTCATTAAATTTCAGGCTTAGGCCAGCCTTACGAAGAAGTACTTCAATACATGCATGGGGTACAACACGTGTGCAGAGCATTAAATGTCAACGGACACGTTGACATTTTGAAGAGTGCCCCGGCCAATAAGCATATGACGTCACGTACAATGTCCACGTAGAGTAAGTTACTAGAAACGCAATTGGCTGAGTTTGCTCTGTCAAGACAGTATAGTATGAGTGCTGAAACCGATTCTTGCAGAAAAATTTGACATTTTAATAAGATATGTAATAAATATTCGCACAGCATAAGTGGTTGAGATGTACGTTTAATTGAATGTTTGATATGTGTCTTGTCCACTATTTAACAAGCCGTATTCGTATTTATTAACCAAAAAATAATTAAAAAATCAGCCGAGGAACTGATTGGATTATGATCTTACATATAAATATATTATGAATATCTTTCCATCTTTTATGTCCGCCAAGTGTCTTCTTATTCTTGCACTCTTTTTTTTTTTTTGTAGTAGTAATCATTCTTGTCCACACACACAAAATCTTCACATAAACCGTATTGCATTTGGACTTCTGTGTCATATAGATAGCAAAGCGCTGAGTCACTCACTGTAAGCTATCAAAAAATTATGCATTTGATTAAAATATTGCATAATTAATTTATAAAATATGGTCATTGGGCCATTCAAATTTATTCACCGGTATGATGAGTATATGTTAGTCTCATAAACCGAAACGTATGATTAAATGAGTGCCAGCTATGTATGGACCTTCTTGTCTGTGATGCTTCAAACCACCAAAGTTATTTACGTTAGTCGACGGTTCCCCTATGTTTAGAGTTGAAACAGTTTACCTCAATATATACCGTTTAAACAGTGCTGTTGAACTCCAACGGCTCCCTCTATATTTTCCTCTATACTAATAGTTAAGTATTTTTCATATGCATAAACATGAATTCAAAATAATAACTATTCAGTGTAAATTATATAATGGATAAATTTTGCAATTTCGATTATTGATTTACGCAACTTTATGTAAGTTGTCAAACCGTGGGACAAAATTTATATAAAACTGAATAAAAAACTGAAAACTTGTATAATTTATCAACCCGAAAACTGAAGGAACAAAAAAAATATAGCGGGTGAACAGTGCCCCGCAATAGGTAGCGGCCAGCGGGGCACTGTAGCGTTTGTTGTGAATGGCGTGGAGTTTGGAGTGCTGTTGGAGCTCCTCCAACACCATATATGGTGTTTATGGTGTGAAAAAGCACCTCATTGGAGATGCTCTTAACGATCAAGAGATGATGAAATGAATCAATCTAACATATATATATATATATATATATATATATATATATTATAATCATCAAATGAATTCATTGAAAGCCCTTTGCACGAATATAAGATCATTGGTTTATACTATAATAGATTTAAGGATGTTGAGCTTAAATACGAATAATTGATGTACTCAAATATATATTGCAACTTTTTCAATTGATTTGATTTAAATAAAAGAAGTCTACTTATAATTGGGCTTTAACGTGGTATCATTTAATTGGGATTTGAGATGATACAATTCGAGGCCCAAAACCTCAAAATGGGTTTTAGGTACAGTTTGATACTCCGACAATCCAATCTCAAACTACAAGTTTGTCCTTTTACTTTTTTTACGAAGTGAAAGATAATTATTTATAATCTTTTACTCATTTTTTTTGGCAATATGGTGGTAATTATTTGTAGATTTTGGCTAATATTTTTATATATAGCGAATCACCAAAACCCTGTTACTTTTTATTTACATAAAATACCAAGACAGCAGCCGATTGAGGATACGGTACACAGCTCGCAACGAAGGTGAGGGTTTAATTAGGGTTTAAGCAAAGGCCGTATCGAAAACTAAACATTTGAATTCAAAGCTATTTGCTTGTTTTAAGGATCTGATCCTGTGCAGAGATGGGCGGAGATAAAGCGAAAAAGCAAAAATCGAAAGAAGAGGAGCTGGAGAACAACGGAGCTGAACACGATGACGCAGAGCTCGTTCAATTCGTTGAGAAGCTTCAGGAAGTCCAGGATGAGCTCGAAAAGGTATTGAATTTTCTGTCGTTGGTAATTTTTGGGTTTCTTTCTGGTCTTTTTTTTTGGTGGAAAGGTCGTGTATTTCTTGGCTTGTTGTGAATTGCTTGTGTTTGTTATGTGAAGCCCCAGGTTTTGTGTTGATTGGTAATCGATTCTTTGACAGCACGTAAGTTGCATTGGTCGAGAGTGTCATAGTGTGTGTTATGTTGTTTTAGAAAAAAATCGAGCTGTATTTGCTTTGTAACATTGTTTTCTTCTCTAAGATTACTGGGTAAGATTCCTGTTCTAAGCTGGATACCGCGGTGCTTTGGCTTCAATCCCGTCATTATTAGTGTTGCCATATCCGTTGATCTTGTGGAGATCTGTTTTTCTTTGCGCACGATTCGTTAATTTCACATATTAAGTTCCAGATTTTCTGTACTTCCAGATCAATGAAGAGGCAAGCGAAGAAGTATTGGTGATCGAACAGAAGTTTAATGAGATAAGAAAACCTGTTTATGACAAGCGTAACAAAATAATCCAAACCATCCCAGATTTCTGGTTAACGGCGGTTAGTTATGATTATTATCTGTGAAACAATTAGTTACTGCAAATGCTTTTTTAGTTTTTTGTTTTAACTGTTTTCGCATTATTTTCTTATTGCAGTTTATGAGCCACCCCGCGCTATCTGAGCTTTTGACCGAAGAGGACCAGAAGGTTTCATATGCCTCCTTTTGCTATCCAATATGATTTCAGTCTTCCTGTGTAATCAAAGTATTAACCCTTTTAATTCACTCCGATTAGTCAAGGAAGCCCTGATGGAGTATTAGTTCTGATTTTTTATTTTTATTTTTGCAGCATGTCCATTTCTGTGTGCAGGAAACACCTACTTTTACCTGCTTAACAAGCATTTCCAATGTTGAGTTCCGATAATTACATTTCAACTCTACCTTTTTTGCTATAGATTTTCAAGCACGTAAGCAGTCTCGAAGTGGAGGATTTCAAAGATGTGAAGTCTGGTTACTCGATCAAATTTGTGAGTCTTAGTTATTTCTCGATTCTCGTCCTTTGTATGGGCTTCTGATGTATGATAAAGCATGTCAATGTTCATTATGTAAATTTTGACGACGCTCATCTTCTTTCTTCTTGACCGATATATAGGTATTCAACTCAAACCCATACTTCGAAAATACTGAGCTCACGAAGACTTTTCACTTCCTCGAGGGAACCACGAAAATCACTGCAACGCCTATAAAATGGAAAGAAGGCATGGTAATGTTTTCATGTCTTGACTAGGGTCGTCGTTTGTTGTGGGTAGGATTAGTGTAAAACACTAAATTGTATACATGTTTTGTTCCATGAAGGGCATTTCAAATGGTGTAGCTGAAAAGAAGAAAGGAAAGAAGCGATCTCATGTTGAGGAGAGGTTTGTTCCTCCTATTTTTCGTTCTACTTCTCTTTCCAATTGTAGTACGCTGCACGCATGTTCTTCACTCGTCACTCATCGTATTTCATGTTTCTTGGATGACAACTATCCTCAATTTGTTGGGATCGTAACTGCTACCTATTTGATTAAATGCAGCTTCTTTACCTGGTTTAGCGACGCAGAACATAAAGACGAAGGGTATGAGATTCAAGACGAGGTATGAATCCATTTGAGCTAATTCGTATAGTTTCCAGCTCTATGACTAGTTTCCCATCAAAGTTTGTATCCTTTTGCCATAGCAGGTGGCTGATATCATCAAAGATGATCTGTGGCCAAACCCTATTCAATATTTCAGTAATGTATGTAGTCTTCTCGATCTGCCCCCGTAACTCTGCTTTCTTACGTAAATGGGAAAGTCTGCAAGAGACCATGCTCTAACACGAAGGTTGTTAACTATAATTCTGTTTTAGGATGCTGATGAAGAAGGTTTAGGTATGGATGGGGACAGCGAGGAGGATGAAGAGGACGATGGCGTGAGATATCTTTGTCTGATTAGTTACTATCAGTCCTTTTGGTATCAACAGAATATGACAAAATGTGATTTTGTCGACAATTGCAGGAAAATGGCAGTGAGGGCTCTGAAGATGACGACGATGAGCAAGATGATGAAGATTGAAACAGGGGAGGCCCCATTGAAACTTGAGTTCAATATCATGGATGTGTGATTTACTTTGCTTGCTTTATTTATGACACAGTATTATATTATATCGTTCGACGCCTCTAGTCATCTCGTCGAGTAAGAACATTCGAACATTAGATGTTATTGACTTTCTCTTGCACTCAAGCGTTACCATTTTCTACATGCTCCATCGAACTGTATGCTGTTTTCTTATACTCCCTCCGTCCCAAATCATTTTATACATTTTACTAAATCGGGCGTCCTATATCTTTTGTACATTTACTTATTTAGCAAAAAATCTATCACAAACAATCAATATAATAATATTAAATATTCTTAAAAGACGTGTCAAAATATACACTTTATTACCTTTAATTGTACTATATTATTAAAATATTCAGTTTCTTAATTTCCGTGCTAACTTTCAAATGTCCAAAAAGATGTGGGACAGAGGGAGTATGTTCGAGTGAGCTGTTACATATATATATATATATATATATATATATATATATATGCTGTGAGTTGCAATGCTTTTGAGGGGAAACAATTTTAGTACTTTGCACTTGAGCTCAAATTTTCTTTCAAATACGTGTATATTGGGCCTGAAAGAGTCTAGCGTAAATATGGGCCTTACTACTCGGCCCAAAGTGAATCCGCGGAGGTTTAATTACTAATAGATTACCTACTTGATTAAAATTTCAATTCCGTCCTCGTTCGTCAAATATTACTAACAGATTACCTATTTGATATGATGGCTGCTGAATGCTGACGCCACGCAGATTCTCAACAACGATCAACCATGGTAGGATTTCAGCTGCAGAATGGGTCTCTCGTTAATTCAGCGAATCACTTGTGTTTTTTATCTTTCTTTTTTTTTTCTGCTGAGTGAGACTGAAAATGAGTAGGAGAAGCTGTACGACCATAGATTCCAGCGAACAGACCAGTGGAAGCCAGTGTACGAATGGTTAGAGTCCCTCGATACTGACGAGGTTATCAAATCCAACGACGTCGTCGATTGGCTGACGGCAAACCCTGACATCAGAGATGAGCTGTACGCTAGGCACTCGCGCTACCATCTGATGCATTATATCAAGAAATGCCATGTTAAGCTATTGAAGCGAAAGGAAAAGCAGGTGGATTATCGCCTTAATCTGAGACTTTACATTGATTGGTTTTGATAGACCCCGTGAACGGATGTTTTTCAGTACTTGGATTTTGTCCAACTCGAAAATTTTTAATTTCAGTATAAAAACGTGGTCATAGTGAAATGAATGAGTGGAGATTCTTTTGAGCTGAAGATTATCCTGAAATATTTAGTACTTGCGATTTTGATGAGTTTTCTGTATAATGCCACTGCAATATGAAACAGGGATTGATCGTAGCAAAGATAACTCCTTCAAGGATTGATCAGAGTACTGAGAAGGCTCCAGGTTTTCCTCACCTTTTCTGAAGTTTCCCTACTACATTAATATCGTACCTCACCGTTACATTATCAATTCAGGTATCAGCTTGAGCAATCTGCCCAAGGACAGCGAGCTATACAAATCGAAACGTATCGAAGCATTGCAAAAGTACCAGATGTAAGTTAGCAGCAGATAAAGACAGATGCTCTTATTTCTATTACAATTTATTTCCCTATGTCTAAGTATACGTTTTCTCCAGTTTAGCAGAGTTCGAAAAACATCTTGCATCTGCATTAGGCAAACCTGAGGACTGAAGAACGCATCTTGGCGTCGTTCTTTAGGTACCCGAACCGAAGTTCAACAGCGTTTAGCATCAGCTATTTTTACATACTTAGTGTCTATGTTACTGCAAAACAATGAAGGTCTTTTTCTCTTCTTTTCTTTTTAATGTAAGAAAATACTTGTATGGGTCATTAAAACAGTGATTTTAACTTCAACCACTCTCGATTACACAGAGGAATAAAAGGAAGTAAATGTATAATGCAATAAGGAGATCACACATTTGTATTGAACTTTTAGTTGTACATGCATACATATATGGATTGAATATAGTCATCACCTCCTGGTCGAGCCCGAACCACGACTCTGCACATAAGCCCTCAGAGAAGGCGACTGAGTGAGCCCAAAGGGCGTAACCGTTGGGTTCTGACCACTACCGTTCTTACGCTGTATCCTCTTCCTAGCAACGTACCCTCGAACCCAAGGCGTAACATCCTCATTAATCTTGATGACGATGAAGAAGATGATGCGATATATAATGATCATAGCAAAGAGAACGCTCAAGTTGATCCACTTCGAGCGGTTCACATCGATCTGAAAAACGTTCTCAAGTATGTACTCTCCAGGAATCTTCGGAAGATCGGGCGATTGGTTGTCGAAGACCAACCCCTTCAGGTCGTTCTGGTATTGCCCCTGTGTAATAATTCAGATTATATGAGAGCTGTTTTTTGGGTAGTGCGAACTCGATAGATAATCTTGATTCTTGGTTGATTAATTACCTGAAGAGCCCAGAAGTGGAAGCTTATGTAAGACATGGGATAACGCCACACGGGCTTAGGAATGTCCTTTGGGAGTCGAAAATAGCCCGAGACCAGCATGAAGATCCCCTTTTTTGTTACAGAATAAAAAAACCCGTTTGTTTTTATATGGTCTTAATGCAGGTGACGTAGCTAGGATCGAGATATGTGCGTGGACGAGTAAGTACCTGAATTCCCGCCCCAATGATGATTCCCATGAGGAAATTTGGCACGACGCTGGCTATGGCCATCATGAGGCTCTCGACCACTGTGACGCTGGCGTAGAGGCAGAGCACGAAGAAGAGGTAATGAACGAATCCAGGGTGCAGCCGCACCATGAAGTAGCAGATCGTGCCCGAGAGGAACGTGATCAGTATCAGAAAGGGTGTGGCAGATAGCGTGTTGCTGATCACAAATGCACACACACCGTAGTGCCCATTGAGCCTCTCTCTTTGGAATACCTGAGTGAAAAGGAACAATTATTTCGCAAGTGTAGCAGAAGTAGTATTCGTATAATCTATCTGAACAAAATCGACGTTTATGATAAAAGTACTTTCATATCCTCGACAAAGGAAGGAAATCCTCCGATGGACATGAAGGTGACGAAGCCAAAGACGAAAGAAGCACAAGCTCCCCTAGCCTGCATATAGGGGACAAGGTAAGGGATTGATTTGTGTAGTATTTCACTGTTCAGAACGAATTTTTTCGAAGATTAAGGTTGAGGATGTGTAGGAAGGTGTACGAGGATTGAGTTGTAGCCCGTCCCAACGTTCAAGTAGATGGTCCCTATGCACACGGTGACTACTAGGTAGATGAGGAGCCTTAGCCAGTAATATCCAAAGTCCCTCGACATGTTGATGAATGACCGTGCGGTTAAGGTTAACGTCTGCATGAAGAAACTGGCTTGACTACCTCCCGAATCTAACACGGTTCCTTTCTGTGTGATCGATAGGAGAAGGATGACATAAGCAGTTTAAGGAACAGTACACTGCGATGATGTAATAACGTTTGCAGTTTTGGGATTAAGGGAACAGCGCTCACAGCTTTGGACATCTCGTGGATCTTTTCGTTGGCGGTGTAGCAGTGCTGAGAAGTACGGTAAGCATCGACGAGCGTTCTTATCGCCTCGGCGGTGGTTACTTTATCTAGAGGATCATCGGTTGATTCAAACTGATCATTATTAAGACGAAAGGAGGGCCAAGTTATGCATGTGTAGTAAAAGCAGGTCGACTTATGATGCGAGACGTAATATTATACGTGCATACCCTAATTTTCATCGATCCCTTGAGAGTCGCCTTCACTTTGTCGAAGTCAGAATTGATGCAACGGAGGAAATGATCGGACGGGTTCCTGAGCGTGGGACATGGAAACCCAGCTTGAGCGAAGAACTGCGAAGAAACTATGAAACGTCATCGACAACCTCAGGTAAACATCCTTAAAAAGACGATCTTTCTCTTTTCTGATTTTCTTGCCTCGTATGCTTCTGATGCTCTCCCAAAGTACACAGTTTTCCCACCCGAGAGTAAATACAGCTGATCGAACAGTTCGAACACTTCGCTGCTAGGCTGGTGGATCGATGCTATCACCGTTCGCCCGTCCCTCGACAACCCACGCAATGTCTGTGTGACGAAGAACGCAGATGCACTGCAAATAAAGGTAAAAAACACAGACCCAATAATCAGTGTGAGAACACATATACAACAATGCTTGCTAGTGCAATAGCAAGGGGGCTTATGAAAAAACCTGTCGAGCCCGCTAGTGGGCTCGTCAAGAAAGAGCAGCCTCGGGCGCATAAGAATCTCCATGGCAATGCTAACCCTTCTCTTCTCTCCACCGCTTACTCCTCTCAAATGCCAGTTTCCTATTACGGTGTCTGCACAATCTTGAAGTCCCATCTCTATGATCGTACTCTCGACAAGCGCACGCTTGTCTGAACGAGGCATTCTGTCGGGAAGTCGAAGTTGGGCCGAGTAAGAGATGGTTTCTCTAACGGTGAGCGTCCCAATTAAGTTATCGTCTTGCGTTACATATGCCTGATGATGAATTTTTATGATCATTGAAGCAACAAACTATTCAAAGGTCTCTAATGGCAAGGAAAGGCATATATGTATGTGTGCGTTTTTACTCACGGCGGTTCCAAACGAGAGCTTAGCCTTGCGACCGTTGAGCAGAACAGTGCCGAGGAGGAAGGCATTGGCGGCCAGGCGTCCCGATAAGGCGTCGAGGAGGGTGGACTTCCCGGAGCCCGACGGGCCCATGAGGGCCGTGAAGGTTCCGGGCTCGGCGTAGCCCGAGAGATCTTCTAGAACGTTCTGCGTTTCTCCGCTGCTGAGGGTGACCATCACAGTCAAGTCTTTCCACGTCAGCCTAGCTGATACGTCGCCGACGAATTCAGGGTTAGTTTTCTCCTTCCATAGGCTTTCGCTTAAAGGGCTCAGCCCTCCTATCACAAGCCCGTTGCCTTGAGGCTTGCTAGCTTCGATCTCCATTTTCACCTCTTCTGCTACTGATGACATCTTTAGTCTATATAGTTGGGAACAATGGAAGATTGACTGATGTTAAGAGCCTCTGAGGCCAATCAAAACTCATGCATAAGAAAGATCTTTTCCTTTAGAAGTGTATATGCTTCTTCTATGTGTTTCTATTATATGCTGTAATATAGGGTTCTAAGGTGGGTTGAGAATGATGATGATGGTGATGATGATCAACTACTCCTACCACCCTCCAATAGTGATATTCAGACGCACGAGAAACAGGGAAAAAAGGGTTTTTCTTTAATGAGATGAAGATGGCAAAGCAGCGCATTAAGAGGTGATAAATAACATTTATCTGCATACATTGTTATAGAAAGGTATCCCTATTGGTGTGATATTTGCGCTGCAACATTTAATGTATACAGATGGGATGTTGTTGAGAATCATTTAATGCTAACCAAACCCTGAACATTAGTAATACTGAGATATTATTAGTGTTAACAATAGAGCTGTTAGCTATGGACGCACATCGTTAATGTTAAAATTCAAGCACGAGAATATTACATATTCTCCCATACTTTTACTGTTGTAATTGCTTTTATATTCATTAACTGTCGCAAGTGGTCGAAAAAAATCCTGCTGCTCTGTTTGACTGTTCTGCTTAGGTATTAAGTCTCTGTTGAATTCAATACTGAACTCCCATTTCGGTTTTCAATTATTTTTAGGGTATATTACTAGTCAGGCCCTACTATGATATTTTCAGCATGTTTCAGGCCCCATACGAATTTTATAGAGAGAGAAGGACCTAAGTTTGGTTAAATTTAGAGAACAGGACCTCATTTTTGCACAAAGACCAATTTACCCATGACAGATGAAAGAATTACTTCATTTTGCCATCATCTTTCTCCAACCGACGGAAGCTAAAAACTGAATCTGAAATCTTGATATATTTTGATTGTTTTGAGTGAATATTGTTTTTGCAGCCTCAATCTTTGACGGGTATTACTAATGAAGATAAATTATTGATGTATCCAATAAATTATGCTTAAAAACCTTCGAAAATTTTGTTTAAAAAACAAATGAAATTTCGACAGAGAAAACAAGCTGAAATCCATGAAAATGTCAACATTTGTGACATAATAAAGTTTTTTCATCCTGAATTTTGGATGGGTCTTACTAATCAAGACGGATTTTGTAAGTATTGCAGATTGAAATGCATGCGAATTAACTAGCTTGCCAGGTAACAAAAACTGATAACTGAGTAACATTTTATGCAACCTGGGTAACACTTTCTGCATTCTGGGTAACATTTCATGCATTCTTGGCAGTGTTTTAAATCGCGTTAGATCGCGCGCTACGACGCGCGCGATCGCGTGTTTTCACGTCAAAACGCTCCAACGCGTTTTTAATTTCGCGTTTTTTTTTTAATTTTTTCTGTTTTCGACGGATATTCCGTCGCAAACTCTTTATTTCTTTTTTAGCAACGGTTGTAATGACATGTTTAGCTCTGACAGTCTTTAATGCTCTCTGACAGTCCGACCTAATTTCAGCTCAAATGGGATAATAATATTTTATTTTAAATCTTTTTTGTTTAGAATTCTTCCGAATAACTAAAACGTCTTTATTTTGAGTAATTTATCTGATAAAAATACATAAGCATATCCAATTTATTCCTTGTTTCGTGACGATCATAATGACGTGCATATCATATATTTTTCGACATCAATATAATTTTCGATAGTTATAAGAATCATTTTAATATGCTTATTTTAGTTGTAACAAGAATGAATTTTCAATTGATACCAGTCCTATTTTATTGTTTGGTTGTATAAACATTTTAATATATAATTTAAATATATTTAAATTTTAGATTTTAATCAATTATTTGTACTTTATTTTTTATTTCATTGAATTTCTAAAGAAAATATAGACTATTTAGTCTCATAAATACAATAACGACATAAAAAAGTGATCATATTTATATTTATTATATATAATATATATTTATTATATTATATTTAGATTATCTGAAATACTCACGCAATGCGCTACGCTATTTACGCTACGCGCTACCGACACTAAAACGCGACACACTGCGCTATGCGCTTTTTAAAACATTGATTCTGGGTAACAATTTATGCAATCTGGGTACCCATGTGCCATCGTCTCTTCCAAACGATGAATGCACAAACCATGTTCAACGAATATCAAAATTTATGATCTAAAGCCGGCTCAATCTCAACGTTAATGACCGAAGGGTTAAATCGAAGATAATGTATTAAAAGTAATTCGACAATCTCGTTGAAACAAGGGAAAATCTGGACTTTAATGCTGAATAAGGTGAAGTTGATCATGGTCTTAATAATCAATGAATTGGTGTTGATCGCGAAGAAATTCGATGCAGTCCATGATTGAAGCTTTTGCTAATAAAACGCTCGCTAAGTAACAATTTCTGCATTACGGGTGACAATTTATGCACCCTAGATAACAGTTTATGCATCCTGTGTAACAATTTATGCAATCTGGGTAACAGTTCATGCATTCTGGGTAACAATTTAAGCAATTTGGGTACCCACGTGCCATCGTCTCTTCCAAACGATGATTGCACAAACCATGTTCAACGAATATCAAAATTTATCATCTAAAGCCGGCTCAATCTCAACGTTAATGACCGAAGGGTTAAATCGAAGATAATGTATTAAAAGTAATTCGAAAATCTCGTTGAAACAAGGGAAAATCTGGACTTTAATGCTGAATAAGGTGAAGTTGATCATGGTCTTAATAATCAATGAAAATATTGGTGTTGATCGCGAAGAAATTCGATGCAGTCCATGATTGAAGCTTTTGCTAATAAAACGCTCGCTAAGTAACAATTTCTGCATTACGGGTGACAATTTATGCACCCTAGATAACAGTTTATGCATCCTGTGTAACAATTTATGCAATCTGGGTAACAGTTCATGCATTCTGGGTAACAATTTAAGCAATTTGGGTACCCACGTGCCATCGTCTCTTCCAAACGATGATTGCACAAACCATGTCAACGAATATCAACATTTACGATCTAAAGCCGGCTCAATCTCGACATTAATGACCGAATAAGGTTAAATCGAAGATAATTTCTCATGGGTGTCAATAATCAATGAAAATTTTTGAAATTTATATTGGAATAATGTGTTAAAAGTAATTCGAAAATTAGGATCTTACAATTTGGTGCTATGTGTATCTGATATTTATGTGTAGCATGTTTCTTTTGAACAAACTTCGCTTCAGTTGCTAAAAATGTATGCATGATTCTGGTAAAATTTCTGTTGTTTACTGATTTCTTACAGTAACAGTTTAACAGAATTCAGCAACAATTGCAGGTGAGAAAAAACAGAAATCGATATGTAGGCAACAAGGAAGTACAATACGAGTAAAAGAATTCTAAGTCACAATAACAATTTAATATGTAATTAGTTTAGTTTATGATTTTCAAATTTTATATTGTAAACACGCTACATTCAGTAAAATATACGAGATTATGAAGTTTCAGATAAAATATATTAGTTTAGGTTATGATTTCGTGGAGATTATGTTGGAATTAAAGAAGTTGAAGTACATAGTATGGAAAACAAGTAGCACTATTCTTGAAAGGATGATCATGCTTCTACGAAATTGATTCAACTTACTCAAGACGTTGCAGATGTGAACTATTAGTTGTTTATTACAATTCAGATGGTCGACCTAACATAAATGATTCAACAAAATTAATGTCATCTTCAATTAATCTTAAACGTAAACCCTATGTTGTTTACTGATTTCCACAGTAACAATTTAACTGTGTTTAGTAACAATTTGTTAGGATAAAGTAACAGAAATTGACAGTCGGGTAACAACGTTACACAACACGAGTAACATATTACCTACTCGAAATAACAATTTAATATGTGCTTAGTTTACTTTATTAATTTCAAATTTTAAGTTGCAAACACGCTACATTCACTAAAATATATGAATTAGAGAAGTTTTAAACTAAAATATATTAGTTTAGGTTGTGATTTTCGTGGAGGTTATGTTGGAGTTGAAGAAGTTGGAGTATATAGTATGGAAAACAAGTATCATTCTTCTTCAAAGGATGGTAATGCTTCTACAAAACTGATTCTACTTAATCAAAACATGTGCATATGAACTATTAATTGTTTATTACAATCCAAGTGGTCGACCTAACATAAATGATTCAACAAAATTAATGACATCTTAAATGTAAACCATATATCGTTTACTGATTTTCTGTAGTAACAATTTAACAATGGTCAGTAACAAATCAAGAGGAGAAAAGAACAGAAATGTATAATTCGGTAACAATGTCCTACTGTAGTAGTAACAGAAAACATATACACAGTAACAATTTCATATGTAACTAGTTTAGGTTATGATTTTTCAAATTTATATTGTAAACACGCTACATTCACTAAAATATATGAATTTGAGAAGTTTTAAACTAAAATATATTATTTTAGGTTGTGATTTTCGTGGATGTTATGTTGGAGTTGAAGAAGTTGGAGTATATAATATGGAAAACAAGTATCACTCTTCTTATAAAGATGATAATGCTTCTACGAAATTGATTCTATTTACTCAAAACTTGTGGATATGAACTATTATTGTTTATTACAATGCAGATGGTCGACCTAACATAAATGAGTCAACAAAATTAATGACATATTCAATTAATTTTAAACGTAAACCATATGCCGTTTACTGATTTCCTGCAGTAACCGTTTAACAATGATCAGTAACACATCAAGACGAGGAAAGAACAGAAATGTATATTACGGTAACAAGGTGATACAATACGAGTAACAGAATACATAATCACAATAACAATGTCATATGTAACTAGTTTAGGTTTAATTCCAATTTTATACTGCAAACACGCTACATTCACTAAAATATATCAATTTACGAAGTTTTAGATAAAAATATATTAGTTTAGGTTATGATTTTAATCACAAACCCTAATTCACAAACTATAATAATTCTGGAACATATAAACATATAACTAGTAACAATTTTACACATATTGGGTAACAGATAATCTATGCTTGATAAAATTTAGACTCCCGCCCAAATTCATCTCATTCTTGTTTCCCGCCCGAAATTTTACCGAGAATTTAGTAACAAATTTTGGCAACATAGTTGCAGCAACGCATATATTAGTAACAGATCTTGAGAATTTTACAAATCGGCCTAAACGAAAAAAAATACACCCAACTTTACAAGGTAACAATTAATTACAGTTAAATAACGGGTTTGACAGACATAGTAACGAGTTTCGTAGACTGAGTAACAGCTTTGATGACAGTAAGAAAAATACCCAAATTATTGGGGTCGATCTTATTTTCGTGAAATTAAAAGATGAACGTCAGACGAACGACCAACAATGTGCCGCTCCGAGCTTCTCATTCTATGGGTACTTCGAATTTAACATATTAGATGTAATCGTTACCAAAAACGGCTTTGATTTCATCTTATTTTCGCAAATTAGAGCACTACACATGGTAACAATTAAGTTTAGTTTAATAACGGTCTTGACAGACCTAGTAACGATTTTGGCATAAAAGGTAACAGATTTGGCACTTAGAGTAACAATTTGGACACAGTGAAAATATACCCAAATTAGCGGGGTCGTTCGTATTTTCGCGAAATTGAAAGATGAAGGTCAAACGAAAGTGCAAATACGAGCCGCACTGAGGTGCCCATACCATGGGTACTTCGAATTTGTACGTACTAGATGTAATCGGTGCCAAATATTTCTTTGATTTCATCTTATTTTCGCATATTAGAACCCTAAATAGCAAGATAAAAACTCGTACAGATCTTACATCTTGCTTCGTCAATACCACAACACATCCTTACATTACACGCCGAAATTGGTTGGTTAGTGGGCATTCGAAATTTCGAACCTCGATTCACTGTAAAAACGAGATTCGTAAAATAAATACTCAGTCGATAACAATTTTCCTCACCAAAGTAACCGATAAAGTATGAAAAATAACATTTCGCTGGACTTTTATAACAATATAACAAAAAGCATAACAGAAAGTCGACGAAAAATAACTATTAGTTCGGTATGTAAGGATGGGTATTTTCGTCAATACATATTTTTCGTCCTTATCTGTGCCATTTTCAAAAAAGTTGGTCCTTTAAACTATTGTGGACTCTGACAGGGACTGAACCCTTTATGAAACTTCTGACTGGGGCCTGACTGCAAATTACCCCTTATTTTTATTAATCAATCACATCACAACAGTTTTCTATTACATGGCATCAGAGAGAGAGAGAGAGAGAGAGAGAGACTATTCTACTACGTTTAAGCCTCCTCTATTATTGCTGATGATGACTACTTTCTCAGTCATTTTGGAGAAAGACGATACATCTTAACCCCATGAGAAGGAACTTTGGCAGATATCTGACCCTTCACCGAGCTTATTGTCGAATGCTGCACGCGACAAAATTCACAGACATATGAACTTTTTTCTCCATCAAATTAATCAAGAAACGACGATTGATCTAAAACCATTACCTCCCACAGGTCTCTAGCATCCATTATAGCAGATGAATAAAGTCCTAAATCAGTCCAATAAGCAGTAATAGTAGCTTCTGAAGATCCTCTGTTCCACAAAACTACAGCATATCTCTTCCCAGAAAGTGGCCCTCCCCAAACCTCCAACGTCCCATCGCTCTTAAGCTTCTTCCCTTGAACTCCAAGCCTATCTGCACCGTAGATTCGATCGTATTAGAATCATCAACGGCTATAAAGATCAGTCGTTCTCATTACTATGCTCCGTTTTCAGACGAACCCTGGTTGACTGCGATAACTTCTTTATTACTCAATATCGAAAGCGTCCCACTGTCAATCGAGCGAAGGTCACACCCAATGAGCAAAGGCGCCTGAAAAACCATACGAAGATCGTCGAAATTGAGGTGGAAATGTATGTGAAAGAGCTGTCTTTGTAGGTAAAGGAGAAAAAAAGACTTACTTTTGCCAGTGCCCATATGCTGAAATGGGATCGATATTCTTCGAACGTCATGCCCCCATTTCCAACTTCAAGCATGTCGGGATCTGCCCATAATCGCAGAGCGTGTAAGAAAAACGATCGAGTGTTATTTACGCCTTCGAATGAAGAATAAAAAAAAGTGATCTTTGGGCTCTGTTTTCTCACCGTTCCATCCGCCGGGCCCGGCGTAAGCTGCCCATTTGTCGTTCTCGTCCGCCCGAGCAGTCATGCTATATTGTAAAGATTCGATTTTTCGAACTGGGATTTAATTAATCGTTCGATATCACACGATTTTGAATTTGAGTTATTCATATCGTTAACTACCTTCCCCAATTGTCGCTGATGTCGCCCGTCGTTCGCCAGCTGTTTCCGACGTACTTTCCCCAGGTGGCGGGATCTTCTTGCCCCCTTTTCAAACAAGATTGTAATAACATATGACTCGGATTAGAAATAGATGAGTTTTCATCGAAGCTCTTTCTTGAATGGCATAGTTTTTTGGTTCACTTACCATTCGCACATTGAAAAGAAGATGGATCTCCCAGAATTCTGCAGAGCCTTTCCCATCTTAACATATCTGTCTTTAGGGCTGAGATTATTGTTGTTGCAGTTGTCGTACTTCAAGTAATCCACGCCCTGCTTGGAACGAACAATGCTTGTTGTAATAGATTGGAGGATAAAAGGTACAGAAGAATCTTTTTTTTTATTAGCAGAAAATGTACCCATGAGGCGAAGGTTTTCGCATCTTGTTCTTCGTATCCCAGCGATCCCGGCATCTGCTTGCTGCACGTCTGCGTTCTGCAGATCGTTGTCGAGATTCTATCTGCGTTAAATTCTCCGTTTTTCGTACGACATATCGAGCAAGAAGTGAAGGAAAGACATACCCAGCATCTGAATAGAGTCCAAGCTTTAGTCCTTTTCCATGCACATAATCAGCTAGAGATTTGATCCCAGAAGGAAATGTTGAGTGCTTGCCCTCCATATTCCCCTGCAGTTAATTGCATGTATATAATCTTGACTACAATGTAAGAAAAGAGGAAGGAAAAAGAAAATTGGATAATGGGTAGATATTTCTTCATTGAATGAAACCCACACCTTAGAATCTCTGTTCTGTTCTGCCCAGCAATCATCTGCACCAAATAAGGAAAGTTACTTTTTTTTTTTTTATCAAAAAACATTCCTTTCCCATGAAGGAAAATGATAACCAAAAAATGCACAGACACATACACTTTATACATTACATACCGAGGTTTATGAACTGATATCCAAGTGAAGAAAGCCCAGTTGATACCATAGCATCAGCTGCAATAAAAGAATAAACAACAAACAGTTAAAGCACATCATAATCAAATAACCTCAGACTCAAGAACTAACTAAACCATTATCTCCTCACCAGTTTGCTTGATCAATCTCTCATCAATACTACACTGAAAGTGGTTCCAACTATTCCACCTGAACAATGAAAAAACGCCATTGTTAAAAGTAGTCGAACATTTTTAGTCTTTACCGAACATTAACATTAGGTTAAGGTATTTCTCACCCCATTTGAGGTGTACGGCCGAGCCCATTCTCCACTAGCTTGGCACGAAAGGTTCGATTTCTCGAACCGTAAGTGTCATTACGGCTCACCTCTCTTGCATCACATATCGTATGGCCATTGAGCAAAATGCACCACAGTGCCAAAATCACTAGCCAAGCCCTTCTACAGCTCATATTTTTTTAGATATATAAGTACTGTGTTTATGCAAATTAAATGAGGTGAGAGGGTTTTGTATATAATGTGAGTTATATGCTCTCAAATGGGAAGTTTCTTGTTCGAGCTGGAATTGCTTGAGAACGACTTGTATTGTATTGTATTGTATTGTGTGTTAATGGGAATATGAGGGGTTAGTATATATAGTGGAAGAAAAGGTCAAGTCGTGGTTATCCATATTATTGATTGATATTACGTATGGTTATTTTATTACCAAATATTATGTAACGCATGGTTATCTGTATTATTTGACTGATATCACATATGGCTATTCTATTACCAAATATACGTAATGCAAATACATACGATGATGATGTCATATTCTTATCTTAATGAAGCTAACTATGCATGGTTGAGTTTGTGCGCACACGGCGACTATTACTATAATAAGTGTACGTTGTTATCAAGCCAAATATTAACATTGTATTGTGATATTGTCGCTCATATTTTGATTTATCGATGTGGGTTTTCGATATAGGTTAAGTATATTATATATTTCTGTCGATTAATCAGACGATCATCTAACATATTCGTTCGTCATATGTATAGCTAGTAGGAATGATGTTATGTTATTACAGGTTGCATTAGACAAAGATCTGAACTTTATGGTAATATAATAGTCCGTACGTGTGTTTGTATACATTCTCGTCTTATTATATACTTCGGATGCTAAAAACCAATAGAAAGAGAATAAAATTATTATTTCGCAAAATAAAAATTGATAGAAAGATCGCACAATTATTATATAAAATAAAAACGAATGATTGAGGTTCGCACGTGACGACCCACATCTATCATACATATCTTATCTTAAACTTTGGATGGATGTTTGTAGTTTTTATTTATTTTATCTTTTATGCAAGTAACAAATCACGGTTCAATGTTCTGTTGTATATATAAAAAACTACTGTTCGTGTTCTTTGTTTTTTGTTATTTTTGAATAAATATTGAAAACTATGCATATGCAATGTCCCCTACCCTACCCTATTTTCCTAAATGTTTTCCTGATCAAATAAAATTTTAATATTTTTTATTATATATTCTTTTAAGTCAAGTATTCAAGTTGGATTCTACTAGTTTGAGACTAGTAACTACATACCAATTATAACCATCAAGTGTCACCATTGCCACTTTTTCGTACAATAAGACCGAATGAAGTGGAATTTCTATCATGTTATTAATTTGAATATATCATAGTTCTTTCTTTTCTTCTAAATTTTCTTGGTATAGGGTTCCGTGTAGCAACTTAATATTTGCTAAATTGCATCATCCTCAACAACTAAAGAGATCATTTTAATAATTACCTAATGTCCCATTTCTCAAGACAGAGTTTGCTATTTTCAACAATGTATGACAGATAGAACACATCCCAAACACTAATCTTAGCATATTGTTTCATATGCTGCCAAGAAGTTAAGGGAAATAGTTCGACCTGCCCACTTTATGTCGTAATTAAATTTCCAATTTTAATTCCTCTCTAAAGCCAATTTGAATCCAGCTTTATCAATTTCAAATTTTTTGATTACGGGGCAATACACTACATTAATTTCATGACGAAACAAATCTTTCCGATGTGACGATTTGGTCATCAATATATTAGTTTCATTCTATTAATAATTTAAAATCAACTATTTTTAAAAACACCAAATTCACTCCAATTTCCTCCTCAACAACCAAACCTTACCACTAAAATTTAAAATTTATTCGAAAACCCCATATTAAAACCTGCAACACATAGTACAAACAAAAATGAATAAAACCGAGGGAAAGTACTAAAGAAAGTAAACGTTCTATAATAGTAAATGACAAGTTACAACGAATATTAAACCCAAGTGAACCTTAGAGCACTCCAATTCAAGGAAAAAGGAAAAAGAAAATGTCCTAATTCAGAAAAATGGCATTCCACAGCAAAATCTCTAGCTTGGCAAAGTAGATAGTTCCCATAAAAAGCATAAGGACTATAAGCCATACAGCAAACATCATGTAATAAGAAGGGATGATAGCTTAACAGCAAAATATCAGTCATCTTCATCAGAACTTTCATATGCCGCTAGTAAACTCTTGACAGGATTATCAACCTTAATCTCGGTTTTCTGCTTCCCATTATCATTCGCAGATTCATGCTTTTTAGTTGCAATACCTGAAGATTCAGATATGCTGAGCCTTTCGTTTTCCTTTTCGCTGTTATCAATCATAGATTCGTTCTTTTCAGAAACTTGCGACTGCTCTGCAGCCGAAGAACCAGCAGCTTTCTGCCGCTTTGGCTTGACTTCTACCACCCTCTTCAATAAATCTTGCTGCCTGCATATGCAGATTATTTCATCGGAGACATACATGTAGATAAACGTGTATTCTACATATATATACGTGTATGCATGTGTGGGTATATGAACAAATAGGACGAAATATATCCAAACAGAAATAGGCATGCCTGATCCCACTCTTTGGCTTGGGCTCAACTCGGAGTGGCAAAGGAACAGCTAATGCAGGGGAAGCTTCAGCAACAGCTTTGTGATTTGCTAGTCAAGGAATGTACAAAGGGCAAGAAAAAAAATGCTATTCTTTTCTAGGGAAATTTCATAATGTTGGATGGTCAACCATACAGGAATTTCCAGGGTCCACATTTAAAGAATAATTGAAGATTGACAGAGCTCAACTTAGCAAGGTTTCTACTTTATATGTCGGGGAAACGATAGCAATTTACAAGTCAAGCATATGCTAGGATGGTAGGTAAGACGAGATTTCAAACCCTGGAATTTCTCAGGCTCTCTCTGACCACTACGTTGTGTTATTACATAAAATTAAAAGGATATCTTAAATGCAGCATACGCACGTTTCTCGGTCCGGCGAAGAAGACGCTCTGCGTCATCCTCAGCTTCCTTTTGCTCCTTTAGATAAAGTATATCATCACTATCCAAAGCTGCATGTTTTTAACTTAGCATAACTCAATAACAATTTCTCAAGTCAAACTCTTCGAGAAAAAGACGAACTTTCACTGTAAATATCATGTTTGTATAAAAGAAGAGAATATGCATACCGCCTCGGCCGTGAAGGTAACCTCCACGTTCTCCAGAAGACTCTTGCATCTGTACTTTCAAACAGCCCGCAGAAGTAGCCATTTTCCCTGCCAGGGCACGTTATCAGAATATTTTCCTAATAAATCTTCAAAGTTCAAACAGTTAGATTAAAAGAAAAAGGCAGAAAGAAGAACATAAAATTTCCCATTGCAAAATAGAATCTGAACTGAATTGCAATAGCACAACAAATATAACACCGACGTTCAGCTTCAAATCCTTAATTTGTTTATCTACAGCTTGGAAAGCAGAGGAGCATTTGGATAACTATTACTCATTCATTCAAAAGGCCAAAATGTGGTTAATCTTTTCTTCATGGGGTGAAAACTTAAAACCACTGTTTGAATAAAACTAAACAAAAAATGAAAAGAAATGGGAAAATAAACGCTAACCTTTGCGACCATGCGCTGGAACGTGACTTCTTCTTCGTCGATCCTGTCCTTACCTTTGCCTCCCTTCTTATCTATTCATATATTCAAATCAACCAAGGATGCCAAAAAAGCCAGCTAAAACGAACTAAAAAACCAATACCTTTAGGATCAGTAAGGTTCGTGTACTCACGAACTTCCCTTCCAGCCATTATTATCAAGTTAATTCTCCTGAATCGAGCTGCAAATAACAGCGATTCCGTCGTTGAATTTTGTTTCCGAAGAAGACAGAAGCGAAACGCCCTAGGGCTTATTTTTCGGTCTGCACAGGGCAAATTTTCAATGAAAGCGATTAATGGACCGATTCATAATGGGCCTTTGGAAAGTTTTTAAGCGGCCCATGTTCGTTACTGCTCCGCAAATACAAACCCAATTATTCAACGACTTCAGCAAAAAGAAAACCGACTTTAGTTCCGTACAACAAACAATCTTACAAGAAAAAAAATTAACAAGAAATCGCAACTAAAAAGGAAAACCAGTAAATGTGAGCATTTATTAGAAAATGATATTGTGGGCTTCAGTTAGGTGCACATGGACATTGCGCGGTGCATCTAATTATTACTTCGGCTCCACATACTATACTGTATGTATTACTTTGCTACCACCCCAAGTTTTCGATACTACTTAAGCACTGTAATAATAATACCAAAAATTTACAGTACAGTGCGTGTGTTTTGTAGCTGCAGTAGATTGATATGTATGTCTGCTTCTGTCAAAGGCAAAAAAAAAAAAAAGACTCGGTAAGTGTAGCTTTTCATGGCCTGCAAAGCAATCTGCTGTACAGAGAGAGCTGAGCTGTTTGCATTATATTCCTCAGATCCGTGAAACGAAACCAGGATTTTCCTCACATCTTTATCTCATTATTATTGCAAGGATGAAACTAAAAATGAACTGTTTATAGGTGGGATTTGGATTATATAATGTGAGACTGAGAAGCTTTTAATTCCTACGAAAATGGCAAATCGTCACTCCATTAGAACCAAGAAACGCGTCTATGATTGCTTATTAAATTGCGAAAAATAGGACGGTGCCAAGTTGGACTCCGACCAATGGCTCCCAGCATTTCTCTGACATACATGCTTTGGATTCATGGAACAAGATCAAAATTAACACGGAGATTATGTAGTCGTAAGATAAAGTAAGAGTTTTTATTTTCTTGATTTTTCTAACAAGTTGCACCTCATTCGTAGTGTGATGGTGACGCTAGTACAAATACCAATCCTTGGACATGACTTTTGCAGCTAGGACAACATTGCAGAATGGCTTCTTCTTCTTCTTCATCATATTGTGTTTCATCGTCACCACATAAGCCAAGAAAAGAAACTCCGTTCTTTTTCTTTCTGGGCTTCATCGTACTTTCATTACACTTCTCTGCCTCGCTTGCAGCTTACAATGTGAGCTACGATAATCGCTCGCTCATCATCGATGGACAGAGGAAGCTTATCATATCAGCTTCCATTCACTACCCTCGCAGTGTCCCAGATGTAAGCATCTTCATTAACTTTAACATACAATCTTTTAAGGTTCTTTTCCTAGTCAAGTGGCTCTGTACAATATGCAAAATGAGTCCTTTAATGGCTGGCCTCTCATCAATAGAATAGAAGCTTCATGGTTTAATATTACATGAAATTGAATGTTCATTCATCATAGATGTGGCCTGGCTTGGTCCAATTGGCAAAAGAAGGAGGAGCAGATGCTATTGAAACCTATGTATTTTGGAATGGACATGAACCCTCTCCTGACAAAGTTAGTTGCATTTTTTCTTTCCTTCTCTCAAAAACCATCGATGGCCAACACATTCTGATTTTCTTGCATCTCTTTTTTTTTTTCCTTGTGTAGTATTACTTTGGTGGAAGGTATGATCTAGTCAGGTTTTGCAAGGTTGTCCAAGATGCAGGAATGTACCTCATTCTTCGAATTGGCCCATTCGTCGCAGCAGAATGGAACTATGGGTATGCCACACAATACAAACATAGACTTTTTCAATCTTGGAATTTAAGGTTGTTTGAAAAATCGTTTGTCCTTAAATTATAACTCAACGAGCGATAATTCGATTCGCAGTGGAGTCCCTGTTTGGCTGCATTATGTCCCGGGAACTGTATTTAGAACTGATAACGAGCCCTTCAAGGTTTTCTTTTTATTACAATCCATTGAATCGATCATGCACGCTAGAATACTCCCCCCATCGCTTTATTACGAATTCGTTTTCTTTCTTTCTTGGAAAATAAAATCGCAGCACTACATGAAAAAGTTCACGACGTACGTTGTCGATCTGATGAAGAAAGAGAAGTTCTTCGGATCGCAAGGAGGTCCCATAATCTTGGCCCAGGTCGAAAATGAATATGGATTCTATGAAGCAGCTTACGGAGAAGCTGGTAAGAGATACACAGTTTGGGCCGCTGACATGGCGGTTTCGCAGAACATCGGAGTTCCTTGGATCATGTGCGAACAGTTCGATCCTCCCGCGACCATCGTAAGAACGCCACCTCATCGAATCTTCCCATTTTTCGTGATAAAGATGACGGTTAAGTTTTGGTCTCAGATTGATACGTGCAATTCGTTTTACTGCGATAGCTTCAATTCCATCTCTCCGAATAAGCCAAAGTTTTGGACTGAAAACTGGCCGGGATGGTATGATGCTCTGTTTTTATTCTGTTGAGTAACTGACTATTAGATTTTGAGGAACAGTTGAAATATCGCATTTTCCTAATATTTTTTTGCGACGAAAATTTAATTCTCAGGTTTAGAACGTTCGGTTCGAGCCAACCCCACAGGCCCGCCGAAGACGTCGCTTTTGCAGTCGCTCGGTTTTTCCAGAAAGGAGGAAGCTTACAAAACTACTACATGGTACTTTTTTATTTGCTTGTATATATAATTTTGATTGTACGTATTTATATATTTCTTCATATACGTATTCGTTTATTAGTATCACGGCGGGACGAACTTTGGACGCACTTCGGGCGGCCCATTCATCACCACAAGCTACGACTACGACGCGCCAATCGATGAATACGGTAATTTATTTCTTCTTACACAGTTTTTTAGCTTCTTACATTGCGTTAAGAAAAAAACGCCTCCGTAATGCGTCGTCTGACGTGGCATTCCAGGATTGGCTCGATGTCCTAAGTGGGGCCATCTCAGAAAGCTTCATAAGTCCATAAAATCGTGCGAATACGCATTGCTCCACGGCACGCCCTCCTTACTGCCCTTAGGCCCCTTACAAGAGGTGAAAAAAATCATTAACCTTAAATTTCGTAGGTTGTAAGAGTTTAAACAAAAGATATCTTCTTTGTTTTGTAGGCCAACGTTTACGAAGACCCTTCGAAGAAATCGTGCGCCGCCTTTATTTCAAACGCAGACGACAAAAACGAAGCTACGATAGTTTTTCGCAACGCTTCGTATCGTTTGCCCGCTTGGTCGGTGAGCATATTACCAGACTGCAAGAACGTCGAGTTCAACACAGCAGATGTAAGAAAAAAGGCTCGTCTTTATGCGTTTACGGTTAAAAAAGGAAGTCCTTTAACTTTTCTCGTTCTTCAGATTGGTCCTCAATCTTCTGAGGTTGAGATGATACCGACCGATCTACAGCCGTCCATTTTATCGCCTGAGAAATACACGGCGAGCCTTAAGTGGGACGTATTCGTTGAGAAAGCTGGGACATGGGACGCCCCCGATTTCGCCCACAATGGTTTGGTCGATCATATTAACACTACGAAAGACGCTACTGACTACCTATGGTACACGACGAGGTTCGTTCTTGGAAGAAAATCGATGAGTTCATATATTTATTTTACAGTGTAGATTATGACTATAACCATCTGATTTTAACTAAACTTTAACATGTCCATGCAGTTTCAACGTTCGAAACAGTGAAGAACTCTCGAGAAATAGAAGCAGTGGTCCAATGCTTTACATTGAATCCAAAGGCCATGCCATGCATGTCTTCGTCAATCAGAAGCTCCAAGGTTAATCTCTCTCTCTCTCAATCTCTCTCTCTCTCAATCTCTCTCTCAATCTCTCTCTCTCTGTATGTATGCATATAATATGTGTTTAACGTATACTGTCAGCTAGTGCATCTGGGAATGGTACGGTGCCACGATTCATACTCAGAGCTCCCATATATCTCAAGCCTGGGAATAATGAGATTGCATTGCTGAACATGGCTGTTGGCCTACAGGTGTTTCTTCGTTTAAATCACAGCTCATAAGTTCTTGATAGAGATAAATTGATCAATTCAAAAAGATGCATTCATGTATTGTGTGTGTATATATATATATATATATATATCTATATCTATTATCTCGATTCCCTCTTCTTTTGTTCCCAGAACGCTGGAGCGTTTTACGAGTGGATCGGGGCGGGTCCCACCAGCGTCAGAATCGTAGGGCTGAAGAACGGCGCGATAGATCTAACCGCGAATAAATGGACGTACAAGGTTTAATCGTCGTCCCTTTATTTATTTTCGAACTTCACTGCCGTTTTTCGACTAACTGTTCTACGCATCGCAATATTCAGATCGGTCTATTAGGAGAAAATCGCAGGATTTTCGACGCCGTAAACAGCGTTAAATGGACATCAACTTCGGTCCCGCCTAAGCAACAGCCTCTTACATGGTACAAGGTATCGATCATAGACACAAAAAAAAAAAAGAAACAAAAAACTCAATGACTTGATTCTATATATATGTTCGTGTGTCAGATTTAAACATACCGTAACTTTGCTTTTGTCAAAATTCAGGCTATAGTTGATGCCCCGCCGGGCGAAGAACCAATTGGGCTCGATATGCTTCACATGGGGAAAGGCCTAGCATGGCTTAACGGTCAAGAAATAGGCAGGTATTGGCCGAGAAAAGCCTCTCCTACCGAAAAATGCGTTCAGCAATGCGACTATCGAGGGAAATTTATGCCCGACAAGTGTAACACGGATTGCGACCAACCAACGCAAAGATGGTAAGATATATTTGGAATAGTAATGACGAAAAAGAAAAAGATCGAAGTACGTAATGGTTTCTACTGGTTAATTATTACATTAGGTATCATGTGCCGAGGTCATGGTTTAAGGATTCGGGCAACGTTTTGGTGATATTCGAGGAGAAAGGTGGCGACCCGACGAAGATAAAGTTCGCCAGGCGAAGAGCGTCGGGCTTGTGCTGAGTGAGTTGGCGATAACTATTTTTCGGCGCGAGAAAATTATGTGATTTTTGGGACTGAGAGTGTATCTAATTTGGTGAAAAGATTGAGTTCTTTTTGACATTGAAAGATAGAGCTCAACTCATTCTTCTTAGTTTTGACTGAGACACAAGTATGATCATTACATAACACTGAAGAGTTGTGTTCATAACACAGTTCGAGTGACAAATAATAAGTCTTAATAACGATCCTTCCCACCACGCAACTCCCCAAAACTTAATGATCCCTTTTCTTTCTATTATTGGTGGCTCAAAAAGCAAATTTGAAAAGCACATCACTTGCAATGTCTTTGTCCTTTCAAGTACTCAGTTTGACTTTCTCGACTCATTACACCGATCCCACTATGGTAATAGACGGCACATGCATAATGCAATTGCACATAACCATATGATGCTTATACCTATCTATTCTATCTTTCTATCTACATAGTTTTTCGTGTTCTCTTTCCCCAACAAGCTATGTGCCGTTCGATGATCAAACGTTCATAAATACGGCTCACAGCCCCACACACATCTCTTCCCCATTTGTCCACACAGATAAAAGCAAAGCAACCCATTTTTCAGATATATGAGCAGAGCCCTTTATTCAAATGGTGAAGAGTATGAAGCCTAAGGCCATAAGTTTGCTATCTATGGCGCTGATCGCTAGCTGCTGCGTTCCCTGGGCTGCTTCAGTTCCTTCTTCAAGTGTGAAAAGAAGATTTCATCTCTATCTGCCTTTCTATCTTCGTTTGTTCATTCATTCACGCCGTTTGTTTGTTTTCTTGTTTTCTTGTTTTTTTTTTCTTTTCCGCAGGGAGCTTTGAGTCGGTAATAACTCACCAGAAAACGTCGCTGATGTATCTGTTTGACGAGCTTACTACGGTATAATCTTGTTCTTTATTTTGCTGCTGTGGTGCTCTGCAATTTGATGGTAAATTCTTTTGTGATGTTAACCTTTTTTTTTCTTTAATTTTTCTGCTGAGCTGTATGTGCAGAGAAATGGTAGAATTGATTTGGAGGTTGAAGACTACTCAGAAACAGGTGCAAATACTCGCCATGATCCTCCCAAGTCGCCGCCGGCAAGCACTTGAAGCATATATTTTAGGGCTTTACTTTATACTCCATAGATTTCTGTTCTATAACTGATTTTCAAATATATATATGGATATAATATCTGTGTAGTATGAGTCTGCTATTCAATGCTTGGAAAATTGTACGGATATTACAGTAAAGAACCATTACAAAACTATTGTTGCCTGCAAACGATGCGAAACCATTCCATGGAGACGATGACTAAGGAAAGAACTGAAAAGGAAAAGGATTCTTTCTGTCTATTTGGCGAGAACTACTTCTTTGTGCGCTTTGTAGGATAGTATCACATTCCATATCAATGCAATGAAATTTGCAGCAAGAACCTGTAAGAACGAAGAAACACGCATGCTTCAATTTTCCGTTGGTAACAAGATAATCCGAGAGAACCCATTAGGCACATGCCTACACAGTTTCCCTTGGCTTTCCTCGCATAAATTTCTGATGTAAAACAGAAGCCTTAAAAAAACTATGTCAATGGTGAACGAACCTGAAACTGTTGGGGCACAAATCGAAAGTTGAGGAACTGAAAAGGAATCCACAGTTGCCAATTTGCAACAACCGAAGACAACCACTCCTAGGACATGAACACACCATGTAACGTTGCAAGATTACTTGGAAAAATGTATTCTGATGGTCTTCGATCCTTAGTTCTAAACGAGTCATTTAGTTCAGTACCTGTTTCAGCTTAGGGATGACTTGCGATGGCCTGCCCTCAAGAGTCACCAGGGTAGATAGGAATGTCCCGATGAAGATTGGAGAGAAAATAAACTGCATTAATCCACTGCTAAAATCGTTAACGATTATGCACCAATTCAAATAAATTATCTCAAATAGATAGGAGATGTGACCTGATCAAGGATAAGCCTCAAAAGAGCTCCAGAAGCACCAGGCATTGTCACCAGTTTGCTCAAATACGAATACCTTTTTCGTTTTAGAAAAACAAAGTGTTACGCAAAGACAAACGGAGCTGTTAAAGAAAGAAACTTTATGGTTATTACCAAAAGTGCAACGTTGGACCGACTAAGACCAGCCCGAGAAGCGTGAAGAGACATGTTCTCTTCAAATCTAGAGAAGGCACCTTATCAATGGCGAGCTGAGGAACATTCAGATGATCCTCAAATATCGCTTCACTTTCAGAGAAATATGATCTACTAACTACTGATAACCGACTCTTTCTTGCTAATCTTTTGTCTGACACATCAATACCAAAACCATATTAAAAATGGAGTTCGTAAGTTTACCTGACAGACAAGATCTCCAACCAGAGTTAGAAATGCCGACGTCACAGCTTTTGTCATCACGGGATACTTGGCAAGAAGAGACAGATACCTATGAAAAAATTCGAAGTGCAATTCAGGTAAGAACGGAGAAAAAACCTGTTAATTAAAACTGAAGGAGCTTCAATGAACCTAGAAAGTAGAAAGAGATGAATCTGCCTCCTATTCAAAATTCGCTACAATTTCTAGACGAAGCTCGTTCTAATACATCTCTGCAATTCCATTTCCAGCGCAATATCCCAAAGTCGATACGAGAAGTACTGCTATCAAATCAAAACCTTTACCATGAGAGGAACGTCAAATTACCACCCTCTTCACCACCGCCGCCATAACCGCCGCCGCCACCTCCATTCCCAGCACCACCTTCCCCTCCGCCTCCGCCTGAAGACACCCGAGACCAGGGAAGGCGACCCAAACTAATTTCTGAAGGACGGGTAAGCAAAGAGATTCTGCAACGACAGCTCGAAAAGCTCATCCTATTTTGGTAGATACGGCTTTTGCGCGCGGCTGTAACAACGCTCTGATGATTGACGTTGTGTAAGAGGAAGGACTTTCGAGCTAATGTCGCTGTGTGAGGCGACACCACCACCACCACCACCATTTTTTGTGTCGCTTCGCAGAGAAATGCTGATTCGAGGTTTTACGAGGTTTCGTTTAGCAGAGTAGCTCTAGTTTTACTTTTATCCACTTTTTACACATATCATCGACGATATAATTTTTTTTAAAAAAATAAATCGAACTTTATGTTTTCTTTATTATGGTCTAAGACGATTAGGGGTGTTCATTGTTCGGTATACCGACCGAACAAACCGATTTACCGAAATTTCGATACAAAACCGAACCGAACCGAAGTTTTCTGTTCGGTTTTCGGTTCTTAAAAAAAAATTCGGTAATTCGGTAAATTCGATTCGGTACAGATTTTAAATTTCGGTAAATTCGGTTACCGAATTACCAAGTTTGAAAATTTAAAATATATTTTATTATATTAATGTTAAAAATAAAATTATAATTATATTAATATACGTATTATTGTATTATTACCGAATTTTTTAATATTTTTATTTAAATTTCAGTCCGAATTTACCGAAATAAATTCGATAAAAACCGAATACCGAACCGAGAAATTCGGTTCACTATTCGGTACCTACTATGGGTGTACCGAAATTTCGGTAGGTTTGGTTCGGTATGTACCGAACGAACACCCCTAAAGACGAACAGTATTTATTTTCTTACACATTTTAGTAATTATTTTCTAATAAATACCATTCATGCAAATAATAAATGTTTGCTTAGATGGACCTCAAGTTAACTCACAACACGTCTTATATGTGCTAGGCATATCTAATTCTGTTTATATATGAAAGGAAAATTTCATCAAGAGGTCCAATCTTCATCGCTTGCATCCATATCCTGAAGAAAGATGCAAGAAATGAGTTATAAATACAGTCAAGGAATAACAACTACTCAGATACACTCTAAAGATTTTACGACAATTATCAAACCTGCGGCGATGATGAAAAATCTTCAATGTCGTCGTCTTCGGCCTGCAGAAGGCGACGAAACGCGATATTTATACCCTTCTATGAAATCTTTTTTCATTCGACTGTGTAAGGTAGTAGAAAGCAGTCGAGCATGAATATGCAGATGATCCGTGAAGAAACGAGTGATATTTCCTTACCTCAGATGACAAATCAATGGGATCAGGCGATTTGGGAGGCTGTCCTTTCTTTGAGGACGAAACAAGTGTGCTTTTACGCTCCCTTTTGTCGATGATTAAAGAATCAACACGGTCTATCTTCTGGCAGGAAAGATCAATATATAAGTATATATACTGATGTGATTATGCAATAGGAATAAGCCTAGACATTGATAAGACAAAACTAGGGAAAAAAAGTCATCACTGTATGCAACAACATACTGCCTTCTCCTTCTTCTGCTCCTTAGTTACACTATTGATTTTCTGTGTCACGTCCTTCTGAAAGAAATGGAGCCATGGCAGGTGAGTTCCGACAAGAAATGAGAGGAAAAACATACTGAGAAAAAAACCAAGTACTACGTTTGTCCATACCTTTTCCACTGCTCTATTGAACAATGAAGACAACGTTTTCTGAACCAAAGATGTGCGGACAGGCTTAGAGGCTTCCATAGCTTTTGCATTCTGCTTGTGTTGTGCGGAACTATGACCTTTCTTATCACTTTCCCCATCGACCTCAGGTACGCCATATGAAGAGATCTTCCTGTGTATTGTCTTTAAGTACATTTTCATGCATGCAAAGATCATTCAGTAGGAAAAAAATGGAAAAAAGCGAGCCTTGAGGAACAATAAAAGGATATCAGCATCAATCTTTGCATCCTCTTTGGCAGACGTTTCAGCTCCATGTTCGATAAAATCATCTCCGGATGACATTTCTGCAAAACTGGAATGGAACAGTAAATTTTATTACAGAAGTAAACTGTAAATAATATTTTGTGGTCAAACAAGCAGTTCTGGTACAAAGAATAACTAGATATATTATTCAGAATTATGGAAAGCAAAAATAATTAATACCAATCCACATATAGGAAAGATATATACTTTATAGTTCTCCCAGCATTCCTGGCAGAGCGGCGGGATGGAGTAGTTTCTGCTTGCTCTTTATGATCGGTTTGGCTCTCCCCTAAATCATCAGTTTGAGTTACATTTGGGGAATCTTGTTCCAAGTCTTTGGTTGTTCGTTTAACAGTATCTAGTTCTCTGTCATGTGTGGCACCAGCACCACCCTTGAAGTCATACTCTGTACTTTCTTCCTGAGCATGTAACACAATTGTAGAGGTCGAAATATAATTGGTTGTACAGTAGAAACTCCTTTTTTAATTTTGGAGAGGGTAAAAGTAAAAGCTAACCAAGCGCATCTCCTTGGGAAATGGAAGCTGTAGTTCACCAGGATTCTCGTCCTTCGTTCCAATCCACCAAGCCTCTGAAAAGACAATCTGGAATTCAAGGGTGCAAAGATGTCTGAGTTTCATAAGGTAATAGTAACAGGCAAAGGCACAAAATGTATGAGTTAGGTAAACTTGACACATGATATATACAGTAAGATGTAACCATATCGCAATGTTTGTCATTTTCCAGAGCAACATGTGGTAGGAAAAACTATAAAATCCCAGTCTTTATGTTGCCATAGAACCAATATTTCCTTCACTAAAGCATCAAAACCTTAACATCTTCGTGTCTTTATTGCAGCAACATGTTGAAATCAAATTCAGATGCACAACACAATAAAAGGGGCCTAGGCAGCCACAGAAAACAAATCCCATTCCCAAGGGTCTTCCGAGAATTGAAGAAATACTCCCAGCCAGAATATTGTCAAGACTGATAACTATTGCATATTTCCATGGCTATTCAAGGAATGACCATAAATTCATAATCAGCCCATAGACAAATTGAAGGCCGTTGTATAGTTAGGCAAACTAACCATATGCTCGAAGTAGTCATCACATGTTACATGCTTCCCACCTTTAGAAAACTGAAGCGTCAAGTACCGATTCTTCGGGTAAACTATCGTCCCAAACAACTTCATTTGACCCTACAAAATTTGAAGCTGGTGAAAAACACACAGGACAAGGCACTATCCAAACAGGTGACTTTACGGGCAACAAAAGAATCAACAGCACACAATTAGTTGCTAGGCAAGCGCATGAAAGGTAAGAACATTCACCTGCGGAAAATCAAGGTAGAGCACTGGGTTCTTCGTCCCCAAATCCTTGAGCTCCCCAATTTTCCCCCCCGAAACAGGGGCAATCGACCCCGGGAACGAGAACAAGTACCGATTCTTCCTCTGAGATTTTCTGATTATATCTCTTCCGTGGTGCTTGACCACAGTCTTCGACGGGCCGAGAGCCGTCGATGCACCTACTTTCTGTGGAATAGTTGACAGAACATTTTTGGATACCGCGATCTTCTTGAGCCTCAGCCTCTCTTCCACGTCTGGGTCTCTCTGCTTGGCCGCCGTGGCGTTAGCTTCCTTCTTTGAGCTTCTGACCATCGTTGGAAGGTTTCAGATTATAACAAATTTGCGGGCGGGAAATTGGAATCGAGGGTGATTTCTACTTTAATAAAGAAGAAGGTGCCACTGCAGTGAAGAAGACACTGTTTTCTTTGCTTTGCCAATAGTAGGGACCAATTTGACAACATTCTAAACTTAAGGCATCTAATAGCAATTTCCAAACAGACAATTTTGTTTTCAGTTGAGCCCTTGCAGAATACTGTATTTTCTGACAAGGCTCGAAGTAAGCCCTTAATGAGCTTAAGCCCGCGTGATAACTTATCAGCCGAGCACTTCGATTTCAACCAAGAAAAAGCCCAAAAAGAGTCCCCGAAATCAAACGATTTACATTACACACAAATTATAATATACACACTCGATAATAATCAACCAAAACGAGGTATGAAATACAGCTTCTCTGCGGACGTTGTATTTGAAGTGATAACATCACTCGCGTTTCTTCGAACATCTGAGTTGCCTTCACTACTACTAAAACTGCAATTTGCCTGATCTGCTCTTAGCTAAATCGTGTTCGAAAATCAAACCTTTGCAGGGACTAGAAAGAGGCCAAACCCTAAAGCAAGGCCAAACAAAGCAACGATGCATAGCACCGTGATACCACTGAATCAATCGAAAATGGGTTTTCAAAATCAGGCAAGCGATGACAGCATTCAAGTTTTGACCACACCAATCAAAGTCGATATCGATCTTCGCTGTCAAATCTAACGTCAACCGAGAGAATCGCAGTGCTAGCTAATCGACTACAGATATATTCAAAGTTTAGAAGGATATTTCAAAACATACACTAATTAGAGCTGTAATGTAACTGTATACCAAAACAAACAAAAAGAAAAAAGACAGGGAAAATCAACCAAGATCATCAACCTATAATGGGATCATTAATGTCCCTCCACACTTCCCTTTCCTCGTCCAGTTCATGTTCCAAGAGAATTACACCGCGAAATCATAACGAAAGCAATTGAAATTGCAAGTATGGAAGGTCATAATAAACACAACAAGGAATCATACTTCAATCGAGATCCTCCTGCCTTGCACGTGAACCACCACCGCTATCACCATCTCCGCCATTATTATTTCCTCCATCGTTATTCCCAGAACCACTTGCTTCGGCTCCCGACCCAAGCCCTCTAAAGATCCATGGAAGTGATATCCTAAAGCTCCTCTCCATAGTCCTCGGCGTCTGCTCACCACCATCACCATTGTTGTTGTTATTGTTATCGCTAGAACTATTGCTGCTGCCATTGTTATTCCGATTCCCACCCAAATTACCATTTTTTCTACCCTCATAATCAGCATCATCAGTAGGCAGCTCATACCTACACACAGGGCAGGAGTTATGCAATTCCAACCAAGGCAATATGCAGTCCTTGTGGTAAATATGCTTGCAAGGCATCAACTTGGCAACCTCGCTCAGCTCAAAGCTATCCTTACAAACAGCGCACTGAGAAGAATCAGAGGCCATCATAGCCTCGTCGATCTTAACATCAGGCAAACCCTCAACTGCTGATTTCGAGGCAGGTGGAGTACCGTACCTATTAGGATCATTCTCAGACAGCTGCTGAATCAACTGTTCCAAACCTGGGCCGAGGAAGTAATCCCCAAAATTCGCCGGCGTACGGAAATCGCCGCCGATACTGAAGCTCGTGGGCCCGTCGAAGACCAGCTGGATGCTCGCGCCGCGAGATTGGAGGCCGGAGATGTACGTGTTGAGGAAATCGAAGGGGTTGAACTCGGTAGGGGAACGAGCGCCGCCGAACAGGGCGGACAGGTCGTCGAAGGGGGAGCTGGTGAATGAAACCCCGCCTTCGCCTCCTCCGCCGTGGGATACGGTTGAGAAGGAGAAGGGGAAATTAGTGGGGAAGCCGGCGTTAGGGTTAGGGCTATAATCGGGGGCTTCTTCCAGGAATCCCCCGTGGCAGTTGGGGCATTCGACGTCTGAGGTTGGCGACGGCGGTGGCGCTACGGCGACGTGGCGGTCGCACTGGTGGCAAAAGTAGTAGTTTTGGGTCGGCTGTTGCTGTGTTGACATTTCTTATTACTATGTTTCCTTGTGATTGTAGAGAGAGAGAGAGAGAGAGAGAGAGAGAGAGTTATGTATGTGGAAAGGGAGACAGAAAAGCGCTAATATGTAAATGTAAACGCTTATAGTAATCCTCCTCTCCCAGCCTATGGGAAACCTGATAGGTTTCAAATTAATTTGGAATTTGATCAAATTCCCCTTCATAAATTTAGGTTCATCAAGAAAAATCATTTTCTTAATTTTGAGAAAGACTATCAATTTATGTGTAAGTTTTTAGTGCGTCCTAAGTTTCCAAGGGATAGGTCAAGTGATGAAACTCATGGTATCTCTAAATGAGATTCAGATTCGCTTCCTACTAAACTTATTCGAAACATTGAATTTACATTGTGAAATACACAGAAGATGATCAGCAAGTGAAGTTGATAAATTGAACAAGACAAAGAAAGCAGAATTTCAAATCAAGTTCACCTCCTCATCTGAAGGCAATATGCTTTTCATTTCCTTGCATCAGCTCATACAAAGTCAGTCATTCATTTAAATGAAGCTACAGAGTTGATCTATGCAGTAGTTTACTCGGAAGGCCGATACATTCTCCTCCATAAAGCGTATAGAACGATCGAAGTCGATACGCAAAGGCAAAGCCAACTACAAGCACAGTTCGTACCTTTCATCCTGGACAAGTCGACCTTCGAAGTCTCCCCACGCCTTCCGCCTTCAGCCCCACGGCCATAGGCATAGACTTGGACTTCTTCCCTTAGCTTAGCTTCGTTCGACAGTGCTGCTTCCACTCTTCGATTCTGAGCCATTTCTTCAATCTCCGCCTTTGCTTCGGGCTTGGATTGTTGGGCTGGGAGGGTCAGATTCTTGGCCTGCGACGCTTACGTAAGTTAGATCGGTTTCTATTACAGATGTTAACATCATTAAAATTTGCAAACTCACCAGCTTTCTGAAGCAGAGATTGTAAAGCATTTCCACGTATCGTTTCTTCGCCTGCCTCTGCTCTTTGTTCAGTTGGCTCCAGAATTTGTAAGCTACTCCCATGTTCAGAACTTTGTCGGCGTAGATCTTCCATGTGTAGCTGCAAAAAAACAATCTCTTAATCGAAAGAAACTAAGAGAAGAGCTGATGATACGCTTACATATATAGGGTTAAGAATACCATTCGTTTATCCTCTTGAGACCTTCTCTAGACACCCTATTCCAATACGTGTTATCTCCCTTACACTTTTCGAAGAAATCAGCGATCTTATCACCCGCCCCATCTCCGTTACTCGGGTCGATATGAAACCCCGAGACACCATCCACGATGATCTCGGCAGGCCCACCTTGATTCGTTGCGAAAGTAGGCAGGCCACAGTTCATTGCTTCGACGACCGTTAGCCCAAAGGCTTCGTAAAGAGCGGGCTGGACGAAGACTCCCTTGGTGTCTGCTATGGCTCGATAGAGCTCGCCGTTACGGTGCCTATCGGTCTGAGCGGCGATCCACCTAATCTGGCCCTTGAGCTGATACCTGTCGATTAGAGAGTGCATCTTTTCGATCTCAGACATTTCTTCCCTGTCCTTCGACTTCTTTGGGTCGAAGAAGCCTCCCACGATGACGAGGTTTGCTAGGTTTCTCAGGCGTTTGTTCTTGCCGTACCATTCGGTTAGGCCCGTGATGTTCTTGACCACGTCGAGCCTTGCCATGGTGAAGATGATGGGCTTCTTTTTGGCTGCGAGAAATCCTCTGTTTGAATAGAAAAAAAGCAACGTCAATGCCATGGCCTCCAAAATACTTAAATCTTTTTCTTGGGATGGAGGAAGATACATGTGTTCTTCGTTGTCCTTGTCGTTGAAGAGAAGCTCGTCGATCTGAGGCTGGAATTTAGCGAAGCGCTTTTGTTTTTCGGTGTTTGGGAAATACACGGATTGATCGGCGCCCGGAGAGGCGATGTTGAACTTTGGGTCGAAGACGTTTATCCCAGAGACAACCCTGTAAAGCCCAGGCATGGTGAACGATGCATGGCTCTCGTATTGTCCCGGTCGGTTTTTGCTGGAATGTAAGAAGAAAGGTTTCGTTTTCGTATGAGAAGACAAAAAAAAACGAAAAAATTGACCCACGAACCTTCCTGCAATTTCTTGATATGTGCTGGTGATTACGAAATCTGCAGAGTTCATTGCAATCATATCGGCGGTGAATTGGCAGGAGAAGTGGTACTTCAGATCGAATTCCCTCCATTTAAAGTCCGAGTCTTCGTATTTAGTCTTCTCCAAAGCGTGCGCTATCGTTCCCTTTCGAATAAAAGCAAGTTCAAAAAATAACATTTTCTTGGCGTAAATATGAAGTAGTCGTAATTCGCCAGTTACTACTACTCACCAAAGGAACTCCGAGCTTATTAGCAACCAAAGAAGCCACTAGATTTCCATCTGTGTAGTTCCCGAGTATAAGGTCGGGCTTACCTCCCATTAGCTCGAGAATCTTACGAGTGGCATCCTAAAAAAAAGAGAAGGTACTAAAATAACTTTTCTTACGGTTTGATTCTCCTTCCATACTACGAAACAAAAGCAAACCACTTGCCTTAGAGAACCTCTCCAAGTAAGGATAGATGTCGAATCTCGAAACCCACGGTCCAAGAACTCCATTATCGGTGTTAAATGGAACTCTGAGGATGTGAGAATGTGCAGTATTAGCGACGGGCTCCATTTCTTGGTTGCAAGTGTTCCCTTTTGCCTCGGGAATCAGACGAGTCACCTTGCATTATACATCTGACGTTTAAACTTTTCAATCAAAAAGGCAGTCTCACATGGTTTTCGAGGCTTAAACTCACCACAAGAATCTGAGGTATCACATTCAAGCCCTGCTGCTTTATCCTCAGCAATATCTCTTCTTCTAAAGCTTTCACTTGATCGAGGATGTAAACGACCTATTTTCCGTATTTTCTTGCAGTTCAGTACCGTGGAGAAACATAGGAAAATAAAGAACGTATTTCGCTATGCACCTGCCCGCCCGTGTCGGGTAAACCAAGAACGTTCGCTTGGCCAAAGTATCCATGGACGGAGAAGATAACTATTTTGCATATCAGTGGTAGCCTGCTAAAAAGTGCTTCCATGCTTATAGGGTCCGGCGCTTGAAGTATCTCAGAGACTATTCTCATCGTTCTTACAACGGTCTCTGCGTTTTCGCCCCAACCTTTCTCGAAGCCCCATTCTTTTAACCTGAAGATAATAGGAAGAAATAAAGATCGACTAGATTGAAGAAGATACTACATAGATCGAATAAAATATGGTTATCGATTACTTCTGCTGGAAGTTCTCAAAGGGAGCGTCTTTAGGGAAGGCAGAGACGTATACTTCTGCAATGATTAATGCTTCCCGAAGCTTCTCTACGGTGTTAAGAGACTCATTGATCATGAGTTTCTGCACAGTTTGAGAACAACGAACTCAACAGCTTATTAATGAGCTACAAAAACAGCTGCTTTATTATTAATTTTTTTCGTCTACCTCTCCATGATTTTCCAGGCTGAGCAAGTACTCAACAAAAGGCTTTGCACTATCAGCGTTTCGGCTGAGCATCGAAGTCATAAACTTCGAGATATAGCTGAGCCCATTTCCTATCGACGAAGAAAGGGCCAAACGCGGCATAGTAGCATCGAAAGCTCCAAAGTCAATCTCCAGTGAATTTTCGTCCTTCGCCCTATTCACACATCATGTTGCATTGAACCATATAGAACTCTATTTCAAACATCTTATAAGAAGCGTAAATACCAGTTTTCATCCATTATCATTTCTTTGAATCTGAGATAGTCTCTGGACGTGATGATTTCCACCGAAAGAGTATCAGCGTTCACTTTGACACAGTCCCATACCCCGGGATTGTGCCTTATTGCAAAAGCAACGTAAGGTGGAACGACAGCTGCTTCCTGTAATATATATATATATATATATATATATATATATACTGATTTAACTGACACAAAGATAGGGAAAATATGGACTACTAATCTCACCTGCGTCGCACTCAAGATGTCCCCGAGGGAACCTTCTAGAACTTTAGACCTTTCGGCCTTGTCTGCAATCGTCTCCTCTATCTCGTCTTGTATGTGTTGGAACTTCATAAGCCTTTTTCCCATTGCAGTAAACCTTCGAGTTCGATGTCACAGTAGTAGTTCTTTGTCAATCTGCGATTATTACATCTTCGATAACACTATGACATTCAAGTGCAAGCAAAGTACCTAGTAAAACACCTCTTCATATGGTATTGGCTCTGCCTCAAAGCATCAGGCATCGTATCAACTGCTGCGGCCGAGCCCATTCGAGATCAGAAACCAAAACTCGTCAAAACTTACGAATTTTCTAAAGGTGGATAGTTTAATTCCGATGGTAATCTTTTTGGAAATAAGACGAGAATCATTTATATCGGTGAAAAGCTGCAACATCTTTTCGCGTGTGACCAAATGAAGAGAGGAAGAGAAAAGAACATTCTTGGATGAAGATTGTGGCGAGAGAAACTGAGACCAAGAAAAGAACATTCAGGTATGTGTTTGCTGCGAAACATTTTCCATTAAAAGAATATTCTTTTCTTCAAATCCTTCACTTGCTTCCATTCAGTAAACACTAAGCTCAAGCAATGTGTACAGAGGTAAAGTAACTCTGATGAAGAAAAAACAAAAAACAAAATAAGCAAGGAAAATCATACTCCAATCCTCTCTAACAGAAAAACATAGAGTTCTTGACGTTCTCGTGCAAAGACGCAAAAACCCCATCCACAACGTAGAATCGTGCACGGAAAGCAGCCAAATGAGCATAGTACACAGGAGTCACTGTTACAATCAAAGTTAAAACTTCACCGAAAAAGATATGTTTCTCGAGCTAACTAAGCTAATACAATCTAATGGGATACGTACCAATGGAGACCGAGCGAGTGCATCTGGCATATCTGTGGAGGACAAAACAGTTAAGACTGATTAGAGATAGGAAGATTATTTCTAGCATTTGGGATGATGTTAAGGCAAGAGTCTCCTTACGTGTAGCAAAGGTTATTAGTTAAGGTCTGAAGACCATCAGCGGAGAATTGATTGTCGTCCCTCAGAACATGATAGTGGACCGGGCGACTGGTTCCCTACAAAGACACCACCGAGGACATCGCCTTTTTCTTTCTTAATCGTAATGAGAATAGTTTTCCAAGGTTTCGATAATGCAAGAAAGAGAAAACACCTGTGTGGCAGCATGGCTGCAGAGGTAGAAGTCAAACTGAGTTGGGTGACAGATCCCGGACTCTACAACAGTACCTGACGTTAAGACATCCGACGATTTCATATATATAAACTATTCCCTGAAGGTTCATATTTGGCTTTGGTGAAATTTACTGACATACCGGCCAAAATGTTTTCACTCTTAATCTTATCAACATGACGCATACCATTGTGTTCCTTCCTATAATTATTTTCCAGAAAGAACCTAGTGTGGTGGCGCTTCTGCACCACAACAAAGGTTATTGACGGCTTGCGTAGCTTCAGCAACTCAAATGCCTGTCAAAGGTCGACTTGACGGAGGTTTCAAAAGGTCCGCCAGCAACATGACGAAAAAATCTGAAACGAAAAAATAACAAGAGGCTACCTTTTCTATAGCAGAAACCTCGCGCTTCACTACATTGCTGAATTGTCCTTCACCCACTCCATTCCTAGTCAACGGAATAATCCTTGAAGATTCTAATCGTAACAAAAGCAATAATAAGATTCAACGTGCTTCACCTGTAGAAAATAATCTTCATCGGCTGCACGCCGCAATTTGAGTCCATAAATGACTTGAGCAATTCCCTGGAGTTCAGAGTTCAGCCCCATTTTGAGGAATCAGTTGTAGTTTTACCACATTTGACAGCTCAATCAAAGAAAGAAACACTGAGCAGAGTGAATCATGTCATCGTACGTGACCATGCTGCATAACTCCTCGATAATTTCCTGTCTCTGTGTTTGAGCAGAAACCCTGGCAGCATAGTATGACATCCAAGGCCAATTCTGGGAAGCAACAACCTTAACCAAATTTAGAGAAGACTTTTAGCCGTGCAGATTATTATTATTATTATTACTATTTACTTCTACTACCACTACCACTACCATTACCACCATTACTATTACTTACAGCTGCAATTGACTGGCTGGAGCCTTCACCAGGGCGGGGATGCGTAACGTTGGCACCAAAAATAATAGTAGGAATTTGATGGATGCCAGGAACGCCCTTGTGAAACGCCTCACATAGCACTGTATTAGTCCCACCAGTTTTCACATTCATCTTCAGAGCCAGATTACCCAAATAGCCCTGTCGTGGGTTGGAGACATGCTTCTTGAGACAGCACTGGGAGACAATGCCAAGATCAGTCTCACATATCCGCTTCACGTGACCTAAAAGATTGAATATATGATTTTGTAAGGAAAAATATATTAGGAGCACAGACTTTTAACTTAGGTCAATAATGCCACACCATAAAGGGGGCGACCATTATCTGGCAAGATAGCAATGAGTAGGTCCAGGTTCTTATTCGCTCTGCTATAACTATCTCTTAAAACCCGATCCACTGATTCTTGTCGTGCAGGTACAACAAAGACTGGTTGTTCATTGAATTTCTGCAGTTGAATGAATAGATCATTTGATGTAATGCTGATGACTACTTAACTGAAGACGTAAAAATACATTTCCTACCATGCCAGCTTCGTTGCACTTTCTAATAAGTTTGTGACAAAATGTTCTTGCCTCACCACTTCTCAAATTGGCAAAGTCAATACAGATCCAATATTTCACCTCGCCGCCCTTAAGCATTCTCTGTGCAGTAAAATATCGATTGAGAATCATATCGAATCATGGAAGTCATTCCCAAAGCATTCATTATAAAAAAAAAGGTAGATTTACCTTGTTCCGCATCTGCCATGCACCACCCACTGGTACACAGTCCTTCTCGCGACCAGTATCATTATATTTACGCTGTAAGAGCAAAATATCGACACTGAGAATCATATCGAATCATGGATTCCCAAAGCATTCATGAAAAAAAAAGGTAGATTTTACCTTGTTCCGCATCTGCCACGCACCAGTATCATTATATTTGAGCTGTTAGAGCATACAAGCTCGTGAGGAAGAAACCAGCCAAGCAAAGCCAAGCCAAGCTAAGACAAGACGAGACTGAAGCTACTAAGGCACGAGGAGCTTAAAATTACCTGAGGAGGTGGCAGAATACGAGCATCAACCCGAATCATTTCCTCACTTATTCGGATTCCAAATTCGTTAGCATAAGCATCGCTGCCATACGCATTTCCGCGCACTGTCTGAAAGTCATCACTACTAATTAATATCTGCTGCTAGTAGAAAAATAATTTAACTAGAAAACGAGCAAACCTTAAGTATGCATTTCTCCCTTTCGGTGGGAGGGAGGCATGTGCCTCTGATGAGTTCAGTAGTTTGGTCCGTACTCAAATTCTTAGTGTACCTCTGGCCATCCACAATCACGCACAACTAGATGCCCAAGAGCATAAAGAAATCAGTCAACTAACAACAGACCAGAGGGCATAGACATATTAAACAGACCTCCATCGGCAGATAATTAGGCCTATCAGCAGTCCCAACATCAAGACAAGGTAAAAGGGTATGGACGAGAGTTATATTGTAAGTATTTTTAAAGTAGTCGACCACAGTTGTTTCCATTCCCTGTCCATTGAGCTTAAATCTTGCAAAAGCACAAATCAAAGAATGATTTTGGTGATACGAATCTTAAAGTCTTCCCGTAATAAGGTCTATCTTCTTGTCGTATCAGAACCATCGCAATGTATTAATCAATGACTCGTTACATTTGGTCCTTACGTAAGTTCCCCCGTTAATAAGGCTGTCAGTCAGCTATTGATGCGGTACTTTCTGCGCATTCCTCTACGAACAATCTCAACCTTCACACCCCGCAGTTCTCTATCAATCTGTGCCAATCCATGCCAGAAAAGCAGAAACCGCATTTTCAATGGTCTTATAGTGTTGTTCATGAAATAATAAAGGAAAACTGGAGATGAAAAGAAAAGGAACATCGCTAACCTTGTCATATTCATCAGGAGTTAACTGTATATTCCCAGTATACCTCGGAATAAGCTCGCGTACAAAGTCAACTACATTGAGAGGTGAAATGAAGGCCGTCGACGAAAATCTGATCCAATAATTAACATAACCAGCATAAGAGGACATGCAAAAAGAAGTACAACAGGCTATAAGAGTTTAGATGACCACTAAGATTGATTACCAAGGTTAAGCTTCAAACCCGTCTGAGTTGGGCGAATGCTTTGATAGAAGCCATCCAATCTTTGCAGCCCAGATCCCAAAGAACTCGGTGTACGAGGTTTGTAGAATAAGCGGCCAACAGAACAGTAACTAAAACCAAAAAAAAAAATAAGTACAGCCTATAATGGTAAAAGTTTGAAATACAGAAATGCAGGAGACATACTTTTGTGTTGGATTCTCACGCAGAACTATGTTCAAAGCTTGAAGAAACTCTTGCCGCACATGGCCCTATCACCCTCCAAGCGCTTAGGAGTTTCGATAACCACTTTGAATTCTCTTCTGCCACCGCACAGAAAAAGTTCCAAACATGAACTGAATTGTTGGATTAAGCTATGGCAAAAGTACGATAGAACAAGGCAACGTACGTAACGTTATAAGTTGTGATCTCGTCAAACTCCTTTGTCTCAAATGGAAGACGTTCAGCACTGTACAGCAACTTCATTCCATCATATGCAGGAAGCTTATTTCCAAGTGTGGTAGCCCTGTGCTGATCCACCAGCCGTCTGATCACAGCACGATTGAGTACGCGGGAAGTAACATCTGGTGTAATCGTCACCTATTTTCAAGAAACGGAAGGGCAAATTTGAGGGAAAAAGAAAACAGAGAGTCACGTCAATGTTCCCCATGACGTATCCAAAACAACTGGGAAAGTAAGATCAGAGAGACGTCTCATGGAAAAAGCATCCATTGTACTGAAACAACTCCTTATCAGCAAGCTCCGTGTGAAAGTGG